>OZ018324.1:199808657-200408657 GCA_963969495.1 Ceratothoa steindachneri | reverse complement strand
AGAACCCACATCGATTGCTTATATCAGTTACGCATGAGGAAACCCACATTGATTGCTATTATTTTTTTCATAGAATCGAACTCATATTGAATGATATTATAGCTTCCACAGAAGCGAACCCAGATTGAATGTTAATATGGGTTCGACAAGAGAAAACCAACATTGATTTCTAGTATGGGTTTGACAGGAGAGAACCTACAATTAATCCTAATATCGGTTATACAAAAGGGAACCCACATTGAATGCTGATATCGGTTCCAAAAGAGGGAACCCACAGGAGGAAACACTCAATCAAATCTAATATCAGTTACAGAAGAAGGAACCCACATTGATTGCCGATATCGGTTCTACAGGACGGAACCCACCTAGTACTAGCCTGAATTCCTCCCTCTGAGTAATCTGAGAAAAGGCCATTGAACATTAATAAGGGTTATGATAGACAGTATTGATAATAAATAACAGCATCTCATAAAGGACTGGGCACCGACTCTCTCAGATCCGAATTTTTTTCTACACATCAGAAAATCATGAATTGTAGTTTTGGGACGTCAGCAAAGTTATAACACTCAATTTAATAATTATTTTAAAGATTTACCTCTATTTTAGACATCTATCATATATGATACATTCGATCGCAATAGTTTAAAATAACTGTTTGTTATATATATTCTATATTATTACATAATTCTTTCTGCATAGCAGAATAAAGGTATGGCTTAAAAAAGAAATAGACACTTAAACGGGGCTGAAATTTTTTTTTTTTGGGGGGGGGGATGGCTTCAGCTCCCTCAGCCTCCCCCTGGGTCTGTGCCTGAACTCACATTGTATGCTAATATCGGTTGAAGAGGACTGAACCAACACTCAATGTTAATATCGCTCATTGAATGCTAATATCAGCAAGTCAACAACACAAATGAGATTTGTGGATTAACACAAACGGTATTATAATACGGTTGTTTTTTTGTTGTTTTCTAATTCATTTGTTACATTTACAAATTCGGGGTCCAGTTTGCGAAAGTTAAAGAAGAGAGAAAATAAGATCAGGGAGGACGGGCGGGTAAAAGGATAATGGATCGAGGAGAAAAGGAAAGAGAAGAGGAAGAAGAATTCCTAACCAGGGAAAACTCTAAGATCTCATCCGGGTGGGTCAAAGAGGGTAAAAGAGAAGAACAGGGGCTGGAAAGGTAAAAGTAATATATAATATCAAATATCAGTTAGACGCAGCACTAATTCCCCCCCCCCCCCTCCAAATTTCGAAAATTTAATTAAGGTTCTTTTTTATTTATTCTTTTTGTTACCAAGCAAAATGTTTGTTTTTTTCGCCTCACAAATTATGCTCCAGTTTCCCGTTTTGTAACGATAATAATAACTACGGTATAGTGATTAAAAAATAATTCGCAGTTCATTAGAAGCTACAGCACTTCGAAAACTACCGGTTTTCCCACAAAAACAGGGTTTGCGCGCATCACCGCTGCTAAAACTTCTTTCCCATGTATTTGAAGCACAGAGTTAATGAATTGAGAGGTTCAGAATCTCCCGTCAGCCGAATTGATGAGGCCTCGATTAAATATGAAATACACAGTCGAAATGTCAGTTTGGCATCGCATCATATTGTATTTTATATAATTTTAAAGAGATTTTTTTAAAATTAAAATATGATATAGACATTTTATATTACTCAATATTAAAGAAAATATGATTGATTTAATTATCATTCGGGAGGGGGGGAGGGGCTCATATGTTAGAAGTCAAGAAGCACGACATAAAAACAATGATCATTAGAGCGCCTAACGACGTTTGGCAATTGCTTTGAATTCGAACCTAATGCTAGCCTTTTGAATTGTGTGTACTACTAGTTTATTACAAATATCCGGGTATGAAGTGAAACCCCCACAAATAAAGGGGGTAGGAGGTGAAGCCGCTGATTTTTAAAAAATCACGTTACGGTTCGAATTCAAAGGCAGTTGTCAGATGTCGTTAGGTACTCCATTGTTTTTATAATGTATTTAACAATGACTATTTCCTTGAAGTACGTCTAGTGGGGCAGTCCCCCCCTCGGTTGGTGTTATGACTATTTTTAGCTAAAAATGAACTCCTTAAATTTCCTTTAAGCAGGTGATAGTATTTTATTATAACTATTTCTAGCTCCGACTGGAATGGGCAGAGCTAGAAATGGAGTCATTAAATTTCCTTAAATTGTATGAGTGAGTATTGCAAATTTACGATTCCGGAAGAGATCAGACAAAAAAGATTCGATGTTCGTAGGGAAGTACCGACAATCGCCAGGGCACAGTCTGACGCATTGACGCAAATAGTTCTATCATCATTACACACATAGTTTTTCACAACACTCATTAGATTCAAGGCAAAATGTGTATTAAAAAAAAACTAGAAAATGTACTTGAAAATGTACTTTCTGTACAGTAGAGTAATACCACACAATCATACCCTCTCCTAAGATTCCTTGTAAAAGCATTATGATTCAGTATAATGGATTAAATAACTTTTTATCATCGAAATATACTTTACAAAAGTTAAATTAAAATTCAAGGTAAAATTTTTACTCTTTTGTAAAAAAAAAATTGGTCCACTCTTTTGTAAAGAAGTCCACTTTTTGTAAAAGAGTAAAGTACTTAACACATTCTTCACAGCATACTAACAAGCAATTTCATCCTCCCCATGATTCAAATAGAAAGTACGGTTGAAAATGATTACTACAAAGTATTCATTTAAGAATAAACTTTCCAAAGTTGGGGTGTAATTCACTTACACCAATGATAAAATAACTAAGAAACTTACTTTTTTCTGGATAGAACGAGATCGAAAACACCTCGTGTGTCGCTCTGCCGCAAAATTTCGCACAATCACCCCACTTTCAGTACATTCCGAGGCAACCTAAGTAGCACATTTAAGGACGCCCTTCGAGACACGACTTTCTTCCAGGAAACTGAGGCAAGCAATTGGAGCGAGATGTAGAGGTACGGGATACGACCGTCTCTGCCCTGAACCGAACCAGGACGTACTAACACACATCCACCCCGCCCCGCCCCCGTTCCATCGCAACCAGCGGGGGTTTAGTCACGTCCGGAAAGGCGGTGCCATCATACACGTCCAACTGCATCGCCATAAATACGTGTCGGCGGATATCACTCGCTTAAAATCCATTATACTAAGTTCGACTGCGGTGGGGCTTAGCAGAGGAGGGTACGTCGAGGCGATAGAAAGGAGGGGGGGACATTTCGTGCTTGCATGACCGGTCACACCAGATTCCCAAGTGGAAACGTCAGTATCAACTAATAATCCGGGGGGAAGGATTATAAAACTGCATTTACATACAAAGGGTCTCCCTTCATCCGGAATTTATAGGTGTCAATGTTCTTGATAAGTTACCATTCTTTTTGGCCACAATCTTTTTTATCACTATTATTTTCCATTTCCTGCCGGTCATTCTTTCCCTTCATCCCATTTCTGTGTGCTTTTGTGCGCATGCTAAGTCCCAGGAAGGGGTGAAAGAGGACATTAAGTCCGTTGGAAATGAATATATTTTGTATAAGTTTGATTATGGCCAAACCTCGATTTAGAAACGATGCAAAGATAGAGCTAAATCCATGGTGAGGTTTACTCTGCGTTTGAAAGATTGAGTGCTGTAGACGGAGCTTCAAAAGACTGTAGAAATGGTGCCAAGTGTGATGTCCCCCTGATCACCCCTAGTAACAAAAAGGGCCACGGGGTGGAAAAAAGATGATCAAAATGACTATGTGGAGGCATGCTCCCTACGTGCACATAACTCTACACGGCGACTACCCGACGTGCACACAACCTCACACGGTAAGTGTGCAGAGTATCAATGCCCGATTGCCAACACAGAACAGCGTTGGACCCCCCTCCCCGGTCGTTTTCCAGCAGGAGGAAGGCTGCTTGTCCCCGTAGGGCCAGAAGCCGGGGGCTATGGGGGAATCTGATGAGAAAATCTTTTCTGTCCCCCCACCCCCTCAACAGGGTAAAACACCCGATTCCCCCCAACTTAGGGAAATACAAAATTAGGCCCCGAACCAAAGAGCACAGATCTCTACATCTCTCAATTGGTCATTACACCCGATTGACGTGAGACTTTTCCTCTGGCGATCACACAGGGAACCCCATTATCTACCTTTACCTTCTACCAAAGAATCGCCTTCTCTCTGCCTCGCTCGAATACTCTACAATAAGTCTCCTCTTTCCCTTCCTCGGCAAAACCATTCCGCGTAAACTCTCCAAGATGTAATCAAGTTCTCGTGACGCGATTAACCGTGCAAAGTTATTCGCGTCGAAGAATAAGTTTTAAATGAATTCATATTGGGTTTAATATTAATCCCATTATTTTCGACAATATTACGTTAATTGGGAAAAATATCCGTGCAACAATTGCATAATTAATCTCTCCTATTGAACCAAGACTTATGCCCTTGAAAGAAGTCGCCAGAAGCCCCCCCTCCCCCCCAAAAAAATCTCCAATTGAAATCTCGATTATTCTAAATGGCCAAATTCATCAACTCATTTCTGTGAAACTCTCGAATGATTCATTCATATTATTTCCGGTGTAATTTAACACAGAGGTTAATAACTTTTTCTACACCTACAATCCGGAGAGTATTGAAAATACCCCACATTGTTTATAGAGTCCAAGGGTGTCTGCTTTGGGGGTATCCATAGAGTGGTGTAGTACCCACAAATTGGTCCTAGAATTGACAATTAAAATAGCGGCATTAATCGCCAAAGCACCATTAAGGACGGAAATAGACAATTTATGAGCAATAATCACCTTCCTAATTATCGATAAGCTATTAAAAATGTCCCTTTATTATTAGTTTGTTTGTTTCCACCTCACATGGGGTCATGTGCACCTGTTCACTGACCACTCTGTTCTGTCATTAATCTTATAGCAAACTTTCGCGTAAAACCGCCGATTGACGAACACACACAGTCCCGTTTTTTTCTCGTCCCATTCTCTTCAAAAGTACACCTAGAAAACCCCATTTCGAAGGGCTTTAAGTCATTCCTCCACTCCCCATACATTCAAACTTGGTCCCGGGTAACCCCAAAATAGCTACTTACAATTCACTCCGCGCATCGTAAAGACAACTTTTATTCGGTCGATACTTCAAATTCTCCAAGCTCTTTTTCTATTTTTTCTTCAGCACAAATTCTCCACGTTCCTCTTCCCCATTAAATCTCCTTTATTTGTGCTAGTGGTTCAAACCAAATCATGCTAAGGTATTTGTAAGATACCTTGGGCAATGGAAGTGAAGATCAGTTTCATTTCAAACTTATTTACGAGAATACTGTTTTTAAGTATCTCTGATTCAAACATCAAAACACAATTCAAACGTCAAAAAACCAACTCTTTTAGACTCCTATCCTTCTCTCTTGATTTAAGCACTAATCTAATTAACGAGTTGAAATCCGGACCTAAGAAGAATTAACGAAGAAGTAAATTAACTTTTTCAATTCAGAAGCTAATTAACCGATTATCTTATCTTCTTTTTTTTACGTGTTTAACATTTTTACAATTCATTATTAAATCCACTAGTACATTGGTTTGGTTTTCCAATCAAAGACTTAAGAACTAACAGGCTACATAAATAGATGTTGGTTAATTAATTAATTCTGTCACCTGTCTTCTGACCGGAAAATGAAATTCGCATAAAGATCAGAATGACAAATCCTGGAAAACCCGCGAGCATCAGAGGTATGTCTTCGTTGTAGAGAAGAGACAAGTAAAAAGGTAGTACTGTGTTTTTCTACCAACCAGTGAGCATTCAACCCTTAGGCTTTCAAGGGACGGCCAACGACTCCGCGTAGGGGAGTGTGGATCTGTTGTTTGTGCTAAGAGAGGAGGATCATTTATCCTAATTCTAATTTCTGTTTCAAAGTTTAGTAATATATCAAGTTTCAATGTAATCTCAATGACATGCTAAAACTTGTTGAAAATTCTCATTACACCTACAGTCCACAAGCATACTAGTATCACTAGTTCCTATGTAATCTCGATAGTCCCAACAATTTTGAAAAGCTTGATCACAACTAGTGATTACAAGTTTAATAGTTTCACTAGTTTTTATGCAATCTTGGTATTGTGTGGCAAAGCTTGTTGAAAGCCTCATCACAAATGCAGGCCACAAGTTTAGTGGCATCACTAGTTCTTTTGTAATTTCAATAACATAGCTAGTGTCCACATGTTTACTAGTATCTCTAATTCCAACGTAATCTTGATAGCGTCTTTCAAAACCTGTTGAAAGCATCACCAGAACGGCCGTCTAGAGGTTTGGCCGTATATCCAGTTACTATGTAATCCCGATGTCTCTCAAAACTTGTTGAATACCTAATCCAACTGCAGGCAACAAGTTTAATAGAATTTCTAACTCCTAAGTAATCTAGATCATGTCTTTTAAAACGTGGTTAGAAACCTCATCACGACTGAAATCATCTAGTTCAGTTGTGTTGCTAGTTTTTATTCAATTTCATCGCAGCTGTTAAAACATGTTGAAAGGACTCATCACACTTGTAGTTTAGTATTACATCTAGTTCCTATCAAATGCCGATACAGTCTGTCAAACCTTTTTCGAAAACATCATAACTGAAGTTTATAATTTATTAGTATCGATTGTTTTTATGTAATATCGATAGCGCCTGTCAAAACTTGTTGAAAACGATCATCACACCTACTGTCTACAACATATATTTCTTAGTCTTATTTGTCTTGTACTTGAACTTAAACCACTTTATTTTGCTTTAGCTTGCTTGTAAAAATTGGTTAAAAGGAAGTTGCATTATGTAGTCTTATGTAGTGCTAGCAGAAACCTGAATTTAGGCCTCCAGTATTTTCGCGCGACTTCCCAACCTTTAGGTTTCAGTCAGAAGTTCAGTCCCACGACACACCGCCTTCTTAGTGCTCGAGAGGCGCGGGAACGAGAACAGGCTGCATAGGGTCCCTCAGGTGAGTATCCTACCGCCCTTTCCCGATGTACTCATGATAATCGCGCCCACATTCAGCAACATCCTTATCCCGTAGGTCGTCTCTTCCTCTCCCTTACACTTTTCCATCTCCTTTGAGCTAGTTTCTCCCAAAAGTACCGAAAGCCACACGGTCTCGGTACCATCAGCTAGCATGAACTCTGGGTCAACGGAACTCAGCCGCTGTCCCCGTCGAAAACAGACTAACACTCAGAAGCGCTGCGCTTCCTTTCTAGGCATGGAGGCCATTATAACCACCTCTCAGGAAACCATCCTGCTAAGCGATATGCGGGGATAGCAATCTCATTTCGCACCATATGCACAGGCAGTTCTCCCCCCCCCCCCTCCCATGGACAGCATAATCGTGGCGTAGGTACATGTGCTGTCTAGGAAACCATCATAATGTTACCCATTCCACTCAGGGTAAGAACCAATTAGAGACCTTTTAAGGTAAAAGCTTCGAAGACCCCAACCCGAAATCGCTATCATCCTAGTACCCTCCAGAAATTCCTACCCACAAGTTCAGAAATCTCTAAACCTGATGTCCACCCTGAATACCCTTCCCCAAAGCCCTCCCCCCCCAGGCCTCCCCTGAAAACCTCATCACTCAGGCCTCTCTTGAAAACACAACTCCAATATCCCTTCCCAAATCTCCAATCCCCCATGTTCTTCCCCAATTTGCCTTTGCCAAGCTCCTCCCAAGACTCCCAAACAGTATACATTAGAGCAAATCCCTCCCTCCTAGGGGGATGTCTCTCATGGTTGTCCCACCCCCTCTCACGTTGCCCATACTTTTCTACCCCCTCCTCTTCTGTATCTATCACTCCTCCTTCCCCACCCTACCTGCCATTTTCCTCTCATATGACCACCTTAACCCAATACCCCAGACCACTCTAGCCGTGATCCTCCTAGACTAGCTAAAGCCTCTGGATTATCTGACCCACCCTAGTCAGCCTATCGCTACCCTCGTATCAAGCCCTGAATCTTAGGTTTCAATTATCATATTTTCTCTTTCGTCTCTCCTGCAGTGGTTCGTTGGAATTATCGTGGTTTAATGGTTATCTTGGAGACCATTAGATTTCTTAGATTTTATCAACTTAGTCACCTGAAGGAACTAATCCTTGGTTGTTGTCACATCTCTAGAGTCTACTACTTTCTTTTTCTCTCCTCCGCTTGGGGCAATTCAGGCTGCAACGGAGCAGCCATTTTCGTCCGGGCATCAGTCCTAATTTACCCTCTCCATCATTACATCGACATTTATGCAGTTTTTTGTCCATCTTTGGCAAGGCCAACAACAGTATGCGGTATGCTCGGTGTATCCTTTTTCTGACGACACTCTTTCCCCTAAATCTATCCGTAACGTTAACCTCCAACTCTCCAGCCACTTCCTTCTTTTCAGAGATTTCAACAGCAGTGCCCCCCTCATGGGGCGACTACCGCTCAACTTTCTTTGGTCCCGATCTTCTATCCTTTATGGACAAGCTGTCATTTTCATGTATGAACGCCGACTCGCTCACATATTGCCATATTTACATTCACACTCTTTCCCGTCTTGATCTTTTTTTTCTAGTTTCTAATGAAGCGCTGCTGGAGTTATTTTGGGCTGTGTCACAAAGAGCTTTTAGTATCGATCACTTTCCAGTTTCTCTTTCGCTAGTCTATTCTATCTCGACTATCACTTGACAGAGATAGTATTTATGGAGAGCAGACTGGGTCTATTTCTCTACCGGAACAGCTTGCTCCCATATAGTTTCTGATTTCTGCACGGTTGATGAAGCCCTAACCTTCCTCAACTCACTATTTATTTTTCATTTGCCTATCTCCCAATCTTCGTGCCAGTCTACCCCTGGTCGACCCTTGATGGTCTCTTCAGTGTAGTTAGACACTTGCCCAAGAAGCGCTCAATTCGCAGATGACACCGCACCGTCCACATATAAAAAAGATGAACAAGGCAAAATCAGTTCTATGACGTTATCTTAAAGAGGCCCGCCGCTCCTTCTGGATGGAGCACGTGTATAAGAATTCCACACGTCCTCTTCATCCAACGACCCCTGGCGTAGAGTTTACGTGATAGCAGGAAGCGAGCCAAGCCATGTCCATCTGGCCTAACAGACGGCACTTCATTTCTATTTGAATAACGAGTGGTTGCCGACAGGCTGGCTCTACACTTCGTTTCAATTTCAACGTTTCCATCAAACAACTCACTACCACACCATTTCCCTCCCAGAAGTACTGAAGAATATAGCAGTCTCTCCTCGCCATGTCACAGTGCAATCTTTGTGCCTGTGCTCAAGCCGGAATCCAACCTCTAGAACATTTCATCCTATCGTCCAATAGTTCTGGCATGTTGCTCATACGGAATCGTGGTGAGGGTGGTGACCTTGCACATTTCCTTCCACGTCGCGTCCGTTTTCCCGTTCCCTGACTGCGAGATTGAGATCGGTTTCTGCCAATTTCGTAGCGTTCTGCATCCACTTCTTTGATAAAGCCACGATGTCTTAGGTGCATTTATGGCCACCCTGGATGTCTTCTTTGACAAACGCAAAACTTACAACACCAGTCCCCGATCCTATATTATTAATAATTTGTTCATCCTTGGACTTTGTGTCTTCCTATCCGCCTTCATTTTTTCACTTCTTGTCCCGCCGTTATTTCCAAGTCAGTGTGGGTTAATCAAACCTAACTATAGGCTGTACTCACACTACGAGCCTCGAACGCCATAGTCTAAGCTTAATCTCGCGATAGCCTCGAACGCCATAGCCTAATCTTAACCTCGCTATAGCCTCGAATGCCTAATTCGATGCCGGGCCTGTTCCGAAAATGACCCTCTATTTTAACTACCAAACCCATCTGTTTACTTACTCCTTTGAGCTTGGTACCTTGGATAGAGTATCTGAATTTAGGATATATTTTCAGCAAATTTATTTATTTGAGAGACAATTTATTTCGGAACATATCCTTTTTACGAAAAAAATTGGATATAAGGAAACGATATAAGAGGAAAAGTGTTTTATTATTTTTCAATATATCTACCCTCGACTTCAATGCACTTGCGCCACTTGTCCCTGAGGCTTCGAATTCGCGACAACCAGAAATCTCCCGACTGCTGTTCAATCCACTCCTGGACGGCGAGCTGGACATCTCCATCGTCCCCAAACCGGCGTCCACGCAGTGCAGCCTTGAGCTGGCGGAATAAAAAGTAGTCGCTAGAGGCCATATCTGGACTGTAGGGGAAGATGGTTGAGCTCCTCGAATCCGCACTCGCGCAGGGCAGCTTGTGCAACTCTGGCCTTGTGGACTTTGACGACGTTGAAGTCGATCATGGGGCGTGAGGTTTTGTGAGGTTTCTAGGGATCCAACGGGCAGAGACCTTGATCATGGCCAAATTGTCGTGGATGATGTTGATAACACTTCAATGTGATATTCCAAGTTCTCGCTCGATTTCTTCGATCTTCACCCGTCGATTTTCGAGGATCATCCTCTCCACACGGGCCACATTGTCCTTGTTGTTCACGTCTGATGGGCATCCTGGACGGGGGTCATCTTCAAGGGACTCACGACCATGGCAGAACTCCCTATTCCAGCGAGCAATGGTTGCATAGGAAGGGGTGGTGTCGGTGTACACTGCAACCATGGGTTCATGGATCTCTTTTGCATTCTTGCCTTCCTTGGTCAAAAATTTGATCACTGCGCGGTGCTCAACCTTCTCCATTGTTGAAAAATTTGTGACTAACGATCTGCGATCAGCTACTGCTTTTTAAATAGAAGAGGCAGGAGCGTGCGGCTGCAGGTCTGACTTGTCATAACTTGTCCTAACACCCCCACAGACAGCCATCCCCCTTCCTTTGTTTTGCCCTACCGATTCGCAAAACTTATTGACCGCCCCTCGTATTTCGTCTAGACCGCTAGTTATATATAAACTTATTCTATTTACTGTCCTTGTTATATTATCAGCTGTAACTATTATATCATTCCTTTTGGTACATTTGTATTTGTTTTCCTGGTTTTCATTATTTAAATTCAGTATCCTTGCTAAGAACAGCAGTCAAATATTTAGAATAGATGCCTCTTCAAGATCATTTAGAACGAATCGATTTGCTTTCTTTAATACTCGAAGAAACTATATTTTTCTTCCAAAAATATAAGAAGAATGCTTTAGGGTTATCTCTTGACCTGTCTGCTAATATATCCCTCTTTATCTGACTTTGTAATCCGAGAAATCTTTGTCTTAATGACCCGTCTACATTTTGTCGCCCCTTAAAATGAAGCCTTCTCTCTCTTAGCGGTGTTTCAAGAGGTTGCTTAGGCCCAGGCTTACCTTTTACACATTTCAAAGCACTTTTGTCGGAAAAATACCGCCCCCGCGTATCCTTTATACCAGGGGGTCTCCAACTGCGGCCCGCGAGGACATTCTGTGAGGGCCGCGGCCACTTATCAAAATCAACATTTCATGCGGCCCGTCAAACTGACAAAATCGAAGACCCGTCCACAGCTCACAGACGACAACTTGGACGACCTTCTTTGCTGAGTGTTAGTTCCATTACACCTGATTTTGATGATTTTTGCTGAGAAATGTCACCGGGTGTCTCATTAATAAATTCTTTGATTTTTTTGTTCTGTATAATAAGTGGTTTTCAGAGGGTTTTTTTTTATTAGTGCGGCCCGCGGTACTCTGCGGGTTGTGGACCCCTGCTTTATACGGTCATTAGTGGTGCTATAAACCTAAACGGGTACTTTATTCATAAACTCTCAATGTCAAACCCCACGCTTCTAACTCATCACGAATTACTTGGAAATTTGCTATTTTATATGCATATGGGAACTTTTTTGACATTGTTGTGCTTAATAAAATCGTATTTGTTATTAAATACCAAATAACTATGGTCCGAAGACCTGAGAGGTTCCTACACTACAACCCCGTCAATTAAGTTGTACGTGTTGCTTTAAAATTAAGTCTAGTATGTATATTATTCTCTTTTGTGGGTTGTTCGACAAATTGAATCAAATAGTTATTAAAATATCCGAATTTAAACTCATCGTAAACCAATCACTCATTATCCGGAAGAATAAAAAGTCTGGACACAGGAAATATCACAACAGCCTCCTCGTTCACCAGACCTTACCTCCTTGACTTCTTTTTCTGGGGTATACTAGAGGAGAGGTGTACCCAATGGTCTCTTCGTTCGCCAAACATTGCCCCCCTCCCTTAACTTCCTTCCCTGGGGTATGTATGCTAAAGGAGAAGTTGTACCCAATGAAAATTAAAGATACGAGACACCCGAGTCAACAGCGCCTCATAAATGAAGTGCTCAGATTGACAGAAATTTAGAAGTATTGCATCGAGTTCATCGGATGAATCTCTCAAAGCGCATCGAACTTTGCACCAAGATGTTATTTATTAATGTGTTAATTAAATAAAATGTAATTAAAATTAAATACAAAATTTTATTTCGCAAATATGCATCATACCTGTGTCCAGACTTTAGAGAATACACACGGTAATAATTCTTTGTTAAATTAATATCGTTAATTAATAATAGGTCTTCTAATAAAACTATCAGGTCCTCTGTATACAAAACCCAAAACTACACAGAATTTTTTATTATTATAATTCAATTCTATATTTACGTAAACCCAGCCCCCCCCCCTCCTCCTTTTCTTAGAAATCTATATTGTTTTTAGTCTAACCCGGAATTTGAAATGAGGATAGAAAATCACAATTTTTTGCATGTAACCACGACTCCGTAATAACAATTAATATTTGTTAATAATTAATTTTAGTTCATTTAACTTATTTCCGATGCTCCTAAGATTATAGCTTCATTATTATTATTATTGATATTACTAATAGCGTAGAGCTCTTGCTAGCCGAGTGGAAACGGCGTTGGTCTACCAACGTCGTGGTACCGGGTTTGATCCCGTCATGAGCGGACACAAACGTCAGCGCATGGAGACATCTGGCTACCATTTGGTGGACTCGCTGTGCTCAGCCCTGTACTCGGGTGGGTAGATCTTATACTTTTCATCACACACACAACACTGCTTTCTTTCCTCTCCCGTCTTTGCAGCACAACACACACACACACACACACTCTCTCTCTCTCTCTGTTCCAAGGAAACTTGCCGATGGTTATCTATATCCACATACCTCTGACGCGGAACAGGTCCCACTGCCCCCGGGCGTCGAAGGTTCCACCTGAACGCTGTTATCTGTCAAAACATAATACTTCTTGGCACTTCT
Organism: Ceratothoa steindachneri; assembly: GCA_963969495.1. Lineage (NCBI taxonomy): Eukaryota > Metazoa > Arthropoda > Malacostraca > Isopoda > Cymothoidae > Ceratothoa > Ceratothoa steindachneri. The sequence goes on along the minus strand of OZ018324.1, from coordinate 200,395,423 downwards.
CCCCAAGTCTCATCGGGGTAACCAAAGATTGCCATACTGACCTTTATGTCTATTTCATTATCCGGTCTGGATCCGCCTGGATAAAAGCAGGTAGGCGAACAAGCGAATAATGTAATGCAAGCTATACGGCGCAGAGCGAGTAACATCTCCCCAACATCGACAAGTAAGCTCTCAATGTGGGACGTGCGTAAGGCATCGGTCGCCAGATGGAGACCGGTGTGGTAGGTCGAATCCACCTTCCAAAATACACGCTCGGCTGCGGATGCATAAAACTCGCGACCGTAGTCGAGCTTCGAACGAATAAAGGATCTGTAGAAAAGTGAGGCAGTAGTCCTCTCAGCACCCCAGGTGCTGAACATCAAGGAACGAAGAAGATCCATGGCGTGGGTACAAAAGAACCTAAGGCTTCGAATATGTGCATCCCAGGTGAGGTCTCGGTCAAAAACCAGGGATGGCGGTAGAAGGGCACTACCTTAATGTTGGCCAGGAATAACAGAAACCTGTGTGCTTCGGCTTAACGAGAGACGCGGTTCAATGCCTGTTGAATTCGACGCTGCAGAGTTGACATATGGGCCGCACCAAAAGAGATCGAAAGGTAGAGCGTAGCGAGAACATCTTCTGGCAGCACCGAGGTGATGACGTTGATGCTCAGGGCAATGATTTTTACACTGAGGACACTTCTTAGCTGCTCCAATGGATCGGAGAGGGCTACCCTGGCCCTTAAGCGGACTATCGACAATCTCGTAGAAATTCATAAATGAAGGTTTGTAGGGGAATTATCGCCACCATAGTGTCCAGTCTTCACGACACTGTATCGCCATGCGGTATCATAAGCCTTCTCCGCTTAGCAAATGTCTACGTTTGCTGTCTACGCTTCGCAAATGGCATTTTACAGTCGGAGCAGAGCATCCGACGTGGGGTGGAACTTGAGGAAGCCGCACTGTGCGGAAGAGAAGTGGCCTCCGATTTCCATCAACTTGCACACGCAAGAGGTTAGAGAGATTGGGTGGAAACCGGCCGGAGTAGAGTGATCTCTTTCGTTTGCCAAATACGAGCACAGTAGCGATTCGCCAGGAATCTGGGAGGAGACCCTCCACCCAGATCCTGTTGAACAAAAATAACAGAAAAGCCATGCCTCGCTCACCCAGGTGTCGAAGCATGGCGTACGGGACATCGTCCGGACCATGAACGGTGTCTATGCATGAAACGATAGTAGAACGCACTTCACTCAACGTAAATCTGTCGTTGAAGGGTTTTCGAACTTTTGCGGTAAAGTCAAGGGGGTGGCCTTCAGCGACATTACGACTTGCATTTAATCCTGGCGAGGTAGCATCTAAGCTAGATAATGCCGAGAAAGTGGTTGCAGAAGACTCCGCCACAGATGTAAATAGGAGTTTTCAGTCCCGTTCACCGAGAGAACGAGAGGGGGAGTCCATAGACAGACCTTATCCCGAAAACATTCTGACTCACTTCTAAACTTCTGCAAGAGGGGTCCTCCCCTTTAGTAAAGACAGGTATAGTGGGCAGGAAGAGCGGCGGGCTTTCTTCGAAACATTCCGAAACTTAGCCTTAGTTCGACGAAATTCACCGGCGGTGTAATCGTTCGGGCGACGCATATAGCGCATGTAGGCATATCGCTTCTGTCTGAGGGCCTTCTCACACTTGACCGACCACCAAAAGGGGCGGACGACGTGCAAAACGGTCAGACGTTAGGCCCATGGCGATGAAATTGCCGAAGAATAACTCAATGGCCTCATCCGCCTACCTAAAGTCCTTGACTTGGAGTGCTCTTTTAAGTGCCAATGGCCTAGAAAAAGATATTTGAATGGAAAAGTGATCACTACCATGGTCATCAACAACCTCCTACCCAAAATCAGGAAGTGCATCCGGAGAAGACAGGAAAATGAAGCAGTTCTTAAGCAGTGATGCGTAAACTCATCCACATTTAGGACACCTATTTCCATCTCGTCGATCAGGTCGGCAAGAACCTGACCCCTGGGATTGATAGTGTAGTCTGCCCAGATACTGTGTCCTCAGTTCAAAAGCACGAACCGGAAAAATAGCCTCGGTGACTGCGCCACGACGCGTCGGAAGTCCCTCGTGTCAAAGTTGGCTGACTGTAGAATGTACACAGAAACTACAGTATACATCCTATCCAGGTGTAGCTGAACTGTCATTGCCTGCAAGAGGGTATTCATAGCAAATAAAGGAAGCACCCATCATGGCGGGTGTAAATCGCGCAAATTACTGCCCGGCTTACATCCCGTAGTGGTAGGGTCGCAAACCCCGTAGCGTGGGAAGGGGGCATACGCCAGGAGTAGTCTCTTGCAGAATAATAGGTAATGGGAAACGGGAGGAGTAGAGCCTTCGTAGCTCCTCCTAGTTGGCCAGGAATCCTCGTTAATTTCACTAAAGGAATATGCCCCTCAGGCTGAGCTTGTAGGAGATGCGGAGGGCCCACTTCGTAAAGAAGCCTCTGACAGCAATAGCCATACGATCCCCTGCCGCAGAACTCCGGGCGTTGTTGTCCGTACAAGGCGCTGAATGCGCTATCTCATTCGAAGACTTATCAGGAGGGGTTGAGCTCGTTATGCGAGTCTTTTCATCTCTCTACCTCGACACTTTGAACACAGGGAGTCCTTCTTTTCTGATGGTCGCGCGTCTCTAAGTCGCTCGATCCAGCCTTGGGTAGGGGCATAGGAGCCAAGGTTGGTTTGTTGTTTTTCTTCACAACCACCTTCGGGTGAGTCTAACGACTCGCTGGAGACGCGCGGTCGTTTCGCCTTACGAGAAAGAGTCACGCGATAAGAGGGCACGGGGGACCCGGTTTTAGCCGAAGGCTCTACCAGGGAAACGCCCAGGATGCGTAGAAGCTGCACAAGGGTTCCGAATGAGCGCGAAAGAGACCGTGCTTGTAGGCCTGGGGAGTAAGACGTACTAGGTAGCGCTGGGTGCGCCTGGACCAAGTCCTTAGTCTAGCGAAAAGAGAGACGATCGTAGCATGAACGGCCAGGATTTTATTCTTCAGGAGATACGCGGCACATTGCTTCCAGAAAACAGGGACCAGCTTTTTCCAATGGACACAGTTGGCCATATTCAGATTTAGGGTAAATCCGACTTTGCACCCTTACAGGAGCGTTTCGTATAGCCGAAGCGGTGGTAGTAGTAGCACCTCCACTGGAGTGGCCCGGATGTCTTCATCCATGCAATAGTAATACCAACCTGCCACGATAGAACGTGAGAAAGGCTGTAGGGGTGGGTCTCTAGGTCCCTTCCTATGGTGTAGTCCATGAGTTCCCTCGAATAAACCACACCATTCACGAAGTTTTTGCTAGAGTGTGGCGTCATACTCACCGGCGAATCATTGAGTGCCCAAATGGCACTAATCATGGCCGCCTCGAAGGGTCCGACGCATTCAACAGAAGGCTCCCGTCCGAGAAACGGGTCACGTTGGTCTCTCTACCAGTCAAACTATCTAAGCCTCTGTTTGATAGAGCATGTGGTCTTTGGGCACATTCTGTAATCATAAGTCAGTGGGCTCAAAAACGCCAGTTAGTCTCTGAATGAGGGACACAGACATAATCTTAGATGGAGATGATCTTAGCAGTTTAGTGGATAGCAGATAGGTGAAGGGGTTCGTTCTATTTTTGTGATTCTTCGGGGCCTGTGTCCCCGAGGAGTATCTTGCACAGGGGAGGATTTAGGTTCAGTGTCTGGCTCCGGGCACAGATTCGCACCCATGGAAAGCTCTGACATCTGGGACGGGAGCACTTTAGGCATCATTTCCACCTCAGGAAAGGCCTTCATTTATCAACTTCCAATGTGTCCGTAATCCTGACCCGAGACTCATAAGGCCCAAGGCCCGTCACGACCGTCACAGGGGTGGCATGCCGATCCGCATTGGAAGAATAGAGGGAGCGGGAATGTCGGGCCCCATCAACCTGACAAACCATGTGTCTACGAGGTACGAGAGCAAGATCCAGCGGACGATGCCGCCTCTAACCCCCTCTAAGAGGATTGTGGTGGGTCACCTCACCCCATTAGGAGGGGCGAGGGCCGAGGCGGCGCGTCCTCTGTCTTGCCGTGTTCGTGGTGTGTCCCTGAGAAAACATAGGGGGACCCTATACAAGTGGAGTCACTGGGAGGCAACTCTAGATAAAGGGGTAAGGAGGAAAACTCCCTAACCAATAAAAAAATGGACAGGGAAAAGCTCTATCTGCGGTTAAAGAGTCTTAGGAGCCCCCTGAGAAAATACAGGGGAGGCATCTCAGTATCATAGGTGGAGCTGCCTGGGGAAGGATCAGAAGATAGCAAATGGAAAGCCCCTTTACCGCTTTCGGAAGGGAAGAGGAAAGCCGCTCCACCTGTCAGAGTGGTGCTTTCTTTTAGTTTCTTGTCCACCCCAAAACCAAATTTGGGTGGAGATTGAGAGAGAGGGTCATAGTCCGAAATGTTGATGGAAATCTGTTTAAATCTTTTAAAAAACCTATTAAACAACGAAAGTTTCCTACACTTGTGACCACAAAAGAAAAAAGAAAGGTGAAGGTGAGCTATGTCACGCGTTCATCCGCTGCCGCCTATCCCGTATAGGGTTTTTCTTCTTTTCAGGGGTCCACCCTGGGTGCATTAAAGAATGGTTTTCGCGACCTAGGACAGCCATTCTTTAACGCACCCAGGGTAGAGCCCTGAAAAGACGGAAAACCCGATATGGGTTAGGCGGCAGCGGATGAACGCGTGACATAGCTCACCTTCACCTTTCTTTTTTCTTTTGTGGTCACAAGTGTAGGAAACTTTCGTTGTTTAATAGGTTTTTAAAAAGTTACCCAGTGGTCAGTCCTTCCCCAAAGGTCGCAGCTCCTAACTGGGAAGCCAGAGAGTTCGGGCGACAGTTCGGATATCCTTAATGGGACGTAATAATCTTCGACAGGATGTCCAGGATCTGACGATCTATTGTGGCAGACTCAGAGAGGGGACCCCGGATTTTAGTTGGCCTGGAAGCCAACAAGGCAATTAAGTCCGCCTGCGACAAGTAGTACAACATTATGCACCCGAGAAGGGTCGCAGGAAAGTGGTCATTGAGGCAAAACTGATATTCCCATTATTCGTGGCACAACGTCCAGGTCCTCTCAAGGCCTGGTCTCTTGCAACCTGCAGGCATTAAAGAGTGTTGTTTATATAGGTTTCAAATCCTCTCTTCTGACACAGAATGAGGTAGTCATTCAGGCCCTTAAGCCTAGACAGAGGGTTGAAGGGATGGTCATAAAAATAGAATGCTGATAGAGAGCGAGGAGGAAGCGCACCACACTTTCCCAGGCCCTGTCAAAAAGTTCAATTCAACCCAATCTCTACTTTGCACTGTTCGGGTTTGAACAGTTCCGCTTGCTACCAAATGCAGGTAGACAAAAGGTTGATGGTATATTCTAAGAGAGAGTGGAGAAAAAACAAACCTCACTGAGAGAGAGAGAGAGAGCAAGGGAGAAGCATACCAACACCAATGACAGAATTTTCATAATTTGCAATCAGGCCGAGGGGAAGTGCGCCTCCTCCAGGTACCAAGCGTAATAGGCTTAGCAGGCTACCTCCCGCTAACACCTGCCGTAGTCTTAATACAGTTAATCCAACCTCTAATTTGAGTGTCTAGAAAAGTTTAGACAATGTCCTTAAGTCCATGCTCCAAAGTATGTTTGTAATTTTGCAATAGCACTGTTTGTAAATTTAAATTTATCAATTAGATTCTTGCAAATTGGGAATCATCATGGGATTTGAGATTGAACAATATCTAACATTTATTTTAAAAAGAATTGGAATCTCCAAAGCAAACTTTATTTATACAATTTCGCTATTTGTCATAAGATGATCCCAAATGCGGTTAAAATAGCAATGGTTTTCCACTTAAACACTGCATCGGGCTCGCCACTTGCTTAGCGTGGATGAGGTGCATCACTCAGGCGTGCCCGATGACAAACTATAGCAAACCGTTGCTATAGTACCCGCCCTCCATAGCTGCATCATTTAAGTTTAATTTAATATAACCCATTTATTATTTAAACGTTTATGACGATACACACATTTATGAAATTTAATAATTAGACTCATGAAAGTTAATGTTGAGTTTTCTGAGAGATTCAAACATTGTGCCGTCATTTGCACCATTTTTGTGATGGAGGTCTATAGCATGCAAGAAAGTTAAACATTATGATGCGTGTAGAATTTTTAGCGCATATTATATTGCAGTTCCGATTTCAGGACTTAGAACTTGGGTAATATATCTTATATAGCATAGCCCCACCACCTCTCCTCTCAACATTTTCTTAGTAAAAACGCGAATATTCAGAAATCCAAAATTCACTGAGATCGAAAATTTTAATTATTTTAAAATGCGTTGTTATTAATACTGATGTAAATTCGCCCAGTTTATTTATTATGCATTCTGCGATCATTTACGCAGTATTGTTTTAGAAAGACAACTGAACCCATAAAAAATTCACTATCAGTTCACGGAGAATTATTGACTGGACCCAGCACAGTCCAGACAGAAACAGCGTAAAGATTATAGATCCTGCCCACCCTCGCAGATCATATTCCATTCAACATAAACAAGGACTTACCTGGAGGCAGTTGTACAGAAACCAGGCAATGAAATCAAATCAGGAATAGATTCAATGATATCAGTTAGTGGAGACAATAATCACCAGGAGGAAGAGATTACAATTGAAGAGGAGTATGAAAGAATAATTGAGCAATTAATTACAGGTCAGATGATTAACATTCCATATAAGGAGATTAGGACTAAAAATAATGACCCAAAATGGATGACAGTTAAAATTAAGCATTATATTGGCATTAAAAAGGGCATTTATAGGAAAATAAAAAATGGAGAGGATCACTTAAGGCAGAGATATAATGAACTAGCAAGAGATGTTAAAAAGTTAATTAGAGTAGCAAGGAGAAATTATGAAATTAAAGTGGCAAATAGGGCAAAGGAAAATCCTAAAAGTTTTTATCAATTATACAAAACTAAGGTTAGAGATAAAATAGGCCCACTTATAGATTCCAATGGAGAATTAGTGAGTGATAGGGACTCAATGGCTGGAATGCTAAATGACTTTTTTCTCTCAGTATTTACACAGGAGGATACTCTAAATATACCTGAGGTGTCAATGATCTTTCGGGATAATGATGAAGAGAAATTAAAGGATATCTTGATCACAAAGGAGATAGTGACAAAGGAAATTGATAAAATCAAAAGTAGTAAAGCACCCGGTCCTGATGAAGTCTTTCCTAGAATTTTGAAAGAATGTAAGGATGTGTTAAGTGAGCCCCTATCATGCATCTTTAGAAAATCATTGGAGAGTGGCATTGTGCCAGTGGCATGGAAGAAAGCCAATGTGATACCTATATTTAAGAAAGGGGATAAAACAAATATGTCTAATTACAGACCAGTAAGTTTGACATCAGTGGTAGGGAAAATGATGGAATCTATTATAGCAAGGAATATTAGAGATCACTTGGATAAGCATAAGTTGATAAAAGAATCACAGCATGGCTTTAGTAAGGGTAAATCCTGTCTGACTAATTTGCTGTCTTTTTATAGTAAGGTGTATGAAGCAGCAGATAATGATGAAAACTATGGTATTTTATACTTGGACTTTAGTAAGGCTTTTGATCGAGTGCCACACTTACGGCTTCTGAGCAAAGTTAAAGCACACGGGATCGATGGCAGTATATTTAGGTGGATTCAGTCATGGCTTGGTGACAGACAGCAAAGAGTTAGTATAGATGGAGTTAAATCTGAGTGGGGGTGTGTTAGCAGTGGAGTTCCGCAAGGATCTGTTTTGGGCCCTTGCTATTCTTAATTTATATTAATGATCTTGACATAGGTATAAGTAGTGACCTGAGTAAATTTGCTGATGATACTAAGCTAGGTAGGGCCATTAGGGCTGATTCTGATGCTGTTGTAATGCAGGAGGAATTGACCATTCTGTCCATCTGGGCCGAGAAATGGCAAATGAAGTTTAACATAGACAAATGTAGTGTACTTAGTATAGGTAGAAATAATCCATTGAATAGTTATAAATTAAATGGGAGAATTTTAGGGAGGACCGATTGTGAGAGGGACTTGGGTATTCTGGTAAGTTCAGACCTTCGTCCTAGAAAGCAATACCTAAATGCTAAGAATAAAGCTAATAGGATATTGGGATTCATTAGGAGGAGTGTAAGCAATAAGAGTGCTGAAGTCATTCTAAAACTGTATCTGGCGCTAGTTAGGCCTCATCTAGACTATGCAGTACAATTTTGGTCACCATATTATAGGAAGGATATTGATTTGCTTGAGTCTGTGCAGAGAAGGATGACAAAGATGATTGGTGGGCTAAGGAACTTACCTTATGGTGAAAGGCTCAGAAAACTAAATCTACATACATTGGAAAGGAGAAGAGTCAGAGGGAAATTGATTGAAGTCTTCAAATGGGTAAAATGATATAATAAAGGGGATCTGGATAAGGTTCTTATACTTAGGGAACATGACAGGACACGTAGCAATGGGTTTAAGCTTGATAAGTATAAGTTTAGGAAGGAGATTGGGAGGAATTGGTTTACAAATCGTGTGCTAGATGAATGGAATAGGCTTACTAGACATGTGATAGAAGCCTCCTCTCTGGGTAGTTTTAAGAATAGATTAGATAAATATATGGATGAAGTTGCTAGATGGGACTGACTTTTTTTATGTACATATGTATATATTTTTCTAAGGAGTGGCGAGATTATATTTTGCGGTTGCATGAATGGACATAATCTTCTGGAAGCATTTTATGTATATTATAGATTAGATCTGACGAACTCCTGTTAAGGGTGACAATGTTGATGACTTTTCTCTGGTAAGAAATCTTTTGTGTGTTGTCTGGAACAGGAGCTGCCAAGTGTAGGCCATGAATGGTCTTTTGCAGTCTCCTTCTTTTCTTATGTTCTTAAGGTTTGTCCCTTGTAAATGTGACTCCGAAAGTTGGAGAATTGTAATAAACCTTCCTAGCGAAGAGCTTTAAATTCTTACTAATGTAAATGGTTTAAGTAACAAAGATGTTACCTGAACCAACTCGCTGTCGTATATCTTAAAGAATAATTTTATACAGTAAGTGTCTTTAAGTTTTCTTAAGAACGTCCTATAACGCGCAAACAATTCCACCGACCTAGTAGAAAAAATGTCATTAATGCTTGGTTATAAACTTAGTATTTGCACTAGTTTCATCCACAATGTCAGAAATATAGTTAGTTAAATCTTAGACTTTAGCACCCAGATAAGTATCGTCCCGTTTTAGCTGGACACCTGTCACAAAACTCAACAAGTTGGTTCTACACAATCGAATCACTACCAAGAAGAACTTTATCATCGCCCTCATCCTGCAGTGAAGCTAAAACTAGATTATTATTTGTTGTGAAAATCGGTAGTCTCTTAGTGACTCCAAATATTTGCCAGAGGTCAATTGATTTGGGTTAGTTTCGTTTTGCTTTCTTTTTGTTTGTTTTTTCGAGTTGCTGCATGGTTGACCTTGCATTATAGTTAGCCATGGCCTAAAAAAATACATTCATTACCCCTACCCCTGTCGACTCTGACCCCAACGAAGGATTGATACTCCTGAGTCCTCTTCTTTGTGCTCCTGTCGATGCCACCAAGATGGGTGGTATACGTTTTCACCGTCACCCTGCCGTAACCCAAGACCAGACCTACACATGACACGGTTCGGTGGTCCGAGTGATCGCTGCCAATGGTAACTTGTTCCGCAGAAGTCGGAATCGTTACGCCAGAGTTCTACGTAGTAGAGCCAGTCTCATTGGGTAGCCTTAGAGAGCACAGAGTCGTCACTATGGAAGTCCTTAAGGTATAGGTCTCACTAGTTTATAGAGAGGAAGGTTAGCATTATGTTATTGCGCTTATTGAAGTCACCCATTTATAGTAGTTGCGTGTGTATGTGATGGAGTCTGACTGAGGGTGAAGTGACAGGTATCGATGACTTGTAGGTAGTAGGCCTACTTTTGACTTCCCAAACAAATTAGTTCTGACTCCCTGTAGTTTCTCACGTGGAATAACGCGTTTAGGCTGGGTTCCAGAAGGTGCCTCTGTAATCACGGGTTAAAGAAAAGGATTTAGAAAAGACGACGGCGATAAGTAGGTTTTATTCTTAGCTTGGGCCTACCAAAATGGGAGCAAGCGAAACCGTTCGAGTCCTACGTGGTTATGTGTAAGTTTTCCGTTAAGGCTATATAGCTGAGTCTAAAGGCGGTAGGATTCAAGGATGAGAGAACGGATTCGTGACGCTAATAATAGCAATAGGCTGCTGACAGACGACTTGACTGGTTCTCTCTCTATTTTAGTCTTCCTCGGTCTGTGTTTAATATATATATATATATATATATATATATATATATATATATATATATATATATATATATATATATATATATATATATATATATATATATATATATATATATATATTATATATATATATATATATATATATATATATATATATATATGTGTGTGTGTGTGTGTGTGTATATGTGTGCATCCCGTGTTTCCAAATGGTGTGACTTTTTTTTCACTTGACCTGGAGCGGAGCGGAGCTAAAGATCAGGAATGTTCGTCAGTTCCTTTGTCGGGCGGAGCTACAAGAATTATGTGCAACTAATAAACCTACATATTTTTTCACGTTTTGGTTCTATCCTGTATCAGAGAGACCACTTGCCTTTCATAGTTAGTTAGAAATTTTAACCAGTCAGGGCATACATTACCCTATATTTGTTCAGCTTGTCCCTGTTATCTATCATTGAGATCGTTTCCGCCTGGCAGCTGTTTCCAAGAGTGCATATGTTTGTGTGTGGTGCGTGAGAGACTCTGACGATCCTCTTTGCTCTATTCATATTTTCTTAATAAATATACAATTTTGATTTATTATTTATCTATATCTTTCATTGGTGCACTATCTATTACATGGCATATTACTTCATTAATTCAGGCGTGTACCCATTTTCAGGATTTTATAGATCCACCGGGCGCTCATTTGTGGGGGTTCCTGGCTGGGCTTACCTATCTTGCAATTTGAGTACCACAGGCCTACTTTCCTTGCAATTTAAGTGCCAAAAAGGCAGGAGGAGGAGGAAGTGCCATTGGAAGGATAAAGAAGAGACAAGCTTAGAGGAAAGGGTGCCTACAGGGACCGGGGATACTTGCAGGCTTCTCCGTGCCTGCCTAAAGAGTTGGACGTCCACTAAGTGATCCAGACCTTCTTTGATAGTGCTGGGTCAGGAGGGAATACGAGAGCCCTCCAGATATGAGCTGTCACCTCTCATGCTGAGAATATTAGTGAGATGGGATTTGTAAGGTTAGTGGCAAAAGAATGGTAAACTGATGTTTAGAAGAAAAGAGGTAGTCACAATCTAGTTTGACAATGCCGGAGGCAGTGGAACCGGAAGTGAGCGCCGCTTCCGAGGCACTTCATTACGGGAGTAATTATAGAAGTGAGACTGAGGAAGAGAAGGTATGAAATGACTTGGGACGGGTGATGGATGGGAATGGGTATCGGTTGATAGTTATAGGTGATATGAATGGATGAATAGGTAGCACGATGAGAGATGGAATACATGGATGCTTTGGTACACCTGGAGAGAAAAACACTGGAAAGAGGTTAGTAGGTTTAAATGCTGAAAGAAACTTGTATGTGACTAACACGTTCTTTAAAATGTTGGGCTCAGCACTGGTCAGCGCAACGGATGATCTTGATGTTGACAGATGTTGACTAGCACCAATTGCATCCCAACAAAGTCACTGTTTGGTGCGGATTTTCGTCTAACAGAATCATCGGTCCGTATGTTTTTGTAACGAAGATGGGATTGCCATAACCGTCAACGGCGAGACCTACAGATCGATGATAAGCAACTTCTTGTGACCTCAACTGGATTATATGCCTGATATATATGGATACTGACGACATGTGGTTCCAACAGGACGGCGCTACGTGCCACACTGCGCACGCCACGATAGACATTTGGCACCAGCAATTTCAGAGCAGGGTCATCTCGCGCGGCGGCGACGTCAACTGGCCACCGAGATCATGCGATTTAACGTCATTAGACTACTTTCTTTGGGGCTACTTTAAATCGCAGATCTATACGAATAATCCGCAAACAGTTGACGTCATTAAAATCAACATAACGAACACCATCCAGCAAATTCAGCCAGATTTATGCGACAAAGTCATCGAAAATTGGGCCTCCCGAATACGTTCCATCAAGCGAAGCCGCGGCGGACATTTGAACGACGTCATATTCCACACTTAATGCAATAAAATGTGCTTTCAAATTTAAGATAAATTGAGTGCATATATCACACACAACTTGTTTTATTTACATTTAAAAAACGAGCGACCTTATTGAAAGACCCTTTATATATATATATATATATATATATATATATATATATATATATATATACTCGTATATATATATATATATATATATATATATATATATATATATATATATATATATATATATATATTTAACTCGTCCATCTGGTGACCAGCACGAATGACATAAGTCGCCGTAATTTTAATTATCTGCCTAATATTTGGACCTGCGGCGAAAATGGCCGATTTAGCAACTCTAGTCACTAGGTGGCGCCACCTGGCGATAAATTTATATCATATTTGAACTCAGTGACCTCAATTACCCTTGGTAGCATTGGTTTTAGCTGGCAACATTGAGCCAGCCAACGACTCTTTACGGACAGAAGATGAACACAACGCGAGATTTGCATGACCCATAGACCCGCTCGCTTCGCCGCAGTTAAAAAAAACAAAACAAACCAACGAAGCCATAACAAAAGCAAACAAATAAAAAGCAAGAAGGTAAAGTACGCAGGCAACGAACACCAAATAGAGTCAAATAAAATAGAAGAGACGAGCCTCCTCCAAGAAGTCAAATAGTCTACAATTGTGTGCACGAACTCGTCCAGAGAAAAAGGGGAGCTTAACGATAGATTTAACAAGAGTTCGATCGAACACCCCCTCGAAAAAGGTGTGCGAGTGTTACCAGTTTGCAATGTTAAATTTCTACACGGGAAGTGTGAAGTGTAATTGTTAAGGAGTTAATTTGAAAGGATGTGACGCATATTTCGTGTGAGAGGGAACCTGACGCAACACGTTCACGTGGGAATCTTTAAGTAGAAATTGGCGTTTCTGTGTTCATGTCAGATCTGAAGTTTATACCAGCACTTCCTATCCGAGAGGTCACAGTTCGAGTCTCATTGAATAATCGAACAGTTAAGTAATGGAAAATCTGGATCATTATTCATTAATCTGAGGCTTCTTTTATTATTTTTTGGGGGGCGCCTCTCCTATAAAGGATGTAATTGTCAATGAGTCATACTTTTGCCTTCATAATCCTTCAATATAAAATACTCCTTTCCATACATATTTGAAATGCAAATATGTATTAGGCAGGCACGGATCCTAGGGAGGGGGGGGGGGGAGCGCTAGGGGGCTGAAGCCTCCCCCCAAATTTCATACCCGTTTATGTTTATATTTATTTTTTAACCAATACCCTATGTGTTTTTCAGAAAGAGTTATATAATAATACAGAATATATAAAAACATTCTTTTAAACCATTGCAATCGAGTGTATCTTATATGTTACATGTCTAAAATACAGGGAAATCTCAAAAATAATCATTAAATTCAGTATTATAGCTTCCCTGACCTCCAAAAACTACAATTCATGATTTTCTGATATGTAGAAAAAATTCGGATCTGAGTGAGTCCGTGCCCAGTCCTTTATGAGACGGTTAGAGTACTCATTTTCTATTGATTAATGCTTGCAGTTTTTTCTTCGCGAGCTACATGTAAGCGGTCGACCTGAGTACAATAAACTTCTTTGGTGATAGTTCGATTTGGGGTAAGAAGTTCAAAAATGGATTATGCCATTCATAGCCTACCATACGCACAAGAGAATCATCCGTGAATGAAGTCTCTATTTCACCTGGGGTAGTTTTTCCTCCATTGGTTAGAACGTTTAATATTATACATAAACCACTTTTCGTCTTCGGTAACAATCCTATTAAAAATGGTTATTTTTTTAGTTAAGAAAGCAGAGATGAACAAATGTTGATTCTTTATTGCAAGTGGAGCTCTGACAGGTCTTGAGGAATCCGTTGTCACATGAAACGTTGCCTAGCTCCTTTAAATGACGATTCACAATGGAATGAGTTGTGTCGTTTTTTTAAGACAATTGTTCACTAGTTAAAAGACGAATTTTCTCTAGTTAAAAGACGAATTTTCACTAGTTAAAAGACGAATTTTCACTAGTTAAAAGACGAATTTTCACTAGTTAAATTTGAGTTTTCCTCCACTTCAATTTCAAAAAGATCTTGATCAATTTCCATTGATCGTCTTGAACAGGGATTATTTTGGGGGGACTAACGTTCCCCGAGCAAAAAATCAAGCCATCCAAAGTTGTCTACCTGCACTAAATAGCGGGTATTGCAAAAGTCATGTTACACTCGTTACAACTTTCTCAACAAAGGACAAAATGATAGTTTTGATGGAGTTAAATATTTTTTTTATTGTTTTAACATATAAATATGTGTTCAAATTGTAATATTTATCAATGTGGTCACTCTCGGCGGCGAGCACGCGCTCCAAGCGAGACCTGAAGGGCGCGCCCACGTTGCGGACCAAGTCCTTGCTTATGTTGGCCCACACGAGATTGAAGGAGGACTTCAGATCTTGCCATCGACATGCGCCCACACGCTGTAATCGATGGGAGTGAGGTCGGGCGATCGCGGGTGCCAAAAGTCCTTCGACCAGAAGTTCATTTCGACCCCAACCACTCTTGCACGGTCTTAGATGTGTGGGCCGGGGAACCATCCTGCTGAAAGACGTACTCCATTTTCTTCGTGATCTTTCTCACCCAGGGCAGGACTTTCGGGGCCAAGATGTCCTTGTAATCGGCCGCGGTGAATCTTTAATATCTATATTTATATAATATTAATAATTAATTAGTTTAATAATTATATTATATCATTGTCAAGAATTGTGGGTACCCATGATAGCCATAACCTGTAGAAGAAGAGATGAATTATGAGTCAATATCAGAGAAATAAATTTAATCTAATACATATTTTTTTTGAAATTATAAACATAAATATGAATTTTGAATAAAAGAATGATAAGTAGCTTTCATTTCTTGATAAACCCCGTGTAATTTTAAATTTTTTGAAAAACCTCAACAAACCCGGGGTTTTTCAAATTTCACTTGAAACCCCCCGAAAAACCCGGGTTTTTTGATTTGCCAACCTTGCTGATGATGGGATTTGTTATAATCTTGAAACGTTTGCGATAAATGTTAAGAAGCATCTTCGGTTCTGTCCTGGTTATCTTTTTGTTTATACTTCGTATAAAGTTAAAATTTGACGATTTTTTTTGTCTCATTTTTTTTTTCTTCAGGAACATGTTTATGTATCAGTATAAAGTGAACGGCGTTGGATAACATACATATTAAAATTTTAGTTGAGAAGAAGTTAGCTGACAGGGAGGACTGGAATCATCTTAATATTGGAAACGAGTTACTTGTATTATAATGATTCGCGCCGGGTATCAAAATACCGACATCATAACTGGTGCTCAATACTTTGTTATCGTTGTAAATGCTATAAGACTCGACATGGTAGCTGCAACCTAGACTACGAAGCTGTGGTCAGTCGAAAGGAACACAGCAGGTGTTCTGACTGCGTCCGCACGCCAGAATTTATCCAACAACTGGAGGACAAAGTGATGGAAGACACGAGCAAGGGAATCCAGGCTTTGGAGAGAGAGATGAATGTTGGAGTCAACACCATAAGGCTGCCCCTGAATGAGGATCTTCGCTACCACTCTTACAAGAAGCGCAAGGGGCAAATTATGACAACCAATTCAAAGGCAGAGAAGATCCTGAACAATCTGAAACATCCTGTTGAACATGGGGTGATCTGGTTCTTCTAAGATGAAAAGAACTTCTGCCAGGACCCTTACCCATAATCCATACAACTTTCCTTGTCTCGTGAAGACCACGATCCCCCAAAGTGCGATGGTCTGTAGGTGTGTCTCCAGTGAGAAAGACGCCATGCCCTCCCCCCCATCATCTTTGAGCAAGGTTTTAAGCTCAATTCAGGAGGCCATGTGGAGCTGATAGAGATTGTGGCCAAACCCTGGCTTAAGAGCGTTGCTGCTCGAAGCCCATACCTCCGGAAAGAGTCAAAAGTGGTTGTCAGAGAATTTCTACGACTTTACCAGCCCCACCTTCTGGCCTCCTAGTTCCCCCGACTTTAATCCCCTTGGATTACTATATGTGGGGTGCGGTTGAGGATAAGACCAATCGTCGCGCCTACTACACCAAGGCCAAGCTGGTACAGGGTGTCTACTGCCCTTGAAATCCTTGAAGCCCTTGTATTTACCTTTTTCCCTTGAAATCCTTGAAAACTCCTTGAATTTGATGAAAAAGGTAGATAGTCCTTGAATCTAAAAAATAAATCATTGAGTGATTGTTCAAATGATTTTTCAAATTCACTATTTATAAACTTTTTAATGTCTATTGGGAAAATAGTAATATTTAAGTTAATCTACTCACTAATGTGAGTGAACATATTGTATGCTTTGGATGCGTTGTATTTTATGATAGATGTTTGCTATGCTTCTGTGACTGTCGCTTGGATACCTTGTTCTTGTTTTTTTGCAGTTGATTTTGGTTATGCTTTGCTTATAACCCATTTTTTCCTTAAATACCTCACCTTTATCAATGTCCCATAATGTTTATTGCACTTTTTTAATTTAAAGGAAAAAAACAATGGTTAAAACCCGTCCTTGATTATTTTTTTAAAAGTTCTTGAATTCAAAATCACTAAACAAGTATACACCCTATGGTACCCAAGATCAAAGAGGTGTTCCAAGATCTTCCCAGGGGCACAATGAAGAACGCACGCGCCAGGTTACTGAGCCATCTTCAGGCGGCGGGGGAAGATGAAGACGGCTATTTTGAATAAACTGTAATCTCTTAACTATAATCTAGAGGGTATTTTTCTAAGTACATTAATTTTTGGATGATGTATTTTATGCAAACAGTCAAATTTAGCAACGGAGAAATATATGTATATATATATATATATATATATATATATATATATATATATATATATATATATATATATATATATATATATATATATATATATATATATAATGTATAACTCATGAGCGCGAGAGAGTGCAGTGTATGCTGGATTTATTTCATCATTCTCTCGCGCTCATGAGAGATATACATTGTATATTCGCTGCGCGTTTAACTCAATTTCTCCTTTGTCCTTTGAATTCCCAATTAATTTATCTCTCTCTTTCATACTCCCGATTGACCAAGCGAAGCGTGCCTTAAAAGCTTGTCTTGATTCGAATCCCACGCCAACTGCAGGCGGCTTGCAACTGAAGAGATCCCCGAGGAAATGCAGAGATTTAGATCGTATGCAAAGAGAATACCCCTTTCTCTCTTAGACTCCTATAAAGAAGCTAATAATGGCTATGAGAAAACAGGCAGCTTTGGGGGAAGGGCTCTCATTTGGCGACGGGTACTATAGATATCTCGATCGTATTTGAATCCATAAGGCCTATTTTTGTGACCGTTCTTGACCAACTGGAAGTAAAAAAAAAAAAAAAGTCTCAGTTTAATATTTCGATTAGCTATTTACCCTACGAATTCAATTGTTTTCCCATTTATCCTTCACTGTTGATCTTAAGTGTGTTATTTTTATTCCAACTGTATTGTTGGAAATTTAGTTATAATATTAAAGGTTATTGGTCTAATATTTGTTTCATTCGTCATTTTCGTTCGTACGTCCACCTCTTTTAATCGTCAAGTGATGTTATTGACGTTGATTTTATTCATTTTGTTATTTGTCATCTAATTGTTGCGGTAATTTTATACCTTTACTTAAAATATCATAGATATATTCTTAAATTCAGATTTTGGGTATTACATTGGGTGAACATCTAATTATTTTCTGTCTAGAATATTTTCCATCTTTCTCTATTTTTTTACGCTTTTCGTTTATGTCACGGATTTCCACATTTGATGATCAATAACATTATTTATTTTTGGTAATAATCAATTTTGAATCCCCTCCCTGTTGTTCTGTATATTTTATTTTATACAACGGTAGAGGTTCTAGGGAGAAATAGTTCCCTCTAGATGTACATCAGTAGTTTGCTCGACAGGAAGCATCACCCTTAAAAATTCGATCTGCAAGCGAAGAACCTACTCAGGATCACCACCGATAAGAGTGTGGTTTGTAAGAAAATCGAAGCCTGGGTTGGATCCCCAAAACCCCGAAAAATTAAAGAACTCAAGCAAAATCAACCATGGTTGAAGATAGAGGAGATAACCAAATTAAAGGAATACAGACGTTAAAATCATGCGTAAAAATGCAGAAATAGCCTCCGAGATTTTAGAGAAAGAACTCGTTGCATTCTGCATGAAGATCCCCCAAGCCAACATACAAAGAGACGCCTTCATCAACATATAGATTTGCTTCCGTTGCTACGCAATAGAATACCATATTACCACGAAATGCCCCAAGAAAGACCTTGTAATTTGCTGGGAATGTGGCTTAGAAGGGCGCACCTACAGAAACTGCCAAAATATAACAAAGAAATGCATAAATTGAGCAAGACCCCACCTGACCATGTCCATTTCATGCCTCGAAAAAAAACATTATAAAAACTAATGAAAGAGAAATTCAAGACAAAACAAATGGACGAAAGAACATATCATACGCGGCGGCAGTAAAAACAACAATGTAACCAAAAGTGAAGACACAAATTAACCTTGACGAGTAGTTAAATGTCAAACTTTTAACGTGTACAATACATGCACACATTATGAATATAGCGAATCCAAGAAGCTATGCCACGTCACTGAATGATATGCGCAAATACAATAGATTACAGCCAATGAAGTTCTCCAAAGAAGTAGACTCTTCGGTGATCTTCAACATAAACGTAACGGAGAATACCACTAAGGACTTAATGGAACAAGCAAATGATAATGAGGAAAAAGAAGATGAAAAAACGAATACACAAGCAGCAGAGTCGGAAAAAGGTACAGAAGAATCCGCTCAGGAAGCAAGAGTGACTAGAAGAAAGGTACCCCACCCCTCAAGAAAATCAAAATCGAAGAAGAGCATTTTGTTCAAAGAAGCAACACTGACCCCCATCTACTTCAACAACCAAAGAAAGAAAAGCAGAACATAAGCGAGAACAGAACGAGAGAAAGAAACACCGCTGAATCCAACCACGCGAGGCTACAAGAAACAGGAAATTAACGAAACTTATATAATGGATAAAGGAAACTAAATATTCATCAGATAAATACAAAGAATATATATACGGAAACATTTTTTCGAAAACTAGATCCTGATATAATTCTTATATCAGGTCATTGACTAGACTTATAAGTATAAAGGATGAATATATGGAACTATAATATCATAGCAACTAACCCTTCAAGAGAGAGATTCGACGGAGTCGTTGTAGGGGTCGGACTACGCATATGTAGGCTTCCGGCACCCTAAAATTGTTGGATTTAATAGGCCCGAAAGATACCTCCACAAATGGATGCGAATTGGTCCTATTAAATCCAAGCATGCCCTATTAAATATATATATATATATATATATATATATATATATATATATATATATATATATATATATATATATCCAATTGTTTATTAAAAATAAAATGAGTTTATAAATATACATATGTAGCAAGAAGCGTGAGAGACAAAAGACAAGCACAGAAGAGGTTGAACACTTGCGTTTGATAAAGCTGTTTCTCGAGATAGAGTAAACAAAGACATATATTTATTTAGGAAGAGCCCGTGTAAACACAGCTGCTAACCATAAGAGATGGCGCAGCGAAAGTTGTATCAAAAGACAAATAAAGGTTTAACATGTAAGCGTACATGCATTGCACACAGACTTCCTAGCCCCGCCCAGAGATTGGGGATAGGATAAGAAACGGAGGTAAGCTGTTCGACGGTAGCCGTCCCATGTATAAGCCACGCCTTCTGGATTTAGAGCGCAAATATAAATAGAAAGAAAACAGTCAGTTCAAAAGGGTACTTAATCAGAAAGTATCAGAGAGAATAATAACAAATACGTCTGTGTTCACGCTCCCGTTTAAATCCGCCGAAACTTGTTTCTCTCTCTCTCCCTTAACTCTTACTAGCGTCGAATAATATATAGACTAGTAGTTTCTCGTTTAATACGCTCTGTCTCTCTTGCCGATTGCAATCATAAGATTCCGTTATTAGAATAAAGAATTTATTTTGTTAGTCCACCTTTGCCTTAAACCTTCGACAAGTCCAGCCAAGAAGAACACCGTTAAAAAAAACAATTATCTTTGGAGTCAGATTAAAATAATTCGCCGTAAAGCCATCCTTCACCTCAAACCTGGAATTATTGGTTGCCTTAATAAGGTGTTGATTTGCGGTGATCTCATAATCTGGTCACATACCCCTTCCATAAACATTAAACAGGTTACAAAAACCTCCCTATAAATTGGTGACCCAACGTTCGACCCTCTATACCGTCATTGCTGTAATTGAAATAGAATTTGAACTCACCAGTCTTATAATAGCAACAGGATATCAACCATTAAGGAAAGAGGGCCTCCCGTTTGCTAACTTAAAAAAATATTAAACAATAGAAAACCTGTCAGTTTTATTACTGACCTAAACGCACATTGCACGGAAAACGGATGATGTGCAGGAGAGCAGGAATCTCGATTATTTTCACTTCCATCTTGACACACATATACACAATGCAAAAGACCTTTAAATGACAAGCCTGGTATAGCTCCACTTACCCTTCCTCCGTATCGTCCCCCTCCCTCTCTAAGACCTTTTCTTTCTTCAGGGGTTGGCCTCAGAGAGGCTCTGGTCTTCTAATGGTTAGGGGGTCAGCCCTGGGGCACTTAGGGGGCCCCTGGTGCTGCGAACTCGTCTTTTACTATACCACTCCCCCCTATAACTTTCGTTTACTGCCCTTTATTCCCCCCTCTTCTTTCTCCTCTCTACTGGCCCTGACGGTTACCCGACCTCTGCTTGTTTTTATCGGACTGATTCTGAATTGTTCTTTTATGAAGGTCGGAGTCGGTTGGGCATCTCCACCGTCTTTGTCTGCCGATGTACAAGGAGAAATCCATCATTGGCCCCTTTTCTCCATTCGTAGGAGGACTCTGGCAACCTCTTTGGTCTATAAAGATGGTGTGGTGGATCCGAATACATTCTCCAAGAGGACATGCCGGACGCAACCGAAGCGGGAGTTGCAGTAGCGCCGGGCCCTTTTGGGCGTCCATAGTGGGGAGCATCGAGGGAGAATGTGAAGTTATTTTCATTTGCAATGGCCAATCATAAACCTAAAACCCCTTCTCGTAGGGGTTCTGGTTCCCCTTTCAGCCTTCCCTCACTCGTTGGATCCCTATGCCAACGATGCAGACCCAGATTTTGCTTTTCCTCGCTTTCTGGCCATGAGTTCGTCATCTGACACCCCCACTTGCAAAAGTAAATGTGTTTGGGGTTAATGAATCATTTGAGTCCCTCAGTGGTGAACTCCATCAGATGTGGTCAAGAGGTAGTGGCGATATCGTAGTCGTGGTGTTATCTCACTCTCAACACAATCTTGTGCGAAATCTGTCTTCGATAGCCGAAGTTCCCATAACCACTTCGCCCATCCACGTCTGAATTTTGTCAAAAGTGTCGTCCGTTTAAACGAATTAAAGGACTACGACCTCACCCGCCTCCAAAGTAAGCTTAGTACCCAACGCATCACACATGGACACAAGGTGACTAAAACGGTAGGCTCTACTAGAGTCACAACTGCCACATTGATTTTAACATTTGAACGTCATGAACTGCCACAGTTTATTATAGCTGGGTACTCTTGTGTCCCGCTAAGTCACTACGTGAAACTCCTCAAACGTTAATTCAATTGTAATCAATTTGGACATGTTGGTCGTACCTGTTGGCACTCCCGTTGCCGCGTGAATTGCAGTTCTGATTACCATGGCCCTGAATGCACCAAAACACCGTGCTGTGCCAACTGCAGTAGTGCCCACAATGCCAATAATCTGCCCAATATTCTTATATTAAAAGGAGGTCCTCGTTTTGCGCGACTCTCTGCGTCTGGACGTGAGAGAGGCTCGCCAACATGCTCAAGCACAAACCTCGCCTCTTATAGCCGTCTCTTCTAAGATGTTTTGCGTGACGCTGGACGAAACCGAATCACGTTCGAGTCCCGACACGCCTGAAGCATCTCATCGGCCATCTACCGTTATTGTCAGAAGCATTCACGATATACCGTCGAAGCATCGATCTCACACCGAGATACCTAATGTTGACTCCCTCTCTCCGGCAGCTCTAGCCGGGACCTACGATCAGGGTGAGACAGTTGAGGACATCAGACTTATCTGAAAGAATCTTCTATATCGACCAGCGAAGGTTCTTCTACCTGGCCCCGGGACCCAAAGCCACCTGGTAAGAGGAAAGGACTCCTTACCTGGCACATCAGCCACTATACTAGCCTCCTGGCTAGTATAGTGGTTAGCGTGCTTGACCGGCAATCGCTGGGTCAGCAGTTCGAATCTCCGTCCGGATTCTTTTTAAGCTGACACTATTTACTAAGGGTGGTTACCGCCGTGACTGGGCATCACGGTCAGGAGTTGGGGCTTGCCCTGGCTAACGTCCGCTTGAGAAGCTACATAGCTTGATATGAGGACTAAAACCAGAAAACTTTAACTTTAATAAGCGTGCAGCCTCTGGAGCTTACTCGGCAGAGCCTCAAAATTTTTCAATGGACTCTTCTCCTGTTGCTGAATAACTTCTGCCCTAAAGCCCTTCACAAGACTTAGGCCCCTTACCGGTCTAAACGGTAGCAGAAATCCAACTAGTTGCTTGAACTTTGTCCAGATCGCTTGCCTCACCCACTTAACCTCCATTGTGGTAGATGTTGTTTGAAGTGTGTCGCTAAAAGCTTAGGGGACGAAGAGCAGATTTTGAAGGGCCTGCTATTGCCTGTGAAGAGATCCTGGAAGGAGCAGATGATATTCCAACAGCACCTGCCGCGGTTGTTGGATCAACTCCTCAGACATCGAAAGCGCCCTCGGCCTATCAATCTGAATCTATCGTCGGAAAATCTCTTCTCGATATTTCGTTTTCAGCTGGCTGTCTGCCCCAATTACAGGCAGGCGCCTCTGCCGGCTCCTCGAAGACATCGGACATATCCCCTGTCACTGCTCCTTCCAGGATCTCTTCACAGGCAATAGCAGGCCCTTCAAAATCTGCTCTTTGTCCCCTTATCTTTTAGCGACACACTTCAAACAACATCTACCACAATGGAGAAAAAGATATCTACTGTGGTGTCTAACCGTTTCACATAATATCCTCCATTTTACAATGGAATTATAAAAGTTCTTTGGAAGACTCTCCATCCCGCTGTTATTTCTCTTCAGAAGAAACTGGGTACACGGCCTTTTCCGGTTTTCGTATTTTTAACTCTATTGTCCCTGTCGGGGGCTCGTCTCGTGTGGGGATGTCAGTTATGGTTTCGTCATCCCACCATGTATCTCCCCTCCCCCTTTACACTACCCTCCAAGCTGACGGCGTGAGGATTTTTCTTACAAGGCTTTTTACCGTTTGCTCTATCTACCTCTACTATTGTCAAGCCCTGACCTTTTAGAACTTGTAGATCAGTTACTCACCCCGTTTTTATTACTCGGAGTAATAATGCCCTGCACCCATATTAGGGCGACATCACTCGGAATGTCAAAGGCAGTGTTTTAGAGTCTCTTTTATTATCTGACTTTCTTTACGTTTTAAACACCGGCGATTTTATCTCTTATGTCGTGACGGATTTTTTTTTTAGTTGTGTTGACCCGTTTCTCTGTTCCCCGGATTGCCTCACTGATTTTCGATGGTCAGCCTTTGATGACCTCCATTGGAGTGACCACTTCCCTGTCTTGTCAGCCTTTCATTCTAACCCTCATACTTCATATCGATTATCAACAACGCAGCCACACAAACCGTTCCACGGAGGCGACCTGTAACGGCTCATGTAACTGTGCCGCGGTGGATCTCGGAGTATTCGACAGCTGTCAAAAACTACAAGTTCGCTCATGCCTGATTCCAGCGGAACGCAACCTTGTGCAATAAGGTTGACCGAAACCGAGCTCGACCGCTATGCCAAAGAACCCTTCGTCAGGCTCGCGTAACTTCATGACGCCGCTATGTTTCATCAATTTCCTTTATGACCCCTAATGCAAAGATCTGGAAGAGGATTAACAAGATCAGAGGTTGTTATGCCGGCCATAACACCCCCACACTCAACTTACAGGGATCCTTAGCGAATGCCACCTGGTGGTCAGCAATGCCTTGGTCGACCACTTCCATGCCATCAGCAGTGTCAGTCGTTACAATAAGGCTCTTCTTACCTATAAATCAAACTACAACAAAATCTAACATTGTCCCTTTGTAGATCCACTTCTCCTGGCCTTGACGGGATCCATTTTGATATGGGTGAAGGGTTTTTAGCATCATTATGGCGCGTCAGGATTGTCCTTCCCTTTGTCAAACTGGGCAGGGACGGGTTGGACGCAGATCACTAACACCCTATAGCTCTTACCAGCTGTCTGATTAAGTTGCTAGAGAAGGTGGTGTTGGTAAGCGTGAACTAGTTCCTAGAAACCGATCACTTACAATGCGGTTTTCGCAAGGGTCATAGTACCTTTGACCTCTTAGTACGTTTCGAGGGATCGGTCCGGAAAGCTTTCTTGTTAAAGCACAGAGTCTCGGCCATATTTTTTCGACATTGAGAAAGCTTACGATACCTTTTTAAAATCTGTTCTGGGATGGATAAGTTGGATTTTAGCAAGTTATTTGAGTTGGTTGGAAGTTAGTAATAGGACTAGGGGTCACCACTTAAAAATTAAGAAACAGAGGTGCAGGTTGGATGTTAGAAAATATTTTTTCACTAATAGAGTGGTAGATTACTGGAATAGTTTTCCATCTGAGACGGTAGACATTCCAAACTTGAATGTATTCAAACGCAGATTAGATGATTATATGGGGAGGGAGGGTTAACTTTGGGGGGTATTCTGGACTCATTCTTGTGGATGCAGTTTTTTTATTTTTGTATATTACGATTGATTTGGATTTTGACCAGTCTTGATGGTGATGCTTTGATAGGCACTTGAGGCTTTTGTCATCCGTGGATAATGTTATGTTATGTTATGGAGATACGGCGACTAAAACAGCTATACGTCTGGGGTATGAGAGGTCTTTTATTTAAAGTTTCTTAGCATCTCGATCCTTTATGGTGCGTGTTAGAGACACCTACTCTGACCTGACACCTCAAGAGGAGGGAGTTCCTCAGGTCAGCGTTTTAAGTTTTGTAATTGTGATCAATGATATCATTTACTCTCTCCCGGAGGGTGCATCGGCGACTCTGTTCGTCGATGACTAGGCATAATACTGTTCTTCGCCTCGATTTCCATCAGCAGCGCGTCGGCTGCAACTGGCAGTCAATGCGGTCTCGAAAAGTGCACAACTTAGTAGATTTCGCTTTTCCACGAGCAAAATTAAGGGATAGTTTGCCGTCCTTACTCCACCCCCGGAACCTCTGGATAGATCATCATCTCTCCAACCTGGGCCGACCCATAGTTGGCGTGCTCCACCTCACATATTTAACACTGCCCGATATAGACAGATAGTTACAAATCAGGCAGTGGCGTGGGTGCAGCAGACACCTACTCAGAAGTTTTTTTAACCGTCTTTACCGCTGAACTCAGCCATTCTTTTAGCTTTTAGAATGATCCAAATTTTACCTTTTAAAGATTTCGTCATTTTCTCCGACTCTACGAGTGTTTTACAGGCAACTCACTAGTAATGCTTTCCATCCCTTAGTCACAGAAATCAGCAAATGGCTGGTTCAGAATGCGTCCCGATAGAAGGTTTAAGGTAAGGAACCAGTGGGTTGCTACCCAATCCAAGTGGATTCTATATGGCAGCTAGGGTGAAACGAGGCGAATTATCTATAAAAGGTGGAGGAGACCACTTTGTGACAAAAATTAAAAAAACGACGGGTTAAAAGATTCCTCCGCCAATATGAATTGAAGACGGGTGTGTTGAGGAATAGTTAGAAGGGTCGGGGAACAGGACAACCGGAGAATGACGAAATGGCTACAATCCAATAAAAGGTGGGCAACCGATTGGTCCCCACCGCAAAAACGACAGCAAGGGCTGATATGAACATACCCGAAACAAGATGGCCGTGAGTAAGTCTCGTGTGGCCAATGCGAACTCGGCAAAGGGCCACCTCCAACGACTGCATTCTATGACGACTCGAGGGCCAAGAGCGAATAGAATTTTTTATTTTGTATAGTTTGGATGATGAAGTCATCCCATTCATTCTGCCACAGTTGAAAAATATATTTTCTTATGAAGGAAAGTAGTCCCTAAAAGGCAGAGCTGAGTTCTTAGGGGACACAGAATGTGCTGAGCGGGCCAGCCGATCAGCCCAGGGACCCAGCAAAAATTAATTCTATATCAGGACGCATTTTGGATCAGCCAGTTGCAGATTTCTGTGACTAGGGGATGGGACGCATTAAAAGATCTAATTGACTGTAAGACACTCTTTGAGTAATAAAAAATGACAAAATCACTAAAAGGTAAAATTTGGATGAGTCTAAAGGCTAAAAGGATTGCTGAAAGTTCAGCGGTAAAAATGGATGTTGCTGGCGGCAAAGATAGAGTTAGGAATTTTACTCCTGGGTAGATGGAACAGGCTCTTAATGATGCGAGGGTCCATGGAGGACTTCTCCAGGCTCCACATGTTGGTACATACTGTGGGGAGAGGAACACGCCAACTAGGGGTCAATAAGGATGGAAGGGTAAGAATCCCTGGAGCACCCAGGTTAGAGAGATGATCTCCTATGCAAAGGTTCAAGGGGCGGGGTAAAGATGGCAACTTATCATATGCCGCCGTTGATTCGGAACCATACAGGCACTTGTAGACCTCTCGCAGTAAAGGCTGTTGACAGGAGAAGTATGGAAGGCTCCACTAGAAAGGCGAACTCCACGGTTTCGAATGGGGTTCAGCATTTTGGGGGCTGAAGGGGAAGCCGATGAGTAAATTTGGCAGCCATAATCCAATTTGGATTGGACGAGGGCTGCCCCACGAAGTGTGTGAGAGGACTTTCAAAATGTCTAGATCACGCAGACAGCCTGTTCGAAGTCGGCGTAGGTGTGGTAACCAGGATAACTTTGGATCGAGAGTTACGCCAAGGAACCGAAACTCGTAGACAAACTCTATATGTTCGCCTTGTAGGGATATACTTGTAGATGGCGGAACAAGAACCCCTCTGCCTCGGTGGAAATACATTGCTTTACTTTTGTTCGTGGAAAAGCGTAATCCCTTAAGTTGTGCTCTTTTGGATACAGCATCGACCGCCAGTTGTAGCCGACGCACTGCTGATGGAGGGCGAGGAACAGTATAGTGCTAAATCATCGACAAACAGAGTTGCCGATATACCCACTGGGAGTGACGAAATAATATCATTGATGGCAATTATAAAACATAACTCCCTCCTCTTGGGGTTGTAGGTCAGAGTATGCGTCTCCTTCGCGTACCTTGAAGGATCGAGATGCTAAAAAACTTTGAATAAGTGACGGTAAAAGGCCACACATCCTCCAGACATATAGTTGCTTCAAGATGCCGTATCGTAGGCTTTCTCAATATCGGAAAATAGGGCTAGGACTCGGTGCTTTAATGAGAAAGCTTTCCGGACCGATCCCTCGGAACGTACTAGTAGGTCAAGGGTACTGTGACCTTTGCGGAAGCCACATTAAAATGGAGAGGTGATTGGCTTCTAGGAACCAGTTTAGGTGCTCCAATATAATTTTTTCCAGCAACTTACTCAAACAGCTGGTGAGAGCTATAGGGCGGTAGAGATCTGCGTCCAACCCGTCCCTGCCCGGTTTGACAAAGGGAAGGATGATCCCAATGCGCCATGATGAGGGGTAAAAACCCTTCACCAATATAAGGTTGTACAAATCAAGTAAGAAAAGAGTAGAATGTGGACGTAGGTACCGAATCATATCGAAATGGATCTCGTCAAGGCCAAGGAAAGTAGACCTGCAAAGGGACAAAGCGCTACGAAGCTCATGGATGCTGAATAGAGCATTATATGGAAGGTTAGATTTTGTTGTGAAGTTGAGAGAATGAGATTCTTCCTTTGATTTGTAGGATTGAAAAGCCTTATCGTAACGGCTGACACTGCTGACGGCGCGGAAATGGTCAGCAAAAGCATTGCTGACCGCCATTCTCCAAGGAACCGTCTAAGTTGAGTGTTGGGGTATGATGATTAGCATAACGGCCCCTGATCTTATTAATCCTCTTCCAGATCTTAGCAGTAGGTGTCAGAGGAAATTGGGGAAACGTAACGGCGCCATGAATTTCGGCGAGCCTGACGAAGTGTTCTTTGGCGAAGCGCACGAGCTCGGTTTCGGTCGACCTTGTTGCACAAAGTTGGGTTCTTTCGGAATCGGGCATGGGCTAACTTGTAATTTTTGCTATCTGCTGCACATGTCGAGGCCAACGAGGGCATGGTTGAGCGGGCTGTAGCGGGTCGCCTCCGTGGGATGGTTTGTGTTGCTGCATTGTAGATAGTCGATGTAAAGTATTCTACTGCTGCGTCCACTCCATTGAAGGTCCCCACAGATGCACTTGTGAAGGACGCCTCTTGAAAACCTTCCCAATCTGCATGACCTAAGTCCCACTTACAGGGCATGGTTGTATGAGGGCTAACTTGAAGGGCCGACAAGACAATAGGGAAGTGGTCACTCCCATGGAGATCGTCAAGAATTGACCATCGAAATTCCGGAAAGCAATCCGGGGAACAAACAGACAGATCAACACAGCTAAAAGAGTCCGTCTGGACATGATAAGAGGTAAAATTGCCAGGATTTAAAACACAAAGAAAGTCATATAATAAGAGACTCTAAAACACTGCCTTTGGCATTTCGAGTGGTCACCCCAGTATGGGTGACGGGCGTTAAAATCTCCTAGTAATAAGAATGGGGAGGGCAACTGGTCTATATGTTCTAAAAGGTCGGGTCTTGACAATGATAAACAATGGGGTAGGTAAATAGAGCAAACGGTAAAAAGCTTAGAGGGTAGTATGTAGGGGGGTGGGAGAAACATGGTGGGATGAAGATACCATGATTGACAACCCCCCATGAGAGGAGCTTCCAGCAGGAGCAATAGAGTTGAAAGTGAGAAAGCCGGGTACCGGTGGAAAGGGCCGTATACCCAGTTTATTCTCCTGAAAATAAATAACCGCGGGTTGGATTGTCGTCAAAAGAATTTTGAGTTCTTCTCACTTTGGAAGAACTCCTTGGCAATTCCATTGTAAAATGGAAGATATTATGTGTGACGATTAGATACCACTGTGGATATCTTTTTCTCTTTTGAGGCCGATATTGTATTTGAGGTTCATCCCAAAGAGTTTGGGAGACGGAGAGCTGATTTTGAGGAGCCTGCTTTTGCAGGAGGAGAGATCCTAGATGGAGCAGTAACTGGGTTTTTTTTTCGTGGGTTTTGGAGAACCGACCGAGGCCCTTGATTGTAATTCGGGCTTAAACCTGGCGGAAAAGGAAGATCAAGAAGGGATTTTCGGCAGGTAGATCCGGACTCATGGATCGAGGGTATTTTCGGTCTCTGAGGAGTTGGTCCAACCACCGCGATTGGTGATGTTGGAGTATCAACTGCTTCCATCGGATCATGGGTTGAAGGGTGAGTGGAACGAACAGGCGATCTGAGTGAGGTATGTGGAGCTGGGTGTATATCTGCCATCGTTTGGATCAGGATGGGGCCTAAGTACCTTGAAGGGCGGGACGGACTTAAGGGCATATAATGTTTAGCCATAGGGGAGGAGTCCATTGAAGATTCCCGGGGCTCGGCCGAGTCAGCTCCAAAGGCTGCCCGCTTATTGGTGGTCGATGAACCAGGTGAGGAATCCTTCCTCTTACCACTGGGCTTTGGGTCTCGGGGCCGGGTGGATGAACCTTCACTGGTCGATGTTAAGGATTCTTTCAAATAGCGTCTGATGTCTTCAAGTGTCTAACCCTAAGCGTCTTTCCCAGATAGAGCTGCTGGAGAGAGGGGGGCTATATTGGTTATCTCGGTGTGAGAGCGACGATTCGACTGCATATTATGAATGTTTCCGACGCTGCGAGTAGATGTAGGGTGAAGTGCTTCAGGCTGGTCGGAACTCGCGCGTGATGGAAGGTTTCGTCCAGCGTCACGTAAAACGTCAGAGAAGAGCCTGCCGAGTGAAGTTTGTGCTCGAGCACGCTGGCGGGCCTCTCGTAGTTCTTTAGTTCGTTTGAACGGACACCTTTGACAAAATTCTGACGCGGATGGGGCGAGAGTTATTGGAATTTCAGCTATCGAAGATAGATTTCGCACAAGGTTGTATTGAGAGTGGGATGACACCTCAACTACGACATCACCACTACCTCTTTACCACATCCGGTGGGGTTCACCACAGCAGGACTCAAAAGATTCATTGACGTCAAACACATCGACTTTTGCAAGTGGAATGTCGGATGATGAATTCATGGACAAGAAAGCGGGGATAATCTAAATCTGGGTCTACTTCGTTGGAATAGTGGTCCAACCAGCGAGGGAAGGCTGAAAGGGGAGGTATGGAACGTTTGGCACGAGAAACCCTTACGAGAGGGGATGGTTTTTTGGTTTATGGCTAGCCATTACAAAAAGAAAAAAAACTTCGCATTCTCCCTAGAGGCTCCCCACCATGGAGGCCTACAAGGGCCCGGCACTACTGCAACTATACAATCAGTTAAGTCCGGTATGTCCTCTTGGAGGATGGACACGGTTCCACCATCACACCATCTTGAGAAACCGAAGAGGCTGCCCGAGTTCTCCTACGCATGGAGAAAAGGGGCCAACGACGGGTTTCTCCTTGGGCATTCGGTAGAAGAAGGCGGTGGAGATGCCCAGCCTCTTGCACCTTCATGAAAGAACAATTCGGAATCAATTCATAAAACGAGCAGAGGTCGGGTATCCATAAGGACCACTAGATAGGTGAAGGAAGATGGGAAAATAAAGGGCAGTGGAAGAACGTAATAGAGGAGGAAAGAAAGCGGGGGCATATTAAAAGTCTTGTTGGCAGCACCATGGGTCCCCTAAGGGGCCCCAAGGTTGACCCCCCCCCCTTGCCACGAGAAAGCCAAAGCCTCTCTGGGAACAACCTCTGAAGAAAAGATCCCAGAGAGGGAGGGGGAAAAATTCTATAACGGGACCCATTTTGGATCGCCAGCTATAAATTTCTGTGACTAAGGGATAGGACGAATTAAAAGATCTAATTGCCTGTAAGACACTCCTTGAGTCGGAAAAAATGACAATCACTAAAAGGTGATCGTGTCCCCGGCCATATAGGGGTCCTGGGCAACGAGGGCTGAGCAGCATACTGTGTCCCCCTAGATAACCCTACACTGCCTTAGATATTTCTTTGCCTCTACACAATATACTTTTGAGTTGTGTGAGAAGGAATGGGATAAATGTTCATTTAAATTACAAAAATCAAGAAGTGTTCGCTCTTGGTCCTTGAGACTTGATAGACTACGATCCTTAGAGGTGGCCCTTTGCCGCATTCGCATCGGCCACACAAGACTTGACCACGGTCATCTTGTTTTGGCTGATGCTCGAATCAGCCCTTGCTACCATTTTTGGGTGGTGGGGATCAATCGTTCGACCATCTTCTACTAGAATGTCCTCATTTCGCCCTGTCCCAACCCTTTTAACTATCTCTCGCCTTAGTTCCATTCTGACAATCTTTTAAACCCTCTTTCTATCAGTGGTTTTCTCCCCCTTTTATAACTAATTTGCTTCTTTTTATCTCTGCTGCCACTTAGAATCCACTTGGATTGGGCAGCTGCCCAACTGCTTCCCCAAACTCCTTATCGGACGAAACATTAAGATTTCGCCGGAAATTCATTCCTCCCTTTATCGCTTTCCACCCCCCCCCCCTTTTTTATCGTCGTCTCTATTTCCCGCGAATGGAAATTAGTTTGGATTATGAAATGACTTGTACGAGATTTCACTTTGATGGCGGCTTATCCAATACACATCATTCTAGTGTATCAGATGATTTCTGCTGCTTCCGACAGTTTGGCAGATTTAGAGAGCGTTAAGCCTCAACAGCCTGTGTGGTAGACCCAGTTAACGTTACTGCAATTAAGTGGGGCAGCACTTTCTGTGAGCCCAGCTTAGAACGGATGTAGGCTGTTGGAATTTTCTAGCAACAGCTAGAAAGTAGTTTAAATGCACGTTGAACCACATTTTTACCATTACAAACTTTCCCGCAGTGAAGGTAGGGCGCATCAACAGCGGTATGACTGTACGAGGTTCATGTTAGCCCCTCCCATTACCACCTTCAATTATAACGCTCGCAGGAATAAAAGAGCCGCATGGCTTCAAGTCAACTTTTACAAGCGCCACAAGAATGGACATTTTTCCTATCCCCATTAATGCCCGGAACTAACCGATTCCTCTCTTATAAACAGGAAAGCTGTTTAAGGGCCTTAGCAGCTGTGTCCACTGTCCACTTGTCCTACCTCCGTCGTTACAAACGCCATGGTAGAAGTTTTTCATTAACCACCCAGAGAGAAAGCAGGCGACAAAGTTCTTCTGACGGGAAGTTGAGGCAGAAAGGATCAAAAAGCGTTACAGAACAAGGTAATGGTGTTGCTCTTATATAACCCGCGGTGGTTTTGGTCACCCGGGCTTCGATAAGACATCGAACGGGCGTAGGCCGCCGTACTGATCCCCAAGACTATCAGAAGCGCCTGCGAAATCTTGATCTCTTCTCGCTAGAGACCAGGAGACTACGTGGTGAACAATTACTTCTCATTATACTGTTATACAGGGTGTTGCAAGGGTCTTGTCACCCCTTGTAAATATTGTTTCAATTTTCTATTTCAGATTACCGAAAGTCTTATCACTGAAGATTGCGCCGCATCATTTTGTGCTAAGAAAATGATGAAATCCCCATCCGCGAAAATTGTAGAAACATCAGCGACAAGAGGTTAATAAAACCCCACTAAAATCAACACCATAATATTTACAAGTGTTTCTCTATGTACAAGTTTCCAACAAACTTTTAAGAGCGCCTCAGAAATGAATCTGTGACGAGCCATAGACTAATAGTTATAGTTTTTCTGGGGGGAGAGGGGGGAACGCTCTATTATTCTATATAACACCGGCCGGGCAATCCCCCAGACAAATAGTGATAAGGGGTCCAATTAGTTGCTAGACAAATCTCGACTGTAGAAAATGGTTAAAAACACCCAAGCCAAAAAGATGGTTTGGTCTATTTAAAATCGATACAAATCTCATTTAGTGCCAATTCATCTCATTTTTGGTGGTAACCAACGAGAGCATCGACGGTTAATAGTGCCAAGGTAATGTCCCCCCCCCCGCTACAGATATCACGCAACCACTCCTGGTCACAAACTCAAATAGCGTTCCAATTCTTATCTTCCTCTTATTCATAATATCTCAAACACCTAAAAAAAAAAAAGGCATCGTACCACACCATCCAACTCGCCCCACCATAAATTCGGGCAAACCGACTCCACCCCTTCCTCACGCCCCCAAGGGGCAGAAGTATTGTGCAGTCTCAATATAAATGTTGACAGCAAACTTAGTAGAGACTTTTATGTTATGTTAGGGCGGTTAACCAGCGAATGATAAGTGTGAAATTCAAATTATTATATATGAATAAACATTGTGTGTAATAAACATGTCAGAAATGGTTGTAATGTTAAAAGGACGATAGCTTCACCACCCTGCGGCAAAGGAAGAAGCCTAGTTGTCATCGGCATCGAGTTTTCAAGGTTTCGCCACTTCCTGTGGAGAAACGAGTCATTCGCGAAATACATGCAGGCCTTCCTTCCCACCCCAAACCCTCCAATCATCACAGTCACTTAAACCATGCAAATATACCTCCCTAATCTAGAACTGGTGAATGACAGAATAACAATCTCCTCTAAAAATCCTCCCTAACTTTTCACTTCTCACACACACGAATTCAAATAATCACCCAGACATTACCGTAAACAATGTCCGCATCCCACTCAAAACTCAACAATACTTCGATAATTACATGACCCCACAAAACACACCAACTAAACAGACTACGGTCACTCAATAGCTGCTCATTCGGACAAAATCCCTCGTCACAGTGTACAAACAATTTTCCCACCCTACATTCAACTTCTCATTCATACCTTAACAACCAACACTTACCTCTTCCAATGTCAACAAACTCCAACTCACACAAAACAAAGCCCTGTTATTACAGGATTAACCCAACACACAAACAATAAATCTTGCCCCGTCACCACCAAAGCCCAGACAATTTTATTCTGACCCAACCATTCCACGTATTCACCCCGGAAAGGATTTTGCAACCAATGTACCCTAATTTAAGATTCCTTTTTTTAATTTCTATTTAGAGGACCTACTGCTTAATGTGGAATCCGAACCACGGGAATCTACATCTGGCGATTAACCACAGCCGATGTGGCTCAACTTCGCTGTAATCAGAATCGGGATTTTCGAACTCAGAACAAACCTCTCCTGAAGACTACACCTTCCTTACACTTCCCTACTTCTATGACCGCCCCAAAAGAAAGATATTACCCATACAACCAACTTGTCGCACAAAATCTTGACAATCTTCGGGACAACTCAGTACAACGAGCCCACTGGACATAGCCAAAGAAAAAGAGCGCTTATCCAGACATAGGTCTAGCCACCACCCATCTCTACACAACCAACAACACAAAATGTCCAAGATGCAACATCAACATGGAAAACCCCCGAACACTGTCCAAACTTTTGACCCCCCCCCCCTCGATTAACGCAACCGTTCCCTCCGTCAGACTTGTGGGTCCAGATCCGGGTAGTAGTTTTTGTGGGGGACGCGGGCTAGCCAAGATACTTGTCTTCGAGGGGATGGTATATAAATACTCCGCCCACATTCTACCCCTATGATAGTACTACTAGCAACTTACCATTTCACTAGACCAGATTTCCTAACCAGCCATCGCGAAAATGTTAGACTAAGAGGTATCAGCGAATCCTGGCTAAGATGATATTTAACATGATAAAAAATTACCCAAGTTGTCTATTTGGCAGTGGTGTAAAGAAGGCCAAACGCGGTCCCTGGTAAATCAGTAGCACTGAAGATCAGTGAATTTCGAACCAAACCTGTGGTACTGTATACCTTTTTCGCCGCAACCTAGTGTTATAGACGGACCGGGCTCAGGGCTCAGCTGCGTCAGACAAATTTTGACCATACAAACCAATTTAACAGATTAGATCTACTAATCCTAATACTTAACTTCAATAAATACCAAATGTATATAGTGAATCTTCCCTCGGATCAAACGCGACGTCAGTAAAGTTTTCTTATCGGAATTTTATAAGGGTTAAATTGAACGTCCTTTAACAACTAGGAATGACGGTTAAAGAACGAATATTAAGGATGGAATTATTTCCAATTAAATAGATTTACCAGAAGAGCTGAACTGCGGAACCCAACTTTACATGCCCGCTACCAACCCACATCCAATGAGGCTCGCGCAAAGACGATCTTGAAATGCCCTCAAATATGGCGCCCGGACAAAGTGAAACGATAGAAGAATCTCAAAGCCACACATCAGAAATAAAAGAGGCATTCATCAGGTGAGAGATTTAGAGAATCTGGCACAAGTGAAAGAGTGGTCTTCAAGACAGTCGATCCCGTAAAGAGAAGCAATGATCTCGCCACATAAGAGATAGAAATAAAAGTTACAATTAGTGATGTTTAAATTAATTAAATGTATTTTAGTTCTTATTCGAAGGTGGTCGAAAAGTGCATTTTCCAAGCATTCGGAAAGTAGGAAAAGCGACGAGTTCGGCAACCTTCGAGTCCAATAAAGACCAACATTTAGGCCTTTATCTGGGAATAAATGCACTGTTAATACCAATATCGCTATTTAAATCCATTGTCACCATAAATATTCAACATATTCCTGGACCTAAACTCTCAGTCATGGTAGCGAGTAGAAGAATACCAGCCATGGCACTCTGGGAGCACCGCGGAACAACGTGCCATCGAGACGGTACTAGGCTTCTGCTCCCCTAAAGGGCCTTGGCACCAGTAGCGGCTGCATATGCCATTAGGGCGTCGGCTGCCTGCCGCGCCTCCAGGGCTATTTTCGCCTCCCGGAGCCAGTCGGATGCTACGATTCTAGGTTCTCCCCGCAGCAGGTTGAGGTAGCGGACGGCCTGCAGGAGATCATCCTTAGCAATGAAGTACCTGAGGAAGAGTATCCACAGTCAATGAGGTTACCAAGAGCACGTCCAGGGCGCAAGGAAACTAAGACAAGAGGGTTGGATAATGTCCTTCACAGGGTCGGAAGTCTTTGTACTTCTTTGCCCCTCCTTACCTGACCCTGGCGAGAATATCGTGTGTGTCCAAGTTATCAACATCGAAGGGTTCATCGCGTAGCTCGTTCCTCGGCATCTTGTCGAATGCACCAATGAGGAAGAAGCTTTGCAGGTACGATAGTAGATACCTGACAGAAAGGAACCACCAATTAAGTACTGAACGAGATTAAGGGGGAGAGAGCAGATACCTGACAGAAAGGAACCACCAATTAAGTACTGAACGAGATTAAGGGGGGAAAGGAGATACCTGACAGGAAGGAACCAAAAATTAACTACTGAACAAGATTAAGGGGGGAGAGCAGATACCTGACAGAAAGGAACCACAAATTAACTACTGAACAAGATTAAGGGAGGGGGGGGAACCAAATTAACATTTGTTTTCACATTTTGGTTCCCAGAACTTAAATGTAACTCTGGCAAGTTGAAAACAAACGAACTCACAAAAGTAATAAATTCCTTAAAATAAACGGAGTGTAAAATAATAGGACAGAACGATTAAGACTATTTATTTTAACAGCGTCCATCTGGCGACTGCCGCCAAGGACATGTAATTGGGATTAAAATTTCGGATACGGGCAGAGATAACATGCGCGAAGATCCCCCAGACTGGGACATTCAACAACAATGTGCAGAAGAGTCTGGGAGAGAAAGCAATAGTCACAGTAAGGTGCAGGCGAGCGCTCCATCACATGGTGACGCGTCCGCGAATGTGGCCAATTAGAAGACGATAGAAAGCGACCTGAAGCCGTGGCGGCATTGGGGGTAGGTCCATAGTAACAGTCGCGGAGTAATGGCACGCAACTTTAAGCTCCCATCTTCTTTGTCAAGTTGCCCTGATTCGTGGCATGTACTAAGAGTGAGGAAGAGCGAAACGCTGGTCTGGTCGCCCAGTCCTCGCGGACTCTTTGGTGCCATCATTCTACGCAGTTCTCAAATGTCCAGACACCCAGCAGAAGATAATCTTGACCTCCGCCCGGCTCACGACAACCGTGGCGTCACGGATACCGCGAACCAGGTGGTGTGGAGATTCCAATGCCCCGAGAGCACTCAGGGTACTTTATACGTAGCTAAAGATCACAATCCGGTTTCAAAACCGGGCACGAAGCGTTATCCCCAGCTCGGCCGTGAAGACGGACGCAGCACCTGGTAAAAGCACGCTGACTTCAAACAGTGGATACGGCACCGAGGTGATACGCTCAGGGCAAAGAGTGCGACACTGAGGAGACTGCTGCGGGACGCCCTTTTCCTGCCCCGTTGCGAAAGAGGGCCCCCCGCTTACTCATACGCTGAATCAACGATCTCGCAGAAATTCAGAGATAAATATTGGGAGGGGCCCCCTAGCCACAATCGTGTGGAGGGTCTCCATGATATCGCATTGTCATGGGGTATTATATACCTCCAGGTCGAAAGAAAGCCTCGCAGATAGCATTTTCCAGCCGGAGCAGAGCATCCGGCGTGGAGTAGAACTTTCGGAAGCCGCACAGGGCGGAAGATAGGTGGCCTCCGCTGTCAAGGAAAAGGGTTACTCTAACAATTACCGATTTCTCCAACTTGCACAAGCAGGAGGTTAGAGAAATTTTGGCTCTTGAAACCGTCTGGGGTAGTGATCTCTTCCCGGTTTGCAAAAAAGCGGGCATAGTAATCATTTGCCAAGAGAGAGGGAAGATACCATCTGTCCAGATCTAATAGAAATGTTATGCCTCGCTCACCTAGGTGTCGAAGCATGGCATACTGGATATCGTCCGGAGCAGGGACGGTGTTCGCGCACGAAGCGAGAGCGGAACGCAACCTAATAATCAATGTAAACCTGTTGTTGAAGGGTTCTCAGCCTCTGGAGGTAAAGTCCAGTAGGGAGGGATGCATGTGCATTCAATCAATGCTGCTCCGCTAGAGAAAGCGGTCGTGAAAGACTCCGCCACAGACGCGGGGTACAAGATTGCGCTCACGATCTCTTGGAGAACGGAAGGGGGTCCTGGGAGATCTTGCCCCAAATCCTTATTATTATAATTGGTGCCTGTCTACTACGACGGACCAGTTAGCTAGCACTTCAACCGCTAGGGGCTATATCGTGCTGAATCGTGTCAGGACGTATTGGAGCATGTCCATCGAG
This sequence comes from Ceratothoa steindachneri, assembly GCA_963969495.1. Classification (NCBI taxonomy): domain Eukaryota; kingdom Metazoa; phylum Arthropoda; class Malacostraca; order Isopoda; family Cymothoidae; genus Ceratothoa; species Ceratothoa steindachneri. Next base: position 200,356,661 of record OZ018324.1, on the reverse strand, counting down.
TACTCTATGGTGTACTAAGTACATTGCACAGTGAGTAAAAGTGACACCGAGAATTTCTAAGAGATACGCACCACATTGCTTTGATGAAGCAGGGAGTTGCTCTTGGAAATTGGCACACTTGGTTACATGCGATAAGAACTTATCCTGTACGGTCTTGGAGCAACTTACAGACTTCGGGTAAACCCGACTTTACAAAGCGGTGGCAGTAGTAACACTTTCTTGTCATTGACATGAATGTAGTCACGCGGTAGCGATACCAACGGCAAGCACCGACGCAAGGAAACTGTCACGATCAAACGTGATGAAGAGTGTAGGGGTGGGTCTCTAGGTCTCCTTGTTTTCACATTCTAAGTTTGAACTTGACCACTCCTCGGTGATGTCCTCCAAGGAAAATCCACGAATTCCCTAGCATAAACCCACTCCTTTCATGAAATTCACGCTGGAGTTGCGGCGTCGCACTTACCGGCGAGCCAGTGTTCGTAGGGTACCAATCATGGCCGACTCGGAAGGGTCCGACGCATTCGCCAGAAGGCTCCCGTACGAAAAACGGGTCACCTTCGGCTCTCTACCAATTAGCCTAACTACTCCAACCCTCTGATGGCACATGTGGCCTTTGGCCACCATTCTACCATCAGTGGAGAGAATTACTAAGAAATGTTTAGGGCTAGCGGGCTCGAAATCGCCCGCTAATATCTCATTGAGCAACCCGATGCTCCACTCACCACACTTGCGACTTTGTCTGGGTCTCCCCACCACAGGACATCTCAGGACCTTACATGCCGGTCTTGGCCTGGACAACTGCCAAAAGAGCAGGAGACCCGTCCGTACGCATAGCCTCCGCGCAAGCAGAAGGGCGGGAATTGAGTACGCTTTTTCCCACGCCCGGAAGGGGTCCAAAAGTTAGACGAGCCAGCATCTGTCTTAACTTTCTCCGCAATTGTGGTTTTTGGACGACTTAAGGGCACCAACCTGAGGAAGAGGTATCTCCTCTTCTCATGAGTCCTGGGGGTCCCGTACCACCTCAGGAGGATCTTGCACAAGGGCTGACTTTGGCTCAGGGGAGCTCACTAGTTTTTGTTCCTACCCAGGAAAGACACTGCTAAGTGGGACAGGAGTAGCTCCTGAACCATTTCCAACTCAGGAAGGCCTCCAGGTGATCCTGCCCCCCCTCCAATGTGTCAGGTATGCTCATTGGGGACCCAAAGGGCATATGGCGCCTCACAAGCGTCATTGGGAAAAAATGGGGAACAGGCATGCCGACGAGGTCTTGGTAATTTAACCACCTCTTAGGGGGTAAAGTGGTTAGTCTGCCCTAATCGAGGGTTGGGGTTGGAACCGAGGCGGTGTCTCCCTACCAAGCTATGTTTTTGTGGGACCCCTTTGAAAGTAAATGGGACCCGCCATGAGAATAGAGTCGCCCGGAGGCACCGTTATAAAAGTGAGCTACCCGAGGGCGGATCCAACAGTGGCAAGGGGGCAACCTCTTTACCAATAGGGAGCGGTGAGAGGGAAGGCCCTCCACTAGTCACAGACACGCTATAACCTTCCTCGCCAGCCCAACCACCAAGGTTGGGTGAGGTTTTGTTAATGAGAACGTCCTCAGGCATTGCCAAAAAGTTAATTTCAGCGCCCTTGCCCCTGACGATGGTGTGGTAGGCAGGTCGGAGTGTCGGGACTACCACGTCCGACATTCACTGAAGGAGGAAGCCAGGGTCGAAATCGGGCAGTAGTAGATGAGGAGGGGGGGAGGCAATGAAAGGGACCGGGGGAAACGCACCAACTTCCCCGGACTTGGACCCAGAGCGCTCGCTGCTCTTCTAGGTACAAAGCGCAACAGACTGTATAGGCTACCTCCCTGCGGGGCACTAGGAACCGGAGGTTGTGGTCCTTCGTGGTTTAGTTATAGCAGGGCCACCCCCCCCCCCGAGCCACACCATCCACCTTCCTGCGGGTAGAGAAAAAATTGAGGGGGGGATATTCGTAGACAAAAAGGGGGTGCTGAGAGGAACCAGGAGGGACCGCACTAGCTTCCCCAGCCAAAGAGTTTAAGTCAACCCAGTGAACGGGGTCTTACCTATTTGTACTGGGGCCTGGAGGGCGTGATGCTGCTCCAGGTACCAAGTGTAATATCTACACAAGGGTATCCCCTCCCCAAGGGTGGGGTTGAGATCCTTCACCGCCGTCGCCCTTAGCTCAAGTGGGCTCTGGCCTGCGTGGGGTTGTTCGGATGGCTTGGAGAGCGGCGCTCAAGAGAGAGACGAAATTTCGTTCAAATGACGTCCAACACACGCAAATTACGAATCCTTCTTAACTAGGAGAACCAGGGTACGAGTTTTTTTTCTTTAACACACCCATTTGGCGACTGCCAACTAGGGCAAAGATAAAAAACAAACAAACAAAGGCTATGACAGCCTTCAAGGGCATAAAGTGGTCGTAATTTAAAATTTCAGCCTAGTGCGAGGCTACTATAAAATTAACAAAACCAAAATAAAGAAAAAAATAAGGCAGCACGCTCGGTCTCGCTGGGTGGGTACGACGAAGGCACATCTTATACCGCACTTCGGATCCTCCCAATTTCCCTCCCCCACCAATATAAGATCGCTTAAGGGAGGGGGGGAAAGAAATAATTAAAATGAGAACTCGGAGTCAAGATTCGTATTACCTGAGCAGGGATCCTCCATTATCTCGGATAAGAGCCACTCGACGGCACACGCGATCCACCTTGAGGAAACGCTCCCTGAGGGCATCCTCCGTGTACACGCCGCGTTTCATGGCCTCCTCCGGAAGAGAGGACAGCACGGCCTTCACGAACGGGTCGTTGTCGCCTGAAGATGAAGGGCAACAGAGGGTAAAAGGGTGAAATCATGGGCAAAGTGAAATTTCCTCCCTCCCTTGTAAATATAGCCCCTCCAGGAGCAGGCAGGCTTCAATGGCGGAAGCTTCTAGATACACTTCTCCTAACCAGGGCCTTCGTCAGCCAAGCTCTAGGAGGTCTTACATTTTTAGTGGCGTGCAGACGACTCTATAAGTTACTATGTGGGGTCCATAAGTCGGCGGTCGGATGGGAACCATTTTACTTTTGAATGAGGGTTTGGGGGGGGGCAATAACATCGTAACTATTTGGCAGATTCTAACGAAATTTGAAACTCTTATGTTGTTTTATATTTTCTTTCGAATTATATAATTGCCAAGGTCCTCCCAAGGTTAGTCCGGGAATTATTTGGCAATATCGTAACTATTCGGCCGATTGTAACGAAATTTGAAACCCTTATGTTGTTTTACATTCCCTTTCGAATGATATAATTACCAAGGTCCTCTCAAGGTTAGTCCGGCAATTATTAAATTAAATTTAACTGTGGGTCAGATTGCTGTTAAATAAAGGGATACAGGCTTTTTATTCTTTAGAGCCATACTGGCGACTGCCTACTAGAGCATAAGTCGCCGTCATCCTCTTACAACCTAGTGCTAGACTAGATTAAAAGAAAACAACAAGAGAATAAAATAAGAAGCAAGACTAAGCAGGAAGCACACTCCGGAATCCGAGAGAGGGTCGCCTCCAACTCGAAACCAACCAATGCCACAAAGTCAAATAAAATGGAGGAAGCAAACCTCCTCCAAAAAGCCATATAGTCAGTCTACAAGTCTGTGTACACGAACCAGTCCCGAGTACAAGGAAAAAGGGGTAGCGAAGATCACCCAGACTGGGCCATTCAACAAGAATGTGCCGAACAGTCTGAGGGGCCACGCAGTCTTCACAGTAGGGCGCTGGCGAGCGCTCCATCAAATGGCGGGGCGTCCAGTCAGTGTGCCCAATTCGAAGACGACAAAACGGGACCTGAAGCCGTCGCAGCATTTTGGGGGGTTCTATGGGAATAGTCGGGGTGCAATGGCATGCAGCTTTAAGTTTATCTCGGCCGTCTCCCATCTTCTTTGCCAAGCATGCCCAGAGAGCACTCAGGTCGTTTTGAGAGTCGCTAAAGATCACAATCAGGTCTCCGACCCGGGCATGACAAGTTATCTCCCGAACCGAGCAGTGTAAAGGGGAGTTAAAGGGGATACGGCGTGGAAGCCGACCTCCTCCTGGGTCTTGGATCCATCCGTGTACAATAGCACGGATCTAATATGACACGAAGTGTGCACCAAAAAGACGCTATGGAAGTTTTGGGAGCAGAAGACTTGGTGACAAAGGGTACCCTCCAAGCTGAAGTCCTGGGTAGAACCAGAAGCGCTACCGCCTCGAGAGCTACACCGAGCTTCCGAAGGAATTTCCTAGCCCTAAGCCCAGAGGTCTTAGGGTTATGACTGGCGTCTTTTTGCGGCATACGCACCCTCGAGATCGACGGCGGATGCAGTGAGAGCAGTCGGCGACTGAGGGGGCTACCGGGGGCGAGCCTACAGGCGCATAATGCACTCTGTAAGGCACAGGTCGCCCGGCGGAAACCGGTGTGGTAGATCAAGTCCACCTTCCGTAATACAGGCTCGGCTGCTGATGCATAAAACTCACATCCGTAGTCAAGCTTCGAACGAACAAATATCCGGTAGAAAAGTATGGTACTAGCCCTATCAGAATCCCAAGTGATGAACGTCAAAGAAGGAAAAATGTCCATGGCACGGGTATAAGAAGTTCTAAGGCTCTGATATATGAGCCTTCCAGGTGAGGCGTCGGTCGATAACAAGACCAAGGAAACTATATGAATGCACCACTTGCAGGCAAACCCCTTTTAGGAACAAGCCCAGGTCGGAGAGGAGTCGTGCACCACTTTAGTCTTAGCCAAGGAAAACCAAAACCTGTGCCCTTGGGCATAGCGAGAGACGCGGCTCAATGCCTGTTGGAGTCGACGCTCCAGAGATGGCATCTACCCCGCGCCAAAAGAGATCGAAAGGTCATCCACATAGAGCATAGGGAGAACATCTTCCGGCAGCACCGAGGTGATGCCGTTGATGCTCAGGGCAAAGAGTGTGACACTGAGGACACTTCCCTGCGGGACACCCTCTTATTGCTCCTTTGGGCCGGAGAGGGCTCCCCCACGCGTACGCGGAATCGATAATCTCGCAAAAATTCAGATATAAACATTGGGAGGCGTCCCCTCGTCCCCATCGTGTGGAGTCTCCAAGATACCGTATCGCTATGCGGTATCATAGGCCTTTTCCAGATCGAAAAACACCGTGGCCTAGTGCTGTCTAGGAAGGAAGGCCTCGCAGACGGCATTTTCCAGTTGGAGCAGAGCCTCCGACGTGGAGTGGAACTTGCGGAAGCCGCAAAGTAAGAAGACAGATGGCCTCCGCTGTCCAGAAAAAAAGCTAATCTAACATTTACCAATTTCTCTATCAAGTTGCACACGCAAGAGGTTAGAGAGATTGGGCGGAAAACGGCCGCAGTAGAGTGATCTCTCCCCGGTTTGCGAAAGGCGAGCATAGTAGCAATTCGTCAGGAATCTGGGAAGAGACTCTCCACCCAGATCCTGTTGAACAAATCTAACAGAAAGGCTATGCTTCGCTCACCCAGGTGTCGAAGCAAGGCGTACGGGACATCGTCCGGACCATGGGTGGTGTCCGCGCACGAAGCAAGAGCGGAACGCAACTCACTCAGAGTAAACCTGTCATTGAAGGGTTCTCTGCCTCTGGAGGTAAAGTCCAGCCGGCGGCCTTCCGCGACATCATGACGTGCATTGAATAATGGCGGAGCAGCATCCCGGCTAGAGAATGCAGTCGCGAACGCCACGGACGCGGGGTCCGAGAGGAGGGGACACCTGGGAGAACTTGCCCCGAATCCTTTTGACTCGCTTCCACACCTCTGCCAGAGGGGTCTTCCTGTTAAGTGAAGACACGTATGCCCGCCAAGAAGAGCGGCGGGCGTGCTTCGAAATATACCGGAACTTAGTCATAGCCCGACGAAATTCACCGATAGTGAAATCGTTCGGGCGGCGCTTATAGCGCATGTAGGCATAACGCTTCTGTTTGAGGGCCGTCTCACACTCGGCCGACCACCAAGGGAGTGGTCGGCGTGCAAAACGGCCAGACGTTCTGGGAATAGTAGTCAGGCCCGCGGCGTTGAGGTTGCCGGAGAAGAACTCAACGGTCTCATCTACCGACCTAAACTCCTCGAATGAGATAGAGAATTCAGTCATTTCCTGAAATGCAAGACACCGCGCCCGCGCCAAGCACAACCGAAGTGGGCTCTCAGACTGCAGTTGCCCTGAAAATGATATTTGAATGGGAAAGTGATCACTAATATGGAGGTCATCGACCACCCCCCAATCAAAATCAGGCTGTGCATCCGAAGAGCACAAAGATAGATCAAGGCAAGAAAATGAAGCGGTTCTCGGGCAGTGATGCGTAAACTCATCCACATTTAGGACACCCATCTCAAGCTCTTCGATCAGAAACGGGAAGGACTTGTCCCCTGGGATTTATTGTGTAATCTCCCCAGAGAGGGTGCCTGCCATTCAGATCTCCAAGCAAGAGAAAGGGCCTCGCCAACCGTGCCACGACGCGGCGGAAGGCCACGCGTCGAAGTAAGCTGAAGGTGGAATGTACGCAGAAATGATAGTATACCTCCTATCCAAGTGCAGCTGCACAGCCACTGCCTGAAAGGAGGTATCTAAAGAGAAAGGAAGAACGGAGACATCATGCCGGGTGTAAACCGCGCATCCCCCAGCCCGGCGATCTTGTGATGGTGGGGTCGCAAGACCCTTATATCCCGGGAGGGCGGGCAGGGGGCACGCGCCTAGCATGGTCTACTGCAGAAAGATAGCTAACGGGGAACGGGACGAGACGAGCCTCCGCAGCTCCTCCCAGTTGGCCCAGAGTCCATGGCAATTCCATTGAAGGAATATTCCATCCAGGCCTAGCTCGGAGGGGACGCGTGGGCCCTCCTCGAACAGAAGACCCCCACGGGAATTGCCGTACGCCTCCCGGAGGCAGAACCCAAGGCGCTGTTGGCCGGACAAAGCGCTGAAGGCGCTGTAGTCTTCGAGGACTTATTGGGGGAGGTTGGGCTTGCCATGCAAGTCTTTTCCTCCCTCCACCTTGAAACCTTAGGCGGGCGTTGCGGCTTCGGAGACGGGGGGCCCTTTTTTCGAGGATCCACCGTCTCCGAACCACTCAGCCCACCACTAGGCGTGGGCGAAGGAGCCAAAGCTCCTTTCTTGCTGTCCTCCTTTCGGGAGACAGCTTTAGGATCCCCGGAAGATGGCCTGGCGAACAACTTCAGCATGACCGGGAAACGGTCATGCTGGGGAAAGGGGCGGGAGCCCTGGTTTTAGCCGGGGCTGAGTGTGAACCCTTTGTGCCACCAGCTTTACCAGGGGAACGCGCGGATTGAGTAGAACCCGCAGAAGGGCTCCGAATGGGCGCGGAATAACCGTGCTCGTTGGTCGGGATGGGCCAGGAGCAGAGGGTGTCTTTCTAACCATTGAGGCATAAGACGTGACAGGCAGAGCCCGGCGCGCCAGGACCAAGTCTTTAGCCTCGCGGAATGAGAGTCGATCCTGGGCCTGAACGGCCAGGACTTCTTTTTAAAGGAGATATGCACCACATTGCTTCGAAGAAGTGGGGTGCGGCTCTCCGCAATTGACACACTTGGCCACACACGATTTAGACTTATCGTGTGCGCCCTTGGAGCAATTTACACATACTTCGGGTGACCCCGACTTTGCACGTCTACATGAGCGATTCGTATGGCCGAAGCGGTGACAGTAATAGCACCTCGTCGGCAGTGGCACGAATGCCTTCACGCGGTAGCGGTACCAGCCGGCACGCACCGACTCAGGTAGCTTGTCACAGTCGAACGTGACGAAGAGTGTACGAGTGGGTCACGAGGCCCCTTCCTGTTTTCTCATCACGCGTTCGACCTTGACCGCCCCATGGTCGGCCAGCTCTAAGGTGATGTCCTCTATGGAATAGTCAACGAATTCGCTCGCATAAACTACTCCTTTCACAAAGTTCATGGTAGAGTGTGGCGTCACACTCACCGGGGTGCCATCAAGTGTCCGAAGAGCACTTATCTTGGCAGCCTCGGAGGGATCCGCCGCATTCGCCAGAAGGCTCCCGTGCGAGAAACGGGTCACCTTCGGTTCTCTACCAATTACACTAGCTAATGCTCTCCTCTGATGGATCATGATGCCCTTGGCCAACATGGTGCCATCAGTGGAGCGAATAACGAGGAAGCGTTTGAAGCCAGAGGGCTCGAAAACGCCAGGTAACCTCTGAATGAGGAGCCCCGACGTTATCGAGGCTAAACCCGGCGCCCTTTTGGCCTTAGTCTAGGGCTCCACACCCGGGAGGCAGAGGGGCCGGATGTGCCGATCTTGGCTTGGTCGCTTACCGAAGTAGCAGCAGACCCATCCGTCCCCGCAGCCCCCGCGGATGGAGAGGAGCCTCGAGTCTTCTTAGTCTTTTACCTATTTTTTTTTTTCTTTTTAGGAGAGGAGGGCAGGGAATGAACCCGCTTCTCCCCTCCGCCGGCAGGAGCCTCCAGGCCAGGTCCTTCTACGAGATGGAGAAGGTCCTGGCAGTCGCACCGGTCGGAGGAGATCCTTTCCCTCCTTGTACTGCCTTGGAAACCCTGGCCATTTGAAGACCTTGAATAGGGGTGGATTCGGGTTCGGTGCTTAATGCCGAGCCCGGACTCGCTCCCATGGAAGGCCCTACCGTCTGAGGCTGGGTTGACTCAAAGACCATGTCTATCTCAGGGGGGGGCCTCCAGTTGGCCATCCACCCCAGGACATCGCAGGACCTGTTGGCAGCGTCATTAGTCACGTCTGGGGAGGCACAGGCCTTGACCCCGGCAAAGTTCAATATTCTTGCCAGCAGGTCTTTTGAGGGAAGCGACCGAAGGGGCCTGGCTTCCCTCTCCCCCCTAAGGGGGTTTGCCTACCGAGCCGCTTCATTGGGAAGCGGTCGGCTATGGGCTGCCTGCTGGCTTTTTTGGCAGTCCCCTTGAAAATAAAAGGAGGGACTGCGGCTGGAAAGAGGGAGGTGCCCGAAAGCACCTCCAGAGATGGTGGTGAGGGGGGGGTCCTCTACACCGGTAGGCGAAGGAGAGGAGTAAAGCCTCCTCTTCGGTTGAAGTTATGGAAGGTCCCCTGGGAAACCACAGGGGAAAACCTCTATTTTCTCTGTGGAGCTGCCTGAGGGTGGTTCCGTTGTTTTTACAGGGAAAATGGGGAGAGATTTTGATTTTGTTGTTTTCATTCATGGGCAGGGTGACCCTTTTTTTACACGGGAAGCAATCGCTCATCACCCCTCGCAGTAGCCCGCCCTGCAAGGGGTGCGCATAGGATCTGGCAGAGCCAGGTGCCGCCATTTGGGACAACCCCTCCCGCCTGGTGGACTAGCAGTCCCTCAGCATGGCGGCTCCACCTTGGACACGGCGTAAAATTGATAGTGTGTGAAGAGAGAAGGAAAGGGGATGTGAGGAAGGTATGGGTGGGGATGAAGCAGGTTGTTAAAAACCCACCATCCCAGACCAGAGCTCAGGGGTTAGGGAACATTGTCCCCTCACCCCCGGTCTGGGACGGTTGGCTGAGAAGGTCAGCATCTACCCTGCGAAATTAGAGGCTGACCAGAGAAAGTTGTGGGAGAGGTTGTATGAAAAGCGAGGAAACCGGGGGAGAACAAGTGTTTTGAAGGAAGGAGAAGAGGCTAAGCTGGGGTAGGACGGGGTGCTGAATCCCGTCAGCACGAGAGATTAGGTGCAAGCCAGCTGGGGTATAGGGATCTCTCCCCAGTTTGGGCAAAAGCGATCACAGTAGTAGTTCACCAAGAGTCTGGGAGGATACCCTCTGTCCAGGTCCTGTAGAATAAATCTAATAGAAAGGTCATGCCTCTCTCGCCAAGTATCGAAGCATGGTATACAGGACTCATTGAAGGGTTCTCCACCCCTCGAGGTAAAGTCCAGCCGGTGGCATTCAGCGACGCGCATTGAATGCTAGCGGAGCAGCATCCCGGGTAGAGAAAGCAGTGGCGAAGGAATCGACCACGAATACAGGGTCCGAGATTGCGGTCCCATTCTCCTGGAAAACGAGAGGGGTGGGGTGGGGAAGTCCTTCGAGAACTTGCCCCGAATCCTTTTAACTCGTTTCCAGACCTCTGCTAGAGGGGTCTTCCTGTTAAGTGGAGACACGTATGCCCGCCAGGAAAAGCGGCGCGCGCGCTTCGAAACATACTAAATTCAGCGACAGTGAAATCGTTCGGGTGGCGCTTAAAGCGGATGTAAGCTTAATGTTTCTGTTTGTGGGCCGCCTCACACTCGGCTGATCACCACGGAAGCGGTCGGTGTAAAAAACGGCCAGACAATCTAGGAATAGTAGTTAGGTCCTCGACTGGGATAGAGAAATCAGTCATTTCCTGAATTGTGGGCACCTGCGCCAAGAACCACAATGGGGTCTTTTAAGTGGCAGCAGCCCAGAAAATATTTGAATGGGTAAGTGATCGCTACCATGGAGGTCATCGACAACCTCTCAGCTAAAATCAGGCTGTGCATTCGGAGAGCACAGGGATAGATCAAGACAGGAAAATGAGTTTCTCGGGCAATGATGCGTAAACTCATCAACGACCTGACATCTGGTATTGATCGTGTAGTCCCCCCGAGGAGGTGTCTACGGTTCAGATCCCAGACCAGAAGGGCATCGGAAAGCGTGTCACGATGCGGCCAAAATCCCCACATCGAAGTTGGATGCAGTGGAACTTACGCAGAAATAACAGTTTATCCAGGTGTAGCTGAACTGCCACTGCCGGAAAGGAGTTATTTATAGCAAATAGAAGAACAGATATATAATGCCGGGTATAAATCACACTTCTGCCCGGGCCCCATCCTGTGGTGGTGGCTCGTGAAGCTCGTATACCTCGGGAGCGTTCGCAGGGGGTAAGCGGGCAGCATAGTCACTTGCAGGAAAAACAACTAACGGGAAACGAGAGGAGAGGAGTCTTCAAAGCTCCTTCCAGTTGGCCCCGACTCCATAGCAATTAGATTGAATTAATATGCCCTCCAGGCCTAGCTCGGAGGAGGTGCGGGGGCCCTCTTCGAAGAGAAGACCCTAACGGGAATGGCGGTACACTTCCCGAAGGCAGAACTCTGGGCGCTGTTGGCCAAACAAGGCGCCGTCACTTTCGAGAACTTTTCGGGGGAGTTTGGGCTCGCCATGCGAGTCTTTTCCTTCATCTGCTTCAAAACCATAGCTAATGGACTACACAGGATATGAACAGTGGAAAATAGTTGCCCTCCACATCGCACCTGGCTGCAGAAAACCACCCCAATTCATCACTACCATGCTAAAACAAAGCTCCTCCCAATCAAGGACATCAGATAAGAGCAGACTTCTTCAGTAAACTGCTATGCTCCAACACCCTCTCCCCTCCTACCCACACACTCAAGAGCCCCCAAACTAACCCAACTGTTAGAAAAACTATCCTACCCCCAAATGAACCAAACCACTATAAAACACAGCTGCTACCAAAAGTTTTTAGATACCTCAGAAATATTATTAAATTAGATAAATGCCCGGTCGTTGTTTTAATTTGCATATGAATATGATAACAGTGAAATAAGGAGGAATAAATAGCAATAAGTTATATATGCCCCAAACAATCAATCAAGAATGAATAAAATACAAAATTTGCCAAAACATACAACATCAAGAACATATAAGATGAAGCTCTGAAAATTACAGCAACACCAAACTGATACAGGAAGCTCAGTAAAGTGTCGAGAGCCTCTTAGGCAGTGATGAAAGCATTTATTCTTAGAGACATGCTCTCCATGAGGATGGGACACCTTAAGGGTGTGATGCTCATCCACTCTTTGGTGATAGACTGCTTTCAGTTGGTCATTGGAGGTTGGCTGATGACGTCTTACAGCTTGTTTCATGTCCTGCCAGAGGTTTTCCAGTGGATTCGTATCCGGAGACTGAGGTGGTCAGTCCATCACTGTGATATTACTGTCCTGGAACCACAGTGTGGTGGACATAAACTTGTGATATGGGGCATTGTCTTCTCAATTCACATTCCGGGCACTTCTGGAAAGGTCTTGAGCTGAAGGGAGCATGAAATCTCTCAGGACAGCTTGGTACTTCTGAATTAATGGTGCCATCACAAACGGTGACACAACCCACCCCTGAAGTTGAAATGCAGCCCCATACCATTACATAGCAGTCCCCATGCTTTACTGCTGCACTATGCACTCTCGATTCCACTGCTCCTCTGGTCTTGTGCAAACTGTAATGTTGGCTTGGGTGGCAACAACTAGACCATAATATACTGATGTATGGTACAGCTGCAGTGAGCACATGCCCAAGCCAGTCGACTTGTTTCTACTGAAGGTTGGTTAGCGGCTTCTGGCGGCTTTACACGACTTCAGACGTTGCGGAAGCAGTCTGCGACTGACTCTTCTGATGGATGCCCTCTGTCCATTCTTATTGCCACTGGACTGTGGTTTTCTAACAATCCTGAAGGCTCACACAATACAGACATCTTCTCACGTTGCATACTGACTCTGGCTCATCCAGAACAAGGTCAGTTTTGGTTCTGACTTTCTCAGATTCTCTTCAACAGTGGAAAGTGATCCGCCAATCCTCGGGGTGATTTGTCAACCACTCAAAGCCACCTTATGCAGAGTGCGTATCAGACTTATTTCCTTCAAGGTATAATCACATGTTTTTGCATTATCATATCAGATCCTCTCAACATGGAATATCATATTAATCAACAAATATGATGTGTTACATGGAGACATTTTGATTAACATATGCATACTGATACCAGGATTTCATCCAGTTTAATAGTATCATCATTTTAATATTTCCAAAAAGTTATATGGAAGCCTGTACTTTTTTTTTTTTCCAGATGTATACTTGTTAGCCTACCTACCTCTCCAGTGCGAGTGTGAGGTTAGGTTAGTTGAGGTGTTTTGTGCCTTCTGAGTGATCACTTGCACCTGGTACATGTTGGTGTTTGTGCGAGTTTTATTCTGGGTTTGCATTGTTGTAGTATGGATGAGTGGCCAGTTTGTAGCTGTGGAGGGATTTTTCTGATGAGTGGATTTGTGGAGGTTGCTCATTTAGGATAAGGTCATGCGCAGCAGTGCATAGATGTTCTTGCAAGTGGACTGTGTGGATATGTTTTGTTAAGGAGTGGTTTGGGGGATGGGGAAAAGGTTATTGAGCTTAGCTTGGAAGTAAGGTGCTTGGGGTATATTTTTTTGTCTCGGTTGTGGTGGTTGTGTTGTAAAGTAATGGTTGGAGTTTTATCATATCATTTTAAGTGTATTTAATGGGTAATATTTTGGTTTCATTGTAGAGATGTGGGATGGTGTGTTTTTGTGCATCCTGTGATGACTGAGTGCATTATTTTGTCTAAGTTGGAGCTGTTTGGAGTGGGTAGTTTGAGTGTTGGGTGCCAGAGGGGTTTGTATGAATTGTTTGTATAGTGTGATGAGGGATTCATTCTGTTGCCCAAAGGTAGTGTTGGCTAGTGTTTTGGGGGCGTTAATTTTCTTTGTGGCTTTGTTTAGTATCTTGGTGGTGTGTACTTTTAGTCATGTGGTTGACGAACGTGATGCCTAGGAAGGTGGTGGTTTTGTTCAGGGGAAGTGCTTTTCCATTTAGTTTAATTGTAGGGTGTTTGTTTGATTGATAGTTGCTCGGGGTGAATAGTGTTATTGAAGATTTGGCTGAGGATGCTGTCATGGGGGGTTTTGTGTGAGCCATTGTCCCAGTGTGTTACTGTATTGTGGGAATGTTCTGGTAGCATTGGTGGTGATGTGCTGTGATAGAGATGTTGTCTGTTCAGGTGTTCATGTGGATGATTGAAGTTGTGGTATGTCATTAGAGGTTGGTTAAGAGGTGCCTTGGTGCACACTGCACAGTGATTGCACTGTAGGTTTAAGAGTAGGGGAGCTTGTTTAGGAATTGTTTAATCTGTGATTAAACGACACATTCATATGTTCAAGACATGTATACCTAAGACAAATCTACAGGTGTGTGGTATATCTATTATCAGTCAGGTTATAACAACTATTATTTAGAACACTCACTGAAGATGACATGGCGCATCAGATGTGGTAGTAATTGACACAATAAGTTATCAGTAGGGGTTAGTAAATAAAATAATGTAATTTAGGCTATGATAGGAAACAGTAGGCGAGAGTTGTTGTGTCTATAGCTTTTTCTTAAGTCTACAGGACCTTAAGAGGTCAGCTAGTATTGAAGTATTGACAAGACTATAGTAAACCGCAATAATAGATCACATCATTACATCCCTCTACCCTTAGTTAGAACATAGGTTTCTTCACTCTAGAAGACCTGTGCACATTAGCTGAAGGAGAACCAATAACCTGCAGTGAAGAGTCTACCACAGGAGAGACAGGAGTAGGAGGCAAAATAGGACAAACTGGAGAAGTAGGAGAAACAGGTTGTAACACAGGAGCTTTTATAACAGGAGCCCCTGTGGTTCTAGGAATAGCCTGATCTTGGTGCCTTTTTACAACATCTCCTGTAGGTACAATGCACCTATAAGATAAAGGACCAGTCTGCTCCTATACCTCAGCAGGAATCCACTTAGGATCACCAGGAGTATAATTCCTGATCATCACTGAAGATGATGGTGGCAGGGATAAGTTTTTAGTAGACTTAGAGTGGTTAGCTTTCTGGCATTCCTGCCTATGGGCCACTCTAGCAAATAGTGGTTCTGTAGGCCACAACAACTCAAGCTGGGGAAACTCCAGGAACCTATCTATAGTTGTTCTAAGAGGCTCGGAAGATGTACAGAGAGCTTTCTTGAAGGTCTGAACCATCTTCTCAACTAAACCATTAGTAGAAGGTTTATATACTGCTGTAGTAATGTGATAAATACCACAACTTGTGACAAATTCCTTAAACTCAGCAGAAGTAAAACAAGGGCCATTGTCAGAAACAAGCGAAACTGGCAAACCAAACTGAGCAAAAGAATGTCTAAGAAACTTAATAGTTTCTCTAGCAGTTGGACCTGATGTAGGGTAAACATCAACCCATTTAGAGTGAGCATTCACTATGATGAGAAAATGTTTCCCATCTAATGACCCAGCATAATCGACATGCAACCTGTGCCATGGTGACTGTGGCCACTCCCAAGGATGTAATTCCATCTTAGGAGGTGTAGCATGTAGAGCTAAGCACTGGGGACATGATCTACATAGTTCTTCAAGGTCCTTGTCCAAATTAGGCCACCAAAAGTAACCTCTAGCTAATTCTTTCATGCGATAAGCACCCACATGATTAGCATGTAGTTCATGCAATAGAGCATTCCTTAATTTAGGAGGAATAACTACTCTACTGCCCCACAAGACCTAATAAGGTTTCAGAACGATGAATAAGAGTGAAATTATAAGCCTCCAGAAGAAGAGCCCAATGTTGTATTCTACCAGAAGCCATAGGAGGGATACATTTAGAAGAAGAAAAAACCAAGAAGAGGTTTATGATCTGTCACCAATGTAAAATTGTGCTGACCCCACAAATAGAAATAGAATTTCCTTAGAGCAAAAACCATTGCCAAAGCTTCCTTTTCCAACTGAGAATAATTACATTCTGTAGCTGATAGAGTACGAGAAACAAAGTGAACAGGCCGCTCTATACCATCTCTCAGATGGCATAGAACAGCTCCGATTCCATAAGCACTGCTGTCTGCAACCACTACAATAGGTTTCTGTGGGTCAAAATGCACTAGCACTTCAGAAGATAGTAGAAGCTGCTTGGAGGTAACAAAAGCAGTTGTTTCTGCTTTTCCCCAAGACCAAGATACACCAGCTCTTAATAAGCTGTTAAGAGGCTCCAGGATAGAAGCTGCCTGAGGAATGAACCTCCTATAAAAGTTAAGCAAACCTAAGTATGACTTTAGCTGAGTCACATTAGTAGGAATAGGGGCATCTGCAAGAGATTGAACTTTGTCAGAAGTGGGGTGAATACCCTGAGCATCAATATGATAACCCAGATAAGACACAGTAGAAACACCAATAGCACACCTCTTCAACAAAGCTTCAATCCAGCAGTTTCTAGTATCTTTAGTACAGATCTAAGTCTCTGATCATGCTCATGTTTAGATGAACCACATATGAGCACATCATCCAAGTAACAAACAACACCTGTAAGATCCCTTAATAAATCTTCTATTGCTCGTTGAAAAATACCAGGTGCAGGGGAAACTCCAAAAGACAACCTATGATATTTAAATAACCCACGATGTGTGTTAATCACTGTATACTGTTGCGATGCATCATCAAGGCATAATTGGGCATATGCCTGAGACATATCTAGTTTAGTAAATAGCTTACCACCTGAGAGACTGCTAAACAGATCCTCAATCTTAGGAATGGGGTAGGTATCCAGCCTAGCGGCTCTATTTATTGTAAGCCGATAGTCTCCACAAATCCTGACTGATCCCTTTGCCTTCAATATGGGTACCACTGGAGCAGCCGAGGCAGAATGCGGTATAGGGGAAATTATACCTTCTTTTACCAATTTATCCAATTCTCTTTCTACTTTAGCTCTTAGTGTATAGAGAACTGTCCTGGCTTTACAGAATTAGAAAGGATATTTGGATCTACCTCAATAGGGAACGTTTTACCTTTAAGGCAACACAGACTAGGAGAGGAGAAAATAAATCTGGGAATTCTTTTACTAGATCAGCTTCAGTATATGATACACTATTTATATCTAAGAGCTTCCGATTTTTTAGATGAAGGGAATTAATTAAATCTCTTCCTAAAAGACATGGGTCTGATCCTCCAACAACAACAATAGTTGCTTGACACAAATTAATAGAATCAAGTCTAGCACAGACAGAAATTTCACCTGCTATTTTGAGGGCAACACCACCATAAGTCTTAAGGTTTATAGAAGAAGGATGAAGAACAGGTCTGTCACTTTCAATAGTCCATAGATTAGAGAAAGTGTCCTCAGAAATAAGGGAACATGCAGCACCTGTATCTAATTCCATAGTTAGACATTATTTAGAAATAATGTGACGTTAAGAGGATTACCTTTAGTAGGAGTAACATTAAAGACATAGTCATAGCTAGAATCTACCTCAGTGACTTTAGCCTTGTCCAGTTTATGGACACGATCATTCAATTTAAATTTTGGTTTGTTCCTACCAAAATTTACGTTTTGCACATTTTTGCACAGGTTTAATATGCCCCTTCTGATTGCAAGTAAAGCAAGTAGCATCCTTGAATGGGCACTCACGTTTATAGTTTAATTTACCACAACCAGAACAAGGTGTCTTAGGTTTTAAGGTAGCATCTGCCACCCCAGCTTTAGGCTGAGTAGGCTTATGCTTGAAGGTGGTCTCTGTTTATAGCAGTGTGTCCCATAGCTTGTGCATCTCTGAAAGCTGCTTCTCTAGCACTAGCTATTTCTACACCTCTACTAAAAGTTAAATCTGATTCTGCCAGCAAAATGTGCTGTGTAGACTCACAAATCTGTCTCTTAATATATCTGTTAGATGGTCACTAAACTCACATGTGTGAGTTAGTGCTTTAATTCCAGCAACAAAATTAGCAATAGTTTCACCAGATTTTTGATTCCTAGAATAGAACTTAAATCTTTCATATATTAGAATTACCTTGGGTTTGCAATGTTCCTTCAGAACTTTAATAATATCAGGATATTTACAAGTCCCTGGCTCCTTTGGTGATAAATTGTAGGAGAATAGCATAATGCTCCAAAGTTTTTCCCACCTCCCTTCAGGGCGGGCCGGGTTATCAAACCTTCCCCTTCCGGCCCGATATCTGATGGTCTTCCGCCGGAAGAAACCACCAGCCATTTTAGCTAACCACTGCGTTCCTTCCTCAACTGGTTATCGATAGATGGGAGCCCATCTTGGCTTCCGGTGGTTCCCAGAAGTTGCAAAGGACGAAATGCAGGAGATAAACAAGCCTCTCTCTCACCCAAAGAAGGGCGCTTGATATCAAATCTACTTCCGGCGCCATGTGAACCACTCCCGAGTTTCGAGTATAAAAGATGTATTCTTTTAACCCTCAGTAGTAGAGCTTGCACAGCGTCTGGCGGGGCAGGAATTGCCATCTATCGGTGTAGTGGTAATTCGTCGAAGCATCAAGTCTTCAGAGAGGAGATCGGTCCCAGTTAGGGAGGCTCCTTACCCTGTTGGTCTGCAAGTCAGTGCGGACCTAAGCTCGTACTCACGTTCTGAGCTGAAGCTACAAACAGCCTCATTCTGGTTCCCTAAGCGAGAAAACTACTTCCCAGCTTTTCTCTGTGACCCTACACGTCAATAGGTCAATTCACCCTCCCCCCTCACAGAGGCACCCAAGATTCCTCAGAGTTCATGAGCGTGGGGCCCTCTTTAACAAGAAGCTCCCGTCACCGCCTTCTTCCAGCAGAATCTTGACAGAATTGTGGGATTAGGTCGGTCCCTGGAGAACCTACTTCATCGTCTCCCCCCCGCCACCCGAACATCAGGTTCGAAGGCAACCCTTCCTTTTCACATTCCCAAACTCGCCACGAAGCTTACCAACATTACAAGTTTATAGGGATTTACATAGTGAATAGTTATTTACAAGCCAAGGGAGATATCCGAGATTCACTTATTGATTTCTCTCTCAAAGCACATTTGTATGTATATATATATATATATATATATATATATATATATATATTTTCTTGTTTAGTGTTCATTAAAACTTTATTTTCATATTGTTGTGTATCTAACTTCCTTTGGGTTGCTTGCTGGCAAAGTTCATTCCAATCCCTCCCTAGCCAACCTCTAAGCACTGAGTTAATAAACCCATTCAGGGCACGGGCCGAATGAAGTATAAGGAGTAGTACGACGACTCCTCCGCATTCGGGATAATAGGATATATATATATATATATGTGTGTGTTGGGGAAAACTCCAACCAACCCTCGGCCTATTCCTCGACACAGACCCTTAGCTAAGGCAAAAATCTTAGGTCCAGCCAATGTAAGAAAGGCTGGTACCTTCTTCTCCTCTGGAATAGAGTTAGCTAGAAAATAGAGTTAGACTCTACTAATATAGGTCCCAAAATCTTCGACTCCAGCATCGAAACTATCAATAGAACCTATAAGAGACATTGTATCGCAAAACATAACCTACGAAAAATAGAAATCTACACACAGAAAATAGGAATAGGGGACAATTTAACCCACTGATAATAGGAAAAACACAAATCCTCAATCCTCGTCGCCAATGTGGTATATCTATTATCAGTTAGGTTATAACAACTATTATTTAGAAAAATCATTGAGTATGACGTGGCGCATCAGATGTGGTAGTAATTGACACAATAAGCTATTAGTAAGGGTTAGTAAATAGAATAATGTAATTTAGGCTATGATAAGAAACAGTAGGCTAGAGTTGTTGTGTCTATAGCTTTTTCTTAAGTAGGTCGTTATCTTGATAGAGAGGGTGACAGGCGTAGACTCACTGGTTATTTCTACAGGACCTTAAGAGATCACCTAGTATTGAACTATCAACAACAAGACTATAGTAAACTGCAATAATAGATCGCATCATTACAAGGTTTGTGGGAGGAGCCCATTCCGTCATCATCATTCATCGAAGTCGCTGGCATAAGCGAGGCAACCAATATGTAAGTACCAACTAAAAACTGGAAATTAAGTCTAGTTAGTCTATGGGCTTTATTATAACTAGCCCACACCAAGCCCAAAGCCTTCTGCTGGACATACCTGCGACCTTCCTGATGGAATCCACTTGGTTCTTGAGTGGGAGCAGCTGGTCCTCCCAAGAATGCGAATCTTCTTGCCCCATCCTGGAAAGGAGGAGGAAGTATTAATGGTACGTCTTTGTCTCATGGCTACCGGCTTTGAATGAAAAGAATCCAGCATCTTCCAAAAAGTCAGATATTTCAGAAGTCTGTGTGCACAAAGCCTTCCCGAGAACAAGGGACAAGCGGTAACAAGCCCACTCAGGTAACGTGCAGGAAGATCACCCATACTGAGACATTCAACAAAAATGTGCAGAACAGAATGTGGGACAACGCAGTCATTGCAGGGGAAAGCCCCATCAAATGGCGGTCCATCCTGCAAGTGTGCCCAACTCGAAGATGACAGAAAGCAAAGTGAAGCCATCGCAGCATTTGGGGTAGGTCCATGGGAACAGTCGCAGCGCAATGGCAAGCAACTTTAAGTTTCCCACAGCCATCTTCTTTGCCAGGCTGCCCTGATTCCTGGCATGTAATCAGTGTGAGGAAGAGACAAATGTGGTCTGGTCTCCTAGTCCTCGCAGAATCTTTGGCATCCTCATTCCCTGTAATTCCTGCATGTCCAGGAAGCTAATATTTTATTTATTTATTTTTTTTCAAGGGGCTATCTGGCGACTGTCCACTTGGGCATAAGTCGCCACAAACAAACAGCCCAGTTCTAGGCTACTTTAAAATAAAATTTTTAACAGAAACAACAATAAAAAGGAGATAACAATTAGGGAGCAAGCTCCGGCGTCGGGGGGATGGAACATAATAAACATCCGCCTGGCTCATGGCTAATGAGGCGTCATAGATACAGTGAACCGGGGGGGATGGGGGTATGGAGATTTCAGATTTCAATGCTCCAAGAGTACTCAGGGTGCTTTGTGCATTGTTAAAGATCACAATCCAGCTCCGAACAAGGGCACAACCTGTTATCTCCCATACCGAGAGGTGAATTACAACCAACTTTGCCATCAAGACACACAGTGGCTGGTAGAACCTTGATGATTTAAAATAATAGGGAATACAGAATGGAAGCCAACTCCCCGCTGAGACTTGGAACCATCCCAGTACACTGGCCTAGATCCAGCATGACAGGAAGTGTGCTCTAAAAAGGCCACTCGCAATAGTTTACCCAGAGCTGGGTGTCTACCATTCAATTCCATGAGCAGCTGCACTGCACTACCACTGCCTCAAAGTAGGTAATTACAGTGCTGGCTGAATTATTATGGATTTTTCAAAAAATTGATTTTTTCTACAAAAATGCTAATAAAACTAATTTTAGTGATTGTAAATATTTATTTTGACACATTGGCACCCTTAGCATCCACAAGTGCCTCAACGTGTCTTGGCATGGCATTGATCAATGTTTTGTACATTTTCTGGATTTGTTTAGATCTGAACCAAACTTCAATGAGACAGCATACGAGTTGCTGTTTGGTTGTAATGGGTTCTGTGTGTATTTCATCTTTCAACACACACCATGAACTATAAATCAGTTTCATGTCTGGGGAATTTTCGGGCCATGGAAGCAGCTGAACTCCATTTTGTGCACACCATGCCTTCACTGATTTTGCTGAATGACGGAGCCGATTTGTTGGAATATCCAAGGTCTGTTCTGTTGGCATATCATTCCCTTATTTGAGGCAGAAAATGAACTTTAAGAACTTCTATACACTTTTCTTGGTTCATAGCTTTCTCAACAATGTGCAAACGACTTGTTCCATGCACAGAAATGGCTCTCCACACCATGATTTTCATTGAAAATTTTACTGTTTTCCTCAGACATTCAGCCATAAATTCTTCTCCAGGCTGCCTTCTTACACTCTGCACACAGTCATCTAGCAGTGCAGTGGTTGATTCATCAGAGAAAATACAACATAAGTAGTTGAACAGCCATTGAAGTATTGGAAAAGCTATTGAGGTAATGAATCATCAAAGAAACTTTATGGTTTGAAGAGATTGGAACCATTACAAAAATGCGGCACTGTTAAAGTAGGTATTAATGCTTTTTTATGAATTAAAGGTAAGTGGTTAACTAGATGAGTCATTCTTACCTTTCCCCATTGTTCTGAAGTCCACTCAAGGTGATTCTTTGCCCAGGAATAGCATGCCTTTATCATTGTTTATGCGAGTCAAAGCTTCCTTCTCTGGAGTTATGATTTCAATCCAGTTAAAAAAAACCTGTTATTCACTGTACTTTGGGCAAGGTTAACACCCTCTGCTCCCAGCTCAATAGAAATCTTACTGCAGATGTTCTTCTGTTCTTGAAGTTGTTTTTTGTTTTTGACCACATTTTCTAACCCTTTTGGAGTTTAAATCTCAATAACACTGGGTTGAAACATCTAATTATTTTGCTATTTCTTTCTGTTTTAATTTAGTTTCAGTAAAACATTTATTTGTCCAATTTTTCAAGGACTCAAATCACTCTATACCTATTTTGGTTTAATTCATTTATAGCTAAAAAAATACCTGAAACACACAAAAACACTATTGTTAACAATCACAGGTTAATATAAACGCAATTAAAAAAATGACAGTCAATAAATAAGAGAAAACATTATTTGCACCAATTGACTCAGAACTGGCTGTGACTTCATTGAAATGGTCCAATGCAGCGTTGTTCCTTCAGTGTTGCCAATTATGCTTACAAAGTAAGCTAAGGCTCTTTAAAATAAAAGATAAATAGTTGCTCAGTGTTGGTACATAAAATAAATCCATTTGCAATCAATGAAATTGGTTTTACTGGCCCTTTTTATAGAAAAAAAAGTCAAATTTTGGAAAAATCCATAATAATTACGCCAGTATTGTATAATATATAAAAGAACGGAGACATCATACCAGGTGTAAATTGCTCACCCTCATCCTGTGGTGGTGGGGTTGCAAAACCCTTATACCCTGGGAGGGTGGGCAGGGGGTACTTGCCTTAGGTTGGCAGGGACCCCTCCCCCCTCCAAAGCAGGTATGGACCTCATGGTATATATACACTGCTACTTGACTAATGTCTTCAAGAGGCTGAAAATGCACCAAGCTGCCAGAACCCCCTCTGGATAGAAGAGCAATCCAGCCAGGCACCATGTTTAGTGAACCAAACACAGCACCCTAATGGACTGCACACCGTTCCTGGTTGAGGGGATAGTCATAGAGAAAAAGTAATGCTGAGAGGGAGTGAGGAGGAAGCGTACCAACAATGTACCCCAGCCCCATCAGTTCTATTCAACCCAGTGGCAGGGCATCCTTAATTTACACTATCCAGGTGAGAACAGTTCTTCCTGGTACCAAGTGCAGGTAGAAAAAGGCTGATGGAAGTCATAAAAAAATAAATAAAAACAATGCTGAGAGGAGGTGAGGGGAAAGCGCACCTAAGACTTTCCCAGGCCACATCTGAGAGTTAGAGTCGAATCAGTGACAGGACCTCCCGAATTTGCACTCAGGCCAGGAGGATGTGCACCTCCTCTAGGTACCAAATGAGACACTACACAGGGTATCTACCATGCAGGGCTAATGGCTGCAATGGTTGGATCTTTAGCACCGAGGCACAACTTCAAACAGTGAGTGGGGATACAAAACTTTAAGAGTCATCACAACCTGGCTGCCCATTGGCACATACACTGATACCCCTATGGGGGAAAGTATCTCCACAAGCATTAACTCACATAGCCAATTGCAACACTACTATATTTCATTTTCAAGCTTTCCAGCACAACATACTCACTCTCCCCTCTGTGGAGGAACCCTGCTGATGAAGTACTATCCCCATATGGGAAAGGGGGCACTCTATGAGGATATTCTTATCCATGAAGATGTCTATAAGTGTCAAAACAATACCCTATACCTCCCCCCAATGGGGGCCAACACCTGGTATCTTCAAGCTTGGCAGTGAATGTCAATCTGATCTTTATAAGCATTTCATTATCTAGTAAGGGAATCTTGTCCATGATGTGGACAGATAGCGCAACATATTTTATTGATAAACAGTATTATCTTCCCCTCAAATATCTGGCGTATTATCCAAATGTGGTTTAATAAAGGAATAAAATTAGTGATGGAGAGAAACCTTGAGATCCGGGGTACCCCATTTATTGGGTTCAATTATTATTATTTAAAGAAGCCAAAATGAATGAGGATATCTTCGCTAGAACTAATTTTAAGACCTTGCCACAGCGATACTCAATACAACATTTTTGTCCATACCTACAAGGTAAAGAAACACTGGTTGGTATCAAAACACAATACCCTATAGTCTTTTGGCCCATACATACAAGGTAAAGAAACACAGACATTTTGTTTTAATGGGAATGGTTTTACACCCGATCTGCACTTATTTAAAATAACTTTATTTCTATTTAGGGGACCTACAACTTAACATAGGAACTGAAGCACGGGTATCAACTGCGTATGGCGGCCAGCAGGAAAGTGACCTGAATCAGATTCCATCTGACTAACCGTACCCAGTGTTACTTAGCTTGGGCAAAATTGTGTTTGTACATACCCAAATATGTCTACCAAAGGGTCGGAAACAAAAACATCAAAACTTACCCTGAACAAGCATGTCAAACAAGCCCCCTTCCTTCAAGGATTTAAATAGAACTGAAGTAAAATAGGAGCTTTTGACTTCAAAGGAATCTTAGATGGATTGGGGAAGGCCCTCCTGATCCAAGAACTCCAGGGACCCACAAAATACTTCATAGGAGCCTCCCCAAAACCACAGGGCCAGATGGTAGTGGCCCCCACCATCCCGGGACTGAGACCTGGAGAACATATCCATTGCCAGAACCCATCCAACTGAACGAGGCTCAGATGGCCCATTTCTGTTCCTATTCTTGGTGGAACCCTGAGAAAGTAAAAGGGGGGATCCTTCTGCTTGTAGAATGTCACCCTGAGGTAACTCTATACTTGGGAGTAAGGGAAGATGCCCTCTAGCCACTAGGAGATACTTGTAGGGGCCACTAAGAAAACACAGGAGGGACCACCCTCATCACAAAAGTGGAGCTGTTCAGAGGGTGGCTCTGAAGTTGGCAAAGTGGAAGTCCCTTAGCCACAAACAAATGGTTGGAGCGGTCACTCCATTGGTCCAAGGTGTTGTAATGGTTTTCCTCACCCACCCCAACAACTAGTTGGGGTGAGGTTGCGCTAATAGGAATGTAGTCAGAAATCTGGGCTAAGCAAGCCAACACAGGAAAATCCCTAAGCTTGTGAGCATAAAGAAAAGTGAAAGAGTTGGTGGTCTATGTCTCGCATCCAGCTACTTCTGTATTTCCTATCTCATGTTTTCCAACTTTTCAGGTCTCCATCCTAATGTTTGCACTTGCGCAGCGACCAGAAGTTGCCCAGCAGACCAGTCTCTCTGCAAAAGCAGCAGCTTCCAAATGAGCAGCCAGAGAGACAGGTTGACATGGTGGATCCCGTACTACATTGTACAAAACGATGAAACACCCAGAGTCAAAGAGGAGACCTGAGAATTTAAGTTGGCCTGGCCACAAACAATACAACCTTATGCAGATGAGAACAGCTGCAGGGAAGTGGTCAGCCCATTACGCGCCGGGAAGGGATTATTGTGGGGTCTAAAACAGTTTACATTAAATGTGTCCCAAACATACAAGATCCCTCAAGTCCTGGGTTCCCTCCAATGTGTGACCATAGTTTATAGAGACTCTAAAGCTTTTCTTCTCACAGCATGAACTAGATAGTCAAGTCCTAAAACCTCTAGAGAAGATAAAGAGGAGATGGTTGTAGAGAAAACAGCATGCAAGAGGGACAAGGGGTAGCACACCGGCTTCCCTAGCCATTGAACCGGGCATTCCCTATTTTCACTTGGGCTGCAAGGATGTGTAATTCCTATGGCTACAGGGTGTAGCAATCTACATAGGGTACCCTAACCTATCGGCAATGGGACCAGGATGCAATGCCGGTTGTCCATGTTTCAGTTGTAGCGGGGGTGTTAGCCCTGGCTACACCTTTCACACTCCCCTGGGTAGAGAAAATAGAGTGGATTGGCATAGATAAAAGAAGATGCATAGAGATGGAGGGCAGGGGAGGGGATACCAGCTTCCCGACCTATTGCCAAGGAATTTAAGTCAACCCAGTGAGTCGGGTCTTCACTGTTGGCACAGGTCAGGGAGATGTGGCCCCCCCCCTTCAGGTACTAGGTGTAACAGTCCATACAGGGTACATACCCCCGGGGAGGGGGAGCACTAATTTAAAATTCCTTTTATTTTTCAGTGGGGACCTAGTTTAATGTAGGTTCCAAAGCACCAGTATCTACCATTAAGTTTATCAAACTCGGGACTCCATCCGGCATCTTACCTCACCCAACGAGGCTTAACCATAACCCCCACCACTGGAGAGGCAATATCATTAGTTGCCATGACAACGCACTATACAAGTGCCTCCACATCAGAAAAAAGCAAATAAACCGTGGGTTTTTAGTGATGTGCAGGGCTCCATGGAGGCATACCAATAGTGCTAGTGATGCACACCAACCACACTGTATGAAAGCGGTTAATGAGGATATTTAAAGCAAGATCCAACAAATGCATCTATGGTATAAAATTTTGAAAGATGGTGAAGTTAGAGGAAGTGAAAATATGAGGGAGATTCATAGCTGGAGTAAACATCCTGGGGTTCATGGGGCTGGGTTGGCACACAACTCTCCTAAAATCACCTCCCTTACCAAGATAAGGGGCACTCATTAAATTAATCATGAGAGTAATCCAATGGGGGGGTTACTTTTGTAATCTGAGGAGAAACAAGAAAAAAAAGGAACCTCAAGTGCATAACTCAAGGAAGGGGGGGGCATTTAAAAGATCCCCATTTGGAAGGCAAAACCCCCTTCCGGAGCTGAAGACACCCCACCCCCACCCCCAAGAACCAGAATGGCACAAATCTGGGGCTACAGAGCAACCTAAAAGCATGTGGTGAAGGAGGGGGGAAGCAGTGGAAGAACAAGATTAAAATATAATAATAAAGCAAAAACCAACAAGGGCATCTCCCACACAAGAGTTTGTAAAGTTTTGCAAAGAACTTGAAGCTATAAAAAATGAAAGGCTTTGGAATATATATATATATATATATATATATATAATATATATATATATATATATATATATATATATATATATATATATATATAATATATATATATATATATATATATCCACAGATCATCCTGCAGCTATTATGGCCCATAGAGTACACATTTTGCCTGATGTCAGCTGCAGCATGCTGGCACAAGCTACAACTCCCCTTGTGAGAGGGGGAAGGGGAGAAAGGGCATCCAGTCATGTTTGGGTTTGAAATAGTCCTAGAGCAATGATAGAGCAAGTAGTGAGGCGCTGATAGACAAACAAGAGCAAGAAAACACTCACGGAGCTGGATTCCCCTCACTGATATAAGCGTTCAGACATACAAAGAGGAAAAGGCCTCTGTTAAAGGCTCCATTTACACTGAAATTTCGCCCATGTTGCTTTTGAGGGGATTTTGACAGGGAACTCCTTTACTGCAGGACAAGAGGGTTACAGTGCTGAGGTGGCACCCTTAAGACATAAAGTGCAATTGCTCCCAAAAGAGTAAACTATTCTTGTAGCAAATGCTGCAAATGTTACCCTTAACAATTAAAGCGCAGCACAAACCAAAAGGTCTTAGGCATACAACTGCCACTCAGACCTATGGAAAATTCCATTGAATTCCTAACGGTATTTTTTTTTCTCCGGCACTGACAGTGTCCTCCATTTAGAAGGGCAACAACTCACAGCATGGTAAATTATTTTAAACTATCTGTGTACCATACATGGCCTACTTTGTAGGCAATGTGTTAAACCAATATTTTCCATTTTCCATCACCCTATCTTTAGGTAGCAATAGGAATGTCTTTATACACATCCTACTTTTAATTTAGTTCCTTTAATATTTTCGCGGAAGCTTTGGACTCTCCTGGGTCAAGTCATAATCCAAGGAATGGGTTTCAGGAGCAGTTTCAAAGAGCTCACAATTTTCAATCAGCGGACATAACCAGAGTATTGGAAGCCAGTTTACTTCCTTCACAAAAGACAATCATATCCCCTACATCACAGTTAAGCGCTCACAATTCACCCAGACATCTTCCTGGATTTCCTTTGCACTTACATTTCATTAGTCACTGAAACCCACTTACACTATTTGCAGTCTTCACTGCCATAACTACTCAACATCAGCTCTAGGATCCTAAACCCTTGGAGAAGAGGATGCTAGTCAGGAGAGAGAAAATGGTATGGGTTTTTGCCACTGAACTTGCATTCATTTAAGATCCATTTTATTCCTCAGTGTAGACCTACTGATTAAAGTGGAATCCGAACCACAGTTATCTACCACACGTCACTGAAAAGTTGGTCCAAATCAGGACTCCATTAACCAACTAACAACACCAAAAACAAACTATTAATCGGAAGAGGTACTTCCACTCAGCTAAGCTGTGGCCCCTCCAGAGTCAAGGGACTAGTGGAGGAGAGTGGCGACAGTTTTTTTTTTTTGGCTTTCCTATCATCCTACTTGATAATTCGAGAGGAATGCTTGATGCGTGAAGGACAGGGAGTGAGGATCGAGGGAGTATTAGGTGCGTTAAGATGGTGTTTATAGTTCCCCAGGGGCAGATGAAACCTCTGCTCCCTGCAACTGATTGGGAGATTAAGGGAGAAATCCCTTGATCCTACACCCTGTGTTGGAGGTCTCCACCAACATTACCACAATTAGTGAGGCTGCGACTTCTGTGCAGCTGTCCTGAGGGACAATTCTAGAGTGAAGGGAGGTTGTTGCATGCTGTGAGAATTCTATATCACCCCCTTTGTGCTAGCAGCCCGCAGCTAGGAATTGGAAGTTCAATTACAACTTAACCTCACACAGTATACATATGAAGGCCTGTGTGAATGAAGTTGCGAGAGCTCATAGATGGTATGGACATGTAAGAATGGATGAAAATAGACTTGTGGGAAGGAACAATACCCATACAGTCCTCGGTAAATGGCAACTGGGATAGGGAACTCCTGGCATGGTAAGCCCCCCCCCCCCCCAAGGTTTATCCAACAAACACAATACGCAATGACAGTAATGGGCAGGACTATCATGGATCCTGTCTTGTCTGGCTAGTTAATGTGTGTCAAGGTGTGAATCGTGTGTATGTGGAATGAGGGAGGATTGCAGATGCTTGTGCTCTATTACCATCGAGGGCATAGGGTGAAGAAATTGATATTTAAGCTATTTCTTAAGCTATATTAAGAGAGAACCCACAAAAAAAACAAAGAGGAAAAGCCAAGTTCATGGACCTAATGCTGAAAAAGCTAAATACAATTGAGGAGAAGGTCAACCACCTCCACAAATTATTATTCTACAAACAGGAGTGCACAAAGGCATCCCGAGTACAAGGGACAAGCAGTACTAGCGACCCCGCTCGTCCCGATACCGTGGGAGGACCTCCTCCGCCCCCACTTTACTGTGTCTAACTGGCAACTGCCACCAAAGGCAACGTAAGCTTATACTAGGCTATTGTAAAATTCCAGAAAACCAAACCAAGGGGGAAAAAAAATCTTAAACCAAACATCAAACGAAAGTAAAAAATAAAAAGAACAAAGCACACTCCAGCATCGGGAGAAAGCCCGCCTCCCCCCGGAGTGGAATCATGTAGTCGGTGTGAGGAAGAGCGAAACGCTGGGCTGGTCACCCAGTCATTGCACTCTTTGGCGCCCTAGATCAGCGGGCACATTCCCACATGTCCAGGAACCCAGGAGAAGATAATCTCAACATCCACCCAGCTTGTGGCAACCGTGGAGTCACGGATACCACGAAACAGGTAGTGTGGAGATTACAATACTTCAAGAGCACTCAGGGAGCCTTGCGGGTCGCTAAAGATCACAATCGGGTCTCCGAACCGGGCATGACGTATTATCTCCTGTACTGAGGGGTGCATTGAAACAGGCTTGCCGTGAAGACAGACGCAGCACCTAGTAGAGCTCTACTGACTTCAAACATGGGATATGGGATTGAAACCGACCCCATCCCGCAACTAGGAGCCATCCGTGTACACTGGCACAGATCTAGCATGACACAAAGTGTCCTTCAAGAAGGTCAAACGCAATACACCTGGCAATGAGGAAGATTTAGGAGTAGAGCCTGGCTGCAAAGAGTCAAAGGTGGTATCCTCCAAGTCCAGGGTGGCGTCCTGGGGCAAACCAGAGGCACCACTGGCCCGAGAGGTGAGAGGATTCTGAGTGCGACCCGTACTCGGCTCTCAGAGGGGGTCATACACGTCAATTCCAGTCCCTTCATTGGGCGACCACAAGGTAGGGCGAGTGAGAAACATTTTTTTTTTTTTTTTTTTTTATAGAGCCCATCTGGCAACTACCCACTTGGGCATAAGTCGCCGAAAAACACGACAGCCTAGAATTAGGCTACTTTAAAGTTAAAATATGAAAACTTAACAATCAATATAAATTGGAAAAACTTAACAATCGAAGCAATCTCCGGCAGCGGGGGGAGGTCCCCCTCACCCCGGTGCAGGAGAGTGCAACCTAAAACAAAACAATAACAAAAAAAGGAACCTTAAATAAAGGGGAGAAAGCTGGCCTCCACCAAAAAGTCAATAAGTCCACCAGTCATGGTGCACGCACTCGTCCCGAGTACAAGGGACAGGCGGTAGCGACCCCGCCCATCCCGGTACCGAGACAGGTATCGTGCGCGAAGATCACCCAGACTGGGACATTCGACAAGAATATGCCGAACAGTCTGGGGGACGACGCAGTCGTTGCAATAGGGCACATGCGAGCGCTCCACCAAGTAACGATGCGTCACACGAGTGTGTCCGATTCGAAGACGACAGAAAGCAACCTGAAGCCGCCGCGGCATTGGGGGATAGGTCCATGGGAACAGTCGCGGCGCAATGGCACGCAACTTTAAGTTCCCCTCGACCGTCTCCCATCTTCTTTGCCAAGCAGTCCGAAGAGCTGCCCGTATTCCTGCCATGTAGTCGGTGTGAGGAAGAGCGAAACGCTGGTCCGGTCGCAGAGTCCTCGCGGACTCTTTGGCGCCCTCATCGGCGCGCTCATTCCCCGCAATTCCTACATGTCCAGGAACCCAGCAGAAGATAATCTCGACATCTGCCCGGCTCGCCAAAACCGTGGCGTCACGGATTTCGCGAACCAGGGGATGCGGAGATTCCAATGCCCCGAGAGCACTCAGGGCGCTTTGTGAGTCGCTATAAATCACAATCCGGTCTCCGAACCGGGCACGTCGCGTAATCTCCCGTACCGAGTGGTGTATTGCCACCAGCTCGGCCGTGAAGACAGACGCAGCGCCTGGTAGAGCCCCGCTGACTTCAAACAGAGGGGATACGGCGTGGAAGCCGACCCCCTCTTGGGACTTGGAGCCATCCGTATACACTGGCACGGTACCAGCGTGACACGATGTGTGCTCCAAAAAGATCGAACGCAATACTCCCGGCGCAGTACAAGCTTTGGGAGCAGAGGCGTGGCGACAAATAGCCAAATGTGGTACCCTCCAGGGTGGCGTCCTGGGCAGAACCAGGGGCGCCACCGGCCCGAGAGCTATATCTACCTCTCGAAGGAGTTTCCTGGCCCTAAACCCAAAGGGCTTAGGGTATGACTGGCGTCTCTCGGCGGCATAGGCACCATCGAGATCAGCTGCGGATGCAGTGAGAGCTGTTGGCGACTGGGGGAGGCGCCGGGCTCGCGCGTACAGGCGAGTGATGCACTGCACGCGGCGCAGAGCGAGTGGCATCTCCCCAGCATCGACCAACAGGCTCTCAATGGGGGAAGTGCGGAAGGCACTGGTCACCAGACGAAGGCTGGTGTGGTGGATCCAGTCCACCTTCCGCAATACACGCTCGGCTGCGGATGCATAAAACTCGCATCCGTAGTCGAGCTTCGAGCGAACAAAGGATCGATAAAAAAGTAAGGCGGTAGCCCTATCAGCGCCCCAAGCGCTGAACGTCACGGAACGGAGAATGTCCATGGCGCGGGTACAAGAGACCCTAAGGCTGCGAATGTGAGCCTCCCAGGTGAGGCGTCGGTCGAATACAAGACCAAGGAAACGGTGCGACTCAACCACATCCAGGCGCACCCCATTAAGAAACAAATCTGGGTCGGGGTGAAGCCGTGGATGGCGGCAGAAGTGCACCACCTTAGTCTTGGCCAAAGAAAACCGAAACCTGTGCGCTTCGGCATAGCGAGAGACGCGGTTCAATGCCTGTTGGAGTCGGCGCTCCAGAGTTGGCATCTGGGCCGCGCCAAAAGAGATCGAAAGGTCGTCCACGTAGAGCGTAGCGAGAACATCTTCCGGCAGCACCGAGGTGATGCCGTTGATGCTCAGGGCAAAGAGTGTGACACTGAGGACACTTCCCTGCGGGACACCCTCTTCCTGCTCCTTTGGGCCGGAGAGGGCTCCCCCCACCCGTACGCGGAATCGACGATCTCGCAAAAATTCAGATATAAACATTGGGAGGCGTCCCCTCGCCCCCATCGTGTGGAGAGTCTCCATGATACCGTATCGCCATGCGGTATCATAGGCTTTCTCCAGATCAAAAAACACCGTGGCGTAGTGCTGTCTACGAAGGAAAGCCTCGCAGACGGCATTTTCCAGTCGGAGCAGAGCATCCGACGTGGAGTGGAACTTACGGAAGCCGCACTGTGCAGAAGACAGATGGGCTCCGCTGTCCAGGAAATAGGCTAATCTAACATTTACCAATTTCTCCATCAACTTGCACACGCAAGAGGTTAGAGAGATTGGGCGGAAACCGGTCGGAGTAGAGTGATCTCTCCCCGGCTTGCGAAAGGCGAGCACAGTAGCGATTCGCCAGGAGTCTGGGAGGAGACCTTCCACCCAGATCCTGTTGAACAAATCTAATAGAAAGGCCATGCCTCGCTCACCCAGGTGTCGAAGCATGGCGTACGGGACATCGTCCGGACCATGGGCGGTGTCCGCGCACGAAGCGAGAGCGGAACGCAACTCACTCACAGTAAACTTGTCGTTGAAGGGTTCTCCGCCTCTGGAGGTAAAGTCCAGCCGGCGGCCTTCCGCGACATCACGACGTGCATTGAATGCTGGCGGAGCAGCATCACGGCTAGAGAATGCGGAAAAAGCGGTCGCTAAGGATTCCACCACGGACGCGGGGTCCGAGATTGCGGTCCCATTCTCCTGGAGAACGGGAGGGGGGTCCTGCGAGAACTTGCCCCGAATCCTTTTGACTCGCTTCCACACCTCAGCTAAAGGGGTCTTCCCGTTAAGTGAAGACACGTATGCCCGCCAAGAAGAGCGGCGGGCGTGCTTCGAAATATACCGGAACCTAGCCCTAGCCCGACGAAATTCAGCGACGGTGAAATCGTTCGGGCGTCGCTTATAGCGCATGTAGGCATAACGCTTCTGTTTGAGGGCCGTCTCACACTCGGCCGACCACCATGGGAGTGGTCGGCGTGCAAAACGGCCAGACGTCCTAGGAATAGTAGTCAGGCCCACGGCGATGAGGTTGCCGGAGAAGAACTCAACGGCCTCATCTACCGACCTAAACTCCTTGACTGAGATAGAGAATTCAGTCATTTCCTGAAATGCAGGCCACCGCGCCCGCGCCAAGCACCACCGAGGTGGTCTCTCAGGCGGCAGTTGCCCTGAAAATGATATTTGAATGGGAAAGTGATCACTACCATGGAGGTCATCGACCACCCCCCAATCAAAATCAGGCTGTGCATCCGAAGAGCACAAAGATAGGTCAAGGCAAGAAAATGAAGCGGTTCTCGGACAGTGATGCGTAAACTCATCCACGTTTAGGACACCCATCTCAAGCTCTTCGATCAGATCGGCAAGGACTTGTCCCCTGGGATTTATGGTGTAATCTCCCCAGAGAGGATGCCTGCCGTTCAGATCTCCAAGCAAGAGATAGGGCCTCGGCAACCGTGCCACGACGCGGCGAAAGTCCCCCGCGTCGAAGTCAGCTGACGGTGGAATGTACGCAGAAATGATAGTATACCTCCTATCCAGGTGCAGCTGCACAGCCACTGCCTGAAAGGAGGTATCTAAAGAGAAAGGAAGAACGGAGACATCATGCCGGGTGTAAACCGCGCATCCCCCAGCCCGGCCGTCCCGCGGTGGTTGGGTCGCAAGACCCTTATACCCCGGGAGGGCAGGCAGGGGGCACGCGCCTAGCATGGTCTCCTGCAAAAAAATAGCTAACGGGGAACGGGATGAGGCGAGCCTCCGCAGCTCCTCCCAGTTGGCCCGGAGTCCACGGCAATTCCATTGAAGGAATATGCCCTCCAGGCCTAGCTCGGAGGAGACCCTCACGGGAATGGCCGTACGCTTCCCGGGGGCAGAACCCCGGGCGCTGTTGGCCGGACAAAGCGCTGAAGGCGCTGTCGCCTTCGAGGACTTATTGGGGGAGGTTGGGCTCGCCATGCGAGTCTTTTCCTCCCTCCGCCTCGAAACTTTAGGCGGGCGTTGCGGCTTCGGAGGCGGGGGGCCCTCTTTTCGAGGAACCACCGTCTCCGAGCCACTCGCTCCACCTCGGGGCGTGGGCAAAGGGGCCGAAGCTCCTTTGTTGCTGTCCTCCTTTCGGGGAACAGCTTTAGGAACCCCGGAAGATGGCCTAGCGACCATCTTCAGGGGTGTTGCCTCCTGTGAGTCTAACGACTCGGTGGAGGCGCGTGGCCGTTTCGCTTTACGCGAAACGGTCACGCTGGGGGAAGAGGGGGGAGCCCTGGTTTTAGCCGGGGCAGGGTATGAACCCTTTTTGCCGCCAGCTTTACCAGGGGAGCGCCCAGGTTGGGTAGAGCCCACAGAAGGGCTCCGAATGGGCGCGGAAACAACCGTGCTCGTTGGCCTGGATGGGCCAGGAGCAGAGGGTGCCATTCTAACTATTGAGGCATATGACGTCCCAGGCAGAGCCGGGCGCACCAGGACCAAGTCCTTTGCCTCGCGGAATGAGAGTCGATCCTGGGCCTGAACGGCCAGGATTTCTTTCTCAAGGAGATATGCACCACATTGCTTCGAAGAAGCAGGGTGCGGCTCTCCGCAATTGACACACTTGGCCACACACGATTTGGACTTATCGTGTGCGACCTTGGAGCAATTTACACAGACTTCGGGTGACCCCGATTTTGCACGTCTACATGATCGATTCGTATGGCCGAAGCGGTGGCAGTAATAGCACCGCCGCGGCAGTGGCACGAATGCCTTCACGCGGTAGCGGTACCAACCGGCACGCACCGACTCAGGGAGCTTGTCACAGTCGAACGTGACGAAGAGTGTAGGGGTGGGTCTCGAGGCCCCTCCCTGTTTTCTCATCACACGTTCGACCTTGACCGCCCCATGGTCGGCCAGCTCTAGGGTGATGTCCTCAATGGAGTAGTCAACGAGTTCCCTCGCATAAACTACTCCTTTCACAAAGTTCATGGTAGAGTGCGGCGTCACACTCACCGGGGTGCCATGAAGTATCCGAAGAGCACTTATCTTGGCCGCCTCGGCGGGATTCGCCGCATTCGCCAGAAGGCTCCCGTCCGAGAAACGGGTTACCTTCGGCTCTCTACCAATTGCACTAGCTAATCCTCTCCTCTGATGGATCATGTTGCCCTTGGACAACATGGTGCCATCAGTGGAGCGAATAACGAGGAAGCGTTTGAAGCCAGCGGGCTCGAAAACGCCAGGTAACCTCTGAATCAGGGGCCCCGATGTCATCGAGGCTCCGCCCTGTGCATTCTTGGTCTTAGTCGTAGTCAGGAGCTCCGCACACGAGGGGGTAGAGGGGCCGGATGTGCCGATCTTGGCTTGGTCGCCTACCAAAGTGGTAGCAGACCTATCCGTCCCCGCAGCCCCCGCGGATGGAGAGGAGCCCCGAGTCTTCTTCGTCTTTTGAGTCTTTTTCTTTTTAGGAGAGGAGGGCGGGGAATGAACCCGCTTTTCACCTCCGCCGGCAGAAGTCCCCAGGCCAGATGGACCAGCCTCAGCCAGGTCCCTCTCCGAAATGGAGAAGGTCCTGGTTGTCGTAGGGGCACCTGTCGGAGGAGATCCCTCCCCTCCTTCTACTGCCTCGGAGCCCTCAGCCATTTGAGGAGGACCTTGCATAGGGGCGGATTCGGGTTCGGTGCTTGGCGCCGAGCCCGAATTCCCCCCCATGGAAGGCCCTACCGTCTGGGGCTGGGTCTCCTCAAGGACCATGTCTATCACAGGAGGGGCCTCCAGTTGGCCATCCCCTCCCAGAACATCGCAGGTCCCCTTGGCAGTATTGTCACTAGTCAGGTGGTGTGGGGAGGCACAGGCCTTGACCCCAGCAAGGTTCAAAATTCTTGCCAGCAGGTCTTTTGAGGGAAGCGACCGAAGGGGCCTGGCTTCCCTCTCCCCCCTAAGGGGGTTTGCCCTACCGAGCCGCTTGCACGAGGGGCGGTCGGCAATGGGCTGCCTGCTGGCTTTCTTGGCAGTCCCCTTAGAAAGCAAAGGAGGGACTGCCGCTGGAGATAGGGAGGTGCCCGAAAGCACCTCCAGAGAAGGGGGTGAGGGGGAGTCCCCTACACCCGTAGGCGTAGGAGAGGAGTAAGCCTCCTCTCCGGTTAAAGAATTATGGAGGGTCCCTTGCGCAAGCACAAGGGGGGGGACCTCCATTTTCTCGGTGGAGCTGCCCGAGGGCGGCTCCGTAGATGTTTTTGGGGAAGTTGGGGGTTGGGGTTTTTGTTTTTTTTTCATACATGGGCATGGTGACCCTCTTTTGATTACGGGACGCAATAGCTCATCACCTCTCGCAGTTGCCCGCACTGCGAGAGGTGCTTACAAGCCCGGCAGAGCCAGGCGCCGCCATTCGGGACCACCCCTCCCGCCTGGTGGCCTGGCAGTCCTTCGGCATGGCGGCTCCACCTTGGACACGGCGTAAAAAATATAGGTTGTGAAGAGGAGAGGAAAAGGGATGTGAGGAAGATGTGGGTGGGGATGAAGCAGGTTGTTAAAAAAACCCCATCCCGAACCGGAGCTGAGGGGTTAGGGAACAATGTCCCCCCCCCCCTCAGCCCCGATCCGGGGTGGTTGGCTTGAGAAGAAGGTCAGCATTCTACCCTGTGAAATTAGAGGCTGACCAGAGAAAGTTGTGGGAGAGGTTGTATGAAAAGCGACTAGGTAGGGGAGAAATCGGGCTATCTGAAGGAAGGAAGAGAGGCTAAGCTGGGGCCGGACGGAGCGCTGGATCCCGTCAGCACGGCGGCCAGGATGGCAAATCGCCGCGCCCCTTACGGGGGAGTGAGAAACAAAATGAACCCAACCGAACAGAGCATAAAATGACCAAACCACTCAGAATTGAGAAGCCTCACCGACAAACAAAATACACAAGGGCCAGAATAGCAGAAGACACAGTTACCCTGGTAGCAAATATCTTGCTACTAGCTACGAGGGGCGGTCAATAAGTTTTGCGAATCGGTAGGGCAAAACAGAGGAAGGGGGATGGCTGTTTGTGGGGGTGTTAGGAAAAGTTATGACAAGTCAGGACCTGCAGCCGCACGCTCCTGCCTCGTCTATTTAAGAAGCAGTAGCTGATCGCAGATCGTCAGTCACCAATTTTTCAACAATGGAGAAGGTAAAGCAAATTTTTGACAAAGGATGGCAAGAATGAAAAAAGAGATCCATAAACGCATGGTTGCAGTGTACACCGACACCGCCTCTTCCTATGCAACCATTGCTCGCTGGAATGGGGAGTTCCGCCATGGTCGTGAGTCCCTTGAAGATGACCCCCGTCCAGGACGCCCGTTAGACGTGACCAACGAGGACAATGTGGCCTGTGTGGAGAGGATGATCCTCGAAAATCGACGGGTAAAGGTCGAAGAAATCGAGCGAGAACTTGGAATATCACATGCAAGTGTTATCAACATTACCCACGACAATTTGGTCATGAACAAGGTCTCTCTGCCCGTTGGGTCCCTAGAAACCTCCCGCGACTACTTTTTATTCCGCCAGCTCAAGGCTGCACTGCGTGGACGCCGGTTTGGAGACGATGAAGATGTCCAGCTCGCCGTCCAGGAGTGGATTGAACAGCAGTCGGGAGATTTCTGGTTGTCGGGAATTCGAAGCCTCAGGGACAAGTGGCGCAAGTGCATTGAAGTCGAGGGTAGTTATATTGAAAAATAATAAAACACTTTTCCTCATATCTCGTTTCCTTATATCCGAATTGCAAAACTTATTGACCACCCCTCGTACCACTTACAAAGAGCGGGAAATTGAACCAATGCTCGAAGAGGAAGGGAGGCACTCACTGAAGATGGCCAAAGTAGTGCCGACCCACTCACATCAGTGGGGTGATGGATGATAACCATACCCAATGTGCCATAACTAGGTCTTCATTTTTGTCTGTTAAAAGGGAAATCCCTTTTCACGATCTTGGCAAGTTTTGAAGAAAGATTCTCACCTCAAAGCAGTCTTCAGGGACTCGCAGGCAAGCCACAGTTCATGAGCAGCGTGGGCAGCATTATCAGCGTCCGCCCGAGATTTCAAAGCACTCTGAAAATGGACGAGACTTAATCAATAGCCACTAAAGGACCGGAACCATATAAACCAAAATTAATTTAAGAGATTTTCACGTTCCAACTTGTGTTCTCACCTTCAAGCCATACAATTCTCCTTGAATACGAGAGAGACACTTATGGAAATTGTCCTTCTCATCTTGCAAAGCCTCATTCATCTTTTTCTCCCATCTGAAATGAAAGAAGCCATGAGGACTGGGCGAATCAACACCCTAAGCATATACCAAGGTGGCAGGCACAAAAAAAGATCAG
Source organism: Ceratothoa steindachneri (assembly GCA_963969495.1). Lineage (NCBI taxonomy): Eukaryota > Metazoa > Arthropoda > Malacostraca > Isopoda > Cymothoidae > Ceratothoa > Ceratothoa steindachneri. The sequence goes on along the minus strand of OZ018324.1, from coordinate 200,318,166 downwards.
ATTTCTGGTAGACAATGGCTCTGAAAATCTTATTGCACTGTTTGTGCCCTCAAACCAAGAGAATATTTTGGGCAGTATTTCCATAACAAATAGGAGCTTTCACTTCCAAAACAAACTTTCGAGCAAGAACTCTGTTCCAGACTTAACAATTGCATAAAACTGTGCAAAATCCTAAAACAAAACAGGGCCCCTTTCACAACAAGAAACAACGCACCCAAAACACCTACATCACTAACTATAGCACTAAACAGCATTTTTTTTTAGGAGCCCATCTGGCGACTTCTTACTTGGGTATAAGTCGCCGTACTCACTTAAGCCTAAGGCTAGGATATATTAAAAAAAAAACAAATAAGGATAAAAAGATCGAAGACTAAAAACAAAAAGGTAACAAGAAGGAAGCGTGTTCCAGCATCGGGGGTAGGCCCGCACTAAACAGCAAACTGGAACTAATACGTCAACCCAATAAACTGCAAAACAAACTCAACCAAACTCTAGAGAATCAAAGAAAATCCACACATCACATACCATCCCAGCTCCTACACAATGAAACATTCATGAAACTATTTGAACATTAGTTTACTCTGGGAGCGTGGTGCCCTTCCTATGGGACGCCGACCCTGAAGAAGAAAGGTAGGAAGCCCGGCAAGTAAGGAATATAGTTAAAAAAACATTTGTAAACATCATAAAATCCAGACTAAAAGACCAAACGATGTGTTAAAAATCACTTGGAATAACAGAGGAAAATGTGCACAAAGGATAAAATATTACTCTCTACTACAAAAAAATGAATAATATTACCTTGGTATTCCTACCCCCTGAAGCAAATCTGACTACAGCAGCGAATCCAAGCAGAACTATCTCAATATCCCAGTAAACTCAACCATCCGAAGAATCTTACCCCGTCCCGGTTCAGGTGATTACGAGACACCTCTCAAGGAAATCCGTTTCCCAGATCACCCTCAACATCTTACCTCAAAAACAACCTTACTTGGCATCAAGCTGGTGCTCATGAAAGCTCAGCATCTCCGCCAGGTGGTCCGAATGAGCAGCCGCTTGCCGCTTCAGCTGCGTCCGCAGTTCCAACTCGAGATCGTCGCGAAGCTGCTGAAGGCGATGCCTGAGTGTGGGAAAGAAATAATCTCCTCAGGGGTAAAACAAAGGTCTGAGTCCCGTGCGGAAGATGGATGTCAGAGAGCGACAACATCGACTGAATCAGACGATTTTTTTTTTTTAAGGGGGCAACATCTTGCGAAGTCACCGATATTAAATTAGCCCATATTAAAACAAGATACGACTCCTTCCTCACAGTTAAGTTAGCAAAAAAGGGGGGAAAAAACACTGGAGGAGGCCAGTCTCCTCTAAAAAGTCATAGTCTACGTCTGTACACAAACTCATCCCGAGTACAAGGGACAAGTGGTAGCGACCCCGATCGTCCCGGTACCGGGACAGGTAACGTACGGAAGATCACCCAAACCGGAACATTCAACAAGAATCTGGCAAACAGTCGGGGGGGGGGGGGGATGAACGCAGTCATTGTAATAAAGTGCAGGTGAGCGCTCCATCAGATCACTAACAGACATGAAAAATATTGGCTCCCACCAACTAAAGCATAAGCGACCATGTGCAAGAAATAATTGCCAGGCAATACCCACTAGGGGCTTGGACAGGCACCGAAAAGTAAATGCTGAGGGGGAAATAAAAAGTGAGTGGAAAGTAGAAACAAAAAGCTAAAAAATAGAGAGCAAATTTGTAATAATTGGGACACCACCACCTACTCTTGTCAAACCCTGTACCCTCCCCAAGGTCATTACAGGGGATAGAAGCAAAAAATCCAGTTCAACTCACCTATGTTCGAGTCCGAGGTCCCGCCTCTGACGCTCGAGCTCCGCCTGGACTTTCCCATCCAGCATTCGGATCTCCACCTCCCTCTGGCGGAGCAGAGCGTCTTTGTACCGTCCCTTATCCACCGTCTGCCATAAAAGAAATTACAGCTATTAAAAAGTCAACTCTCCAAACCTCCTCCCTGTGCGATGGAAAAATACAACACTGTGGAGCCAATTGCGGATCGCAGATGGCAACTGTGACCGCTCTCATGGGTGAATTGTGCAGACTAAGTTGGGAATCCAGCCTTTTTATATTAATCCATTGGACGTTGAGCTTGGATTGAGCCAGAGAATCACCCCCTTCAATCCATCCGTTATTCTTTCTCAACACAATGTTGTTGCCGCACTGTTAGGGCATGTTGCATATATTGCTACTCCCAATAAACTTGGCCACAAACATCAGTCCTTATTTCCATTATTTTATGGGACCAACGGATCACAAATGCCGCTAATTTGGTGAAGAGAATAGTGAACATCGCAGCAGCAAAAACGTGGAACCACTTCGCCAGTGCACATAATTCCTCAACTCCAAGTCGAATAGAGCAACAGCTGACACTCTCGGATAACACTAAACTAACTCCCTTGTGTGAAATAAAATACATCTTAAGGGCAGATAAAAGGAATGGAGCGAATGCGCGTGGAAATGGACAAACCTGCTGCTTGGCGAGCGCCTTCTGAAGGGCCATGACTTTGCGGTGCGCATGGGCAAGGAGGAGATTGAGTTCGTCAGGTGTTTGCTTGTCGCTCTTCTCGCCCATCTTAACGTCTGGCAAAAGCGATCGAACCTCTGCTTCAAACTGGGTGCGCGAAGCTTCGACCAGATCGCGAAACTCGCCTGCCGAGGAAGGGAGCTGATCATCAAAACAAGAAATATAAATGAATGCATGGCTCTTCCCAGAAGAGAGAAAAAGAATCATCTTTCTAATTAAGGAGAGAACCGATTCACTCAAACGTTGATGTCGAGTATCTCAACCCATCAACAGGGAGAGAAATTTGCTGGTGGTCCTGACCCCTCATTGCAAGACTCACCCACGCTTCAGCACAAATCTACACCATTTTGTTTGACAGTATCTTTATTCTCGACTCCCGCGTGCGTAAGCCAGAGAAAAATGATGCTCCCTTCATTCACTTGGAAAGTAGACAACAGTGAAAAGAGAGAATAAATGGAAGCACCAACAAGGGAAGTATGAAATAAAGTAGTGTGGACGAGAATAGTGGGATAGTGCAATGGTAAAAAAATAAGCCTAAAGACAGAACATTAAAATAATGTGACAGTGAATCGACACAGCCAGCGTCAACATTGAAGGTTTGCCCCTTAGACTGTGAGAAGGAAGGTACCTACATTTTACCTGGATTATTAAATGACTAAGGGCAAATAAAAAAATAAGAGGGATGGAATGGATGCAAAAATGCCCCACTAAAAGATAAAAGGAATTCCAAGTACTTTGCAAATTTATTCAGTTCATTCCTGGCGAGTGAAGTTCAGCCACGTCTTATGTAGGCCTCGTGGCCGGGAGCAGTAGGACAACATAACAGAAGAGGTTGAATAAAGTTCAAAAGTAGATGGAATTCACATTTCTTCCTGGGACATTTTTTGCATACATGACTAAATGGAGGCACTAAGGATAGGAGAGTTCTTCGAGTCTCCCAACGTGATCTGCCATCACTATATGTGACAAAGAACTGCACCAGCAGTGCGTTTCACCCAGGCTCTCAACCCTTTATTTTTTTTATTTTATTTTTTTTTAATTAAGGGGCTATCTGGCGACTGCCGACTTAGGCATAAGTCGCCGTAAACAAACAGCCTAGTTCTAGGCTACATTAAAAAATTGAACAGGAAACAACAATAAAAAGAAATAACAATAACAAAGCAATAACAAAAACAATAACAACAACAACAATTGAACCTGGTTAAATGAAAGGGAGAAGGCCGGCCTCCCCCAAAAAGTCAACAAGTCCACCAGTCAAAGTGCACGCACTCGTCCCGAGTACAAGGGACAGGGGGTAGCGACCCCGCCCATCCCGGTACCGGGACAGGTGTCGTGCGCGAAGATCACCCAGACTGGGACATTCGACAAGAATGTGCCGAACAGTCTGGGGGACGACGCAGTCGTTGCAATAGGGCGCAGGCGAGCGCCCCATCAAATAGCGATGCGTCACACGAGTGTGCCCGATTCGGAGACGACAGAAAGCAACATGAAGCCGCCGCGGCATTGGGGGATAGGTCCATGGGAACAGTCGCGGAGCAATGGCACGCAAATTTAAGTTCCCTTCGACCGTCTCCCATCTTCTTTGCCAAGCAGTCCGAAGAGCTGCCCGTATTCCTGCCATGTAGTCAGTGTGAGGAAGAGCGAAACGCTAATCCGGTCGCAGAGTCCTCGCGGACTCTTTGGCGCGCTCATTCCCCGCAATTCCTACATGTCCAGGAACCCAGCAGAAGATAATCTCGACATCTGCCCGGCTCGCCAAAACCGTGGCGTCACGGATTTCGCGAACCAGGGGATGCGGAGATTCCAATGCCCCGAGAGTACTCAGGGCGCTTTGTGAGTCGCTATAGATCACAATCCGGTCTCCGAACCGGGCACGTCGCGTAATCTCCCGTACCGAGTGGTGTATTGCCACCAGCTCGGCCGTGAAGACAGACGCAGCGCCTGGTAGAGCCCCGCTGACTCCAAACAGAGGGGATACGGCGTGGAAGCCGACCCCCTCTTGGGACTTGGAGCCATCCGTATACACTGGCACGGTACCAGCGTGACACGATGTGTGCTCCAAAAAGGTCGAACGCAATACTCCCGGCGCAGTACAAGCTTTGGGAGCAGAGGCGTGGCGACAAATAGCCAAATGTGGTACCCTCCAGGGTGGCGTCCTGGGCAGAACCAGGGGCGCCACCGGCCCGAGAGCTATATCTACCTCTCGAAGGAGTTTCCTGGCCCTAAACCCAAAGGGCTTAGGGTATGACTGGCGTTTCTCGGCGGAATAGGCACCATCGAGATCAACTGCGGATGCAGTGAGAGCTGTTGGCGACTGAGGGAGGCGCCGGTCTCGCGCGTACAGGCGAGTGATGCACTGCACGCGGCGCAGAGCGAGTGGCATCTCCCCAGCATCGACCAACAGGCTCTCAATGGGGGAAGTGCGGAAGGCACCGGTCGCAAGGCGAAGGCCGCTGTGGTGGATCGATTCCACCTTCCGCAATAAACGCTCGGCTGCGGATGCATAAAACTCGCATCCGTAGTCGAGCTTCGAACGAACAAAGGATCGATAAAAAAGTAAGGCAGTAGCCCTATCAGCGCCCCAAGTGCTGAACGTCGCGGAACGGTGAATATCCATGGCGCGGGTACAAGAGATCCTAAGGCTGCGAATATGAGCCTCCCAGGTGAGGCGTCGGTCGAATACAAGACCAAGGAAACGGTGCGACTCAACTACATCCAGGCGCACCCCATTAAGAAACAAATCTGGGTCGGGGTGAAGCCGTGGATGGCGGCAGAAGTGCACGACCTTAGTCTTGGCCAAGGAAAACCGAAACCTGTGCGCTTCGGCATAGCGAGAGGCGCGGTTCAATGCCTGTTGGAGTCGACGCTCCAGAGTTGGCATCTGGGCCGCGCCAAAAGAGATCGAAAGGTCGTCCACGTAGAGCGTAGCGAGAACATCTTCCGGCAGCACCGAGGTGATGCCGTTGATGCTTAGGGCAGAGAGTGCGACACTGAGGACACTTCACTGCGGGACACCCTCTTCCTGCTCCTTTGGGCCGGAGAGGGCTCCCCCACCCGTACGCGGAATCGACGATCTCGCAAAAATTCAGATATAAACATTGGGACGCGTCCCCTCGCCCCCATCGTGTGGAGAGTCTCCATGATACCGTATCGCCATGCGGTATCATAGGCCTTCTCCAGATCAAAAAACACCGTGGCGTAGTGCTGTCTACGAAGGAAAGCCTCGCAGACGGCATTTTACGGTCGGAGCAGAGCATCCGACGTGGAGTGGAACTTACGGAAGCCGCACTGTGCAGAAGACAGATGGCCTTCGCTGTCCAGGAAATAGGCTAATCTAACATTTACCAATTTCTCCATCAACTTGCACACGCAAGAGGTTAGAGAGATTGGGCGGAAACCGGTCGGAGTAGAGTGATCTCTCCCCGGCTTGCGAAAGGCGAGCACAGTAGCGATTCGCCAGGAGTCTGGGAGAAGACCTTCCACCCAGATCCTGTTGAACAAATCTAACAGAAAGGCCATGCCTCGCTCACCCAGGTGTCGAAGCATGGCGTACGGGACATCGTCCGGACCATGGGCGGTGTCCGCGCACGAAGCGAGAGCGGAACGCAACTCACTCACAGTAAACTTGTCGTTGAAGGGTTCTCCGCCTCTGGAGGTAAAGTCCAGCCAGCGGCCTTCCGCGACATGACGACGTGCATTGAATGCTGGCGGAGCAGCATCACGGCTAGAGAATGCGGAAAAAGCGGTAGCTAAGGATTCCGCCACGGACGCGGGGTCCGAGATTGCGGTCCCATTCTCCTGGAGAAAGGGAGGGGGGGTCCTGCGAGAACTTGCCGCGAATCCTTTTGACTCGCTTCCACACCTCAGCTAAAGGGGTCTTGCCGTTAAGTGAGGACACGTATGCCCGCCAAGAAGAGCGGCGGGCGTGCTTCGAAATATACCGGAACCTAGCCCTAGCCCGACGAAATTCAGCGACAGTGAAATCGTTCGGGCGGCGCTTATAGCGCATGTAGGCATAACGCTTCTGTTTGAGGGCCGTCTCACACTCGGCCGACCACCATGGGAGTAGTCGGCGTGCAAAACGGCCTGACGTCCTAGGAATAGTAGTCAGGCCGACGGCGATGAGGTTGCCGGAGAAGAACTCAACGGCCTCATCTACCGACCTAAACTCCTCGATTGAGATAGAGAATTCAGTCATTTCCTGAAATGCAGGCCACTGCGCCCGCGCCAAGCACCACCGAGGTGGTCTCTCAGGCGGCAGTTGCCCTGAAAATATTTGAATGGGAAAGTGATCACTACCATGGAGGTCATCGACCACCTCCCAATCAAAATCAGGCTGTGCATCCGAAGAGCACAAAGATAGGTCGAGGCAAGAAAATGAAGCGGTTCTCGGACAGTGATGCGTAAACTCATCCACGTTTAGGACACCCATCTCAAGCTCTTCGATCAGATCGGCAAGGACTTGTCCCCTGGGAATTATGGATTAATCTCCCCAGAGAGGATGCCTGCCGTTCAGATCTCCAAGCAAGAGATAGGGCCTCGGCAACCATTGCCACGACGCGGCAGAAGTCCCAGGGTCGAAGTCAGCTGATGGTGGAATGTACGCAGAAAGGATAGTATACCTCCTATCCAGGTGCAGCTGCACAGCCACTGCCTGAAAGGAGGTATCTAAAGAGAAAGGAAGAACGGACACATCATGCCGGGTGTAAACCGTGCATCCCCCAGCCCATCCATCCCGCGGTGGTGGGGTCGCAAGACCCTTATACCCCGGGAGGGCAGGCAGGGGGCACGCGCCTAGCATGGTCTCCTGCAAAACGATAGCTAACGGGGAACGGGATGAGACGAGCCTCCGCAGCTACTCCCAGTTGGCCCGGAGTCCACGGCAATTCCATTGAAGGAATATGCCCTCCAGGCCTAGCTCGGAGGAGACGCGGGGGCCCTCCTCGAAATGAAGACCCTCACGGGAATGGCCGCTCGCTTCCCGGGGGCAGAACCCCGGGCGCTGTTGGCCGGACAAAGCGCTGTCGCCTTCGAGACTTATTGGGGGAGGTTGGGCTCGCCATGCGAGTCTTTTCCTCCCTCCGCCTCGAAACCTTAGGCGGGCGATGCGGCTTCGGAGGCGGGGGGCCCTCTTTTCGAGGAACCACCGTCTCCGAGCCACTCGCTCCACCTCGGGGCGTGGGCGAAGGGGCCGAAGCTCCTTTGTTGCTGTCCTCCTTTCGGGGAACAGCTTTAGGAACCCTGGAAGATGGCCTAGCGACCATCTTCAGGGGTGTTGCCTCCTGTGAGTCTAACGACTCGGTGGAGGCGCGTGGCCGTTTCGCCTTACGGGAAACGGTCACGCTGGGGAAGGAGTGGGGGCCCCTGGTTTTAGCCGGGGCAGGGTATGAACCCTTTTTGCCGCCAGCTTTACCAGGGGAGCGCCCGGGTTGGGTAGAGCCCGCAGAAGGGCTCCGAATGGGAGCGGAAACAACCGTGTTCGTTGGCCTGGATGGGCCAGGAGCAGAAGGTGCCTTTCTAACTATTGAGGCATATGACGTCCCAGGCAGAGCCGGGCGCGCCAGGACCAAGTCCTTTGCCTCGCGGATTTCTTTCTCAAGGAGATATGCACCACATTGCTTCGAAGAAGCAGGGTGCGGCTCTTCGCAATTTACACACTTGTCCACAAACGATTTGGACTCAATGTGTGCGACCTTGGAGCAATTTACACAGACTTTGCAAGTCTACATGAGCGATTCGTATGGCCGAAGCGGTGACAGTAATAGCACCGCCGCGGCAGTGGCACGAATGCCTTCACGCGGTAGCGGTACTAACCGGCACGCACCGACTCAGGGAGCTTGTCACAGTCGAACGTGACGAAGAGTGTAGGGGTGGGTCTCGAGGCCCCTCCCTGTTTTCTCATCACACGTTCGACCTTGACGGACCCATGGTCGGCCAGCTCTAGGGTGATGTCCTCAATGGAGTAGTCAACGAGTTCCCTCGCATAAACTATTCTTTTCACAAAGTGCATGGTAGAGTGTGGCGTCACACTCACCGGGGTGCCATCAAGTGTCCGAAGAGCACTTATCTTGGCCGCCTCGGCGGGATTCGCCGCATTCGCCAGAAGGCTCCCGTCCGAGAAACGGGTTACCTTCGGCTCTCGACCAATTGCACTAGCTAATCCTCTCCTCTGATGGATCATGTTCCCCTTGGACATGGTGCCATCAGTAGAGCGAATAACGAGGAAGCGTTTGAAGCCAGCGGGCTCGAAAACGCCAGGTAACCTCTGAATGAGGGGCCCCGATGTCATCGAGGCTCCGCCCTGTTACCTTGTGTCTTTGTCATGGTCAGGAGCTCCGTACCCAGGGGGGCAGAGGGGCCGGATGTACCGATCTTGGCTTAGTCCCTTGCCAAAGTGGCAGCAGACCCATCCGTCCCCGTAGCCCCCGCGGATGGAGAGGAGCCCCGAGTCGTCTTCGTCATTTTGGTCTTTTTCGTCCTTTTCTTTTTTGGAAAGGAGGGTGAGGAATGAACCCGCTTCTCACCCCCGCCGGTAGAAGCCCCCAGGCCAGATGGACCGGCCTCAGCCAGGTCCTTCTCCGAAATGGAGAAGGTCCTGGTGGTCGCAGGGGCATCATCCAGAGATTTCTCCCCTCCTTGTACTGCCTGAGAATCCCCAGCCGTTTGAGGAGGACCTTGCATAGGGGCGGATTCGGGTTCGGTGCTTGGCGCCGAGCCAGGATTTCCCCCCCATGGAAGGCCCTACCGTCTGAGGCTGGGTTTCCTCAAGGACCATGTCTATCTCAGGACGGGCCTCCAGTTGGCCATCCCCCCCCCCCCAAGACATTGCAGGTCCCGTTGGCAGTATCGTCACTAGTCTTCTTTGGGGAGGCATGGGCCTTGACCCCGTCAAGGTTCAGTATTCTTGCCAGCAGGTCTTTTGAGGGAAGCGACCGAAGGGGCCTGGCTTCCCTCTCCCCCCTAAGGGGGTTTGCCCTACAGCGCCGCTTTGATGTGGAGCGGCTGGCTAAGGGCTGCCTGCTGGCTTTCTTGCAGTCCCCTTGGAAAGAACAGAGGGGACTGCCGCTGGTAAAAGGGAGGCGCCCGAAAGCACCTCCAGAGAAGGGGGTGAGGGGGAGTCCCCCTACACCCGTAAGCGAAGGAGAGGAGTAAGCCTCCTCTCCGGTTAGAGATATATGGAGGGTTCCCTGAGCAAGCACAGGGGAAGGACCTCCATTTTTTTTGCTGGAGCTGCCCAAGGGCGGCTCCGTCGATGTTATAGGGGAAGTTGGAAGTTGTTTTTTTTTTTTAAACTCATCATTGGGCATGGTGACCCTCTTTTTGACACGGGATGCAATCGCGCATCACCTCTCGCAGTAGCCCGCACTGCGAGAGGTGCTTACAAGCCTGGCAGAGCCAGGCGCCACCATTTAAGACCACCCCTCCCGCCTGGTGGCCTGGCAGTCCATCGGCATGGCGGGTCCACCTTGAACACGGCGTAAAAAGTATATAGATTGTGAAGAGGAGAGAAAAAGGGATGTGAGGAAGGTATGGGTGGGGATAAAGCAGATTGTTAAAAACCAACCACCCCAGACCGGAGCTCAGGGGTTAGGGAACATTGTCCCCTCCCCCCTCAGCCCCGATCCGGAACGGTTGACTTAAGAAGAACGTCAGCATTTACCCTGTGAAATTAGAGGCTGACCATTGAAAGTTGTGAGAGAGGTTGTATGAAAAGCAAGGAAACAAGTGTTTTGAAGGAAGGAGAAGAGGCTAAGCTGGGGTCGGACGGGGGTGCTGAGTCCCATCAGCACGGCGGCCAGGATGGCAAATCGCCGCGCCCCTTACGGGGTCTCCACCCTTTAAGGACAGGTGTCATCAATGAGCGATTTTATCTTTTTTGTCTGTGAGCCGAGTGTCTGTCAGTGAGACGGTGTTAGAGGATGTCATATGGGTGGTTTAGTGGGCGTCTACTCGCTTTGAGTGATCAGACTGGACAGTTGATTGATTGGTGTGATGGCTTAGTAATGACTCAATAGAATCCAGTCTTTTGTCAAGTAATAGAGATACAGGGGCTGATTCCAATAAAAGTGAAGAGAAACCTAAATCTCTTTCAAGTGATTCATTTGTTTGGAAATATGGTGCTAATTTTTTGCCTCAAATGTATCACTTCTCAAACAGAAATTCGAGAATTCAAGATTCATTCCCCTTTACTGAAACTTTCTTGCCTGTTGAATACTTTATGGCCTCTTTTGACAGTGATCTTATGAAAGTTATTGTTGACAAACTTCTATGAACATATTCGCCAAGAACATTATGGTGTACCTCACAAAGAAGTGCCTCAACATTGGCAAGAATCAAATACAGATGTATTTTTTTTTGGGGGGGGGAGGAGGGGGATAAGTACATTTCTGCATTTTGCAGACAATGAAGATTCGGACAAAAATGCCAGATTATAGAAAATAAGTAGTCTCATTTTCATGGTAAAGTTCTTGGAATATTTTTACTCATTTGAGAAAGTGGTCATAGATTAGTCACTTTTATGCTATTCAAAAGGAGACTCATTTTCAAATTTTACATACTAAGTAAACATCACACCGGCATAAAGATACACACAATTTATAATTGTGAGATGGATTATTTGATGAGTATTATTTGTACATAGAGTGGTATTAATTATTTTTTAAATAAGCCTCATGGTGCCTCTGGTGCTAGGCCAAGTTCATTTGCTGTATATGAAAAATTGGTATAATAGCCCTGCACTCTCTTCATACTTAGATTTACACAAGACGAGTTTGTGGCACTCTGAGACCCAATAGAAAACATGTGCCTCATTTGTCAACAAAATTGAAGAAAGGAGAAAGAGAAAAAAGTTTTAATAACTTGTTAGTTTTACGCTGGCAGGACAAGCATGAATCAACAATCATAACTTTTCACTGTGTGAAAAGAGTAGATAACAATAAAATCGACTTAGAAACTAACAAAATTGTCAAAAAACCCTGATTTTATGATTGATTATACTAACACTGCACCTAGTTGACAAGGTTATGCGGGTAAAAGTGTGAAGTGATATAAAATACTGTTTAGACATGATTGATGTAGTGATGCTAAATGCATATAACATGGATCTAGTGAAAACTAGTGATAATTAGCAAATAGCTTTCAAAGAAACAAATAGATAACCTTTTTAAAAATTGGGGGGTTTGACTTGTGTTGCTAATGATAGAAGAGCATCTACAGTTATTGATAAGCTAGGTGTGGTTCCTTCATCCTGAACATGTTTCTGGTACTGCTAATCGTAAAAGGGGTCAAGAAGGTATCGCTGGTTCTCAAACAAGCAAATACAGAAAGGAAAAAACAGTTCACACATGGCGTCCAGAATGCAAAGTTGGACTTTGCTTAGAGGATTGCTTCCACACATGCAAGGATTACTAAAATTTATGCTAAAAAAAATTTTCAAAAGGTAAAATTGGTTTTATACCATCTTTTGTTATTAAAAAGTTAAATTTTCATTATTTATAATTCTAAAAATTTTAATTCCCCTTATTTTTGTATCTGGCTGTTAAGTAAATTTTTAAAATGCCTATCCCTAAAGGGGTAATTTTCTTAAAAAGCTCTCATCGTGGCAATAACCAGCGAGGACAAAGCCAGCATAACACTTAGAACTTCAGCCTATATACGTAAAGGTTGAACTCACTGATGGCGGTACTGTCCCTGAGTGCCTCGGCCATAGTTGATGAGATCTTAGACATGGCATAATTAAGCTCACTCAAGGTTTCCTCGGCGGGACCCAGCATCGAGTTCTCCATCGTCAGCTTGGAGTCCTTCCCTTCTGAGATCTGCACTTGCAGGTGCTTAATTTTATCTCTGAAGAGGAGGAATGGAAAGTTGAAGTCACAGGGAACAGTTTAGAGGCACAAACTCTTGAATGTCAGAGAAGAAGACTCGTTTTACAACCAGAATATCCTCATCGACAAATATCAACAATGAGGCTTTTTATTGTACTTTTCAGTGGCGAATCCAAAGCTCAGACAATTGCTTTGCAATAAAAGAGTAGGGGGGGGGGCGGACAGAATACTAAAAACTATAAACATGAACCCACCATTTACCCTAAAAAAAAGTGGAACAAAACTTTCAACTTTCTCATCAGAATTACACAAATCAGAGGGGAAGAACAGCGCCCCCTTTCAGAGCCCAGTGTTACCAATCACAGAGATAACTGTCGATCCCCGAAGTGATGCATTGAAGTGCAACACCAATAAGCACAATGTGGCCTATTTTAAAAGACTAATTCCATGTATTAAATATCAATAATATATGTATGTAAACAATGGAGATGCGATGAATATTAAATTACTTTGAAATAGATACAAATTTACAGAATATTTGCATTTGGTTTGTTGTCACATTTTGAGCTGAAACATTTGAGAGAGAGCGAGTTTGCAATATATTTTGTACCAAGTAACATTTAGAGGTTTAATAAAGAGCAGGATTTTTTTTTTTAAACTCATCTGGCGACTGCCTACTTGGGCATTAGTCGCAGTATTAAAAACTGCCTAGTACTAGGCTACTTTAAAATCTAATGCAATAACACACACAAAAAACAACAACAGAAATTAAAAAAAGGGAAAAGGAAATGAGTAGTAAGCAAGCTCCTGCATCGGGGGGAGGTCCCCCGGCGCAGGAGCGTACAACCTATAAGGGAAAAAAAACAACAAAGTCAACAAGTTCACCAGTCAATGTGCACACACTCATCCCGAGTACAAGGGACAGGCGGTAGCGACCCCGCCCATCCCATGGGAACAGTCGGGGCGCAATGGCACGCAACTTTAAGTTCCCTTCGACCGTCTCCCATCTTCTTCGCCAAGCAGTCTGAAGAGCTGCCCGTATTCCTGCCATGTAGTCGGTGTGAGGAAGAGCGAAACGCTGGTCCGGTCGCAGAGTCCTCGCGGACTCTTTGGCACCCTCATCAGCGCGCTCATTCCCCGCAATTCCTACATGTCCAAGAACCCAGCGGAAGATAATCTCGACATCCGCCCGGCTCGCCAAAACTGTGGCGTCACGGATATCGCGAACCAGGGGATGCGGAGATTGTAATGCCCTGAGAGCACTCAGGGCGCTTTGTGAGTCGCTATAGATCACAATCCGGTCTCCGAACCGGGCACGTCGCGTGATCTTCCATACCGAGTGGTGTATTGCCACCAGCTCGGCCGTGAAGACAGACGCAGCGCCTGGTAGAGCCCCGCTGACTTCAAACAGAGGGGATACGGTGTGGAAGCCGACCCACTCTTCGGACTAGGAGCCATCCGTATACACTAGCACGGTTTCAGCGTGACACGAGTTGTGTTCCAAAAAGGTCGAACGCAATACTCCCGGCGCTGTACAAGCTTTGGAAGCAGAGGCGTGGTGACAAATAGCCAAATGTGGTACCCTCCAGGGTGGCGTCCTGGGCAGAACCAGGGGCGCCACCGGCCCGAGAGCTATACCTAGCTCTCGAATGAGTTTCCTAGGCACTAAACCCAAAGGGTTTAAAGTATGACTTGCGTCTTACGGCGGAATAGGCACGGACGAGATTATCTGCGGATGCTTTGAGAGCCATTGGCGACAAAGGGAGATGCTGCGCTCGTGCGTACAGGCGAATAATGCACTGTGCACGGCGCATAGATAGTGGCATCTCCCCAGAATCGACCAACAGGCTCTCAATGGGGGAAGTGCGGAAGGCACCGGTCGCAAGGCGAAGGCCGGTGTGGTGAATCTTGGCCACCTTCCGCAATAAACGCTCGGCTGCGGATGCATAAAACTCGCATCAGTTATCGAGCTTCGAACGAACAAAGGATCGATAAAAAAGTAAGGCAGTAGCCCTATCAGCACCCCAAGCGCTGAACGTCACGGAACGGAGAATATCCATGGCGCGGGTACAAGAGACCCTAAGGCTGCGAATGAGCCTCCAGGTGAGGCGTCGGTCGAATCAAAATCAGGCTGTGCATCCGAAGAGCAGCAGGATAGGTCAAGGCAAGAAAATGAAGTGGTTCACGGGCAGTGATGCGTAAACTCATCCACATTTAGGACACCTATCTCCAGCTCTTTGATCAGATCAGCAAGGACTGGTCGCCTGGGATTTATTGAGTAATCTCCCCAGAGAGGATTCCTGCCATTCAGATCTCCAAGCAAGAGAAAGGGCCTCGGCAACCGTGCCACGACGCGGCGGGAGTCCCCGCGTCAAACGTAGCTGACGGTGGAATGTACGCAGAAATAAACGTATACCTCCTATCCAAGTGCAGCTGCACAGCCACTGCCTGAAAGGAGGTATCTAAAGTGAAAGGAAGAACGGAGACATCATGCCGGGTGTAAACCGCGCATCCCCCAGCCCGGCCATCCCATGGTGGTGGGGTCGCAAGACCCTTATACACCGTGAGGGCGGGCAGGGGGCACGCGCCTAGCATGGTCTCCTGCAGAAAAATAGCTAACGGGGAACGGGACGAGACGAGCCTCCGCAGCTCCTCCCAGTTGGCCCGGAGTCCACGGCAATTCCATTGAAGAAATATGCCCTCCAGGCCTAGCTCGGAGACGCGGGGGCCCTCCTCGAACAGAAGACCCTCACGGGAATGGCCATACGCTTCCCGGGGGCAGAACCCCGGGCGCTGTTGGCCGGACAAAGCGCTGTCGCCTTCGAGGACTTATTATAGGTGGATGGGCTCGCCATGCGAGTCTTTTCCTTCGTCCGTCTCGAAACCTTAGGCAGGCGTTGCGGCTTCGGAGGCGGGGGCCCCTCTTTTCGAGGAACTATCGTCTCCGAGCCACTCGGACAACACTAGGCGTGGGCAAAGGAGCCGAAGCTCCTTTGTTGCTGTCCTCCTTTGAGGCGACAGCTTTAGGAACCCCGGATGATGGCCTGGTGACCAACTTCAGGGGTGTTGCCTCCTGTGAGTCTAACGACTCGATGGAGGCGCTGGGAAAAGAGCCCTGGTTTTAGCCGGGGCTGGGTACGAACCATTTGTGCCACCAGCTTTACCAGGGGAGCACCCGGGTTGAGTAGAACCCGCAGAAGGGCTCCGAATGGGCGCAGAAACAACCATCCTCATTAAACCTGGATGGGCCAGGAGCAGAGGGTGCCTTTCTAACTATTGAGGCATAAGACGTCCCAGGCAAAGCCAGGCGCGCCAGGACCAAGTCCTTAGCATCGTGGAATGAGAGTCGATCCTGGGCCTGAACGGCCAGGATTTCTTTTTAAAGGAGATATGCACCACATTGCTTCGAAGAAGCGGGGTGCGGCTCTCTGTAATTGACACACTTGGCCACACACGATTTGGACTTATCGTGTGCGACCTTGGAGCAATTTACACAGACTTCGGGTGACCCCGACTTTGCACGTCTACAAGAAGGATTCGTATGGCCGAAGCGATGACAGTAATAGCACCGCCATGGCAGTGACACGAATGCCTTACGCGGTAGCGGTAGCAACCGGCACGCACCCACTCAGGGAGCTTGTCACAGTCGAACGTGACGACACATTCGACCTTGACCACTCCATTGTCGGCCAGCTCTAAGGTGATGTCCTCTATGGAGTAATCAACGAGTTTCCTCGCATAAACTACTCTTTTCACAAAGTTCATGGTAGAGTGCGGCGTCACACTCACCAGGGTGCCATGAAGTGTCTGAAGAGAACTTATCTTGGCCCCCTCGGCGGGATTCGCTGCATTCGCCAGAAGGCTCCCATCCGAGAAACGGGTCACATTCAGCTCTCTACCAATTGCACTAGCTAATGCTCTCCTCTGATGGATCATGTTGCCCTGGGCCAACATGCTGCCATCAGTGGAGCGAATAACGAGGAAGCGTTTGAAGCCAGCAGGCTCGAAAACGCCAGGTAACCTCTGAATAAGGGGCCCCGATGTTATCGAGGCTCCGACCTGTGCACTTTTGGTCTTAGTCATAGTCACGGGCTCTGCACACGGGGGCGTAGAGGGGCCGGAGGGGCCGATCTTGGCTTGGTCGCTTGCCAAAGTGGCAGCACACCCATCCGTCCCCGCAGCCCCCGCGGATGGAGAGGAGCCCCGAGTCTTCTTAGTCTTTTGTTCTTTTTCTTTTTTCTAGAGGAGGGCGGGGAATGAACCCGCTTCTCACCTCCACCGCTAGGAGTCCCCAGGCCAGATGGACCGGCCTCTGGAAGGTCTTTCTCTGAGGCACCGGTTGGAGGAGATCCCTCCCCTCCTTGTACTGTCTCGTAGACCCCAGCCGTTTGAGGAGGACCTTGCATAGGGGCGGATTCGGGTTCAGTGCTTGGCGCCAAGCCCGGATTCTCCCACATGGGAGGCCCTACTGTCTGAGGCTGGGTTGCAGCATCACCAGTCATGTGTGGGGAGGCACAGGCCTTGACCCCGGCAAGGTTCAATATTTTTGCC
This sequence comes from Ceratothoa steindachneri, assembly GCA_963969495.1. NCBI lineage: Eukaryota > Metazoa > Arthropoda > Malacostraca > Isopoda > Cymothoidae > Ceratothoa > Ceratothoa steindachneri. The sequence goes on along the minus strand of OZ018324.1, from coordinate 200,301,198 downwards.
AGCAGGTTTTTTGAGGGAAGCGACCGAAGGGGCCTGGCTTCCCTCTCCCCCCTAAGGGGTTTGCCCTACCGAGCCGCTGCAATGGGCTGCCTGCTGGCTTTCTTGGCAGTCCCCTTGGAAAGAAAAGAGGGGATTGCCGCTGGAAAAAGGGAGGTGCCTGAAAGCACCTCCAGAGAAGGGGGTGAGGGGGAGTCCCCTACACCCGTAGGCGTAGGAGAGGAGTAAGCCTCCTCTCTGATTAAAGAAATATGGAGGGTCCTCTGTGCAAGCACAGTGGTGGGGACCTCCATTTTCTCTGTGGAGCTGCCTGAGGGCGGCTCCGTCGATGGAAGGGGGGGAAGTTGAGGGTTGTTTTTTTTTTGTTTTTCATCTATGGGCATGACCCTATTTTTTCCACGGGATGCAATAGCACATCACCCCTCGCAGTAGCCCTTTCTGCAAGGGGTGCTTACGGGGCTGGCAGAGCTAGTTGCCGCCATTTAAGGCCACCCCTCCCGCCTGGTGACCTGCCAGCCCTTCAGCATGGCAGCTCCACCTTGGGCACGGCGTAAAATTGATAGTGTGTGAAGAGAAAAGGAAAAGGGATGTGAGGTAGGTATGGGTAGAAATGAAGCAGGTTGTTAAAAATTCACCATCCCGAACCGCAGCTCAGGGGTTAGGGAACATTGTCCCCTCCCCCCTCAGCCCCGATCCGGGACGGTTGGCTGAGAAGGAGGTCAGCATCTACCCTGTGAAATTAGAGGCTGACCAGAGAAAATTGTGGGAGAGGTTGTATGAAAAGCAAGGAAAAAAGTGCTTTGAAGGAAGAAGAGGCTAAGCTGGGGTTGGACGGGGTGCTGAGTCCCGTCAGCACGGCGGCCAGGATGGCAAATCGCCGCGCACCTTACGGGGTAAAGAGCAGGAAATTGGCTATGATCTGCTGGAGAATGGAGCCAGTGGGGTGAGAAGGAGAAGACAGGAGGAAGAAACAGAACTAACGATAAAGGCTAGTGAATGACTGGGATTCCCACAGAAACTTCTATCCCTATTGCTGGGATCCCAATACCAGGGTTGCAGGAGAGATTCCCCATCTTCCACAAACAAATCCCCGATTTTGAACCCTGTTGGGATGACAAAGGGGACTCATAAACAAGAGTCATTGGTCTTAGAGACAGTTAAGTAAGCTAAGACAACTAGGAAACCACTCATTCCGAAGACGATCCCTTGTGTTTATTACCCCCTTCAACCCCCCACCCCATTCCAGGAACCCCCTTCGAGAATGACCCGTCAACTCACTTGGCATCGTTCAGCTTTCCCTCGGCGTCCTGCATCTGCTGCTTCTTCGCCTTGGCGACCTCGGAAGCGACGGCGAACAGTTTCTCATCAGCTTCACCACTGTCAATGGCAGCGTACGCCTTCTCGGCGTGGCGTCGCACTGCAGTAGCCGCGTCTTCGGCAGCGGTCAACGCTGACGTTACCATCTTCTGCGCTGTCGTCACCGCCTCTTCCAAGCGGCGCTCGAGGTCCTCGTTCTTTGCCGCCTGTGTTGCTTCGATCGATGCCAGTCGCGACTCCAATTCTGCGCCGGGATCGATAATGGGGCTCGAGTCACGGAACTGGGCGGATGAGGGACGGGAGGGAGGTGATGGCAGAGGGGGAGGACTGCGGTGGTGAGGCACCGCCTCTAATGAACTAAAGAGATCCGAAAGGGAATTCTCCGGAGAAAACAATGCAAACTAGTACGAGAGATAGAAAACATTCCACACAAAATACAGAAGGGGTTTAGGAGGGTCTGAGTAAAATCATTAATATTTAGAGTTAATGATTATCCTAAGCAAACAGGGAATTACTCCACAACACCCCAACCTACCGAGATATCCTCCTATAATGGGAGGATACACTTCTGAAAACCTGCAGGAACGCACCGACCTTGATTTCATTCAAAGGGAATTTATTATTAGTTTGTCAAGTTGTTTTTTAATAAAATCCTTTTTAGTATAAAAAAAAAACAGCAAAATAATTTCCCTGATTATCAGTAATGCTTTTCCATCATTTAACTAAGGAGTGAATGATATGATATCCTTTTCTACCTCCATATATGAGTAAGCTTTTCCATTTAGTGATGTAACGACTTAAATAAATGGTAATCGCATTGTGTGCAAGATCCGGTGAATATGAAGATTGAAGAAGGGCTCCCAAACCTACCGCAATAACTTTGGGGTCAAACATACAAATGTGTGGGGGGGGAAAATGTATTGTCATGAAGGACACCCTTACAGGTGACCATTAACTAATATTTTTGTTCAAGTGATTGATTGGAATGTTGGAATTGTTAAACAGATAGGTCTCCAGTAACTTTTTGCTTGGTAGTGGTGGGCTCATAGTGAATAACTCCTTTCAAATCCTACCACTTGAACAGCGCATCCTTCTGCTGGTGGAGACCACAACGAGGGAGAAGGAATGGGAGTTTGTTTGTGATCAAGCCATTGTTTTGGGGTGCTTAATATTACAGTTGACACTTTTCATATCTCTTAATAACTCTCATGAAATGGCTCACAATCATTTTAACAAATAGAGATGAAGAAATATTCACATGTAAAATATGTCTTCCATATAGTTCATGTAGCCACCAAACCCCATTTTTTAGCTAAAAAAAACTCAGCCTAGGCATTGTTACATATAAACAGCTTGAGGCAAATTTGGAACAATTTAAACAAGTCTAAGAAGCTTCTTTTTTTTTCTAAAAGTCTTCTAAGAACCAACTTCTCAATCAGGTGATTCCAACAAAACCACACCCACAAAAGGGAGTTGATCTTAAGTGACAAGTACCCTCAATACCTACCCATTTAGACCTGATTAATCACAAAGTCAAAAGACTAAAACGTGCACAAGAGAGGAATGTACACTGCAGACAAGACCTTTGACACTAACCTTCAGCCTTTGAACTTTCCATCGCACCAGCATCTGGAAAATAAAATGCAATGATCAGAGCGTGGAGGTGAGGTCACCCGCCTACACAGTCTCTCCCCTCAAGATGGATGGGAGCAATTAAATCACTGCTGTATTTTTTTTTATTCCTCAAATTTAAAGTGTAGTACCAATGAAGGCGTATAATGCAGTTTGTAATAAGAGATCCATAAAGAATGCTGCGATGGTAAAGTGAAAATGTGTGGAAGGAGTGCAGATCTTCCTGTTGGCATTGTTTTTAGTCATTTTTTTTTATTCACTCATCTGGCAACTGCTTTCAAGTGCATGAGTCACCATAATTAAAATTCTAGCCTATTCTAACAACAGGAAGAAAGCAAATTCCGGCATCGGGAGAGGCCAGTCTCCTCCAAAGGGACAGATAGTCCACAAGTCTGTGCACAAACCCCTCCCAAGTACAAGAGACCCTGCGTGTCCCTATACTGGGACAGGTATCATGAAAGAAAATCACCCAGACTAGAGACATTCAACAAGAATGTGCGGGGGGGACAACAGTTATCGCAAAAAGAAAAAGGCGAGCACTCCATCAAATGGTGGTGTCCAACGAGTGTACCCGATTAAAAAATGACAGAAAGTGACCTGAAGCTGTTGCGGCATTGGGGGAAGGTCGATAAGAAAAGTTGTGGCACAAGTTCCACTCAGCCATCTACCATCTTCTTTGCTGAGCAGCAGGGAGTGATACCCTGATTCCTGCCATGCAATTGGCTTGTGGAAGAGCAAAATGCTGGTCTGGTTGCCCAGTCTTCACAGACTCTTTGGCACCCTGATTGGCACTCTCATTCCACATGTCCAGGAACCCAGCAGAAGATAATCTTGACATCTGTCTGGCTCACAGCAACTGTGGCATCACCGATACTGCAAACCAGGCAGTGTGGAGATTCCAATGCCCTGAAAGCCTTCAGGGCGCTTTGTGAGGTGCTATAGATCACAATCCAGTCTCAGAACTGGACACAATGCATTATCTCCTGTACCGAGAGATGTATTGTAACCAGCTGGGCCATGAAGACAGATGCAGCGCCTGGTAGAGCCTCATTGACTTCAAACAGAGGGGATACGGCATGGAAACTGATATTCTTCTGGCACTTGGAGCCATCCATATGCACTGGCACGGATCCAGTGTGACACAAAGTGTGCTACAAAAAGCAGAGTTACAGCAACAAAGTCAAAGATGATACCCTCCAGGGTGGCTTCCTGGACAGAACCAGAGGTGTCACTGGCCTGAGTTTCCTAGCCTTAAATGAAAAGGGCTAAGGGTATGACTGGCTTCTCTCAGTGGCATAGGCACCATCAAGATCAGCTGCAGATGCAGTGAGAGCTGTTGGCGACTGAGGGAAGCATCAGGCTTGCGTGTACAGGCGAATAATGCAGCATCAACAAGTAGGCTCCCAATGGGGATGTGGTAAGGCCCTGTTCACCAGGCAGAGACTGGTGTGGTGGATAAAGTCTACCTTCCACAATACACACTTGGCTGCAGATGCATAAACTCACATCTGTAGTCAAGCTTCAAACGAACAAAGGATCAATAGAAAAGCGAGGAAGTAGCCCTATCAGGGCCCCAGGCATCGGTCAAAAACAAGACCAAGGAAACGGTGTAAATCCACCATTTCTAGGTGAACCCTGTTTAGGAACGCGTCTGTTCAATAACAACTCACAAAGACACGTGTGATAATTTTCTTTGTTAATGCCCATCTGGTGACTGCCTACAGAAGCACAAGTTGATGCATTTTATCTTCCAGAGTGGAAACACTGCTTCTGATTTTAGCGAAGTTAAGCCACATGGGGTCTGGTTAGTCGCCGGATGAGGTCCCAATTTAGGCGACTTCATGGTGGTGGTTCGGATTCCATGTTAATCAGTGGGGGCTAGGTTAGATTAAAAACACCTGGCTGGTGTAGGAGCAGGCGACCAATACCAAAGAGTCAAATAAAATGAAGACCTGCCTACTCCAAAAGTTCAAGTAGGCCACAAGCCTGTATGCACAAACTTGGCCTGAGTACAAGGGACAAGCAGTAGTGAGTCCAGAACTTGGAGAAGCAACATGCGCGAAGATCACCCAGAATAGAAGGACTTTCAACAAGAATGTGTACAAGAGTCTGGGGGATAACACAATAAGGAGCAGGGGAGCACTCCTTCAGGTGTGTGTGCCCAATTTCAAGACACAGAAAAGTGACCTGAAGCCACCGGGGCAATGGGGATAAGTCCATAGGAACAGTCAAGGCATGTAGGGTGCAACTTTAAGTTTCCATTGGCCGTCTCCCTTCTTCTTTGGCAGGCAGCCCAGAGGGTTGGTCTGATTCCTGCCTCAGGCACTCATAGGCAAAACCTTAAGACCCTCGTTAAGACTCCAATCCTGCAATAAAAACTCCATCTTCAAACGTATATCAATTTACCTTTCTTTGTTTCTTGTACTGTGGCTGTAGGTGGAGCAAGTGGGGGGGCAGGTGGTAATGCAATCGTACTGGCAGCAGATGGTGATGAAGTCTTAGATGGAGGAGTTTCTATGGGTAGAAGAATTAATTAAAGATAAGTTAAACCATTATGATACAATAACATGTATTCTATAAAGAACTTAGCAGAGAAAATCCAGTGGATAATAAACAATGACTTCACCCTACACTAAATCAAGTCATGAGCTAAACTTTCCAAAGTCACACACAAAAAAAAAACCCTCCCAAACCTTTCACTCTTTCAGGCTTCTTCTTGGGGCCATGATCAGGTTTGGAAGATGTAACTGGCTCTATCTTGGGAACTTCCTCAACCAGACGTCCTAAAATAGGCTCAAACACAAAACTTGAACCTGGAAGGAGTGACTCAACTGTCTGAAAATAAAAATCTTATTTTTATGCCTTACATTGATTTATTTTGAGGGGGAGGGAGGGGAATAACCAATTTAAAAAGGACCAGAGCATATCTCAGGGTCAACATTTTTTTTTAATGCAGTACATTTATCTAGAGGTGGTATATGAGGATATAGCTGCTGAAGCACAAAATATTAGGTTGGCCAGAAAATCCTGACTCACTTAAGAAGCAGAAAGAAAACAACAAAATTTATTCTTCAAGAGTCCATCATTCTATACGATCTTCCAGAAATCAGCCAGCATCCAAATCTGTCTGTTACCAGTCAGATGGCTTTGAATAAAAAAACCTGTAAACAAGCTCCCTTCACTCCATCAAAAGTGTTGAATTGCTGGTGGTGGAGGAAGTGTGCCATTAAGTGGAATAGGCCAGAGTTACTCGGAGCAGCATCGTGACTGAATGGTGGATGCGGAAGAATCTTAACAATGTCCATCTGCTTGAACTTCCCCATAGTCAACCTGGCAGTGTGTGGCCTTGCAATGTCTTGCTGAAACAAAGCCTGACATCAAATGATCAAAGCAGGATACTCCCATAGTTTGTGGTACAAGCAGTCTAGCTGCTGGCAATACAGTGTAGCATTGATGGGGCATTGGCGCAACCAAGTGGAACAAGCTCAAAATGCAGTACTCGCTTGGAAATTCCCAAACTGATTCTGTTGCAGACTGGATGCCGATTGTTAACCTCACAGAACCATTTCATCCCCCAATTGTGATTAACCAAGTACAACCACTTCTATTGGCTTATCGAGAAGTTGGGTGCAAATTTCTACTCTACAGGCAGCTTGTACTTCGGTGAGGTCATATGGATCCAATCAGGGGTTCTTATGAACAAAATCCATTTGATGCAATCAGTTCAGCACAGCCTGATGAGATGACACTCCAACAACTTTCACAAGATCACCGCTGCTTGCAGAAGGTTCAACTTTCAATGCTGGCACTAAAGCCTCGCTGTCAAAGGTTAATGGTCGGCTGGAAGGTGGTTGATCATCAAGGGTAAGATCCCTGGAGTTAAAACATCTGTACCACCTCAAGACCTTTTGCTGTCAAAAGTTGATGGTCGGCTGGAAGGTGGTTGATCATCAAGGGTAAGATCCATGGAGTCAAAACATCTGTACCACCTCAAGACCTTTGCCTGACTGACTGTGCCTTCTCCTTTAGTATTGCAAATTTCCTTCACAGCAACTCTTACAAAAAGTTTTTGCTTCTAACGTAGTGAATCAAAACTCTAATTTGGTTGTTTTCTTTCCGCTTCCTATGTGAGTCAGGACTTTCAGGATAACCATATATAAGGCTATCTTCAGGCTAATTTAAAATAAAAAGGAACCAACAAAGAATAACACTAACAGGAACAATAATACTAACAGAAACAACCAAAAAGAATAAACTAACAAAAATGATAGGGGGTAGGGCTCTCTTCAGCACCTAAGGTCACAACCAACAATTTAATTACAAATCAAGAACAGCATCACACGACAGTCCAATGTGCAAGAGCCAGCCTCAATTAATAGCAACCCAACTCAGCATGGTACTAAACATAAAGCTCTCCCAGACTGTCATTCAATTAAGAAGTAGTGTACTGTCTTGAGAAACCAAGCAATAGTCAAGGAAGTGTTCCATCAAATGGTGCTGTAGCAAACATCTCAAATTCAGGGGGAGTGAGGGAGACAGATGATGACTATGCAATCAAGACTGGAAGCTAGGGTATAATGACATGAAACTAAATTCTTATGTATCATCTGCTATCTTCTTTGATATGTAGACTGAAGGGTTGGGATCAACAATTTACCAGGTTCTGAACCATGGCCTGGTGCAATATAAAAAAAAAAGCAATTCTTGCTTCCATCCAATAATTAACCATACTTAAGGTGGGGAAAGTAAAATTAGAGACAAACTGTGGAGATTCTTTAGCACCTTCATTCTTGACAATCTCCACATGTCTAGGAACCCAGCAGAAAATAACCTCAACATGCTTGCGGATACAGCGAAACAGGGAATGCTTTGATTCCAATGAGAGGGAGAAAATTTGTGAGTTGCTAAAGATGACAATCCAGTCTCTCAAAATGGACATAACAAATTATCTCCCATACCAAGCAGTGTATTGCAACCAGATTAGCTGTGAAGATTGATGCAGTGACCTTTAAGAGTCCAGCTTACTTCAGAGAGGATACATCATGGAAGTCAACCCACTCTTTGGACTTGGGCCACTCATGTACACTGGCAGCAAGGATCCATTGTGACACAAAGTGAGTGTCTTTGGGTGACATAGGCACCATCAAAATAAGTTGAGGATGTAATGAGAGCCATTGAAAAAGGAGGGAGACATGAAGTGCGTAATACACTGTGCACAGCAGAGAGTAAGTGGCGTCTCCCTGACAAGGACAAAGAGGCTCTCAAAAGGGGACATGCAGAAGGAACTGATCACAAGATGGAGACTGGTGTTCTGGATTGACTCCAGCTTCTACAATTCACTCTCAGCTGTAGATACATAAAACCTGCCTTCCCAGTCAAGCTTTGAATAAATAAAGGATCAGTAGTAAAGCAAGAGTATATCAGCACCCCCAAGTATTGGATGTTATGGAAGGAATAATGTCCATGGTGCACCAGTGCAAGGTACCAGTTGAAAACAAGAGCAGGAAATGGAGTAAATCAACTATTACAGGCAAGGAAAATCAAAATTGTGCAGTTTGGCATAGCAAGAGATGGCATCTGGAAATGCAAAAACCAAAGGCAAAAAACAAGAAAAAAAGAATAAGGAAGCAGACTACAGCATCAGGGGGAGCTGCCCACTGGTGTTGGAACATGTGACCTACAACAAAGAGTCAAATGAAAGGAAGGAGGCTGGCCTCCTCCAAAATGTAACATAGTCCACAAGTCTCTCCTAACAAACTTGTCCCAAGTACAAGTAGCAGTGACCCCGCTCATCAAAATACAGGGACAGGTAATGTGTGCAAAGATCACCCAAACTGGTACATTCAACAAGAATGTGTTGAAAGATCTGGGGGACAACACAGTTGTCCCAATAAAGTGTCAGCGAGCATTCCATCAAATGGTGGAGTGTCCTGCAAATGTGCCCGATTCAAAGGCTGCAAGAAAGTGACCTGAAGTCATTGCAACTTTAAGGGAAGAAGATAGGTCCATGGAAAGAGTTGTGGCACAATGGCAGGCAACTTTTAATCACCCTAAGCTGTCTCCCCTTCTTCTTTGCCAAGCAACCAGGAGAACTGCCCTGCTTCTTACCATGTAACCGGTGTGAGAAAGAGTGAAACACTGGTCTGGTCGTCCAGTCCTCATGGACTGGCAATCTGTTTCCCTGTAATTCCCAAAAGTCCAGGAACTGAACACAAAATAATCTCAACATCCACCTGGCTCAGCGCAACTGTGGCATTACAGATCTGGTGAGGCAGGGAGTCACTATAGATCACAATCTGGTCTCCGAACTGAGCAAGATGCGTTATCTTTGTAACAAGTGTTGTATTGCGAAGAGCTCAGCCATGAAGACAAAGCAGCTTCAAAGTTAGCATGTGGGACACACCAAAGGAGATCGAAAGGTCATCCACAGAGCATAGAGAGAACATCTTCCAGCAGCACTGAGGTAATACATCGATGATCAGGCAGAGTGCAACACTGGGCACACTGCCCTGCAGGACACCCTCTTCTTGCCTCATTGGGCTGGAGAGGGCTTCCTTCACCTATAAGCAGAATCAACAATCTCATAAAAACTCAGAAATAAGGATTGGGGGGTGTCCCCTCACCCCTATCATGTGGATAGTCCCGATGATACCATATACCCATGCAGTCTGGTAGGCCTTCTCCAGATTGAAAAACACTGTGGCATAGTGCTGTCTATGGGAAGAATGCCTCACAGATGCTATTTTCCAGTCGGAGCAGAGCATCCGACGTGGAGTGGAACTTGCTGAAGCCACACTGTGCAGACAACAGGTGGCCTCTGCTGTCCATGAAAAAGGCTAATCCAACATTTACCAATTTCTCCATCAATTTGGCACATCCAGTTTGCGAAAAGTGAGCACGGTAGCCATTCACCAGGAATCTCGGAGGATACCCTCTGTCCAGATCCTGTTGAACAAATTTTACACAAAGTCCATGGCTCGGGCACCAAGATGTCGAAGGATGGCATACAGGACATCATCCAGACAAGGGGGAGTGTCTGGGCACGAAGTGAGAGTGGAATGCAACAACTCAGTGCAAACCTGTCATTGAAGGGTTCTCCGGAGGTTAAGTCTAGTAGGCAGACTTCAGTGACATCACAATGTGCATTGAATGCTGATGGAGCGGGATCCCAGTGAGAGAGTGTGCTCAGGAAGGACTTAAGGAAACAAAGGTCCTGCCACTAAAAAAAAATCTTGATATCCTGGGATTACAATTTCTACATAGTACAAGAAACCCATGCCACAGCATTCACGAACACTACAATAGGACTCCACCCCACTACCCCCCTAAACAGGCACCCATCACCCACAAAAGTATCCAGGACAGAAGAAGGATACATATTTTGTGTATGCAAAGAGAGGATGGATGAAGAGAAAGAGAGCGGTGTTATGATTAGCTAAGTGTGGATACACCTTCGCAAAGATTTGAAGGAGGGAGAAAAAAAAAGGCGATGAGGTTAGAAACAGGAGTGTGTGCAACTCTTAAAATTCCCACACATTTGTAGCAACGGCAAAAATCCCCCTTTCAGGGGGTTAATTTTGAGTATATGTGCTCTTAAATAGTAAAAGTGTAATAGGCCTAACATCTTCAATTTTAAATGTATAACCATAAGAGGATATCAATATTAAGTATGAAAAAATACCTTCCTGTTTTCAGGGTCCCACGCTGCATAGCCCACAATTCCTGCAAAACCTGTTGAGACTCCAGCCAGAGCTAAAATCCCCTTATTCACTCCAGAGTTTCCTCTGTGAGTGGATTGCTTCAATCGCTGTTCTTTCCATAAGGAAATAACCTGCAAAATGAGCAAAAATGAGGTTTGACACTCAATTTTCTTCCTTTAGAAGCTGTAATCAAGTACAGGAATAGTTTTAATGCTTGAATCACAATGAAAAAATTATTTTGCCTAAAACTACCAACCGTTAAAATAATTCATTCCCAAGGGGAAGACAGTTTGATTTATAAGGAAATGATCTTAATTAGGCAATCCCTTTATATTTATATAATAAAAATTAACCAAGATCATGATTCAGTAGAGACTCCCCTCCCCCATCTGAAAATGGTAAATATACTCTCTGTACAATGTTCAAACAAGATTCTCATTTAAACAAATGCCAGAAAATAGGTCTTCACAGTCAGTTCAGAAGGAAGCTTCATCAGGTGTTGCACTGGGCTTAAAAGAATACCAATACAATTCCTACAGCATCTTGTTACAGCCCCAGAAAACATCCCTCACTTCATGCTTCTCTCAAATCCTAGATATATTCATGTAAGTAGGTAAATAATTGGGATTTTTTTTTTTAAATAAAGTGGATATGATTTTAACCCTTTAGTTGCCCTGTTAATTTGCTCAAACTCACCTTGGGTGAAATTACAAATGGTACACATTATCAAAAATAAATAAAATAAAATATTTAAATCATTTTATATAAATCAAGTATTATATCATTTTAAATGAAATGAATTATTCTATTGATATAATTAAAAAATTATTAATAACCTACCTATTTATAATTATGATTGACAATTCTCAGTTCTTCCACAAATTTTCATTGACAATGAAAAACATAAGTTTATTTAATCCCCCAAAAGGAAGAGTCATCAGCCCCTTTTTGGCAGTCACTTTGTGGTGTGGGCTAGAAACGAGTCGAGTTACTCTCATTCATAAATCTCCATTTACAAACAAAGAAGGACTGACCTAAGCCATTTATGTATTTTAATTGGATGCTTAATCATTAACATAAGAGTTTGAAATGCATATCTTGACTGAGAGGAGAAGGACCCTGGTGGCAGGAGAGGCTTGAGATGAGCAAGCTTCATCCTCAGCTGCAGGGAGCTGCCAAGAAACCCGTTCATGCTCGCCTATAGGCACTCTCGATCCTAGTTCATGATCAAGGTATCTACCTAAAGAAGCAGAACCCACAAGGCAGTGAAACTTAATAATAACTAAGTTATTCACTTTTCAAAACTATATTATTATTTTGCTAACTTTGAATGTTTCTGCATTATTTTTGACCTAGCTCCTTCAACTTTTGCTTTGATTCAAGCACCTAGACCTGGGCTTTTGAGATCTAGAGGCAATTTGCGCATGCATGTTTTGGCGATATTCAATCAATACCGTGTTTCTTTAGATCTACAGGTCAACTGCGGATGCGTTTTCTTAACTAATCACACGCTTCGTTATATTTTTGTTTATTCCGGAAACTTCATGGATCTCAGTGTTTTTACTTTATTTGGTATAATGGAGTGTGTGGGCTGTGATAGATCGCAATACCAACTCATACAAGAAGTTTCCGATGACGATTGTCAGGCCTTAGAAATATATAGGGCGAAGATTCATTTTAACAAATCTTCTACTCTTATTTATAATCTGTTTTGTGCACAAAGCTTTGATTTAAACTAGAGGCCTAACAACGTTTAAATTCAAACCTGATGGTAGCTTTCAAAGTAAAAAATATTACAAGGAATTTTTTCAAAGTTGCAGGGGGCACAACCCCCACAATTAAGAGGGGGGTTTTTGAAAGAACAAATTTTTTTTTTTCATTTTTGGTGGAAATAGCCTAAAGTAGGCAGCACTATCGCTGTCTTAAATTACCACGTTGGTTCTGGTCTGGAGCTCTTCAATGAAGTTCAAAATGTGTTTTTCTTATGCAGTTTTATGTGTACTTTTCAGATCTGAAGCTCATTTATGCTGGAAATACATATTTTTCCTAGTAGGGACTTCAGTCAATTATGGGAAAAGTATGCATTTCCTGGAAAAATGAGGATATGTGGCTATATGACTTCAAACGTCATAAGGCAAAGCCGCCCATTTTGAAAGCAACTAAAAAATGGTAATTTTTGGAAGCAATAGGCTAAATTAGGCACTATAATCTTTGTTATTTTGATAAATGTGCGATCGGCTCTGCACATTTATTGAAATAATAAAGACTAGTTTGCCGCCTACTTTAGGCTATTTGCACTAAAAATTAACATTTTTAGTTACTTTTGAAATGAGGGGCTTCCCCATAAACTGAAGTATTACAATTTTCCTAGCTATGTTTAGAAACAGCATCAATGGCTTCAAAACAACTGTGACTGGCAATTATCAGAACTCTCGGATGTGTTCTCAGCGAGCACTTTATTCAATGACATTCTTTCATTTTGGATTTTTCAGTGTAATATAATATTTAAGTTTAAGAAGATAATTAACTTTGAGTGTTAAGACATAATACTAAAGGAATTTTTAATTATATTTTAAATTAAATCTTGAAATAGCTCCAGTTTGTTTACGTTTCAGTGTGGCTTAATTTTCTCCACATTTTTGTTTACACCTTTCTTGATTGCTTAATTAAAACGTTTTGAGAAGTTTTCAGTATGGCTGTTGCATTTGATGAAGTGAGAATGCCTTTTGATGTAAACAGTGTGTATGTAGTTTGTAAATTTTGTGGTGTTGAAAGAAAAGCAAATGTATCTGAATGCCTGGTGTGTTATCTGACTAGTGCAAATGTGGCTTTGGTAGAGGTGGTGAGTCAGTTACATGATGAGTGCAAGAGATTAAGGGAGTTGGTGGATGAAGTGAGAAGGGATGTGAGTGTATGCATGAAGAATGTGGCTGGGACCAGGAGGGTGGAAGGTAGGCCTAGACTAGGGACTGGAGAGAAAGAAGTGACTGATGTGAGTGAAGATGAATGGTGGGTGAATGTGGATAGAATAGATAGCTTAGGACAGCTTAGGTGTGTGGGTAAGAGCAACATGGAACCTGTTAGGTTGACTAAAAGATTTGATGCCATGAGAGAGGAAGAGATTGAAAGTGATTTGATGATGTGGTTGTGGCAGAAAAAGTGAAATAAGTGGTAGTTTGAATGAGAACAAGAGGGAGGGTAATGCTAGGCCTAGGGGGACTAGGAGGATGACTGAGGTGCTTGTGATGGGTGACTCTCAGATTAGATATTTAGATAGGAAGTTGAGTGCAAGCAAATGGAAGGGAGTGAGAGTTTGTTTGCCGGGTGCTGGTGTAAATGATGTGTCTGAGAGATATGATAGTCTTGTATCTGGGTGTGAGATGGATGCAGTTGTGATTACGCATGTGGGAGTAAATGATGTAAAGAAGGTGGGTTCTTGTGAGTTACCAGAGAGGTACAAAAGTTTAGTTGAAAGAATGAGTGAAAGTAGAGTGAAAGGTGTTGTTTCAGGTGTGCTTTGAGATTGGATGCGGGGATGGAATGGTTGTCTCGTGCAATTGGACTGAATGAGTATGTGAAAGGCCTGTGCGAGGAGTCAGGAATAGTGTTTGTAGATGTTTGGAATGGGTTTTATGGGAATAAGGCATTGGATGGACTCCATCTAAGCCGGGCTGGGGTTGACGTGTTGTGGCAGGAGTTAGATAGTGTCGTTGGGTCTTTGCAGTCGGGAAACTAGTTACTGATAGTGGTCAGGGAAATATAAGAGTACAGGGTGGGGCAGGGAAAGGAAAGAGATATAGAGTGGAAGGTATAAATTCTAAAAGAGGTGCTTCAGGGACAGGAGGGCTCAATTGTCTTTATACCAATGCTCGTAGTCTTAGAAATAAGAAAGACAAGTTATTTAGTTATATTATTGATGGAGATATAGATGTAATATGTGTAAAAGAATCATGGGTTAATGAAAATAAATTCAATGACAACATGAGTGAATTTGAACTACAGGGTTATGATATGTACATTAATCAAAGGAGAGAGAGGAATGGAGGTGGGTTGATTATTTATCAGAAATAGCATTTCTTCAAATCTAAATAATTCTATAAAGCAAAAAGAAGTTGAGTCACTGTAGATAAATATTAGGGTCAGTTAAAATAAGATAAACACTTGGGAGCCTTTTACAGACCACCCAGACAGACTGACTGTATTGATGAGCTAATGATCAAGGAAATAAGTAAAGGATGTTAAGTAGTTATTCTTGGTGACTTTAATTTCAATTCTGTGGACTGGTAAAATATGATCGGAAGGGATAGAGCAAGTTGTAAGTTTATAAAATGCTTTGTGGATAATATTTTGACTCAATTTGTTAATAAGCCAACAAGGTTCTTTGAAATGATGATCACCTGGTTCAAGAATTGAGTGTCGGGGAAGCATTTGGAAATAGTGATTATCAGATGGTTCATTTTAACTTATGAATAGTGAAAGGTAGAACATCAACAAACTCTAAATTTTTATAGGGGCGAATATGATAAATTACGAAACTTGCTAAATCAGATTAGGTGGGATATAGAATTCAGGAGAAAGAATACTTAAGATATGGGACACTTTTAAGACTATATCAAACATAGTCCAGGAGCAGTGTATTCCAATGAAGGCGATTAGGAAGAAATGTAGGAAGCCGTTGTGGTGGAATCACGAGATAGCTAGGAAAATATCTGACAAGAAAACGACATATCAGAGATTACAGAGAGAAAGTACTTTTGACAATTTAAATCATTATAGGTTGACTAGAAATGAGATAAATAAGATTATTAAGAGCAAAAGGGGAGGCAGAAATTAATTTAGCTCAAAATAATAATAAAGATCCAAGAAAATTCTTTAGCTAATATAGAATTAATAACAAATCTAACAGTGATAAAATAAGGCCTATTAGATATGAAGGGTTTTTGAAAGAATCTGATGAGGAAATAGTAGAGGTTCTTAATGATTATTTTTCTTCAGTATTTACACAAGAAAATCAAGATAGATTAATTGATGATAATTCTAAGTCAAGGGAAGTAGTGTTGAATACCGTTAATGTGAACAGGGAAATAATTAAAGGGCATATATTGGAGTTAAATCCTAGTAAGTCATCTGGCCCAGACAACATTCATTCTAGGTTACTCAAAGAAGGTCTAGATAGTATTGCAGTAGCTCTTGAGAAGATATATACTAGATCACTAGATTTTGGAAAAATACCTAATGATTGAAAATTAGGGAATATAGTGCCAATTTTTAAAAAGGGAAGTAAAGAGGACTCGAATAACTTTAGGTAGGTAAGCTTAACTTCTATCATTTGTAAAATTGTTAAGAAGATAGTTAAGAAGGGGATTTCTGACCATCAAGAGTGTGGTAGGTTAATAAATGATGCTTAGCATGGGTTTAGAAGAAGTAGATCGTGTTTAACAAATTTATTGGATTTTATGGATTATGTTACTAAACAATTAGATAAGGGAGAGAATGTTGATGTAATTTATTTAGATTAGCAAAGCTTTTGATAAGGTTCCACATAGGAGACTAGATCACAAATTAAAAATTCATGGGATATGTGGTAAAGTATTGAATTGGATAACTGAATAGCTGAAAGACAGGAAACAGAGAGTTGTGCTGAATAAGGTGAGGTCACAGTGGAGGAACATTATCAGTGGTAACATAACATAATTTCACGGATGACAAAAGCCACAAGGGCCTATCAAAGGTCATCCGCATCCGTCAAAACACACCCACAAAAAGCACCCTCACCAGGGGAAGACAAAATCAAAGTCCCCCATAATATAATATAACAGATGACAAAAAGCCACAAGGGCTCATCATAGGTCATCCAAGTTAAACGGCCTCTATTTTAAGGCACCCAAACTCCCAGGAAAACTACATCCAGAGGATTGTGTCCAGAAACAAGGGTATCACCAATCAAGGCTTCTCAAGAACTAAATCATGCAGCTATAGATATATACAAACAATATTAATATATACAAAACTTAGGAACCATCACCACCTTCCCTCCCCATAAACTCATCCAACCTACTCTTAAATATAAGGTCCTTAGTTGAGTGCGGACGGACGTGCGATAGAAGCTCCCTACAAATTCTGTGTTTTGAATGATTTTTGTGAAACTTGAACACGATTTGTGAACAAAGAAAAGGAATTTAGTTATTGTTGAAGCGAATGTGATATAAACGGACAGTATTATTTCGCCACGAAGACCCAAATTTTTGCCCCGTTTAAAAAAAAACACCGCCACGGCGACGTTGAAACAAAAGGTAAACAAAGACTCAAGATGGTGGAATGTGGATGCTGTCGCGCTAACGTGAGTACGCTTAAAACCGAATGTAATGGCAAAAGAAATGCCACAAATAATCAGAAGGACATGGATAAAGATAACACTATCCCTAAAGGGAAAGCATATAAGTGCGGTGAATGTGGTGAGTTGGTAAAAGAGAGTGACAAGGCCATAGAATGTGAAATATGTGTACTCTGGTTCCACACAAAATGCGCAAAAGTTTCTGACAGCCTGTACCAAGTATTAACAGATGAACCAGACGAATGCCACTGGTACTGCCAAAACTGCAAAAGGGGGGCGAAAAAGCTCTACCAGAGTATAGTAGCAATGACAGGAGAAATACAGAAGGTAAATGAGAAAATAAACCAAGTGAGCCAAGAACTAAGCGATGTGAAGATGAACCTAGGAGAGAAAGTGGGGGAACTGAGTGACAACATCTCTTTAGAAGCCAGAATTCTTCGACTAGAGGAAACACAGCAGTGCTTAGAGGTAAACCCGCAACAGACAGGGCTTGGGAGATTAACTGAAGAACAGCTAATTGAGCAAATAGTCAGCAAAACAACTGACACAGTAACAAAATCATTGACTGACAAAGTAGATCTGAAATTGAATGAGAAGGAAGACCAAGAAGCTAGGAAATTCAACCTTATCATACATAATCTACCTGAGACAAACTCGAAGGAGGGTGACATAAACAGGGTAACCAAACTTATTCAGGAAGAGTTTAAACTTAAGATCAACATCAATAATGCACAAAGGATGGGAAAGCCAAACTGTGAACGTGCCCGACTACTCAGGATAACAATGGCCAGCTTAAGTGAGAGGAAGCAGATATTGATCAAGGCCAAAGAATTACGTAATAGCTCGCACCCTATCCACAACCAGATTTATATACGTCCTGACCTAACCAAGAAACAATTGGAGGAGTCAAAAAACTTGAGGGAACAACTGAAGGACCAACGAGTAAAACAACCAAACAAAAGGTGGATAATAAGAAAGAGAAAAGTGGTGGAAACAAGCGAACAGAACTAAGAATATCCTATACCAATACAGATAACTCACTTATGAACAAATATGACGAGCTCTGTGCTTTAGTAAATGACAAGCAATATGATGTAATACTAATAACAGAAATTAAACCCAAACATGGGGAAGTGCCAGAGTTATCCGTTATGCAAATTCAGGGATACAATATATTCACCAGTGATTTATATGCAGAAAATACCAGAGGGACATGTATATATGTAAGATCTACACTTAATGCTAAACAGATCAAGCCACCAATGGACTCATTCCTGGACTGCACATGGGTAACTATACAGGGAAGTCACAACAACAACAACTTGCTTTTAGGGGTCATCTATAGATCCGGTTCACCTCTACTTGCAACTACACGAGACACAGCGTTACACGATACTCTCAGGTGGGCAACTAACAAACGGAAAACTCATCTACTCATCACAGGAGATTTTAATCATCCGAGCATCACCTGGAACCCATCACCTCAAACGCCGAACATAGAAAATCCAGACAATCCTGCATCCAGATTCGTTGAATGTGTACGAGATATATATTTACATCAGCACGTCACCCAGCCAACCAGATATAGAAATGAGCAGACTCCAACATTAGATGATCTTGTGTTTAGTAATGAGCAAGAAATGATTGAACAACTAGTACATCATGAGCCACTAGGAGCAAGTGATCATGCCAGATTGGACTTCAAATTCATCTTCTGCACAACACCTCAGGAAAAGAAGAGGACAATATGGAACTATGAGCAGGCAGACTATGAAAAAATGAGAGAAGATCTAAGCATTGAATGGGACGAATTGCTTGCGGGCAAGTCGACACAAGAAGCCATTGATATACTACAATCAAGAATCATGAAGGCAGTGAGGGATCATATACCAACAAAAAATTTAAAGAGTAAGAACAAATCACTATGGATGAACAAGGATGCCTTCCGCAAAGCTAGGAAAAAGTACCACGCATGGATAAGATATCTGAATACAAAGAGCAAACCTGACTGGATAGCTTACACAGAAGCTAGAAATTCAGCTACACATGCATCAAGGCAGGCCCGTAGGGAATTTGAAAAAAAAATTAGCAAAGGAGGCCAAGACCAATAACAAAGCCTTTTGGAACTATGTCAACAACCACAGGAAAACTCGAACTGACGTAGGTGACCTTAAGGATACACATGGTAACTTTGTAAGTGACGATAAGGATAAAGCCGAAACACTAGATGAGCAATACTTTAAGACCTTTACACAAGAGGACAGAATTAACATTCTAGACTTTGAGCCTAAACCTCTCCAGTATGAGGCACTAGGAACAATAGAAATTACAGAGAGCATGATTTTTAAGCAACTGAATTCACTTCGAACTGATAAATCTCCAGGAAACAACGACCTACACCCTAGAGTTCTTAGAGAAGTAGCAAAGGAAATAACCAAACCTCTGACAGCAATATTCCAATCCAGCATCACCAACTCCGAGCTTCCAGAACAGTGGAGGGAAGCGAACATCACTCCCATTTACAAGAAGGGAAATAAGGCTGACCCAGCCAACTATCGCCCAGTATCTCTAACCTCAATAATGTGCAAGATGCTAGAGAGAATTATCTCGGAGGCAATGATACAACATATCAAAGCCAATAATCTTAGATGTGTCCAACAACATGGTTTCTCTAAGGGAAAATCCACAGTAACAAATCTCTTAGAAGCGCTGGATATATGGACAGAGGCTCTCAGTCACTGCTTACCAGTGGATATCATTTTCCTAGACTATGCAAAAGCATTTGACACAGTCCCACATGAAAGACTACTTAGAAAAGTGAAGTCACTTGGTATCGTCGGTGACCTCCTGCAGTGGATCCATGGTTTTTTGATGGAGCGTAGGCAAAGAGTGGTAGTAAGTGGTACAGCATCATGTTGGAAACCAGTTACAAGTGGCGTACCACAGGGATCTGTGATGGGCCCCCTTCTCTTTATGATATTTGTCAGTGATATACCTGACAAACTACAAAACTTCATATCGCTCTTTGCAGATGACACAAAGATATATGCAGCTGTCCAAAACTGTGAAGGCAACTCCCATACTAACTGTTTACAGGCAGACTTGAAAATGTTACAAGAATGGTCAGTTAAAATGCAAATGAAGTTCCACCCTGATAAATGCAAAGTAATGCACATGGGAAATAGCAACCCCCAGCACAAGTACAAAATGACAAGAGATGATGGAACAGATCACACACTACAGAACACCACGGAAGAGAAGGACCTGGGAGTCCTTATTGATTGCAATCTAAGCTTTAGTAACCACGTCCAAGCTCAAGTCAACAAAGCCAACAAGATACTTGGGGCAATTAAGCATACATTCCAATATCTAGACAAAGATGCCTTCCTCCCCCTGTACAAGAGTCTTATTCGACCCCATCTGGAGTATGCATCAGTAATCTGGTCTCCAAAAACTAAAAGAGACAGAGATATGGTGGAGAGGGTACAGCATAGAGCAACACGCATGGTTCACAGTATCTCTCATCTCTCCTATTCAGAGAGACTAAAAGCCCTTAATCTACCTACCCTGTACTTTAGAAGACAGAGGTCAGATGTTATGCAACTATATAAGATTTCACATGGACATGACGAACTGCAAATAGGAAACCACTGTAAGCTGTGCGACAGGTCAATGTTTGCTCCGGGTCTCTCGACTAACACAAAAGGACACTGCTTTAAGTACCAAGTGCAGAGCTGGTCTGGTCCAAGAGCCAATTTCTTCCCGACAAGAGTCACTTCAATGTGGAACAAACTCTCAACAGAAACTGTAACCAGCAAAACTGTAAATATCTTTAAGTCAAGATTAGAAAAAGAATGGAAAAACCACAAAGACCTACACAGTTATATATTCACATATTGAAAAATCCGTTCTGCATACATCAACTAAAAACAACAGTACGGTCTCATTACCCAAGAGGGTACCCATCGACCAGGATTCAAGGTAAATTCAAGGTAAATAAATACATTTAAATTTGGACTACCTACTACCCTCAGCGGCAATTTGTTCCAGAAGTCTACCACTCTATTGGTGAAAAAATATTTTCTTAAATCCAACCTACACCCTTGCTTTTTAATTTTCAAGTGGTGACCTCTAGTCCGATTTACATCATCTAACTCAAAAAACTTAAGAACATAAGAAAAGAAGGAGACTGCAAAAGACCATTCATGGCCTACACTTGGCAGCTCCTGTTCCAGTCAACACACAAAAGATTTCTTACCAGAGAAAAGTCATCAACATTGTCACCCTTTAAAGGAGTTCGTCAGATCTAATCTACAATATACATAAAATGCATCCAGAGGATTATGTCCATTCATGCAACCGCAAAATAATCTCCCCACTCCTTAGAAAAATATATACATATGTACATAAAAAAGTCAGTCCCATCTCGCAGCTTCATTCATATATTTATCTAATCTATTCTTAAAACTACGCAGAGAGGAGGCTTCTATCACATGCTAGTGAGCCTATTCCATTCATCTACCACACGATTTGTAAACCAATTCCTCCCAATCTTCTTCCTAAACCTATACTTATCAAGCTTAATCCCATTGCTACGTGTCCTGTCATGTTCACTAAGTATAAGAACCTTACCCAGATCCCCTTTATTATATCCTTTTACCCCTTTGAAGACTTCAATCAATTCCCCTCTGACTCTTCTCCTTTCCAATGTATGTAGATTTAGTTTTCTGAGCCTTTCACCATAAGGTAAGTTCCTTAGCCCACCAATCATCTTTGTCATCCTTCTCTGCACAGACTCAAGCAAATCAATATCCTTCCTATAATATGGTGACCAAAATTGTACTGCATAGTCTAGATGAGGCCTAACTAGCGCCAGATACAGTTTTAGAATGACTTCAGCACTCTTATTGCTTACACTCCTCCTAATGAATCCCAATATCCTATTAGCTTTATTCTTAGCATTTAGGCATTGCTTTCTAGGACGAAGGTCTGAACTTACCAAAATACCCAAGTCCCTCTCACAATCGGTCCTCCCTAAATTTCTCCCATTTAATTTATAACTATTCAGTGGATTATTTCTACCTATACTAAGTACACTACACTTGTCTATGTTAAACTTCATTTGCCATTTCTCAGCCCAATTGGACAGAATGGTCAATTCCTCCTGCATTACAACAGCATCAGAATCAGCCCTAATGACCCTACCTAGCTTAGTATCATCAGCAAATTTACTCAGGTCTCAGGTCACTACTTATACCTATGTCAAGATCATTAATATAAATTAAGAATAGCAAGGGACCCAAAACAGATCCTTGCGGAACTCCACTGCTAACACACCCCCACTCAGATTTAACTCCATCTATACTAACTCTTTGCTGTCTGTCACCAAGCCATGACTGAATCCACCTAAATATACTGCCATCGATCCCGTGTGCTTTAACTTTGCTCAGAAGCCGTAAGTGTGGCACTCGATCAAAAGCCTTACTAAAGTCCAAGTATAAAATATCATAGTTTTCATCATTATCTGCTGCTTCATACACCTTACTATAAAAAGACAGCAAATTAGTCAGGCAGGATTTACCCTTACTAAAGCCATGCTGTGATTCTTTTATCAACTTATGCTTATCCAAGTGATCCCTAATATTCCTTGCTATAATAGATTCCATCATTTTCCCTACCACTGATGTCAAACTTACTGGTCTGTAATTAGACATATTTGTTTTATCCCCAAAGTTGCAGCCCGAATGGTAGGGTTCATGACTTGTTACCAAGTACGCCCTAAACGTGATGCCGGATTGGAAAATAAAAAAAATGGTCTAATGGCCGTCGTAAACGACGAGGTTAGGAAATTTTCTTTTTATCAATTGGCGACCATCATACCGAGAGTAACCCACGCATTATGCATGTAAAGTTAGACTGCTTCCCTTTCGTCCCTTCGAGCGAAAATTAATATGATGCATCGAATAGGGGAACTAAAACCCTACCCTCCTTCGCCGTAGTCAGCTAGCGAAGCAAAACGCTCGCAGCGACCGAACAAAAAATATTTTATTGGCGGCAGACTTCGGGTTTTAGACCGAGGGTTCAGTCCACATCGCGTGTATATACATATCATCAAAATCAGGCGATTGGCCGGTGACTTAGGTCCGATTAACTCTCGTACAACTGCAGTTGACGAGAAACCCTTCCCATAGTAAATCCTAGGCCAAGGGTGCTTATATCTCAGCCGAGTGAATACTACTACCACCAAGATCTGTACCGCCGGCGGCTCCAGTCAGACTCGCGGCAAAACCTTCTTTGCACACCGGCGCACCCTTCTACTCGTCGGAGCCTCGAGACGACACATTCGCCATTACTGCTACCGACGGCAGAGTATAGGGATTTATTGGCTGAGCGCCATCCATTTTCAGGGCTTCTCGCTTCGCAAGGTGAGTTGTTACACACTCCTTGCTAACATCCAATTTATCCATCCCGGAAAAATTTTTAAAGAGCTCAATCATATCCCCTCTCACACACCACCTTTCGAATGAAAACATATTTAATACCCTCAGTCTATCTATATATTCAAGGTGCCTCAGGGAAGGAATAATCTTTGTTGCCCTCCATTGCACTGACTCGAGAAGGTTAATATCGTGTCTAAAATGTGGGGACCATGCCTGTATACAGTACTCTAGATGTGGCCTAACATAAGAGTTATAGAGTTTAAGAATAACCTCCTTACTTTTGTAACTGACATTTCTCTTAATGAAACCCAGCACTCTATTTGCCCTATTTCTTGCTTCAATACACTGCTTAGAAAACCTTAATGATTTATCTATTACTACTCCTAGATCTTTCTCATCCTCTACTGAGCTCAGCCAATGCCCATCCATTTCATAGTTAAATTCTCTATTATCTTTTCCCATGTTAATAACTTTGCACTTATCAAGGTTGAAAGTCATTTGCCACTTATTTGCCCAGGATAACAAGCAGGGATCCATTCTAGGCCCTTTATTATTCATAATTTATATAAATGATCTTGGAGGGGCTGTAAATAGCAAAGTGTCAATTTTTACTGATGACACTAAATTGGCAGCTGTAGTCAAAGAAGTTGAGGGTAGCTTTAAAGTGCTGAATGACTTAAATAAGTTATTAGCTTGGGCTCAGAATTGGCAGATCACTTTTAACCTTAAAAAATGCAAAGTTTTTAACATGGGAAGGGATAATAGGGAATTTAGCTATGAAATGGATAGGCATTGGCTGAATTCAGTTGAGGATGAGAAGGACTTAGGCGTAGTAGTAGATGGGTCACTGAAGTTTTCAAAGCAGTGTATTGAGGCAAAAAATAGAGCAAATAGGGTGCTAGAAAACATAATATTAGCTGCAAGAGTAAAGAGGTTATCCTTAAACTCTACAACTCGTATGTCAGGCCACATTTAGAGTACTGTATACAAGCATAGTCACAACATTTTAGACATGACATCAACCTGCTAGAGTCAGTACAAAGGAGGGGAAAAAAATTATACCTTTCCTGAAGTACCTTGAATATAAAGATAGACTGAGGGTACTAAATATGTTTTCATTTGAGGGGAGATATGATTGAGCTTTTTAAAATCTGTTCTGGGATGCATAAGTTGGATTTTAGCAAGTTATTTGAGTTGGAAGGTAGTAATAGGACTAGGGATCCCCACTTAAAAATTAAGAAACAGAGGTGCAGGTTGGATGTTAGAAAATATTTTCTCAACAATAGAGTTGTAGATTACTGGAATAGTTTGCCATCTGAGATGGAAGACAGTCGAAACTTGAATGTTTTCATAGGTAAATATGAGGGTCGGCGGTGCGACTGATGGGATGCAAAATATTTTGTCCCTGTTCCAATATGCTTCACCTTTTTCTAGTAAATTAAAGGGGACTGCTTGTGTGTGTGTGTGTGGGGGATAGGGGGTATCATTGCAGGGGAACCCCCCTACAATGATCAATCAATTGAAGGGATCTGGGGGTACAGCCCCCAGTATATAATCATAATTGTTTATAAAATAATCTTCTAATAGTTTTGGGGGTAATACTTCAGATTCGGGGCGCACGGTAGGTGGCACTCTTAGTCGGCTACAATTTTGGGCTACAATATGTTTCTTGTGATGTCAGACGGTAGCTTCAGATGTAACCAATCACAGCGTTATATTTTTTTTGTTCTTTTGGGTATTTGTAAGTTTTAGTTTGTATTATTTACTAAATATCTGTGCCTCTGCTCATTTATATTTTTTTTCTAAGTTAGGTAAGGTTTCTTGATATCTTTTATTGTTTTTTGCTTTGTTTTCATATTTTTTGTTTGCCCTAAACAATAACAGCTTCTTACTGGCAACGTTGTAGCATATAAATAGAACCCCCTTAGCATTTGTTTCTTTTTCATTGTGGCTTTTTTGTGCTCTAGTTGTGCTTCTTCATATTCAATTTCGGGTTTATTTGGCATGACCGCAAAAAACTTTTAGATTATTTAGAGGTGCATAAACTAATCAAGAAACCTATAAAAGTAAGTATTGTTTGTCATTAGGTGAGGTTTTTCTACCAGTAAAAAGCTGTTGGGAAAAAACCCCCCAGTAAATTCAAGGGGACTGCTCACAGGGGAGATATCACTGTGGGGAGACTACCCTGCGATGATCCGGAATTTCAATCAATTAGGGGGTCTGGGGGGCACAGCCCCCCAGTATATATTCCTATACAAAAAAAATATAACGCCGTAATTGGTTAAATCTGATGCTACCGTCTAACATCATAAGACATATATTGTAGCGCCACCTACCGTGCGCCCCAAAACTGAAGTATTACCGATGATACTTTTTGTTTTACACACATTCCTATGCATGATTTGAATTATATATTGTAGAGCATGGATCAGACACAATCCTATGGAGTTTAAATTGTATATTGTAGATGCATGATCTGACACAATCCTATGGATGCATTTTGTGGGTGGGTTTTGACAGATGTGGATGACCTTTGATAGGCCCTTGTGGCAACTGAATTAGGCTAGAAAACAACACCATTGCGACCGGGGTAGGTATCGTAAGGTTTACAGAATTATGTTGTTTGCTATAATGTCCTGGCTGTCTGGCTTTGTTCTGGAAGGTTGTCTTGCAGGAAGCTCTTGATTCTCATTGTAAGATTGGGATATAATACTGATTTGGGTGTATAGTTTTTCTTGTATTTATTTAATACATCAATCACTGTGTAATAAATACATTAGTGATTAATACTTTTGGGGAAGATAACTGGCAGCAATTCTGAGCAAGAATTTTTTGGGGGGAGTGTTAACTTTTTCCTTAGTAAATTTCTGAGAGTATGGCTGTTTGTATAGATGGTGAGAGCATGCCGTTTGAAAGTAGTGTGTATGTGGTGTGTGATGCATGTGGAGTTGAAAGGAGAGTGAATGTAACTGAATGCCGTGTGTGTTTTCTGGAAGGGGAGGTTAGGAGGTTGAGTGGGGAATGTAAGAGGTTGAATGATTTGGTGTTTGAGGTGAGAAGAGATGCAAGTGTGCGATTGAAGGGTGAGATTAGTGCTAAGAGGGTGGAAGATAGGGCTAGGACTGGGAACAGTGTGGAAGTTGTGAGTGATGATGAATGGTGGGTGAAAATGGATAGGATAGATAAGTTAGGACAGGTTAGGTGTGTGAATGAGAGGGACATAGAACCTGTTAGGTTGACTAACAGATTCAATGTCCTGAGAGAGGAAGAGTGTGAAAGTGATTTGCCTGGTGTGATTGTGGATGAAAGCAGGATGGGTGGTAGTGTGACTGAGAGCAGGAGGGAGGGTAATGTTAGGCCAAGACAGAATAGGAGAATGACTGAGGTGCTAGTGATGGGTGACTCTCAGATTAGGTATTTAGATAGGAAGTTTAGTGATAGCAAGTGGAAGGGAATGAGAGTTTGTCTGCCGGGTGCTGGTGTAAGTGATGTTTGTGAGAGGTATGATAGGCTGGTTTCTGGGTGTGAGAGGGATGCAGTTGTGATTACGCATGTGGGAGTGAATGATGTAAAGAAGGTGGGTACATGTGAGTTACGTGAGCAGTATAAAAGGTTAGTTGAAAGGATGAGTAAAAGCAGGGTAAAAGGTGTTGTTTCTGGTGTGCTTCCAAGATTGGATGTGGGGGTAGAATGGTTGTCGCGTGCAATTGGTTTGAATGAATTTGTGAAAGGACTGTGTGAGGAGTTAGGATTGGTGTTTGTAGATGTCTGGGGAGGGTTTTACGGGAATAGGAGGTTGTATGCGATGGATGGGCTCCATCTTAGTCGGGCAGGTGTTGAGGTTCTATGGGGGGAGCTGGATAGTGTGATTAGGTCCTTACGAGTGGGAAACTAGAAGCTGTTAGAGGTAAGGGAATAACAGGAATAGAGGGCAGGTGTAGGAAATGGAAGGGATGCAGAGATAGAGGAATAGCTAAGGGAGAGGGCATACTGATGCGTTATAGGGGGACTAATGCACAAGTGAATGAGCAGATAACTAGGAATAGAAAAGCACGATGCAATGAAGATGGGAATAATAAAAAAAACTTAAAAATATACTACACAAATGGTCGGAGTATAAGGAATAAGATAGATCTCTTAAGAGCGTTAGCGAGTGAAGAGAATTTTGATATAATTGCCATAACAGAGTCATGGCTTGATTTGGCACGTAATCACTTTAAACCTGAGGTTGAGATTGAGGGCTTTAACATTTTCCATACAGATAGGAATAGGAAGAGAGGAGGAGGGGTTATTATTTATATTAAAGATAATCTCCAGTGTTGTGTAAACAGTACAATTAAATTAGATGATAACACAGAGTCATTATGGCTAAATGTAAAGGAAGGTAAAAACAAGCTTGTCATAGGATTATTATACAGACCACCAAATCTTAGTAAGGAAGCTTCAAATCTTCTGTGGCAGGAGATTGAACGGGCATGTAGAAGTAAGCATGTGTGTATAATGGGCGATTTTAATTACAGAAATATAGACTGGGAAGCTCTTGTGGGTGATCAGGAGGCTGAGGAATTTTTTAATGTTGTCCAAGATAATTTTCTGAGGCAGATTATTAACGAACCCACTAGAGGTAATAATATACTGGATTTAGTTCTGACAAATAGGGAAGAAGTTATTAAGGATACTGAGATTGGAGGAAATTTGGGTAATAGTGACCATTGTGAAATTAGATTCAAGATGAAATGGAATGGTATTGATAGTAGCATGAACAATGTTAAAATTCCTGACTTTAGAAGAGCAAATTATAATGGGCTAAGGACTTACCTGGAGGCAGTTGTACAGAAACCAGGCAATGAAATCAATTCAGGAATAGAGTCAATGATATCAGTTAGTGGAGACAATAATCACCAGGAGGAAGAGATTACAATTGAAGAGGAGTATGAAAGAATAATTGAGCAATTAATTACAGGTCAGTTGATTAACATTCCTTATAAGGAGATTAGGACTAAAAATAATGACCCAAAATGGATGACAGATAAAATTAAGCATTATATTGGCATTAAAAAGGGCATTTATAGGAAAATAAAAAATGGAGAGGATCACTTAAGGCAGAGATATAATGAACTAGCAAGAGATGTTAAAAAGTTAGTTAGAGTAGCAAGGAGAAATTATGAAATTAAAGTGGCAAATAGGGCAAAGGAAGATCCTAAAAGTTTTTATCAATTATACAAAACTAAGGTTAGAGATAAAATAGGCCCACTTATAGATTCCAATGGAGAATTAGTGAGTGATAGCGACTCAATGGCTGGAATGCTAAATGACTTTTTTCTCTCAGTATTTACACAGGAGGATACTCTAAATATACCCGAGGTGTCAATGATCTTTCGGGGTAATGATGAAGAGAAATTAAAGGATATCTTGATCACAAAGGAGATAGTGACAAAGGAAATTGATAAAATCAAAAGTAGTAAAGCACCCGGTCCTGATGAGGTCTTTCCTAGAATTTTGAAAGAATGTAAGGATGTGTTAAGTGAGTCCCTAGCATGCATCTTTAGAAAATCATTGGAGAGTGGCATTGTGCCAGTGGCATGGAAGAAAGCCAATGTGATACCTATATTTAAGAAAGGGGATAAAACAAATATGTCTAATTACAGACCAGTAAGTTTGACATCAGTGGTAGGGAAAATGATGGAATCTATTATAGCAAGGAATATTAGGGATCACTTGGATAAGCATAAGTTGATAAAAGAATCACAGCATGGCTTTAGTAAGGGTAAATCCTGCCTGACTAATTTGCTGTCTTTTTATAGTAAGGTGTATGAAGCAGCAGATAAGGATGAAAACTATGATATTTTATACTTGGACTTTAGTAAGGCTTTTGATCGAGTGCCACACTTACGGCTTCTGAGCAAAGTTAAAGCACACAGGATCGATGGCAGTATATTTAGGTGGATTCAGTCATGGCTTGGTGACAGACAGCAAAGAGTTAGTATAGATGGAGTTAAATCTGAGTGGGGGTGTGTTAGCAGTGGAGTTCCGCAAGGATCTGTTTTGGGTCCCTTGCTATTCTTAATTTATATTAATGATCTTGACATAGGTATAAGTAGTGACCTGAGACCTGAGTAAATTTGCTGATGATACTAAGCTAGGTAGGGCCATTAGGGCTGATTCTGATGCTGTTGTAATGCAGGAGGAATTGACCATTCTGTCCAATTGGGCTGAGAAATGGCAAATGAAGTTTAACATAGACAAGTGTAGTGTACTTAGTATAGGTAGAAATAATCCACTGAATAGTTATAAATTAAATGGGAGAAATTTAGGGAGGACCGATTGTGAGAGGGACTTGGGTATTTTGGTAAGTTCAGACCTTCGTCCTAGAAAGCAATGTCTAAATGCTAAGAATAAAGCTAATAGGATATTGGGATTCATTAGGAGGAGTGTAAGCAATAAGAGTGCTGAAGTCATTCTAAAACTGTATCTGGCGCTAGTTAGGCCTCATCTAGACTATGCAGTACAATTTTGGTCACCATATTATAGGAAGGATATTGATTTGCTTGAGTCTGTGCAGAGAAGGATGACAAAGATGATTGGTGGGCTAAGGAACTTACCTTATGGTGAAAGGCTCAGAAAACTAAATCTACATACATTGGAAAGGAGAAGAGTCAGAGGGGAATTGATTGAAGTCTTCAAAGGGGTAAAAGGATATAATAAAGGGGATCTGGGTAAGGTTCTTATACTTAGTGAACATGACAGGACACGTAGCAATGGGTTTAAGCTTGATAAGTATAGGTTTAGGAAGGAGATTGGGAGGAATTGGTTTACAAATCGTGTGGTTGATGAATGGAATAGGCTCACTAGACATGTGATAGAAGCCTCCTCTCTGGGTAGTTTTAAGAATAGATTAGATAAATATATGAATGAAGCTGCTAGATGGGACTGACTTTTTTATGTACATATGTATATATTTTTCTAAGGAGTGGGGAGATTATTTTGCGGTTGCATGAATGAACATAATCCTCTGGATGCATTTTATGTATATTGTAGATTAGATCTGACGAACTCCTGTAAAGGGTGACAATGTTGATGACTTTTCTCTGGTAAGAAATCTTTTGTGTGTTGACTGGAACAGGAGCTGCCAAGTGTAGGCCATGAATGGTCTTTTGCAGTCTCCTTCTTTTCTTATGTTCTTATGTAATGACAGGGAAAATCCTACAAATAGAAACATCAAATTTATGCCTCTTTTTTTTCTTAAAAGCATTAAGAAACAGGATTTGGATACTCGATATACCTTTCTGCCAGAGGAAACATTCACTCTTGATGAAATTCTTATCATAGTTATTACACTCAGGGGCCGGTCTAGGATGGGAGTCCAAATGCCGGTCTAGGATGAACTCGGAGTAGGACTCCAGTTCCAAAAAAGGTTATTTTGTAACGATATTGATTGAAACAACAAATGGGATCTCCTCTCCTGTTACAAAGAGCAATGTTCTAAGTAAAAAGTTACTCATTTCAGTTCACTTACCCTGAAAAAATGTAATGATGAGTAAAGTAAATATGTTGATTGTACATATCAACTATTTCACTCCCATATATACCCACCTGAATGCTGAGAGGATAAAGTTACAAAATTTCATTGAAGGTGTTCTAGGGGCAATAATGAGGCTAACACTTATTTTATGTTCCATAATATTATTATGTAACAGATTATAACATATTGAGAGAATAAGAATTTGCATAGGAATCTTAACGTGGATAAAGATAGATGTGTTCTACTAACATTTTAGAAAACTTACTGGATTATGTAAATACGTTAGCTATTGAGAGGTTAATAACGGCAATGTAATGTATCTAGGTTTGAGAAAATCATATGAGAAGTTTGCGATCAAAAGATTAATTATAAAGTTATGGTCTTATTTTATACACAAACGATCATATTCAAAACTGTATAATTTTAGCGGTTGGCGAGACTTATATCATAGTGGCTTCCGATATCACAACATATATGATCAAACCATTTAATGGTGAAGGCAATGCTGTAGCTTGGATTAAGAAGGTCAAAAGGGTGTCAAAGTTGCAGAATGTGACAGATGTGGTAAGTTTTCTTCCCCTCGTTTTGGAAGGAGGTGCTTTGGCACTATTTGCTCATTAGCCATTTACAGCTTATGGGAAATTAGTAGAGAAAAAGGTGGTATGGTGAACGTGATGTACTTGCAAATGAAATTAGTAAATTAGCTGGATTAGTTTGTTTTAAAGATAAAGGACTGACAAGAATTACTTAATTGATTTTTACTAATGGTTTCCCAGAAAAAGAGTTTTAACTGCTAATTTGTGTAGCAATATTGCAGCTGTAGAAAAGCCATTTAGTGTTGTTACCGGACAAGTGCCTAGAGGTACTACAAATAGAAGTAGAGATGAAGAAAGCCAAACATTTAGAGGCAAATGCTTTAAATGTGAAAAGCTATGGTCTGCGGGTTATCAGTTATGGTTGTTTATGCCGTAGAATTAAATCTGACTCTAATTGAATGTTTGACATGCGTTCACTTGTTATCCACTTATGGGGTGGTCTAACGGTAACCGACCTATTTCTTAGCGTAGGTAAGGAAATTAGAAAAATGGCGGGGTTGTATGTTTATTCTTGGTCTTATGATCGCCCCCTGGGAAAAATATATTTATATACTAAATACATTTTGAAAATGTCTTTAGATACATACATTTTTAAATACATTTAAAATACATGATATGTAATGACAATCGATAAGGACCATTGGTATCACAAAAAAATATCCATTAAAATGGACTTGTATATTATAATTACAAATGTAGGATTTGATGACAATTGGACTTAAGTACTACAAAAAAAATAGAAAGTTCAAGAGAATGAAATTTCAGGTAGCTATTTATATCAGCATTACATTTAAATAATATCAGTTGCTGAAATGTTTCGTCAGATAAAGAACTCCGTTTTTGGAGATAAGGTCAATCCTCCTAAAGAGAAGAGCCGTTCCACGGAGCTGACGACGGAAGGGTGGTGTTGTATTTAATAATCAACTTTTTTATGTTTGGATATCTATCTAAAATTTGAAGTGTTTTATTTGAATCATGAAGGTAATTAAATCTGTGGCTGATCGTGTTTGAGTGGGTTTTGTAAATCCAAAATAATTATCATTGTCCGATATACCACTGGATGATTCAGTTTCGAGTCCCTCTGCTAAATTCTCAATCACTTGAATCATAATATTTTTAACATAGCCTAGGTGGCTTGAACTGTCTCATGAAATACTGATATCTAACGAGCGGATTTTAGAGAATGGATGGCTTGTTGATGCAATAATGACATCTTTAACGCTAGCTTCATTTGCCAATGTCACATAACATTGGTAGCGCTTTCCAAAGCCAATAGTGACTGCACTTAGCAGAGGTTGGCAAAATTTCAGAGAACGTGAACGAAGGTTCTTCAGCTTTTTCTCCACAGTGAGCAAGGTAGGGAGCAATTCTCCATTAAAAACAGTTTTGTTCTCCCTGTAGGCGATCAATTGCCACTGCAATAGAAGCCAAAATAAGACATAATCTGTCGAGGAATAGGTCACCTCCCCAGACAATACGTTAATATATACATATATGTATCTATTGGTTGGGAGGAAAAAGATAAAAGCCACGAGAATATGTATATATACAGTTATATACTCATATATCCTTTGATGTACGTACGCGTCCTTCGCTACGTACAAGTACGTTCACTTCGTAAAAGTAATCCGTTGATTACGAGGTATAAGTGTGCGATTTTAATACAAAGGCCGATAGCGTTTAATGAGTTTACCAAGTTGCAGTTCAAGGATATATTTAAAGAGTGAAAACCAAAAATATAATTTTAATAAGTCACTAGTTAACATAGATATACATACAGGAAATGTAAATGAAGATAATACTGACATAACATAGATAATTGGCAATCCAGTAAAGATAATTACTTGTTAATTAGCTTTTAAAGGGGATACTATAAATCAGTTATACAAAAGGAATATTTAAAAGTTAAAAAGCGGGTCGATTAACGGGAGATACAATCAAGGGGCGTTTTACCTTAAAGGGAGTCACGTCCAGGAAGGAAAATCCTTTAGCAAGTCGGCGCGAGGGAATGGAGACGGAAAATGATCGTGATTCTCGGCCGAATTTCCTGATGGTGACCAGGATGAAGGGAAGGGGGGCAGAAGACGAGTTCACGATCCTCCTAGAAGATGGATGATGGCACCTCTGCTCCAGAGAAGTACAATCTCCAAAAATCGAGACTCTGACGCGCTCGGCGCGAAATCTCACAAGGGAAACTAGAGATTCTTGAGGGGGGTTCCAGATGAGACAAGAGGAATCCCGGCCAATCCTTCGGGTCGAAACGATTCGAGGCTTGCTCTGAACAGAGTAAGCCTTCGCAAAAGAGATGGATCTGCCTGGTGAGATCTAACCTCGATGGTATAAGCGAATACCAGGGACTTGGGCAAACATACACACGATCTGAACCGAAGGCGACGGGATCTCAAAATCAATCTGCCGACCTTTGAAAAACCCAGGGTATTTATATGACGGACATTTTTTTGGTACTCAATCGCTAGAAGGCCCAGACGTCTGTGAGAAGGTTTCCACCCGACGCAGGTCTTAATCGACTCCAACGATGTGGATGGGAAATATTCGGCTAACATTTTCTCGACTACGGAGATTAGCGTTTCATCGGCGAGGTGAAATCTTTTAGCACCCAACCTAATTACAAATGTAGGATTTGATGACAATTGGACTTAAGTACTACAAAAAAAAATAGAAAGTTCAAGAGAATGAAATTTCAGGTAGCTATTTATATCAGCGCTGACGGATATTCAAATTCTTGTTTTATTTTTTCTTTAAATACAGAGCTTACTCTTAGGAGACATAGGAAAGGAAGGAATTCAAGAAACAAATGAAGGGGGTATTCTTTTTTGGCGTCCCTTTCCCTTACACTCTTCAAGAAATTCAATTTCGTGACATCATGAGTTGATGTAATTTGTCCTTGTGTTTTAAGAGTAATGACGATGCATCAAACAGAGAGTTCTCCTTTAATGCAAGGCACCTTTAATGAGCAGTTGATAACAGTTTTGATAATCTCTGCTGATTTTGGACGACCGCTTTTGTTCCATAATGCTAAGCATTTCCTTATCTCAGCATGATTGATATTTGCAAAAGTAGATATTTTCAGTGCCTGTTTTTGCATCAGCTGTGGCGACGAGACTGAGTGTGTGTGAAGCACAGCGCACATGCTTAGGTAGGCTGAAGCTGCATGGATCAGACGAAAGGTATTCTTCCTGATCTAAGGCACTTCTCATTAAGAAACTATCCTCCAGCTCGTGCTCACCCTGATCTTCTTCACCTACCTGGATTCCATCTTCTGAATCTGTAGACACATTTGCATCATTGACTGCAAATTCCTTAAACGCTTTAACAAAATTAGAGCCATTATCAGTGACGATACTCGTGATTTTCTGTAGGAGGATATCGTATTCATTGATGATATTCTCCATATGTTCAGCAATCTTGATGTAGTTATGTTTTCCTTTGAAGCGACAGCATGCTAATACTCCACTCTGACGGAAAAGAGCAGCTTCCTCAAGCTGAAAAAAAATGAAATAACAATCTAATGTTTGTCTCATAAATGTTTCCATAAGTTTTACATATTAATATATTTGAGATCAATTCCACCAACAAATAGGACTGATAACTCCCTAACTGTCAATACATTTTCAATTTCATATTTTATAAAGAGCAAAGTCTTAACATAACCAATGAACTGCAGTAACACATAAGTAAGAGGTGCTGTCTAGTTTATTCTTCAGTAGAGCTCTTGTCACTTTCTCTTGTTCTATAAGATTTCGGCCTAGCGTCCGCCTTGAAATGATGTCAACTGAAGAATTTCGACCTGCGGTAGTGGAATGTGTGATTATTGTGAGTGAAATTGATTTTCACCGTGAAGTGAGAATATATTGTATGCGTATAAAATTTTATATATAAAATGTAGCTATATGAATATCCTATAGCTATATAGGACTGGTACATTAATTCATAAATATATTAGTAGTCCTTTATATTCCGAATTACATAGTAAAATATTGACTTTCAGTATTGTTAGAAATATATACATTATCAAGCTTTATTTCCTACATTTTTTACGGGCGGGTATGCTAGTTTTGACATAATGATATACAGGTATTGCTAATATAACGAAATACATCGTTATAGGAATTCATCTAATAACTAGATATAATCGATCAACTATTGTACTAATTATTCCTGAAAAAAATTGATTTAATAGTATCTTCAAGTAAATGATAGCGCACTTCCTCTGTGGTTTCTCATGAAATTATTGCAATATATTAACTTCTTATGTTTGTATATGTCTTCCTTTATTTAACTTAATTATATAGCCTAAGTAGTGACCAATGATCCGAACGCTTTAGTATTCGGTAGTTATAAGAGCTTAACTTGTACTACTAATACTATAATTGTAAAGAACACTTGTAACTCAGAACTCACCTTTAATTAATCTCACAGAAGCTGGTTGCTCCATGGTTGACAGGGGATGCACACCTTGTATGATAAAATCTGCAATCAGCTTATCAACAACAGATTGTTTGACCTTCTTAGTATTCACCGCAAAACACCCAGGGTATGTCTTTACTTTAACACCGCTGCATGAAGGACCATCGTCTAATACTGAACATTTTCTTTTTTAATATCTTCTTTGAGCTGTCACGTAGTTATCTGCTCTTTGCACCAAAGGAGGATGCTTCTTCTGTTGATAAATGTACATGATCAGAAAATTGAAGGACATTTGTTTAATGTTGCCATGATTCACGTTAAATTCAATCAGCATATACTATAAATAAAGGTGTTGCAAAAGGAAGCAGGTAGGTTCGTGCATGGTAAACCTACGCTACTTAACATTATCGTTGGCTACTAACAATTTTGCCATTTTTAAAAAAATAAGAAATAGTGAAACTTGTTAATTCAATTAAATATCATATAACTAGATTTAATAAATTCTTACCTTCAAATGAATGAGTAGATTGGAAGTAGCATTGCTCGCCGCAGAGATTTTGCCATTGCATGATGTACATATATACTTCACTTTTTTTTCTGTCGGAAGATTTCACTCTAAAAAAATTAACACCTAATAAAGGATGACTATAATTACATGATTCTTTATCTTCCTCGTCTTTCTTACTGTCTAATCTTTCCATTTCGCACTCTTTCGAAGAAGCTGAAGTTGCCACGCATCAATTGAAATAACGCTGAGCGCTCTCACTATACAGCCAAACACAACTGTGACCATCTGTTAACTGAATTTGAACTGATGCAAACAATCTTTCCTCACCGACTGACGCAGTCAACCGTTTGTGTCATACAAGTTGCGACAAGCTAAAACATGCATTACATTTTCTTAACAGCTATATAAATCTATTATCAGTAAAGTATTTGCAAAAGTATTTAAATACATGATTTCAAATGTATTTACAAATACAATTTTAAATTCATAAATGTATTTGAATACTGCCCACCTCTGATAATTATGCACAGGCAAGTAACTAAAAGTTTATAATACTTTGTCATGTAAATAATAATATATAAAAGAAAGGACAGCGAGGCAGTAGCCAGTTGCGAGAAATCGTAAGACAAAGTAGACCCAAACGTTACTAGGCCTGCCTCAAATACCTGACATACGTTCAATCGAATTAATTGCGCCTAAACCTACCGAGTCCTATGCCCAATCAATAGTCCTTGAATCCGTCTTCTAAGATTTCCTTTTCCTACGGATAATCAAACGGTCTTCTTACCCAGCCTGTATTGCTAAATAAAAAGTGAAGGAAGGCAAAATAAAAGAAAATAATAAAGTATTGGCGCGCACACACACGCAAACAATTTTTTTGTTCGCATTAAAGAGTTGTAGCTCCCATCCCTAAACGCTCCAAAGAACCGCTAACTACCGTGCTTATAGATAAATATAAATATAAAGTATTGTAAGACTCCTATTTCATACGTAAAGTGTATAAAAAATTTTTTAAGACTACGAGCTCAACATAATTTGTAAAACTCGGTTTCTCGGAGGGGAGTCATGTGGTGCCCCATTGCAAAGTGGATTAGGATCAACAATGAAGCCTCACAAATGAGTGTAATATAAATCCTATGAAGGCTTGAAATGGGAACGCAAATAATTATGCACATGCAAGTAATTAAAAAAATGTATAACACTCTGTCATGCGAATAATAATATATAACATTTTGTCATGTAAATAATAATACGAGTATATAACATTTTGTTATGTAAATAATAAGATGTATTATTTGATCAGGTAAATGATAATATAAACTGCTCTTGTAAGAGCTATAGGCAAAATGAATTCGAGAATCTTTCAGACGCTTATACACTTACATACGCACACGCCGTCACACGCAAAAAAGCTCCTCTCGCGATATCTTTCCAGACCTTTTTTTCGGGCTAAACAAAGGTGCTGGGAGGCAACGAGCTGGGAAACGGGAAGAGGCAGATTTTGTTTATTCTCACAGGGTCGGGAAACACGAAATGTTATTCTCGAAATTTGAGATATAGATTGTCTGAGGAAGCTTACTCGCTGTTTACATGCTTTCTATGCCCATATACACACGAATAAACATCGAATCGAGTAAGCTTCACCCAAACGGCATCATTGGCTAACAGTGGGTCATGCCCACAATTCTCGACACATTTAATACCATCTTAAGTAGACTTCAAAACTTAGTCAGTCAGCCAGACAGAGAGTAAAAGAAAAAAAAAAACAGTAAAGAAGGAAGACAGTAGCCAGTTTTGATGAAGCGTAAGCCAAAGTAGGTCCAAACGTTAGTAGGCCTGCCTCAAATGACAGACATACGTTTAATCGAATTAATTGCACTTTAGCCTAACGAGTTCTTCCCCAATAAAGAGTAATTGAATCTGTCTTCTAAGATTTCCTTTTTCTACAGGTAATCAACCGGTCCTCTTACCCAACCTGCATTACTAAAAATAAAGCGAGAGGATAATCTTCCCCAAATTAGAGTCAGCGCAAGTTCAGCGCCCGGTAACTCAGTGTCCCTCAAGCGCTACGTTAAAGTTAAGCAGCATTGGGCCTTGTTAGCATTTGGATGGGATGAAAATGAAATTAACAAATTCGAAAGTACTTGGAGTCGGCTTTTCATTTTCCTATGGGATTTTTTGCATTTATTTCTTTACTCACGCGCTACTTTGTGAGTTTCTCATATATATATATATATATATATATATATATATATATATATATATATATATATATATATATATGTGTGTGAGTGTGTGTGTGGAATGCAAGATCCAGCAGAAAAGGATGCAACATCGTTTAATTATTTTCTTTCGGAAAAAACAAGTTTAGATCTTCAAGACAAAAATAAAGAACGACTAAATTATTGGAAAAAGTAAAAACTATCACGTGTAAAATAGTTTAAGTAAAAGCCAATTTTAAATATGA
This sequence comes from Ceratothoa steindachneri, assembly GCA_963969495.1. Lineage (NCBI taxonomy): Eukaryota > Metazoa > Arthropoda > Malacostraca > Isopoda > Cymothoidae > Ceratothoa > Ceratothoa steindachneri. The sequence goes on along the minus strand of OZ018324.1, from coordinate 200,262,257 downwards.
AATTAGCAAAAACATTTATGTAAAATGAATAAGGTAACATTTGAAGTTGACTGGATTCAAATTACACTTAAAAATCAACCAAAGTTAATAGATATAAAGTTGCTTAAAAATTACTATTTGATAACACTAAAAAGTTATCAAGTATAGCAATTATAAAAACAAGTTACAAAAATATTGTCACTACTTATTATAAAAAAAACATCCTTGATACCAACATGGAGAAAGTGATAGATCTAGTATCAGAATTGCTATTTATAAGGTTTATGTACGGAAAATTGGCGCATACAAGACAACTAATCTTCGCTAGTTAAAAGTTATATAATTAGTAAACGCACTGAACTTAAATCGTAGTTGAGGGAAGTTTTGTAATGTTTATGAATAAAGTTTCTAGAGTTCTTAAGCATTGAAGGATATTGTTTGAAACTAATATTTTAAACTTATGAATTGAAATATCAGTTATGCAATGGTGTGTTCTCTAATTGAAGTTTTTTCTTTTTTGTCTAATATCTTGTTTGTGCACAGCTAATTACTATATTTGCAGATAACTTAGCTCCAATAGCCTAGAGAGTGCTGCCGATGCAAGAGGTATTAGAACAACTGGGACATTTAAATAAATAGAAAACATGACAACGGTGGTCCAAAGAGATCCCTTTTTAAGCTAAAGAACTTTCTTATTCTTTTTGAAAAAAAACTACTTGGGGAATTAATTTGCGAAAAGAACCTTTTTAAAATAGTTTTCTTTTAAAGCAATCTTTTTGAAACCCCATTTCAAAGGTTTTGTAGCACTGCCAGATTTTTATAATCGGCAGTATTCCAAAAGTAAATAAAATAATGTATAATATGTATTTCCGTAGTATTGCCAAAACAATTAAAATCAATCTCTCTCTCTCTCTCTCTCTCTCTCTCTCTCTCTATATATATATATATATATATATATATATATATATATATATATATATATATATATATATATATATATATATATATATATATATATATATATATGAATGCAATATCCCGCAGGAAAAAATTAAAAGGTGTTTCCAAGTACTTTCGAACTTTATTAAGTTCCTTATCAAGGATAACTACAAGAAATAGTATTACATTAGAGGTATATATACGAAAGGAAAATATGAAAGACCGCGTCAAAAACAAGAAATCACCAATGAGGAAGAGGGAAGGGGGAAGGTAAAAAAACACATTAAGGATTACAAGAGGCAGGTAGTACGGTCAAACTAAGTCGAAGGAAAGGGTAACAGATTCAAAGAAATGGAGATAGCCTAACGAGGGAGATTATAAGACACGATGAGCAAAAGGGGGAAGAATACAAAGTACAAAACAGAGCAGTGACAATTAAAAAATAAAAATGAATAATAATAAAAAAAATAAAAAAAAATAGGGGCCACATAACTAAAGAATGTATAAAAAAACACTAGAAACGCAAGACAAAACTAATTTCTTTGAGTATTAATCTTTTAATTATAGCATCTATTTTATATAAACCAGGGGAAAGGTTAAAATTATCACATTGGCTTATAAAAGCACATTCAATGATGTTCCTTTTTATATGGTCATTGGAACGATAAATAAATTTGGCCGAGTTCCAGTTAATTAGAAGGTCCTTATCTGACATATGGACAAAGAAAGCACTGTTATCTTCCCCTTTTCGGACATTATATTTATGTTGATTTATGCGAACAGAAAGTTGTTTACCTGTTTGTCCGTAATATTTACTTAGACAACCAGAACACTCAACTGAATAAACTCCCCCTCCTCCCAAACTATTACAATTATTACGTACTAATAAATTCTTAATGGTTGTCTCATATTTAAAAGCAACAGAAGTGTTAAAGTTATTCAAAAGACGGGGAAGATCACTAAAACAAAGAGAAAAAAGGTAGAACTAAATTATTATTACTATTAAAAGGGAGAGTAGGGACAGTTTGATAAAATGTCTTTTTAGCAGAAGAAAGACAGTTTTGAAGAAACGGGTAGGGGGAACAAAGTTTATGGCCAATTTCAAAGATATTGGAAAATTCCAAATCCATATATTCCGGGCTCACAACACGTAATGCCCATAGAAACATAGAAGAAAAAACAGAACGTTTAACTTTAGAGCTGTGAAAAGAGTAAAAATGTATATAAGAATTTAAATTAGTAGGCTTACGAAAGATAGAGTATTTAAAACATGTAAGAGTTCTATGAATAAGAAGATCAAGAAAGGGAAGGGTTCTATTATTTTCCAACTCATGGGTAAATTTAATGGAAGGGACGAGACAATTGAGTCTGGTAAGAAAAACATTAACATCTTTGGAATTAGGCCACAAGCAAATGACATCATCAATATACCTGTACCAAACGATCGGAGCGTCAAGGATAGTAGGGAGAAGTTTTGTTTAAAAAAAACTCCATATATAAGTTAGCAAGGACAGGAGAAAGACAATTACCCATGGCTAATCCGAATTTTTGGAGGAAATATTTTCTTTCGAACGAAAACTTACAGTTTTTGGTACAAAGGGAAATGAGGTACGTATTTTGAGAGAGTTTAACATATATATATATATATATATATATATATATATATATATATATATATATATATATATATATATATATATATATATATATATATATATATATATATATATATATATATATATATATATATATATATATATATATATATATATATATATTAAACTCTCTCAAAATACGTTCCAATAATGTAACTGCAAAGACTCAGAAAATTTGTTAGCGACAATCCTTCGCTCTCGCCCGCGCCACCATCCGAAAAGGTTAGTTTAGAAAATGGTTCCACTATCTAGGTCTGTAAATTCATCTCAAACGTGAGTACTCCACTTATATAATTTCATTCATTACAGACCCCAATTTACTTATCACCATTGTGATTCCTTTAACATCCCTTTTACATTGTTTGTTCTCTTAATATCATATTAAATAACTTTTACATCTACTTAATATCCTGTTAACATTATATATTCTATTAACATGTATTTGATTAATTATATATCTTGTGAATTGCCATTTTTAATTATTTTACGCATCCATTAAATAATAACTCGTATTCTAATTTACATTTATTTGTTACTTCAAAAATACATTAATTCGTGTTCACCGAAATCCGTCACGTAGCCCGAATCTTAAAATTCAACCTTCATTTCCTATCAATCTAATTTATGTGCACAGGATATGGTATTTATATGATCTTTAGGTAAACCATATAATAACCAGTACACGTAACTTTTTTTTTTGAAAGAACAAATTTATTGTGCGAGAAAAAGTAAGTGGAACTGAGAGTGAAACTTCTATGTAGTAGTGTTTTTATAGTAGACTACTAATACTAGCCTAGCTAACGGGCGTTGCCCGGGATAAAAAGTCCTGTCGCAAATAAATACAGATTCTTCTTGATTGAAATTCTTATATTGTGACACAAAAATATCTTGCTGATAATTATTATTATTTGTAAGGCAAAGGCAGATTCAGGAGAGTTGCAAACTTTGCCTATCATATAATATAAAATATATAGTATCATATAATATCATATAGTATCACATAATATACGAGTACCTACATACAATGAGTAAACGTTTCACCACTGCCATGCGTGAATGACCATTAGTTATGAACGAACAACGTTGTGGCCGCAGGAACAGATCTTGCGCGCTTTATAATATATATATATATATATGGAAAAATATCCAAGACAAATTGGTGCGGTTAAGGTAATGGCATAATTAGACAACTGCTCTGCTTCAGGTCCAGCAGGTGATCCTATCCTCCTTGAACTGGAAGACAACACTTAGGGATGACACTGATGGATGGGTCATCCCTAAGTGTTGTCTTCCAGTTCAAGGAGGATAGGATCACCTGCTGGACCTGAAGCAGAGCAGTTGTCTAATTATGCCATTACCTTAACCGCATATATATATATATATATATATATATATATATATATATATATATATATATATATATATATATATGGTGTTTCAAAAATATGTATATCATTTTACAATCTAATAACTTTGCCAGTTCCAGTTCAAATGACTTCAAATTTTAACAGCATGTCTAGAAACAGGTCAATTTTTTATGTTTATTGTTTGATGTTTTTATCTTTACAGGTATAGAAATGCCATTCACTAGAAGTGAAAAAGCGTTTTGTGTGTTGGGGTATGTTCGAACACAGTCGAACAAGACTGTGCAACGTGCATTTGTGAGAGAGTTCTCTAAAGAGTCACCAACGGCAATACCTGTAGATTTGGACATGGCACAAAAAGTTCAAAGAAGAAGGCTGTCTGTGCAGGGCAAAAGGATCTGGACGACCAATAACATCGAAGAGACGGTCGAGCGGGTTCGACAAAAACTTTTGCGAAGCCCCAAGAAGTCCATAAGAAGAACAAGTCTCTAAACCCAGATTCCTCCAACGATAGTTTGGTGCATCCTCAGGAAACGATCGCTAATTAAACCCTACAAGCTGCAGCTAGTTCAGGCCATAACGGCAGATGACAAGCGAGAGCGCAAACAATTCTGTGTTGATATGCAAAAGAAACTTGAAGAAGACGAGTTCAAGGAACGTCTTGTTGTCAGTGATGAGGCCACACTTCATACGAATGGCAAAGTCAATAAGCATAATGTTCTCATATGGGGAGAAGAAAATCCCCCATGCCACAGTTGAGCACGTGAGGGACTCACTGAAAGGGAATCTGTTATGCGCCATCTTCAAGAACTATCTTCATGGCCCGTTTTTCTTTGAGGGAAATGTGACCGGCCATGTTTATCTGTAAATGCTTCAGAACTGGCTAATGGATGAGCTCATTACAGATGAAAAAGAAGACTTCATTTTTTAACAGGACGGGGCTCCACCTCACTGGAAGCTCACTGAGCTGGCTTATCTCAATGACTATCGGCGATGAAGATAGATCAGGCGTGCTGGTGATGAAGAAAATGTGCTGTTGAAATGGCCGCCACGTTAACCTGACCTAACACCTTACGATTTTTTTCTCTGGGGCTATGTGAAGGGACTGGTCTATGCCCCCCCCTCCTCCCCCCTCTCTTCCTGTAAACCTAGAGGAACTCAAGCACAGATTACTACTGCACTGGAGACTGTTACCAAAGACATCCTGCAGCGTGTTTGGGAGGAGCTGGACTACCGACTTGACGTGTGTCGTGTCTCGGGCGGTGCGCATATTGAACATTTGTGAAATCGTTCATGGAATCCACATACCTCTGATTTTCTCATTCAAATTTGGAGGAATAAATCTTATGTTGCTTAACATTAAGCCTGTTTAGTTTCATTTGCCTTGACTATGTAGTTTTTGTGTTATTTACCGTCAGATATGAGCGAACAGTGTTGTGGCCGTAGGACAAGATCAAGCCTCTTATAGATACAGATATTTTGTATTTTAAGTGGCAAAACTAAAATAATTTTAACCAAGTCTTGTGAGTCTTGTTTTTCAGTAAAGAGATGCCCAAAGTTTCCATTGATCAGCATCCTGAGTGATCAAAAGATCAAGATAAGGTATCTCATCATTAGATTGTATTTCTATGGTAAATTTGTTGTTTGGAAGAGTTTATATAATTTAAAAAAGTTTCTTATACGAAAGATCTTTTAAAATCAAAAGAGAGCTCATTCACAAAACGACGATAAAAAGAGGGTTTGTATATAAATTAGCATTATTTTTTGGTCTTCTAGATGTGTAATGATGATGTCAGACGCAACAACTTATATTTGGCAATAAACTTTATTATTAAAGGCCAATCATGATTATGACAAAGTTAATTCAAGAGCTTTTTAAAAAAATTGTCGTCGTGAAAATCCAGGAAATATGTTGGGAATGTAATATCTTATTTAAAATTATATTGTGAGTATATTTGAGGGAATGTTAATAAATAGAGATTCGGAGTCATAAATAAACATGTAGCCATCATTGACTTTGGTGAGTCATTCATCTTTAAACTTATAACAATAATTATTAGTGAAGGGTGACAGAAGATTTACCAAGTGTTTTGCCAAACGATATGTTGACAATGAATAGGAGGCAAGAACTAGTATCAGTGGAATAGCTTCTATGTCTATTTTTGCTAGAGTACATACTCGTAGATGCTAAATATCTGAAAGATACCTATAATTCATTTTGGAGTCATTATTAAAGATATATGCCTGTTTGAATTGTGTTAAACAACGATTTGCCTTGTCTTCGAGTCGTAAGATAACGGTTTTGGGCTGGTTCATTTGTAGGTCTAAATTTCAGACACTCATTCAATATATTATTGGCCTTGTATATACACTTCTCTCGGACAAAAATCACTACAACTCTTTTGGTAAAGTGTTTTCGTTGGTTACATCGTTGGGAGGACGAACTGCGCCTCCAGTGATGCCTATGTTGGTCGTGCTGGTGCATATGCCCGTTCTCTTGTTGTAGCTGTAAATTTCAAAGCTGTTGTTGAATCTACTCTACTGTGGTTGCAAGTTCCAATAATAGTAGAGAGGTCTCCACCTGTTTGCATTTAGGCCTGTTGTTTAGAACCTCGTTTGGGACATGGACCTGCGAAAAGTATTTGAGTTACAATTTGGGGTAGAGGTTATAGAATGAGAAGCTCCCCAATTTGAATAATGACTTAGGTAAAGCTGGCCAGCCAGTTTAGCTATTTCAGCCCCCAATCTTCAGCAACGGACAAATGTGGTCAGGGATTGCTCGCATGAAAATTTCTTTTAAAGGAAGTTCGAGATCAATAGAATTTGCACCTTCAGCCCCTGCCAATTCTCTCGAATGGTCTTGAAAGCGGGCGGGGCACCTGTTTATCATCATCAGTGGCGCAAAGCTCACGCATCTAGTCTATATCCGATCTTCCATATTCCTTAATAAAGGAGTCTTTAAAATACCCCTACACACACGGCCGCACGCTATATAAGAATGAATTTTGGGACGAAAAAAAAATACATAGAGGAAGAGAGTGTGAAATCAACACGATCTTTGTTTTTCGTTGATGGTAGTGGCAGACGTTTTCAGATTGCATAACTGTAGCCACTCGACCAGTTAAGTTGACTCATATGGTAGTAAGTTAACGAGAGTTGGGATGTAGGCTGGTTGGATTGGAGACGGTCCCGAGATTGGTGTCGCGGTTAATGAAATCGTGATGAGCATGGTAATTGAAGCCGTGGTGAGAGTCTGGGAGAAGGAATATATCATCAAATTTTTAAGTTACATGGATGTGCTAGTGCATACTGTATTTATTTGATCCATGATGTTTGTATATTAAGATTGGGTGGGTGGGTGATTGAGAGCGTGGTGAGAGTATGGGAGAAACAATATGCCATGGAAGTGGTAGTTGTGTTAGAGGCGGTAGTCTAGTGTACCAAGTGAGTGACTTCACCGAGTTATAGATTACTAGTGTAGAAGTTGGGAAAATCCACTTGTTGAAGAGTTGCTGGATTCAAAGTAAATTAGGCTGAAGTGGTTCCTCGGAGATATGAGGTCAACAGTTGAGGCAACTGCACCGACAGACTTATCTGACTCCAACTTCTTCTTCGGCATACAGGATGATTCTAACTTCAATTTATTCTTAGGCTAACAGGGTGATTCTGACTCCAATTTCCTCTTAAGCTAACAGGGTGATTCTAACTTTAATTTATTCTTGGCTAACAGGATGATTCTAACTTCAATTTCTTCTTCAGCTTACAAGGTGTAACTTCAATTTATTCAACGGCTAACAGGATGATTCTGACTCCAATTTCTTCCTCAGATAACAGGGTGATTCTAAATTCAATTTCTTCTTTGGCTAACAGGGTGATTCTAACTTCAATTTCTTCCTCAGCTAACAGGGTGATTCTGATCCAATTTCTTCTTCGGCTAACAGAGTGATTCTAACTTTAATTTATTCTTGGCTAACAGGATGATTCTAACTTCAATTTCTTCTTCGGCTTAGAGGGTGTAACTTCAATTTATTCTTCGGCTAACAGGATGATTCTGACTCCAATTTCTTCCTCGGCTAACAGGGTGATTCTGAATTCAATTTCTTCTTTGGCTAACAGGGTGATTCTAACTTCAATTTCTTTCTCAGCTAACAGGGTGATTCTGACTCCAATTTCTTCTTCGGCTAACAGGGTGATTCTAACTTTAATTTATTCTTGGCTAACAGGATGATTCTAACTTCAATTTCTTCTTCGGGTTACAGGGTGTAAATTCAATTTATTCTTTGGCTGGCAGGATGATTCTGAATTCAATTTCTTCTTTGGCTAACACGGTGATTTTTACGTCAATTTCTTCCTCAGCTAACAGGGTGATTCTGACTCCAATTTCTTCTTCAGGCTAACAGGGTGATTTTAACTTTAATTCATTCTTGGCTAACAGGATGATTCTAACTTCAATTTCTTCTTCGGTTTACAGGGTGTAACTTCAATTTATTCTTCGGCTAACAGGATGATTCTGACTCAAATTTCTTCCTCAGCTAACAGGGTGATTCTAAATTGAATTTCTTCTTTGACTAACAGAGTGATTCTAACTTCATTTTCTTCCTCAGCTAACAAGGTGATTCTGACACCAATTTCTTCTTCGGCTAACAGGGTAATTCTAACTTTAATTTATTCTTCAGCTAACAGGATGATTCTGACTCCAATTTCGTCCTCGGCTAACAGAGTGATTCTAAATTCAATTTCTTCTTTGGCTAACAGGGTGATTCTAACTTCAATTTCTTCCTCAGCAAACACGGTGATTCTGAATCCAATTTCTTCTTCGGCTAACAGGGTGATTCTAACTTTAATTTATTCTTGGCTAACAGGATGATTCTAACTTCAACTTCTTCTTCGGCTTACAGGGTGTAACTTCAATTTATTCTTCGGCTAACAGGATGATTCTGACTCCAATTTCTTGCTCGGATAACAGGGTAATTCTAAATTCAATTTCTTCTTTGGCTAACAGGGTGATCCTTACTTCAATTTCTTCTTCAGATAACAGGGTGATTCTGTCTCCAATTTCTTCTTCGGCTAACAGGGTGATTCTAACTTTAATTTATTCTTGGCTAACAAGATGATTCTAACTTCAATTTCCTCTTTGGCTTACAAGGAGTAACTTTAATTTACTCTTTAGTTAACAGGATGATTCTTACTCCAATTTCTTCTTCAGATAACAGTGTGATTCTAACTTCAATTTCTTCTTCGGCCAACAGGGGGATTCTAACTTTAATTTCTTCTTCGGCTAACAGGATGATTCTAACTTCAATTTCTTATTCGGCCAACCTGGTGATTTTAACTTAAATTTCTTCTTCTGCTAAATGGATGATTTTGACTCCAATTTCTTCCACAGCTAACAGGATGATTCTAACTTCAATTTCTTCTTCGGCTAACAGGGTGATTCTTAACTTCAGTTTCTTCTCCAGCTAACGGGATGATTCTGAATCCAATTTCTTGTTCGGCTTACAGGGTGATTCTACTTCAATTTATTCTTCTGCTAACACGATGATTCTGACTCCAATTTCTTCCTCAGCTAACAGGGTGATTCTGACTCCAATTTCTTCCTCGGATAACAGGGTTTTTCTAACTTTAATTTCTTCTTCGGCTAACAGCGTGATTCTAACTTCAATTTCTTCTTCGGCTAACAGGATGATTCTAACTTAAATTTCTCCTTCGGTTAACAGAGTGTAACTTAAATTTATTCTTCGGCTAACAGGGTGATTCTAACTTCAATTTCTTCCTCGGCTAATAAGGTGATTGTAGCTTCAATTTATTCTGCTAACAGGATGATTCTGACTCCAATTTCTTCCTCAGGTAACAGGGTGATTCTGACATCAATTTTTCATTTGGCTAACAGGGCAATTCTAACTTCAATTTATTCTTCTGCTAACAGGATGATTCTGACTCCAATTTCTTCCTCAGCTAATAGGGTGATTCTGACATCAATTTTTCCTTCGGCTAACAGGGTGATTCTTACTTCAATTTTTTTTTCGGCTAACAGGATGATTCTGACTCCAATTTCTTCTTCGGCTAACAGGTTGATTCTAACTTCAATTTCTTTTTCGGCTAACATGTTGATTCTATCTTCAATTTATTTTTCGGCTAACAGGATGATTTTGATTCTAATTTCTTCCTCGGCTAACAGGGGGATTCTAACTTGAATTTCTTCTTCGGCTAACAGGGTGATTCTAACTTCAATTTCTTCTTCGGCTAACAGGATGATTCTAACTTCAATTTCTCCTTCGGCGTACAGTGTGTGACTTCAATTTATTCTTCGGCTAACAGGATGATTCTGACTGCAATTTATTCCTCGGCTGACAGTGTGATTCTAACTTCAGTTTATCCTTCGGTTAACAGAATGATTCTGATTCCAATTTCTTCTTCGGCTAACACGGTGATTCTGACTCTAATTTCTTCTTCAACTAACAGGGTGATTCTAACTTAAATTTATTCTTGGCTAACAGGATGATTCTAACTTCAACTTCTTCTTCGGTTGAGAGGGTGTAACTTCAATTTATTCTTCGGCTAACAGGATGATTCTGACTCCAATTTCTTCATCGGCTAACAGGGTGATTCTAAATTCAATTTCTTCTTTGGCTAACAGGGTGATTCTTACTTCAATTTCTTCTTCAGATAACAGGGTGATTCTGTCTCCAATTTCTTCTTTGGCTAACAGAGTGATTCAAACTTTAATGTATTCTTGGCTAACAAGATGATTCTAACTTTGAATTTCTTCTTCCGCTTACAGGGAGTAACTTCAATTTATTCTTCAGCTAACAGGATGATTCTGACTCCAATTTCTTCTTCGGCTAACAGTGTGATTCTAACTTCAATTTCTTCTTCGGCCAACAGAGGGATTCTAACTTGAATTTCTTCTTCGGCTAACAGGTTGATTCTAACTTCAATTTCTTATTCGGCTAACCTGGTGATTTTAACTTCAATTTCTTCTTCTGCTAAATGGATGATTTTGACTCTAATTTCTTCCTCAGCTAACCGGATGATTTTAACTTTAATTTCCTTCTTCGGCTAACAGGGTGATTCTAACTTCAATTTCTTCTCCAGCTAACGGGATGATTCTGAATCCTATTTTTTTCTTCGGCTAACAGGGTGGTTCTAACTTCAATTTATTCTTCTGCTAACAGGATTATTCTGACTCCAATTTCTTCCTCAGCTAACAGAGTGATTCTGACTCCAATTGCTTCCTCAGCTAACAGGGTGATTCTAAATTGAATTTCTTCTTTGACTAACAGAGTGATTCTAACTTCATTTTCTTCCTCAGCTAACAAGGTGATTCTGACACCAATTTCTTCTTCGGCTAACAGGGTAATTCTAACTTTAATTTATTCTTCAGCTAACAGGATGATTCTGACTCCAATTTCGTCCTCGGCTAACAGAATGATTCTAAATTCAATTTCTTCTTTGGCCAACAGGGTGATTCTAACTTCAATTTCTTCCTCAGCAAACACGGTGATTCTGAATCCAATTTCTTCTTCGGCTAACAGGGTGATTCTAACTTTAATTTATTCTTGGCTAACAGGATGATTCTAACTTCAACTTCTTCTTCGGCTTACAGGGTGTAACTTCAATTTATTCTTCGGCTAACAGGATGATTCTGACTCCAATTTCTTGCTCGGATAACAGGGTAATTCTAAATTCAATTTCTTCTTTGGCTAACAGGGTGATCCTTACTTCAATTTCTTCTTCAGATAACAGGGTGATTCTGTCTCCAATTTCTTCTTCGGCTAACAGGGTGATTCTAACTTTAATTTATTCTTGGCTAACAAGATGATTCTAACTTCAATTTCCTCTTTGGCTTACAAGGAGTAACTTTAATTTACTCTTTAGTTAACAGGATGATTCTTACTCCAATTTCTTCTTCAGATAACAGTGTAATTCTAACTTCAATTTCTTCTTCGGCCAACAGGGGGATTCTAACTTTAATTTCTTCTTCGGCTAACAGGATGATTCTAACTTCAATTTCTTATTCGGCCAACCTGGTGATTTTAACTTAAATTTCTTCTACTGCTAAATGGATGATTTTGACTCCAATTTCTTCCACAGCTAACAGGATGATTCTAACTTCAATTTCTTCTTCGGCTAACAGGGTGATTCTTAACTTCAGTTTCTTCTCCAGCTAACGGGATGATTCTGAATCCAATTTCTTGTTCGGCTTACAGGGTGATTCTACTTCAATTTATTCTTCTGCTAACACGATGATTCTGACTCCAATTTCTTCCTCAGCTAACAGGGTGATTCTGACTCCAATTTCTCCCTCGGATAACAGGGTTTTTCTAACTTTAATTTCTTCTTCGGCTAACAGCGTGATTCTAACTTCAATTTCTTCTTCGGCTAACAGGATGATTCTAACTTAAATTTCTCCTTCGGTTAACAGAGTGTAACTTAAATTTATTCTTCGGCTAACAGGGTGATTCTAACTTCAATTTCTTCCTCGGCTAATAAGGTGATTGTAGCTTCAATTTATTCTGCTAACAGGATGATTCTGACTCCAATTTCTTCCTCAGGTAACAGGGTGATTCTGACATCAATTTTTCATTTGGCTAACAGGGCGATTCTAACTTCAATTTATTCTTCTGCTAACAGGATGATTCCGAATCCAATTTCTTCCTCAGCTAATAGGATGATTCTGACATCAATTTTTCCTTCAGGTAAAAGGGGGATTCTTACTTCAATTTTTTCTTCGGCTAACAGGATGATTCTGACTCCAATTTCTTCTTCGGCTAACAGGTTTATTCTAACTTCAATTTCTTTTTCGGTAACATGTTGATTCTATCTTCAATTTTTTTCAGCTAACAGGATGATTCTGACTCTAATTTCTTCCTCGGCTAACAGGGGGATTCTAACTTGAATTTCTTCTTCGGCTAAAAGGGTGATTCTAACTTCAACTTCTTCTTCGGCTTACAGGGTGTAACTTCAATTTATTCTTCGGATAACAGGATGATTCTGTCTCCAATTTCTTCTTTGGCTAACAGGGTGATTCTAACTTTAATTTATTCTTGGCTAACAAGATGATTCTAACTTCAATTTCTTCTTTCGCTTACAAAGAGTAACTTTAATATATTCTTCAGCTAACAGGATGATTCTGACTCCACTTTCTTCTTCGGCTAACAGTGTGATTCTAACTTCAATTTCTTCTTCGGCTAACACGAGGATTTTAACTTTAATTTCTTCTTCGGCTAACAGGATGATTCTAACTTCAATTTCTTATTCGGCTAACCTGGTGATTTTAACTTCAATTTCTTCTTCTGCTAAATAGTTGATTTTGACTCTAATTTCTTCCTCAGCTAACAGGATGATTCTAACTTCAATTTCTTTTTCGGCTAACAGGGTGATTCTAACTTCAATTTATTCTTCTGCTAACAGGATGATTCTGACTCTAATTTCTTCCTCAGCTAACAGGGTGATTCTGACTCCAATTGCTTCCTCGGATAACGGTGTTTCTAACTATAATTTTTCTTCGGCTAACAGGGTGATTCTAACTTCAATTTCTTCTTCGGCTAAGAGGATGATTCTCACTTAAATTTCTCCTTCGGTTTATAGAGTGTAACTTCAATTTATTCTTCGGCTAACAGGGTGATTCTAACTTCACTTTCTTCCTCGGCTAATAGGGTGATTGTAGCTTCAATTTATTTTGCTAACAGGATGATTCTGACTACAATTTCTTCATCAGGTAACAGGGTGATTCTGAGATCAATTTTTCATTTGGCTAACAGGGCAATTCTAACTTCAATTTATTCTTCTGCTAACAGGATGATTCTGACTCCAATTTCTTCCTCAGCTAATAGGGTGATTCTGACATCAATTTTTCCTTCGGCTAACAGGGTGATTCTTACTTCAATTTTTTTTTCGGCTAACAGGATGATTCTGACTCCAATTTCTTCTTCGGCTAACAGGTTGATTCTAACTTCAATTTCTTTTTCGGCTAACATGTTGATTCTATCTTCAATTTATTTTTCGGCTAACAGGATGATTTTGATTCTAATTTCTTCCTCGGCTAACAGGGGGATTCTAACTTGAATTTCTTCTTCGGCTAACAGGGTGATTCTAACTTCAATTTCTTCTTCGGCTAACAGGATGATTCTAACTTCAATTTCTTCCTCGGCTAATAAGGTGATTGTAGCTTCAATTTATTCTGCTAACAGGATGATTCTGACTCCAATTTCTTCCTCAGGTAACAGGGTGATTCTGACATCAATTTTTCATTTGGCTAACAGGGCGATTCTAACTTCAATTTATTCTTCTGCTAACAGGATGATTCCGAATCCAATTTCTTCCTCAGCTAATAGGATGATTCTGACATCAATTTTTCCTTCAGGTAAAAGGGGGATTCTTACTTCAATTTTTTCTTCGGCTAACAGGATGATTCTGACTCCAATTTCTTCTTCGGCTAACAGGTTTATTCTAACTTCAATTTCTTTTTCGGTAACATGTTGATTCTATCTTCAATTTTTTTTCAGCTAACAGGATGATTCTGACTCTAATTTCTTCCTCGGCTAACAGGGGGATTCTAACTTGAATTTCTTCTTCGGCTAAAAGGGTGATTCTAACTTCAACTTCTTCTTCGGCTTACAGGGTGTAACTTCAATTTATTCTTCGGATAACAGGATGATTCTGTCTCCAATCTCTTCTTTGGCTAACAGGGTGATTCTAACTTTAATTTATTCTTGGCTAATAAGATGATTCTAACTTCAATTTCTTCTTCCGCTTACAAAGAGTAACTTTAATATATTCTTCAGCTAACAGGATGATTCTGACTCCACTTTCTTCTTCGGCTAACAGGATGATTCTAACTTCAATTTCTTATTCGGCTAACCTGGTGATTTTAACTTCAATTTCTTCTTCTGCTAAATAGTTGATTTTGACTCTAATTTCTTCCTCAGCTAACAGGATGATTCTAACTTCAATTTCTTCTTCGGCTAACAGGGTGATTCTAACTTCAATTTCTTCTCCAGCTAACGGGATGATTCTGAATCCAATTTCTTTTTCGGCTAACAGGGTGATTCTAACTTCAATTTATTCTTCTGCTAACAGGATGATTCTGACTCTAATTTCTTCCTCAGCTAACAGGGTGATTCTGACTCCAATTGCTTCCTCGGATAACAGGGTGTTTCTAACTATAATTTTTCTTCGGCTAACAGGGTGATTCTAACTTCAATTTCTTCTTCGGCTAAGAGGATGATTCTCACTTAAATTTCTCCTTCGGTTTATAGAGTGTAACTTCAATTTATTCTTCGGCTAACAGGGTGATTCTAACTTCACTTTCTTCCTCGGCTAATAGGGTGATTGTAGCTTCAATTTATTTTGCTAACAGGATGATTCTGACTACAATTTCTTCATCAGGTAACAGGGTGATTCTGAGATCAATTTTTCATTTGGCTAACAGGGCAATTCTAACTTCAATTTATTCTTCTGCTAACAGGATGATTCTGACTCCAATTTCTTCCTCAGCTAATAGGGTGATTCTGACATCAATTTTTCCTTCGGCTAACAGGGTGATTCTTACTTCAATTTTTTTCGGCTAACAGGATGATTCTGACTCCAATTTCTTCTTCGGCTAACAGGTTGATTCTAACTTCAATTTCTTTTTCGGCTAACATGTTGATTCTATCTTCAATTTATTTTTCGGCTAACAGGATGATTTTGATTCTAATTTCTTCCTCGGCTAACAGGGGGATTCTAACTTGAATTTCTTCTTCGGCTAACAGGGTGATTCTAACTTCAATTTCTTCTTCGGCTAACAGGATGATTCTAACTTCAATTTCTTCCTCGGCTAATAAGGTGATTGTAGCTTCAATTTATTCTGCTAACAGGATGATTCTGACTCCAATTTCTTCCTCAGGTAACAGGGTGATTCTGACATCAATTTTTCATTTGGCTAACAGGGCGATTCTAACTTCAATTTATTCTTCTGCTAACAGGATGATTCCGAATCCAATTTCTTCCTCAGCTAATAGGATGATTCTGACATCAATTTTTCCTTCAGGTAAAAGGGGGATTCTTACTTCAATTTTTTCTTCGGCTAACAGGATGATTCTGACTCCAATTTCTTCTTCGGCTAACAGGTTTATTCTAACTTCAATTTCTTTTTCGGTAACATGTTGATTCTATTTTCAATTTTTTTTCAGCTAACAGGATGATTCTGACTCTAATTTCTTCCTCGGCTAACAGGGGGATTCTAACTTGAATTTCTTCTTCGGCTAAAAGGGTGATTCTAACTTCAACTTCTTCTTCGGCTTACAGGGTGTAACTTCAATTTATTCTTCGGATAACAGGATGATTCTGTCTCCAATCTCTTCTTTGGCTAACAGGGTGATTCTAACTTTAATTTATTCTTGGCTAACAAGATGATTCTAACTTCAATTTCTTCTTCCGCTTACAAAGAGTAACTTTAATATATTCTTCAGCTAACAGGATGATTCTGACTCCACTTTCTTCTTCGGCTAACAGTGTGATTCTAACTTCAATTTCTTCTTCGGCTAACACGAGGATTCTAACTTTAATTTCTTCTTCGGCTAACAGGATGATTCTAACTTCAATTTCTTATTCGGCTAACCTGGTGATTTTAACTTCAATTTCTTCTTCTGCTAAATAGTTAATTTGACTCTAATTTCTTCCTCAGCTAACAGGATGATTCTAACTTCAATTTCTTCTTCGGCTAACAGGGTGATTCTAACTTCAATTTCTTCTCCAGCTAACGGGATGATTCTGAATCCAATTTCTTTTTCGGCTAACAGGGTGATTCTAACTTCAATTTATTCTTCTGCTAACAGGATGATTCTGACTCTAATTTCTTCCTCAGCTAACAGGGTGATTCTGACTCCAATTGCTTCCTCGGATAACAGGGTGTTTCTAACTATAATTTTTCTTTGGCTAACAGGGTGATTCTAACTTCAATTTCTTCTTCGGCTAAGAGGATGATTCTCACTTAAATTTCTCCTTCGGTTTATAGAGTGTAACTTCAATTTATTCTTCGGCTAACAGGGTGATTCTTACTTCACTTTCTTCCTCGGCTAATAGGGTGATTGTAGCTTCAATTTATTTTGCTAACAGGATGATTCTGATTACGATTTCTTCATCAGGTAACAGGGTGATTCTGACATCAATTTTTCATTTGGCTAACAGGGCAATTCTAACTTCAATTTATTCTTCTGCTAACAGGATGATTCTGACTCCAATTTCTTCCTCAGCTAATAGGGTGATTCTGACATCAATTTTTCCTTCGGCTAACAGGGTGATTCTTACTTCAATTTTTTTTTCGGCTAACAGGATGATTCTGACTCCAATTTCTTCTTCGGCTAACAGGTTGATTCTAACTTCAATTTCTTTTTCGGCTAACATGTTGATTCTATCTTCAATTTATTTTTCGGCTAACAGGATGATTTTGATTCTAATTTCTTCCTCGGCTAACAGGGGGATTCTAACTTGAATTTCTTCTTCGGCTAACAGGGTGATTCTAACTTCAATTTCTTCTTCGGCTAACAGGATGATTCTAACTTCAATTTCTCCTTCGGCGTACAGTGTGTGACTTCAATTTATTCTTCGGCTAACAGGATGATTCTGACTGCAATTTATTCCTCGGCTGACAGTGTGATTCTAACTTCAGTTTATCCTTCGGTTAACAGAATGATTCTGATTCCAATTTCTTCTTCGGCTAACACGGTGATTCTGACTCTAATTTCTTCTTCAACTAACAGGGTGATTCTAACTTAAATTTATTCTTGGCTCACAGGATGATTCTAACTTCAACTTCTTCTTCGGTTGAGAGGGTGTAACTTCAATTTATTCTTCGGCTAACAGGATGATTCTGACTCCAATTTCTTCATCGGCTAACAGGGTGATTCTAAATTCAATTTCTTCTTTGGCTAACAGGGTGATTCTTACTTCAATTTCTTCTTCAGATAACAGGGTGATTCTGTCTCCAATTTCTTCTTTGGCTAACAGAGTGATTCAAACTTTAATGTATTCTTGGCTAACAAGATGATTCTAACTTTGAATTTCTTCTTCCGCTTAGAGGGAGTAACTTCAATTTATTCTTCAGCTAACAGGATGATTCTGACTCCAATTTCTTCTTCGGCTAACAGTGTGATTCTAACTTCAATTTCTTCTTCGGCCAACAGAGGGATTCTAACTTGAATTTCTTCTTCGGCTAAGAGGTTGATTCTAACTTCAATTTCTTATTCGGCTAACCTGGTGATTTTAACTTCAATTTCTTCTTCTGCTAAATGGATGATTTTGACTCTAATTTCTTCCTCAGCTAACCGGATGATTTTAACTTTAATTTCCTTCTTCGGCTAACAGGGTGATTCTAACTTCAATTTCTTCTCCAGCTAACGGGATGATTCTGAATCCTATTTTTTTCTTCGGCTAACAGGGTGGTTCTAACTTCAATTTATTCTTCTGCTAACAGGATTATTCTGACTCCAATTTCTTCCTCAGCTAACAGAGTGATTCTGACTCCAATTGCTTCCTTGGATAACAGGGTGTTTCTAAATTTAATTTTTCTTCGGCTAACAGCGTGATTCTAACTTCAATTTCTTCTTCCGCTGAGAAGATGAATCTCACTTAAATTTCTCCTTCGGTTTATAGAGTGTAACTTCAATTTATTCTTCGGCTAACAGGGTGATTCTAACTTCACTTTCTTCCTCGGCTAATAGGGTGACTGTAGCTTCAATTTATTTTGCTAACAGGATGATTCTGACTACAATTTCTTCATCAGGTAACAGGGTGATTCTGACATCAATTTTTCATTTGGCTAACAGGGCAATTCTAACTTCAATTTATTCTTCTGCTAACAGGAAGATTCTGACTCCAATTTCTTTCTCAGCTAATAGGGTGATTCTGACATCAATTTTTCCTTCGGCTAACAGGGTGATTCTTACTTCAATTTTTTCTTCGGCTAACAGGATGATTCTGACTCCAATTTCTTCTTCGGCTAAAAGGTTGATTCTAACTTCAATTTCTTTTTCGGGTAACATGTTGATTCTATCTTCAATTTATTTTTCGGCTAACAGGATGATTCTGATTCTAATTTCTTCCTCGGCTAACAGGGGGATTCTAACTTGAATTTCTTCTTCGGCTAACAGGGTGATTCTAACTTCAATTTCTTCTTCGGCTAACAGGATGATTCTAACTTCAATTTCTCCTTCGGCGTACAGGGTGTGACTTTAATTTATTCTTCGGCTAACAGGATGATTCTGACTGCAATTTATTCCTTGGCTAACAGTGTGATTCTAACTTCAATTTATTCTTCGGCTAAAAGGATGATTCTGACTCCAATTTCTTCCTCGGCTAACAGGGTGATTCTAAATTCAATTTCTTCTTTGGCTAACAGGGTGATTCTTACTTCAATTTCTTCTTCAGATAACAGGGTGATACTGTCTCCAATTTCTTCTTTGGCTAACAGGGTGATTCAAACTTTAATGTATTCTTGGCTAACAAGATGATTCTAACTTTGAATTTCTTCTTCCGCTTACAGGGAGTAACTTCAATTTATTCTTCAGCTAACAGGATGATTCTGACTCCAATTTCTTCTTCGGCTAACAGTGTGATTCTAACTTCAATTTCTTCTTCGGCCAACAGAGGGATTCTAACTTTAATTTCTTCTTCAGCTAACAGGTTGATTCTAACTTCAATTTCTTATTCGGCTAACCTGGTGATTTTAACTTCAATTTCTTTTTCTGCTAAATGGATGATTTTGACTCTAATTTCTTCCTCAGCTAACAAGGTGATTCTGACTCCAATTTCTTCCTCGGATAACAGGATTATTCTAACTTTAATTTCTTCTTCTGCTAACAGGGTGATTTTGACTTCAATTTCTTCTTCGGCTAACAGGGGGATTCTAACTTTAATTTCTTCTTCGGCTAACAGGGTGATTCTAACTTCAATTTCTTCTCCAGCTAACGGGATGATTCTGAATCCTATTTTTTTCTTCGGCTAACAGGGTGGTTCTAACTTCAATTTATTCTTCTGCTAACAGGATGATTCTGACTCCAATTTCTTCCTCAGCTAACAAGGTGATTCTGACTCCAATTTCTTCCTCGGATAACAGGATTATTCTAACTTTAATTTCTTCTTCTGCTAACAGGGTGATTTTGACTTCAATTTCTTCTTCGGCTAACAGGATGATTCTAACCTATATTTCTCCTTCGGTTTACAGAGTGTAATTTCAATTTATTCTTCGGCTAACAGGGTGATTCTAACTTCAATTTCTTCCTCGGCTAATAGGGTGATTGTAGCTTCCATTTATTCTGCTAACAGGATGATTCTGACTCCAATTTCTTCCTCAGGTAACAGGGTGATTCTGACATCAATTTTTAATTCGGCTCATAGGGCAATTCTAACTTCAATTTATTCTTCGGTTAACAGAATGATTCTGACTCCTCTTTCTTCTTCGCCTAACATTGTGATTCTAACTTCAATTTCTTCTTCGGCCAATAGGGGGATTCTAACTTCAATTTCTTTTTCGGCTAACATGATGATTTTAACTTTAATTTCTTATTCGGCTAACCTGGTTATTTTAACTTCAATTTCTTCTTCGGCTAACAGGATGATTCTGACTCCAATTTCTTCCTCGGCTAACAGGGTGATTCTAACTGTAATTTCGTGTTCGACTAACATGGTGATTCTAACTTCAATTTTTTCTTCGGCTAACAGGTTGATTCTAACTTTAATTTCTCCTTCGGCTTACAGGGTGTAACTTCAATTTATTCTTCGGCTAACAGGATAATTTGGACTCTAATTTCTTGCTCGGCTAACAGGGTGGTTCTAACTTCAATTTATTCTTCTGCTAACAGGATGATTCTGACTCCAATTTCTTCCTCAGCTAACAGGATGATTCTTACTCTAATTTCTTCCTCAGCTATCAGGGTGATTCTGACATCAATTTTTCCTTCGGCTAACAGAGTAATTCTAACTTAAATTTATTCTTCGGCTAACAGGATGATTCTGACTCTCATTTTTTCTTCGGCTAACAGGGTGATTCTAACATCAATTTTTCCTTCGGCTAATAGGGTGATTCTAACTTCAATTTATTTTTCTGCTAACAGGATGATTCTGACTCCAATTTCTTCCTCAGCTAACAGGGTGATTCTGACGTCAATTTTTAATTCGGCGAACAGGGTGATTCTAACTTAAATTTATTCTTCGGCTAACAGGGTGATTCTGACTCCAATTTTTTCTTCGGCTAACAGGATGATTCTAACTTCAATTTCTTCTTCGGCTAACAGGGTGATTCTAGCTTTAATTTCTTTTTCGGCTAACATGTTTATTCTATCTTCAATTTATTTTATCGGCTAACAGGATGATTCTGACTCTAATTTCTTCCTCCGCTAACAGGGGGCTCCTAACTTGAATTTCTTCTTCGGCTAACAGGGTGATTCTAACTTCAATTTCTTCTTCGGCTAACAGGATGATTCTAACTTCAATTTCTCCTTCGGCTTACAGGGTGTGACTTCAATTTATTCTTCGGCTAACAGGATGATTCTGACTGAAATTTCTTCCTCGGCTAACAGTGTGATTCTAACTTCAATTTATCCTTCGGTTAACAGAATGATTCTGACTCCAATTTCTTCTTCGGCTAACACGGTGATTCTGACTCTAATTTCTTCTTCGGCTATCAGGGTGATTCTAACTTTAATTTATTCTTGGCTAACAGGATGATTCTAACTTCAACTTCTTCTTTGGCTTACAGGGTGTAACTTCAATTTATTCTTAGGCTAACAGGGTGATTCAAACTTTAATGTATTCTTGGCTAACAAGATGATTCTAACTTTGAATTTCTTCTTCCGCTTACAGGGAGTAACTTCAATTTATTCTTCAGCTAACAGAATGATTCTGACTCCAATTTCTTCTTCGGCTAACAGTGTGATTCTAACTTCAATTTCTTCTTCGGCCAACAGAGGGATTCTAACTTTAATTTCTTCTTCAGCTAACAGGTTGATTCTAACTTCAATTTCTTATTCGGCTAACCTGGTGATTTTAACTTCAATCTCTTTTTCTGCTAAATGGATGATTTTGACTCTAATTTCTTCCTCAGCTAACCGGATGATTTTAACTTTAATTTCTTCTTCGGCTAACAGGGTGATTCTAACTTCAATTTCTTCTCCAGCTAACTCGATGATTCTGAATCCTATTTTTTCTTCGGCTAAAAGGGTGGTTCTAACTTCAATTTATTCTTCTGCTAACAGGATGATTCTGACTCCAATTTCTTCCTCAGCTAATAGGGTGATTCTGACATCAATTTTTCCTTCGGCTAACAGGATGATTCTAACTTCAATTTCTCCTTCGGCTTACAGGGTGTGACTTCAATTTATTCTTCGGCTAACAGGATGATTCTGACTGAAATTTCTTCCTCGGCTAACAGTGTGATTCTAACTTCAATTTATCCTTCGGTTAACAGAATGATTCTGACTCCAATTTCTTCTTCGGCTAACACGGTGATTCTGACTCTAATTTCTTCTTCGGCTATCAGGGTGATTCTAACTTTAATTTATTCTTGGCTAACAGGATGATTCTAACTTTAACTTCTTCTTCGGCTTACAGGGTGTAACTTAAATTTATTCTAGGGCTAACAGGATGATTCTGACTCCAATTTCTTCATCGGCTAACAGGGTGTTTCTAAATTCAATTTCTTCTTTGGCTAAATGGGTGATTCCTACTTCAATTTCTTCTTCAGATAACAGGGTGATTCTGTCTCCAATTTCTTCTTTGGCTAACAGGGTAATTCTAACTTTAATTTATTCTTGGCTAACAAGATGATTCTAACTTCCATTTCTTCTTTCGCTTACAGGGAGTAACTTCAATTTATTCTTCAGCTAACAGGATGATTCTGAATCCAATTTCTTCTTCGGCTAACAGTGTGATTCTAACTTTAATTTCTTCTTCGGCCAACAGGGGGATTCTAACTTTAATTTCTTCTTCGGCTAACAGGTTGATTCTAACTTCAATTTATTATTCGGCTAACCTGGCATTTTACCTTCACTTTCTTCTTCGGCTAACAGGATGATTTTGACTCTAGTTACTCCCTCAGCTAACAGGATGATTCTAACTTCAATTTCTTCTTCGGCTAACAGGGCGATTCTAACTTCAATTTCTTCTCCAGCTAACGGGATGATTCTCAGTCCAATTTCTTCTTCGGCTAACAGGGTAATTCCAACTTCAATTTATTCTTCTGCTAACAGGATGATTCTGACTCCAATTTCTTCCTCAGCTTACAGGGTGATTCTGACTCCAATTTCTTCCTCGGATAACAGGGTGATTCTAACTTTAATTTCTTCTTCGGCTAACAGGGTGATTCTGACTTCAATTTTTTCTTCGGCTAACAGGATGATTCTAACTTCAATTTCTCCTTCGGTTTACAGAGTGTAACTTCAATTTATTCTTCGGCTAACAGGGTGATTCTAACTTCAATTTCTTTCTCCGCTAATAGGGTGATTGTAGTTCCATTTATTCTCCTAACAGGATGATGCTGACTCCAATTTCTTCCTCAGGTAACAGGGTGATTCTGACATCAAATTTTCATTCGGCTAACATGGCGATTCTAACTTCAATTTATTCTTCTGCTAACAGGATGATTCTGACTCCAATTTCTTCCTCAGGTAATAGGGTGATTCTGACATCAATTTTTCCTTCGGCTAACAGGGTGATTCTAACTTAAATTTTTTCTTCGGCTAACAGGATGATTCTGACTCCAATTTCTTCTTCGGCTAACAGGTTGATTCTAACTCTAATTTCTTTTTTGGCTAACTTGTTGATTCTATCTTCAATTTATTTTTCGGCTAACAGGATGATTCTGACTCTAATTTCTTCCTCGGCTAACAGGGGGATTCTAACTTGAATTTGTTCTTCGGCTAACAGGGTGATTCTAACTTCAATTTCTCCTTCGGCTAACAGGATGATTCTAACTTCAATTTCTCCTTCGGCTTACAGGGTGTAACTTCAATTTATTCTTCGGATAACAGGATAATTTTGACTCTAATTTCTTCCTCGTCTAACAGGGTGATTCTAACTTCAATTTATTCTGCTAACAGGATGATTCTGACATCAATTTCTTCCTCGGCTCACAGGGTGATTCTGAATTCAATTTCTTCTTTGGCTAACAGGGTGATTCTAACTTCAATTTCTTCTTCGGCCAATAGGGGGATTCTAACCTCAATTTCTTCTTCGGCTAACATGATGATTTTAACTTTAATTTCTTATTCGGCTAACCGGGTTATTTTAACTTCAATTTCTTCTTCGGCTAACAGCATGATTCTGACTCCAATTTCTTCCTCGGCTAACAGGGTGATTCTAACTGAAATTTCTTCTTCGACTAACAGGGTGATTCTAACTGAATTTCTTCTTCGGCTAATAGGATGATTCTAACTTCAATTTCTCCTTCGGCTTACAGGGTGTAACTTCAATTTATTCTTCGGCTAACAGGATGATTTTGACTCTAGTTTCTTCCTCAGCTAACAGGATGATTCTAACTTCAATTTCTTCTTCGGCTAACAGGGCGATTCAAACTTCAATTTCTTTTCCAGCTAACGGGATGATTCCTGAATCCAATTTCTTCTTCGGCTAACAGGGTAATTCTAACTTTAATTTATTATTCTGCTAACAGGATGATTCTGACTCAAATTTCTTCCTCAGCTTACAGGGTGATTCTGACTCCAATTTCTTCCTCGGATAACAGGGTGATTCTAACTTTAATTTCTTCTTCGGCTAACAGGGTGATTCTGACTTCAATTTTTTCTTCGGCTAACAGGATGATTCTAACTTCAATTTCTTCTTCGGTTTACAGAGTGTAACTTCAATTTATTCTTCGGCTAACAGGGTGATTCTAACTTCAATTTCTTCCTCCGCTAATAGGGTGATTGTAGTTCCATTTATTCTGCTAACAGGATGATTCTGACTCCAATTTCTTCCTCAGGTAACAGGGTGATTCTGACATCAAATTTTCATTCGGCTAACAGGGCGATTCTAACTTCAATTTATTCTTCTGCTAACAGGATGATTCTGACTCCAATTTCTTCCTCAGCTAATAGGGTGATTCTGACATCAATTTTTCCTTCGGCTAACAGGGTGATTCTAACTTAAATTTTTTCTTCGGCTAACAGGATGATTCTGACTCCAATTTCTTCTTCGGCTAACAGGTTGATTCTAACTCCAATTTCTTTTTTGGCTAACTTGTTGATTCTATCTTCAATTTATTTTTCGGCTAACAGGATGATTCTGACTCTAATTTCTTCCTCGGCTAACAAGGGGATTCTAACTTGAATTTGTTCTTCGGCTAACAGGGTGATTCTAACTTCAATTTCTCCTTCGGCTAACATGATGATTCTAAATTCAATTTCTCCTTCGGCTTACAGGGTGTAACTTCAATTTATTCTTCGGCTAACAGGATAATTTGGACTCTAATTTCTTCCTCGTCTAACAGGGTGATTCTAACTTCAATTTATTCTGCTAACAGGATGATTCTGACTCCAATTTCTTCCTCGGCTCACAGGGTGATTCTCAATTTCAATTTCTTCTTTGGCTAACAGGGTGATTTTAATTTCAATTTCTTCTTCGGCCAATATCGGGATTCTAACCTCAATTTCTTCTTCGGCTAACATGATGATTTTAATTTTAATTTCTTATTCGGCTAACCGGGTTATTTTAATTTCAATTTCTTCTTTGGCTAACAGCATGATTCTGACTCCAATTTCTTCCTCGGCTAACAGGGTGATTCTAACTGAAATTTCTTCTTCGACTAACAGGGTGATTCTAACTGAATTTCTTCTTCGGCTAACTGGATGATTTTAACTTCAATTTCTCCTACGGCTTACAGGGTGTAACTTCAATTTATTCTTCGGCTAACAGGATAATTTGGACTCTAATTTCTTCCTCGTCTAACAGGGTGATTCTAACTTTAATTTATTCTGCTAACAGGATGATTCTGACTCCAATTTCTTCCTCGGCTCACAGGGTGATTCTGAATTTAATTTCTTCTTTGGCTAACAGAGTGATTCTAACTTCAATTTCTTCCTCAGCTATCAGGGTGATTCTGACATCAATTTTTCCTTCGGCTAACAGAGTGATTCTAACTTAAATTTATTCTTCGGCTAACAGGATGATTCAGACTCTAATTTTTTCTTCGGCTAACAGGGTGATTCTGACATCATTTTTTCCTTCGGCTAATAGGGTGATTCTAACTTCAATTTATTTTTCTGCTAACAGGATGATTCTGACTCCAATTTCTTCCTCAGCTAACAGGGTGATTCTGACATCAATTTTTCCTTCAGCTAACAGGGTGATTCTAACTTAAATTAATTCCTTATCTAACAGGATGATTCTGACTCCAATTTCTTCTTTGGCTAACAGGGTGATTCTAACTTTAATTTCTTCTTCCGCTAACATGGTGATTCTAACTTCGATTTATTTTTCGGCTAAACGGATGATTCTCTTTCCAATTTCTTCCTCGGCTAACAGTTTGATTCTAACTTCAATTTCTTCTTCGGCTAACACGATGATTCTAACTTCAATTTCTTCTTCGGCTAACAGGAGGATTCTAACTTCAATTTCTTTTTCGGCTAACAGGGTGATCTTAACTTTAATTTCTTCTTCGGCTAACAGGGTGATTCTAACTTCAATTTCTTCTTCGGCTAACAGGGTGATTCTGACTCCAATTTCTTCTTCGGCTAACAGGTTGATTCTAACTTCTATTTCTTCATTGTGATGTGGATAAATACGGCTTCAGCTTCTCGTTCTTATAATATTATTCGTTATTCTCTTTTTTGGACATTTTTAACATTCGTATTTACATACACAATTAGTCCATATCAAGGTTTCACATTTCTTGGAGTAATTAATTAATTTTAACATTTTTATACATATCACTTCTCTATTTTTGTTTACATAATTCTTACAATATAAGAAAAGATTGGCACTGTTAATCAAAAAGTTAATTTCGTTTACCGTTAATCCATTAACCTCAAAGTTAATTTCGTTAATCGTTAATCCGCTAATTCGTTAAAATGTAACGGAAGTTAATGGTAAAGCGTTAGCAATAATTATAATTTTATTATTATAAAACAATACAGAAAACGTGTTTTTGCCCTAAAACAACTTCAAAACTGCCAAAACGATAAAATATAAAAATTGACAAAATTATAAGGAGAAAAAAGAGAGAAAACAGAAAATTTTAATAAAATACAATATTAGTATAAAACTAGAACAAAAGTGAATGATAAAGTAACAGAGTGAAACAAAACGAAAGACAATAATACATGAAATAAAAATTACGCGATATGTGATTGAGACAATTTATTTTTTTGTTTCCCAATTCTTTTGAGTATAAATTTTGTCTATGAGTGGCAGATTTTCCTTTGTGAAAAGAAGCTGGGAGCAGGATGACCTCTTGGACCTCAAGATGTCCTTCTCAAATGAGAACAAACGCACCACTGAAGTAGTAAAGGGGGTGGCTGTGCTGAAATCGATGAACAAGTGCTCCAACACTTACTCTCTCGAGAAAGAAGCATCTGTCAGCTCATCCTTAGAGTTGGTCTCAAGGCAGAGCTTGACCAAGTTCTGTGACTTTACCTTCATTTACTTGTGGTTCCTGTTGCTCTCTTGTTACTAGATAATGGTAGTGAAGAAGTTATATTCCTCATCTTTGCTGCTGCTGCTGTTTCCACTATTGCTGCTAATTCGTCCATGTGCTGCTTCAAGTCCTCCTCGACTTTACTATCCATGGTTTTCCTCACTTTGGCGACCTGGGTTATGCTTCTCCAACCAAAAAGTGCTAAACGTGGAGTGAAAGGCAGCAGCCAGCTGACATTCATCATCCTCTAAGAGGAGCCAAAACCTTTTATCGCTACCTGCTAAACGTAGACGAGTATTTTAGGCTTCAAGTCCTTGAGTAGGAAGATCGCTGGATCAACTGCTGGGAGCAGAGTCCCTATGTAGGCCTCTCAGTCTTCAGGATAGTGTTTAGGAATACCACAAAATCATATTTGGAGTTACACCTCGTGTTTCGGAAATAACAAGCATCCTTCCCACCTTAGTGTAGATGCTATCTGCTGCTATATTGCTGCGATTCTGTATGTTCCAGAAGGCCCGTGCCTAGGTTATTGTAGCCATTTAGGGCACCTTGAAAAATGCACTACGCAGTGTAATTTCTGCATCCTTGCTGCCACTAGGTGGGGAGTATATCCCATGTGGATTTGCAGGTTAATATGATTGTCACCGATAGTGCCTACATCGTCAGGCTAAGGGTCAGCCATAGGCAAAGCCATGTAGTCTGTCAGGGAGGTACGAGTATACTCAAACTCTTGCTCGAGTTCGTTCACGAATCTAGCCAACAAAGCAACCACAGCAGCAACATCATTATTGAGGTGATCGTCTACATTTTGAGCTCCGGCACGTCTGGCACTTCACAGTTACTGCTATTGTAAGATTAAGAATCGGTAGCGATCGGACATGTTTTCTACGATCTCTCTATTCAGTGACGTTTTTTTATTTTGGATTTTTCGGTCTAATATATTTAAGTTCGGGAAGATAGTTTACTTTGAGTGTTAGACATTATATTAAAGAAATTTTTAATTATATTTTGAAAAGTTTCTCAGTATGGCTGTTGCTTTGAATGATGTGAGTATGCCTTTTGATGTAAGCTGTGTGTATGTAGTTTGTGATTTTTGTGGTGTTGAAAGAAGAGAAAATGTATTTGAATGCCCGGTTTGTTATGTGACTAGTGCAAATGTGGCTTTGGTTGAGGAGGTGAGTCGGTTACGTGATGAGTGCAAGAGATTAAGTGACTTGGTGAATGAAGTGAGAAGGGATGCAAGTGTACGCATGGAGGATGTGCTGGGACCAGGAGGGTGGAAGATAGGCCTAGAATAGGGACTGGAGAGAAACAAGTGAATGATGTGAGTGAAGATGAATGGTGGGTGAATATGGATAGAATAGATAGGTTAGGACAGCTGAGGTCTGTGAGTAAGAGGGACATGGAACCTGGTAGGTTGACTAACAGATTCGATGCCATGAGAGAGGAAGAGATTGAAAGTGATTTGATGATGTGGTTGTGGCAGAAAGTGAAATAAGTGATAGTTGGAATGAGAACACAAGGGAGGGTAATGCTAGGCCTAGGGGGACTAGAAGGATGACTGAGGTACTTGTGATGGGTGACTCTCAGATTAGATATTTAGATAGGAAGTTGAGTGCGAGCAAATTGAAGGGAGTGAGAGTTTGTTTGCCAGGTGCAGGTGTAAAGGATGTGTCTGAGAGGCATGATACTCTGGTGTCTGGGTGTACGAGGGATGCAGTTGTGATTACGCAATGGGAGTAAATGATGTAAAGAAGGTGGGTTCTTGTGAGTTACCAGAGAGGTACAAAAGGTTAGTTGAAAGAATGAGTGAAAGTAGAGTGAAAGGTGTTGTTTCAGGTGTGCTTTGAGATTGGATGCGTGGATGGAATGGTTGTCTCGTGCAATTGGACTGAATAAGTATGTGAAAGGCCTGTGTGAGGAGTCGAGATTAGTGTTTGGAATGGGTTTTGTGGGAGTAAGGCATTGGATGGACTCCATCTAAGCCGGGCTGGGGTTGACGTGTTGTGGCAGGAGTTAGATAGTGTCGTTGGGTCTTTGCAGTCGGGAAACTAATTACTGATAGTGGTCAGGGAAATATAAGAGTACAGGGTAGGGCAGGGAAAGGAAAGAGATGCAGAGTGGAAGGTATACATTCTAAAAGATGTGCTTCATGGACAGGAGGTCTGAGTTGTCTTTATACCAATGCTCATAGTCTTAGAAATAAGAAAGACAAGTTATTTAGTTATATTATTGATGAAGATATAAATGTAATATGTGTAATAGAATCATGGGTTAATGAAAATAAATTTAATGACAACGTGAGTGAATTTGAACTACAGGGTTATGATATGTACATTAATCAAAGGAGAGATAGAACTAGAGTTGGGTTGATTATTTATCAGAAATAGCATTTCTTCAAATCTAAATAATTCTATAAAGAAAAAAGAAGTTGAGTCACTGTGGATAAATATTAGGGTCAGTTAAAATAAGGTAAACACTTGAGAGCCTTTTACAGACCACCCAGACAGACTGACTGTATTGATGAGCTAATGATCAAGGAAATAAGTAAAGGATGTTAAGTAGTTATTCTTGGTGACTTTAATTTAAATTCTGTGGACTGGGAAAATATCATAGGAAGGGATAGAGCAAGTTGTAAGTTTATAGAATGCTTTGAGGATAATTTTTTGACTCAATTTGTTAATAAGCCACTACGGAGTGACGTGCCAATATATTAAATTTAGTTCTTTCAAAGGATGATCACTTGGTTCAGGAATTGAGCGTCGGGGAAGCAATGGGAAATAGTGATCATCAGATTTTTGGTTTTAACTTGTGAATAGTGAAAGGTAGATCATCAGCAAACTTCACAAAAACTCCCAATTTTTATAGTATAGATTACGATAAATTACGAAACTTACTAAATCAGATTAAGTGGGATATAGAATTCAGGGATAGGAATACTGGTGAGATGTGGGACACTTTTAAGACTATAGTAAACATAGTCCAGGAGCAGTGTATTCCACTGAAGGCTATTAGGAAGAAATGTAGGAAGCCATTTTGGTGGAATCAGGAGATAACTAGGAAAATTTCTGAGAAGAAAAGGGCATACCAGAGATTACAGAGAGAAAGTACTTTTGACAATTTAAATCATTATAGGTCGACCAGAAATGAGCTAAATAAGATTATTAAGAAGAGCAAAAGGGCTGCAGAAATAACTTAGCTAAAAATAATAATAAAGATACAAGAAAATTATTTAGCAATTATAGAATTAATAACAAATTTAACAGTGATAAAATAGGGCCTATTAGATATGAAGGGGTTTTGAAAGAATCTGATGAGGAAATAGTAGAGGTTCTTAATCATCATTTTTCTTCAGTATTTACAGAAGAGAATCAAGAGAGATTAATTGATGATAATTTTAGGTCAAGGGAAATAGTGTTGAATACCATTAATGTGAACAGGAAAATAATTAAAGGGCTTATATTGGAGTTAAATACTAGTAAGTCATCTGGCCCAGACAACATTCATTCTTGGTTACTCAAAGAAGGTGCAGATAGTATTGCAGTAGCTCTTGAGAAGATATATACTCGATCACTAGAGTTTGGAGAAATACCTAATAATTGAAAATTAGCGGAGGTAGTGCCAATTTTTAAAAAGGGAAGTAAAGAGGACCCGAATAACTTTAGGCCGGTAAGCTAAACTTCTATCGTTTGTAAAATCTTTGAGAAGATAGTTAAGAAGGGGATTTCTGACCATCTAAAGTGTGGTAGGTTAATAAATGATACTCAGCATGGATTTAGAAGAGGTAGATCGTGTTTAACAAATTTACTGGATTTTATGGATTATTTTACTAAACAATTAGATAAGGGAGAGAATGTTGGTGTAATTTACTTAGATTTTAGCAAAGCTTTTGATAAGGTTCCACATTGGAGACTAGTTTACAAATTAAAAATGCATGGGATATGTGGTAAAGTTTTGAATTGGATAGATGAATGGCTGAAAGATAGGAAACAGAGTTGTGCTGAATGGGGTGAGGTTACAGTGGAGGGACGTTATCAGTGGCGTACCTCAGGGATCCGTTCTAGGTTCTCTATTATTCATAGTTTATATAAATGATCTTGGGGAGGCTGTAAATAGCAAGGTGTCAATTTTTGCTGATGACACTAAATTGGCAGCTGTAATCAAAGAAGTTGAGGGTAGCTTTAAAGTGCAGAGTGACTTAAATAAGTGATTAGCTTGGTCACAGAAGTGGCAGATGACATTTAACCTTAAAAAATGCAAAGTTCTTAATATGGGAAGGGATAATAGGGAATTTAGCTATGAAATGTATGGGCATTGACTGAATTTTGTTAAGGATGAGAAGGACTTAGGCGTAGTAGTAGAGAGGTCACTGAAGTTTTCAAAGCAGTGTATTGAGGCAAAAAATAGGGCAAATAGGGTGCTAGGATACTTTAACAGGAATGTTAGCTACAAGAGTAAAGAGGTTATCCTTAAACTCTATAACTCGTATGTTAGGCCACATTTAGAGTACTGTATACAGGCATGTTCACCACATTTTAGATATGACATCAACCTGCTAGAGTCAGTACAAAGGAGGGCAACAAAAATAATACCTTTCCTGAAGCACCTTGAATATGAAGATAAACTGAGGGTACTAAATATGTTCTCATTTGAGAGGACATGTGTGAGGGGAGATATGATTGAGCTTTTTAAAATATGCTCTGGGATGGATAAGTTGGATTTTAGCAAGTTATTTGAGTTGGTTGGAAGGTAGTAATAGGACTAGGGGTCACCACTTAAAAATTAAGAAACAGAGGTGCAGGTTGGATGTTAGCAAATATTTTTTCACCAATACAGTGGTAGATTTTTGAAATAGTTTGCCATCTGAGACGGTAGACAGTCCAAACTTGAATGTAATTCAAACGCAGATTAGATGATTTTATTGGGGAAGAGGGTTTAACTTAGGGGGCTATTCTGGACTCATTCTTGTGGATGAAGTTTTTTATTATTGTATATTACGATTGATTTGGATTTTGACGAGTCTTGATGATGATGCTTTTTGTTTTTGACACATTCCTGTGAATGATTCAAATTGTATATTGTAGATTCATGATCTGACACAATCCTATGGATGCATTTTGTGGGTGGGTTTTGACAGATGCTGATGACCTTTGATAGGCCCTTATGGCTTCTGTCATCCATGAAATTATGTTATGTTATTTTATTGTCTGTTGTTACCATGAAATAGAAAGACATTTTGATTTGCTTATAAAATAAGTATTACAATTAGTAAATATTAAAATTAAATTTATAAATAAAATTGATATACAATTTATTTAATAATATCCTGATACGAAATGTTAACAAAACTAATAGAGTAATAAACAAATATAACAATAATCTGATATCATTAGAATTAGAATGTTAATTATCTAAAATATAATGTGGTGTCTTTGTTATGAATGTTTAATTCATAGTGGACATTGACTATAGCATGTGCTAGCACATCATAGGTGTAATGGCCGGTCAGCCTAATGCACGCGAGCACCCCATGCAGTTTGTATCTGGTGGTGGAGTCCAATCAGTGGAAAGTCATGTCAAGGAAAACTTTCCTGTGGACAGACCAGCAGTCAGTTGTAGTGGCTACACATGGAACATCGTCAAGAAATCTAAATTTAAAAAGAAATCATAAGATTTCATATTTTAATTTTTAAATTTGAAATGTAAATTTTGCGACACAAAGTAACTCAAGTATATATATATCAGGTATGATACCTTCCATGAAGATGAACCATCTCAATCAAGTATGACCTTATAATAGCAAAATTGTCGAAATATCACTAGAGGAATGAAATGTCCTTATAAACGAGACATATTATAAATTCGTAAATAAATCAATAATAACAAGTTCGAAATAATCAAATAAAAAGTTTGATGGTTTTGAGTGCATTGGACTATTAGCCTTTTTCTTTTTACATCAATACAAAATTTATGGAAATTGGAGGTGCGGTCTAGGAGTAGAAGCAATATAAAAATGTCATTCTTAGTATTGGCAATAAAGATTACAACATATATGAGAATTACCTGACCAGGTACTGCTTCAAATCAGTATGCGATTAAAGATTCACTTGATTATGTCCTCTACGAGATGAACTCTTGCGATTCAGCGTCTTGATCAGCTCCTCGGGCGCATTAGACTCTGCCACGCTGAATGGCAGCATGTTTACTGCGAACAGATCCGTAATCTGTTGGTCCACAGGAGCTTGGGGTACGTCATTTATAGATGCAGTGATGCAAAAGGACTCGCTATCGCTAATGCTTTGCTGGCGTGCTTTTTTGGCAGAGGGGGGTGAAAAAAGACTGCTGCTGTCTGCTGGAATCAGAAGAAATCCTCTGCTTGTGTTTTACTGCTTTTACACGACATGAACCTGACATGACGTTCTCTTCAAACTGTATAAACTTAGCTGGATGGGTTCTCTTTATGTGTCCTTTGAGATTATTGGGGTTATTTGATTAAGGTAGTGTTGGCAGGCACAACTGGCAGCAGAAAACAACTTATCTACTTCCCTTGACTTAACATAAAGTAGTCATCCAGGTCGATCAAGGGATTCTAAGCTTCTTGTTGATGTCCAATGGTACTAGCAATTTCAGCATAAACGATGTCGACACATTCAAGATCTAAAGATGCCATACTTGGTTGATTATTACAAAATCTTAAATATGTAATTTAAGAAACATTTTACCATCATTTTCCTGGAAACTTTGTTTCATTATATTAATTAAAAAAACGTACTGGATTACATGTAGTTTTCGAAACAGTCTAACACGAGACCATGGCTGCAGCATTACATGCAACCACTCCTCCTTACTGTCATACGCAACCTGAAAGCGCCGCTCTGTCATTTCTGTGCACTTTGAACGGGTCTAAAATATTTACACGCTAAAACTGGAATGAAATATTGATGTACATAAAATTATTTTTTAGGTTAAAGGACTTGAGTTAACGAAGGAAATGTAATGAAAGTTAATTTGTCGTGTCATAATTTTCAAAGTTAACTTAAGAGTTAAATCGTTAACGAAAAGGTTAAGTTCGGTAATTAACGATTAATGAATTAACGGGGTTTGGTGCTTAACTCTAAATACCAGACTACGTAACCAGAGTATATAAGTTTCACAAGTATACCACAAGTAGATAAAGTTATGTTCAAATATAGCAGAATTATATATATATATATATATATATATATATATATATATATATATATATATATATATATATATATATATATATATATATATATATATATCCAAAGAAGTACAGTAACGTACATGTAAATGCAGGAAAGAAACCACAGTGATAAGATTAATTTATTTTCGAAACCAAGTTTCGACGGAAACCTCCGTCGTCCTCAATCGCTTATTAGACTAATGAAATCCAAAAGAGATTCAAAACTTCTGGACACACAAATTTTCAAGTCGGAATCTGATTAAGGAGAGGGGGGGGTGAGGAAGCAGCGGTATTTTTGAGTAAAGGAAGTATAAATTTCTTACTTGTTAAGGGATTAGTGTTGAATTGGCTATCGGAAGTATTAAAGTTTGGAATTTTATTTATAAGCGCCGATTCAATTAGACGCCTATGTATTTAATTGTGAGAATTATAAATTATTTTTGCATTATCATTTTCAATTGAATGGTTTTCATTTGACATGTGGAGAAATAAACTAGAAGAAAGAGATCCACGTCGCATATCTCATTTATGTTCCTTCATTCTCGTAGAGAATCTGCTGCTTTTGCCAATATATATTTGATTGCAAAATTTGCAAGGGATATAATAAACTCTCTGTTCTTTATCGATTGTTCTATTTTTCGACAGACTATTTAGGATCGTTTTTTCGTATTTAAAGCCAACATTGATGTTGTTTAGACGTGCTAACCTTTTAAAAAAAATTAATTGTGGAGAGTATGGGATTGTAATATAATAATTGTCCCATACTTTTTCCTTAGGATTAGCTGGTGAGTAAAAGATGGTCTGGCTTTATAAGGACATTTTTGTATGAACCAAAGGGGATACTACTGCTCAAAAAATGTTTGGATGATCGTATTGATTTCATCCTGCAAGAAACAAGGATAAAAAATGCTATATGCTCTCATGAACAGGGAAGAAACTACGGACCTTTTAACTGATACGTTATGGCACGAGAAATAGTGAGTATAGGCATTAAAGTTGGTTGGTTTCCGGTAGACAGAACAATATGCTTTGTTGTTTACTTTAGATATTTTTACATAAAAAATCGGCAATGAGTTTTTTGTTCCCATTCTACTTTAAATGTAATGGTAAGGTGGATATTATTCAATTGTTCGAAGAAAGAATCTAATGCGGTGTCATTAATAGGCCATGTGGCACATAGATCGTCTACATAGCGGAACCAAGTTATGGGATTAGATAAGATAGAGGGGGGGATGTTTCTCAAAGTTTTCCATGAACAGATTACATAGTATCAGGAAAAGGGGATTATCCATACTCAGGCCATATTTATGTCTGCAAAAACAATCCTCATCTTATATGAGCAGTAGCGGATGCCCTCGAAGGACCACCGTGAGAGGAAGCCCCCTCGGAAATACCCCTCTCCTTTCAAGACCACGTGCGCCTAGCGTGAGAATTTTAGAAAGCTCGAGAAAGAATCAGTCCCTCGCTGAATCACCCGTCACAGCTGTGTTTGCTTTCGGAAGCCACTCGTTCCACACAGGCATACCTCGACACCATCATACACTAACTGTCTGGTGAGAGACCCTGATACTTCCTTGTCCCTGCTATGAACTTCATTGACTTGCTGGGATCGTTGTCAATGATGGCCTGGATCTCCGGAACAAATTGCGGGGAGTTTCATTTCGTATCATAATGCTTAGAGTGAGGTTTTCGGGCCCCCATACCCTCGTATCACAGGATGACTCAACCAACTCTTTCCCTGATCCTCTGCAGCGTCTTCAGATTGACACCCGAGCACTCTGAGATCTTGGAGCTCCCAACGTGAATACCGAGCAGCACAGCTTTGATTTGGACATAATTACCAAAATATATTTAAGATATTTAAGACCCTAATATTTGAGAGAGATTGGATAAAAATCACTTTGAACAAGGAATGAGATAAATTTGACTAGGGTGAAATAAGTTAGGGAAGACTTTAAGATAGCAATGGCAATTGAGTGGTAAATGAACTTAGGTGCTAAATGTATGAATAATGGCAGTTATTATATGGTATTAATCCAGCAATATGTACAAAGTTGTCTTTTAGTTAAGAAGATAGGCGAGCATTTATTATCAATGCGCTTTTCAAAGGAACGCTAATGGAGAAGAGTGTTGTTAGAGGGAAAATATTCAATAGAATTTTAAATTAAAACTTTGATCACCGAGCTACGATCCTCTTTTATAGGGGTCACAGGATGTATGGAAAGAAGAATGTAATATACATAATAAATGATCTTGGAGGATAAATATATTATATAATGAAACTTAATAAATTGACGAGATTTGGGAGATATAGTCAATTCAAGAATAAGATTTAAATATTTTCAACGTACGAACTTTTGAATGGGATTTAGTACGAACATCTATCTAAGAGAATTAGGACAATATTTTAATTGCTTAGACATAATTAAAATACTTAATATTTGGATGAAACGAGTGAAGGAATTAAGGTCACTTTGGGCAAAGATTTGAGATCATTCGAACTAGAATGAATTAAGTAAAAGTGAGGTATAGAAGATTTTAAAAACAGCGATGGAAATTTAGTGGTAAATGGCTTTAAGTGGGAATGGAATTGAACAGTAATTGAAGTATTGGAAGTAATGCAGTATGGAGAAATGGAAGTAATGGAGTTTGTGCAAACAACTAGAGTGGCATGGAAAAGAAAACAGAAATTAAATAAGGTACAGTCATAAAGCGGCAAAATTAACGATCAACATATCTGATCCTTTTGTAGGGGTTAGATGACGGTGTATTAAAAGAGTCGTGTGATCCACAGCAATACCATAGAAGGGCTCCCATTGCTAAGCATTTTCTTTCCACCATCAATGTTAAAAAACGGCTAAAATGGTGCAAAGCCAAGAATAGGGGGAAAATGAATCAGAGGAAGAATTTCATCTTCTCTACCGACTCATCCTTCTCATTCTTTCCTTGTTCAGGGCGATTTCATGTATGGAGAGCACCCAAAGAAGCCTTCGAACCCCGGTCGTCTGACCATAATCGTTGAGTATGGTTCTGTGACTGGTTGGGCGGTGGTATTTTCCTCGTCTTGTGATACTGCTGAATTATATGGTTACTTCTAAGCAGAGGTGGATACGATCTTGAAAATCATTTTTATTATGATGATCTTGATCTATGATCACTTTATTTCTTGTGATCTTTATCTTGATGATCTCTTTAGACCTCAAGATCACTTATAATTTCAGATTCTTAAATATGCCGCTATGCGAATGTCATTTGTTGTTTTTTTTATCCAAGTGACATCTGGAGGCAACTTTGTTCAACACCGACTCTTTAGGTTTCTTGCAACGAGGGTGCAGAAGGTCCCTATTTAAATAAGTGATGATGTCACCTACCCGAAGCCGTAGATTTATTTATATAATTGAACATTATGAGCATTTATTATGCGTCAAATAATACGTATACCTACGTAGTTAACGTTACTAATGAAAGAATTTAGCTAAAATTTTAATTTTTATTAATTTTTATATATATTAACAAATTATAGTATGTTTACGTATGATATAGGCATAAAATATAGCCTAAAGATACATATTCATAATAACCTAATCATCATCATCCTCATCACTAACTCTAAAATTTAAGAAGGGGATTTTTTTGAGTATTTGAATGATAATTTAATCTTAGTTTGGTTATGACTTATGTTTTTTTATCAAAGTTATTTCTAATAATTCTTTTATAATATCAAAAAAAATTGGTGAAGTTGAGAAATAAATATAAGTATCGAAATTTTGTGAATTTTTTAAAACCCAAAGAATTACAAATGGCGAAGTTCAGAAAATTTATTTTTATATATCTTCTTCTATAACTAAATTTTAGCAACGTGATATTTTGAAAGGGGGAAATTTAGTTTAGAGTTATTTTTATTGTAATTGGCAAAGTTCAGGAAATTTATAAAAATTTAACCATGGCTGCTTTTTTTTAGATTTTAAATTTTAATCTTAGTAGCGAAGCGCAAGCTCCCCCCGGGGGGAGTGTCGAAACCATTGCCTGGTTCTAAGTATATTTTATTTACAGCTTGAATTTTTTAATAATGAGTGCAATTTAACCCCTTCCACAAGCTCCCATGGGAACCCTATATTCTAGGTTTGTCAATTTTAGGCGACCAAATTTACCGATTCATTCAAAATCTGTTTCCCCAATGGTGACGCAATCCTACAGCTAGATATTGCACCGATGCACGTAGCTAAAATTGTTAAAACTTGCATAAAAAGTGCAACAGTTATGAAACCACTTTGATTGGCTCTCCAAATCACCAGATCTTAACATAATTGAACATCTCTGGTGTGTTTTTGAGCAGCATGTAAGGAACCTCTTTCCCCACCATCATCTCCGAACAAGCAGTAACAGGTTCTGCTTAAGAAAGGCGTTAAAATTCCCATCGCTACTCTCCAAAAGTTGTATGACTATATTGCTCGACGTATTGAAGCAATTATTGTTACCAAAGGAGGACTAAGTAGATATTAAATAAGAAAAATGTAATTTAGCATTGTGTTTACGTTCACTCCCTGTATGGCTTCCCTTTTTTAATTTATAAAAAAGTACCATAAAAGGTGGAACATTTTATCTCAATAAGAAAAAATAAGAGGAGGAATAGACAGATGAATGAAATGGTTGGGTAAATAAAAAGATGGAGAATGAAGAAAGGGGTTATGGGTGACAACCTGAAAAAGAGCTGGAAGGGCGGATTATATATATACAGCAATGAGTACGTATGGAGAGCATAGAACTGCAAAACTACGAATTTGAATAGGCATGTGGGAATTATTTTTTTTACTTTTTTAAGCGTTTTATAATAAGTGTTCAATATACATTCTATATGAATTGTCGGTTTTTTTAACTTCCTAGTAAAATGATGTAAGAAACTTAAAATTTACAAGTTTACCCTAAGAATTGTTTTCTTTGACGGCTTAATTTTAAATGGGAAACAAATATATTTAAACTCAGTAATTTCAGGTTTTAAAAGTATATATTTTCATAGTTAACTCACAATATTAAATCATTTTACTAACAAATTTTACCCGGTAACCTTGTTTAATATATTATTGTTCTTATTATTACTACTAGTAATAGCATTAATAATATTATTATTTTATATTTTACCGTACATCCCCAAAAGATAGAACACATATATTTCTAACACATTTTCCATAACATTTGCCAGTCAAAATCCAAGGTTTCCAAAATTGGTGTAGATAACGTGTAAGCGTAAACTACTTCTTGGTAAGGGTTAGGCAAATTTAAATGAATAAAACTGAAGTTATCAGTAGATAAGCAATTAACTAGAAAAATTGAAGTGTACAAGATGATCTGAACGACAGAGGGAACAATTTTCTATTAGACTACAACGATTAAATTATAATCAGTGAAAAACATTTGTGCAAGTTATGAGTAATTAAAATTTAGTGTGGAAGTCTTTATTCTCGATGTTGTTTTGACATCTCACGCCACCATAATGAACCTACAGTTGATACTTGCTCCATTCATCTTGAAGAATTTTCTAGATTCTTGAACTCTCTTCGGATTCCTGGTTTTAGACCTTTCTCCGAGTGTCTTACAAACATTTTCAATTGAATTCAAGTCCGAACTCTGTACAGGCCAGTTCACAACAGTGATGTGCTCGTCGTCCAGGAAGGACTTCATCGAATTGGCCGTGTGACAGGGGGTGTTATCCTGCATGAAAATTGCAGGAGGTCTTGTAGGCTCGCATGCTGTCGCAGCAATTCTTTGTTCATCTTTACATTCATTGTGCCCCGTAAGCGCACAATTGGCCCAAGTGCCTTTTACTGAAATCGCGCCCTAGACCATGAGACTTACTCTGTCACACTTCACACTCTTTTTGGTGCAATTGATAGACAATATTTCGCCCGCTCCGCGACTTACGAGCCTCTTGCAATTAGACCCGAACAAATTAAACTTAGATTTATCGTTAAAGTGGATTTGGATTTATTGTTCACCCCTCCATGTAATGTGCCTATTAGCGAATGCAAGACGAACCTTCTTGTTCTTCAGTCTGATCAATGGTTTGACCACGGGTATCGAGCGTGAAGATTGTCTTCCTCCAACTGACATGACACTGTCTGCCTCGAGACACTGCTGGCCAAAATCACACTAATCTCTCGAGAAACTGTTGCGGCCCTTGATACGGCATATCTTCACAAATTGTGGAATTACTCAGTTTTCCTTTTCGAGGTCTTCCTTGGCTTACACTTTTAGAGTGCTTGACAGTCTCTACAATGGCTCCGATTGAAATACAATCTCATGGCGCAGCTTTGCGATCAGCTCACTGACAGAGAGAGCCCTGATAGATTTCTTTGAACTTCTACCTGGATGCTATACAAACAATGCCAGTTTCTCTACAATATACCAAAGCGTTCGCACCATTTGTAGACACTTCAATATTTGTATTAAATTGCTAACCTGTTTAGCCTGTAGTTATTATAGAGTACCTTTGGAAATCTTGGATTTTCTCTAGCAAAAGTTATAGAAGATTTTGTGATAGAAATACAAGCGTTCATATCTTCTTGGTAGGTACTGTACTTCCAGTTTCCGGAATATTTTCTTCACGTTGCAATTTAGCTTTTTTGACCATTATTTTAGTTTGTTTTTTTTAAAAGCAATGTTTTAATTTGTTTCCTTAAGGACGTTTCGTCAATTTACATTTGCGATCTTCAGAAAAATATTAAAATGGTAGGATACCCAATTCTTGTTTTATAATAAATAAGAAGAGAGGAGCGGGTTTTTATTAGTAATTATTATTATATTAGATTAAATTGGTTGGTGGATGAGTGAGAATAGCTTTGGATGGCCTAGATGAAAGGATAATCAGAAGGAAAAGCTCTTGAGTTAGAGAGAAAGGATAGAAATGTGAGAATAAGGGTGGAGGGATAAAAAGGGATGGAAAAAATACAGAATATTTGAATGATGATGTGAATCGTGTAATGGAAAACAAAAAGGTGCCAGAACATCGAATGAAGAGAAAAGAGGAAAAGAATACATGCGTGAAAGATTACAACAAAAATGACAGAGAACTAGGTCAAAACTAGAGAATAAAGAGAGGCGAACAGTGATGTTATTAAAGGGAGGTAAATAAAAAGTGATGGTTATTAAAGGGGGGAAGTGGTGGTTATTGAGTGAGGTGAAAAGTGAGGATTATTAAAGGAAGGTGAAAAATGATTTTATTAAAGAGAAGTGATGGATAGTAAAGGGAAGGTGAAAATGGATGGTTATTAAAGGGAGGCGACATGATGGTTATTGAAGGGAGGTAAAAAGTGATGGTTATTAAAGGGAAGTGAAACGTTATGGTTATTTAAGGTAGGCGAAAAGTGATGGTTATTAAAGACATGTGAAAAGTGATGATCATTAAAGAGAGGCGAACAGTGATGTTTATTGAAAGGAGGTGAAAAGTGATGGTTATTAAAGAGAGGTGAAAAGTGATAGTTATTAAAGGGAGATGAAAAGTGGTAGTTATTAAAGGTTAAAAATGATGGTTATTAAATGAGGTGATGGATGATGGATATTATAGGGAAGGGAAATGTGATAGTTATTAAAAGGTAGTGAAAGTGATGGTTATTAAAGGGAAACGAGAAGTGATTGTTATTAAAGGACAGTGAAGAGTTAGTAATTAAAAGGAGGGGGGGGGGAATAAGAGCTAATAAATGGAGCGGAAAAGTGAGGAGTATTAAAGAGAGGTGAAAAGTGATGGATATTAAAAGGATAGGAAAAGTGATGGATATTAAAAGGATAGGAAAAGTGATGGATATTAAAAGGATAGGAAAAGTGATGGGTATTAAAAGGAGGCAAAAGATAATAGTTATTAAATGGAGGTGAAAATGATGCTTAATAAAGGGAAGCGAAAAGTAGTGGTTATTAAATGGAGGTGAAAAGTTATGGTTAGTAAAAGGGAAAAAAAAGGTAATTGTTAGTAAATGGAGGTTAAATGTGATGGTTATTAAAAGGAGGTGATGGATTATATGGAGGGGAAAAGTGATAGTATTAAAGCGAGGTGAAAAATGATGGTTATTTAAGGGGGCTGAAAGATGATGTTTATTAAAGAGGTTGAAAGTGATGATTAAATAGTGGAGGTGAAAGAAAAGTGGTGATTATTAAATTAAATTGAAAAGTGATGGTTATTAAAAGGTGGTGAAAAGTGATAGTTATTAAATATAGTTGAAAAGTGATGGTTGTA
Source organism: Ceratothoa steindachneri (assembly GCA_963969495.1). Lineage (NCBI taxonomy): Eukaryota > Metazoa > Arthropoda > Malacostraca > Isopoda > Cymothoidae > Ceratothoa > Ceratothoa steindachneri. The sequence continues at coordinate 200,219,278 of OZ018324.1, read as the reverse complement.
TAAGAGATGAGAAAAGTGATGGCTATTAAATGGAGGCCAATAATGATAGTCCTTAAAAGGAGGTGAATAGTGATGGATATTATATTGAGAGGGACAGTGATAGTTATTAAAGGGAGGTTAAAGTGATGGTTATTAAAAGAAAAAGATAAGTGATGGTTATTAAAGGGAAGTGAAAGTGGTGTTTTTTAAAGGGAGGCTAAAACTCATGGTTATTAAAGGAGGGGAAAAGTGATGGTTATTAAATGGAGGAGAAAAATGATCGTTAATAAAGGGAAGTGAAAAGTGTTGTTTATTTAAGGGGGGGGGGGTAAAAGATGATGGTTATTAAAGGAAGGCGAACACTCATTGTAATTGAAAGGAGGTGAAAGTGATAGTTATTAAAGGGAGGCGAAAAGTGATGGTTAGTCAAAGTAGTTAAAAAGTGATGCCTATTACGGGAGGAGGTTGCTGCTCGTTATTAAAGGGAGATGACAAGTGTTAGCTATTAAAGGGAGGTGAAAATTCATGGTTATTAAAGGGAAGCAAAGGAAGGTTATTGAAAGGAGATGAAAAGTGATGGTCATTTCACGAAGGTTAAAAGTGATATTTATTAAAGGGAGGTGAAAAATGATTATTTAAGGGAGACGAAAAGTAATGGTTTTTAAAGGGAGATGAAAGTTGATGGTTAATAAAGAGAGGTGAAAAGGAATGGCTATTTAAGGGAGGTGAAAAGGATGGCTATTAATTGAAGTCGAAAAGTGATGATTATTAAAGCGAGGTGAAGAGGGATAGTTATTAAAGGTGAAAAGTAATGGTTATTAAAGGGGGAAATAACCCCCCTATTAAAGGGAGCTGAAAATTGATGTTTCTAAAGAGGGGTAAGTGATGTTTATTAAATGGGGGGGTAAAATTTGGTTATTAAAGGGATGTGAAAAATGATGGTTATAAAAGTGAGGCGAAATGTGATGATGGCTATTAAAAGGAAGTCAAAATTGATGGTTATTAAAGGGAGGTTAAAACTCATGGTTATAATTGGGAGGCGAGAGTTGGTGATTATTAAATAGGGTGAAAGGTATGGTTATTAAAAGGAGGCGAAAACTGATGGTTATTAAAGTAGGTGAAAAGTGATCGTTAATAAAGGGAGGTGAAAAGTAGTGGTTAATAAAGGGAGGTGAAAAGTGATGTTTATTAAAGGCTAGTAAAAAGTGATGGGAAAAAATGAAGAATGGTACCATCACATTATTTTTCCGCGTTACTCTTTCCTCATCGAGCGAATTTCATATAAAGGTATCTATCAAGGTATCTGTGGTCTCTTTATCCTATCTTCCTTTATTTTTTCTAGCAATTTCCACTTCAGAATTTGTATTTTTTTATATCACATTTGTAACGTGCGTTTGTCTTTTTATCCATGTATTTATTTTCTTCGGGAGTTATTCGTCACGTGTTCCTTTTCCATGTCTCCGTGAATCGTGCTCAGTTTATGGGTGTTTTTAATGTTGTGTTCAAGTTCCGTAAGTCGGAACTGGTAAGAGGCTTGGGTTAAAGTGGGGATTTTAGCACCGATCTCTACCCGTTTGGGGGCATTTTATTTCTCAGTGGGGATCAACAGTTTAATGTGGGAAACACCTTTCCATCCGGTTACTAACTACACCCAATTTGGGTTAAGTGATGTAATCGGGATCGGTATTTCTATTCAGCTAAGCTGTAGTATTGATTAAATACTTTTCGTGGTAAGCATAATGAATGTGGTTTGCAAAGGTGTACCGAAATTTCGCTACTCCCCCCCAGGCTAATTCTTTTCTATTGATTTCCTTTTCCGTGTTACCGTCAGGAATCTCAAATTGGCCTAAGTAGGCTTATTCTTTTAGTGGCTCGAAAAGATTTGGGCTTCAATACTAATTGTTCAATCTTTTGCAGAAATAGTGATCATTATTTTCGTGTTTGAAAAGTTAATTTGCCGCCCCACTACCCCACAGCATAACTGAAAAGGGTTTCTTCTATTCTGAACAGGAAATACTCCCCTATGTGACTAAAGTGGAAGCCAGTGCGCGCGTGTTTGTGCATTAAGTACCTAAGTCACATAAAGGGTGTAATGAGGAGGCCCGAAGGGATAAGGAAAAAAAAAAGAGCAGTGGAGGAGAAAATTATAATAGAAAAGAAGAAGCTGTAATGAATAGTTCTGACTCTAAACATTCATTTGTTAGTCCTAGCGTGACACTTGCTTCCAGACCGATTTATTCGCTATCGTCTTTCGTTTGGCAGCGCTCCACCAAAGAGCCTAAATCTGGCAGCGATTATAAACATTTTAATACCTTTTATCGTACACATGAATGATACAAAACAAATAACACCCATCCATCAACTTAATCCGCCTCATATCGAAAAGAGAGAGATAGAGAGAGAGAGTTAAAGAAAGAAACACTCCATTGTCTTGTAACACCCTGACCGCCCCCCCCTTGAAATTTTTAAAATAAATACGTTAGAAACATCAAGGGAAAGAGGGTATGGGAGAGCAATTTCCGTACAATGAAACCAAATCGGTATAAAATGTCTTTCTAATCGTCTGTCTCCTGTGTCGATGTCCATTTGTATTAATTATCGGGTGGACGGACTCGGCGGCGGGCATTACGTGGTTGGTTGAGCAGCCAACAATAAACCCTTTGAAAGGGGATCCATCCATCACGAGAAAAGGATCTAATCCTTTAAGGATGTGAGATCCCCCTTTCCACTAATTTGGCATTTTAAATGCTGCCGGTTAAATGGGAACGGGAGCAAGCAGCACCAAACCTTGAAGAAGATATGCACGCCATCTGTTGGTTTAGCGGACGCTGATTCGCTTCTATTTTCAGTTTACTTTCAAGTCGGTGATTTTACAAAGCCAATAAAGGATTAATTTGAGTAAAACACTCATTTAAACTGGCATCCAGACACACGTACACACGTAAATGAGATTACAGAGTTTCTCGGTAAAGGGAATATATATATGTGTATACAGTTGTAGGAAAATTGCCGACAGAAAAAAAGGAAAACTAGGATTTCAAGCGCTTTCTCCTCTAAAAAGACCTATTTGGGGGAATGACCATAAAATAAAAGGAAATAACGGAGAAGAGAGGAGTCAGATTTCTTTGAAGATTTTTATTTTGTGATATTTAATAGTAAATAATAAATAGATCGAAGGCAAGCAGTCAATGTTGCATGTTAAAGATTAGGAGAGGAATGATAGAAACATTCAACAAATATTTCTGGAAACAATCACAACATACACACAGACATGTGGACTATTTGACTTTTTGGAGGAGGAGGAGGGGGGGGGGCGCCTTCATTTTATTTCATTCTATGGTGTTGGTCGCACGCTCCTGCACCGGGAATGCCCCCTTCCCCCCCAAGCCAAAGCGTGCTTCCTTTTTCTTGATTTTGTAGAGTTTCTTGTTTTTTGCGGGGGTCGGGTTTTGCTTTTGTTTGTTGCTTCCAAAAATTTTGAATTATCCTAGTACAAGGCTTAATTTTTAATAAAGGCAACCACTCACCTTGCTAGTAGTCGCCAGATGTGGCATATTGAATTTAAAAAAAAAAGAAGATATGATATGTGCATGAATGAAGATATTTGTCCTGTAAAATGGCGCTTATCACATATGTGTTCCATCTTCAAACGCTCTGTTCTTCTCCTGTCTGTCCTACGTAGGTTTCAAGGAGCTACTACACAAGTAGTGCCTGATTTTCGCGGGGGGAGGGGGCTTTTGACGAGGAACCAGACAAAGTAGATTCTTTAATTTCTTTATTCCTAAAAATTCCTGGGAGGTAAATGAAATTGCCTAGGATACGTCACTATTTGGAGGACATCACTTTGAATATCTCTAACTTTATTATAACTAATTTTTTATAACTCATTTTCAAATTAAAGGGACGAAGAAAATGAAAAGACACCCTGTAATCGTTGCCATAAAAGCTCAGTATAATGTTACATAGATTCCTCACTTTCTGAAAGATACCCGATCGTTCGCTGGCAACGATAGAAAAGACCTGGAAGTTTCTGATAGGGATCCAACCTTATCAGCGAAACGTAAAAACATGCAAAGGCTTCTAATCCCATCAGAATCCAAGAATTTGTGCAGAAAGTACAGGAAGAAAGTTAAAAAAACCTCCGTAAATTTGATCAGAACTCTTGCAAATGACTACAAGTTTTCAGAATGAACCAACAGAAGAATTGTGCAGGAAAATATCCGTTACAGGTCGTATGTGACGTGGAGCGGTCAGTTCATATGAGGTATGGGGAAAGAGAATCTCTTGATCCGTGTAAAGCGTTTGCTCTCCATGTTGTAACATCAAGAAGCTGCAATGCTTAGGTTTTCTCTGACGAGAAAAACTTCGATCGGGTCACAAAAGTAATTCTAAGGAATAACAGATGGTTATGCAGAGTAGCAATCGAGGTTCCAACTATAATGCATACCAAGTTTCCAACAACTATGATGGTTCTGGAAGTCGATAGCAGTGAAGGAGATGCCAGGTCCCCTCAGATGTAGCCTCCCGCTGCCGCTGAAGATGTTTTGGAGAAGGTTGTGAGACCCTGAATAGACAAACTACGCAACGGAATGCCTTACATCTTCCAAGACTGCAGCATCTTATAAGAATAGAACAACCCAACCTGGGTGCATGCCAATTTCAATGTTCATGTTCTCCCAAACACATGACCTCCTAACTCACCCGACCCCAATCCACTGGACTATTACATATGGGGCGTCGTCGAGAGAGAGGTCAATCAACACGCCCATAGCACCATCCAATCTCACACTACTCTATAACAAAGACTATATCCAAAATTGATAAAGATCATCTGATTCAGGCATGTCAACTCTCCAGACCCAGAATTGAAGCATTGAGGCTAATGATGGATTCATTGAATAGGCGGGTTATAAGGATTCGAAAGATTATTTGTACAGATTTTCATTTAAATATACCTTTTCTCGATACGCTATATCTTTTTCTACATTCCTAGAAATGACCCTAAAATCCTGACGCACCATATATATATATATATATATATATATATATATATATATATATATATATATATATATATATAAGTAAAAGAAAAATAGTAGAATTTATATTAATAGGAGAAATTCCCAATATTAATTTGTCAGATGGGCAATTGAAATGCAGCCCCCCTCCCCGTAACCTCATCGTAAACAGCTTAGTCAACGATCTTAGACTCGCACCCCCTGATAAATGACCGTCCCCCCCCCTTCGTTTGGTGTTCCTTTGTGTTTTTTCTGATCTGTACGCTATTTATAGACTTTTGTAACAATTGCATTCTCAGTATACGACTGAAGAGGGTATGATAAACTACATACTGAAACTAGTCTCGTAAATTAAACTTTTGGCTCCTATACAGTGGTTTCACTATCATATATACATATATATATATATATATATATATATATATATATATATATATATATATATATATCGTTCAGGGTTGCTCTTGTAGAGGAGAATCTTCATGCTCTGGATGAAAGTGAATACCAGTATAATAGGATTCGTGTAGTACGACGTTTCGGGCTATACACGCCCATCCTCAGGTAATATAAAACAAAAAAGAAATTGTAAACAAGGGATATGAAATGAAAACCTAAAACTAAATTAGAACGAGACCAAAATAAAAATCCTGAACAATTAAAGGAACACAAGAACTAATTTCCATGCACAAAAGCTCACCTTGCGGAATGAGGAGTTAAGGAAGACTGAAGGTGAAGAGAAATAGCAAAGAAGTAAGGTTGGTTGACGGTGCGGGGAAAATATTGGTTGGTTGAAACTGTGTGATTGACAATGGATAGGAAGATAAGTTGCTATTGAGAGAAGGATTGTATTGATTTATATATAGCGATTCCAAAATCCTCAGCGACGTAGGGTCTTGACTAGATCCCAATATTTTTCAAATTATTGGTAGATATCTCCGTTTTTTATGTCTATTGGGTAGACCTACTGATTAACGTGGAATCCGAACCACCATAAAAGCGACCTGAACCGGGCCTCTATCCGGTGACTAACCACACCCGATTCGGCTTATTAACTTCGCTCAAATAAAACTTGAACAATGAGCACAAAAACACTCAGGAACCCCTAAAAAGAAACACTTGGATAAGAACTCACTCTCGGGTGATGGATCAAATAAAAATGATAGAAATTCTGAAGAAACGACACAACATCGACGAAATGAATCCTAAACTGAGTACCTTTATAAAGATGCCCTGAAGACGGGAGTAGGAAATCCGTCCATTCGGCCGAGGTAACAGGGCAAACTCGAGCATTGGACCTAATGGAAATATTTCTCTAGCTAGGGAGGCTGAAGGGCTTTGCCAAGCAGTTGGATGAGAAGATGATGACCCCGATAGGTTACGCGTTTATTAAGATAGACCAATGAAGTCTACTTTGTCACAGATCATCTATTGGGGGGAGGACTCCCCCCTCCCCCTACTCCGCCCTCGACGGGGGCGAGTATGCAAATTGACCCTTCCCTTTAATTCCTTTCAATCTAAAGTTCCCTTTAAAGTGTAAATCTTTATTTAGTTTAAATTTTCCTCTGTTCCTCTTTTGCCTTTCATGTCCAATTTCGACAAACATCCTCCCGTGCCCCCACCCCCCATTACTTTACCCCAGCCCCCCACAACTCCACTTTCGAGTCGGAGTTTTATTCTTTCAATGGATGTTCCGAAGTCCCCTTCCGAGAAGGGTTGGGAGGACCGATTATGCGGTTTTTAAGGAGGACCTTCGACGAGGAGGACCTCGAAAGGTTATGAACTTGAGAGTGATGGGTTGGATTACACGCTTTGGGGGGGGGAGGGGGGGGTGTGAAATCCTATGATGAGGAATTTGAGAGCGATGTTTTTTTTTCGAGGACTTTGGTTGAGGAGGACCTTCGACGAAGAGGGCTTTCGACGAGGAGGACCTTCGACGAAGAGGGCTTTTGACGAGGAGGACCTTCGACGACGAGGACCTTGCTAAGGAACGAAGGATTCTGCGTTTTTAGAGGAGGACCTTGAGACCTAAGGGCAGAATTCCATGATGTGCGAGGATGACCTTGGGTGAGGGGGACCTTCAAAAGAGAGGAGCAGGATTACATGCAGGATTTGAAAATTCCAAAGGAAACAGATAATAATAATGAAAATAACAAAAAACCCGCTCTTAATAATAATAATTTCATTAATAATAATTCAACGAAATTCTATTTTATTTTGAACATGCTTTTTCCTAGGACCGCATCATCTTGCTGTGTGCGAACACGCTTGTTCCAATATTAATTAAAAATTTAAATTTTGAACTTTTTAATAAACTTTTTCGGGTGTTACTTTTTGTTTTCTTTCCCTTTCTCTAACTCCCTTATTTATTATCTATTCTTCCCCTGATCCTTTTTTTTTACGTTGACGGAACTTGTGTTCATTTAATTAAACAATTTTCACTTTGTTTATTTTTATTTAAAAATAAACGTCTTTACGTCTGTGTGTACGTAGAAAATGAACGTTCACGTTAAGTCTACTTATCAAAGATTTAAATATCATAAAACCCGAAAAGCCTACGTACATGTGGATAGTTCAGGTTATGGATGGGCGCCTTCAATTGTTTGGTCATTTCTTTTCATATATTTATCCTAGGGGTTCTCTATCCGCCGTTGGTGGTCGTTTGTTTTTCTATTTCCTCTAAGCAGGCGAATAATGTCTATTTTACGATTTCCAGTTTTATTTCGGAGTGGGTGGGCACTGCGGTGAGCGAGGGGGCCAAACATCAGAGGAGAGTGTTCACGAATCAGTGATTTCCGCATTTAATCCCCATGGAATCCGTCCATACCCATCTGAAGTCCGATTAGAGGGGGGTTTTTTAAGCCATTGAAGGGCGGGTATATGAGAAATTACGCGCCCGGGATCCCTTTTAGAGACCCTTAAGATTGAGAAGTTAAGAAACTACCAAATTTTGACATGCAATCGAACCCCCACGTAAAGTTTTCGTTACATTTTGAAATGAAATTGCAACACAATAATTGATAGACCGGGGGGGGGGGGACAAGGTGTATCGAGAACCGTTAAGTTAAAAGCGAAGAGTGAATTGTATAGTAAGGCAATTAGTAAGGTGACTGTCGAAAGGGGTGGAAGTGATTGGGTATCGAATCCTCATTTGTCATAATTAGGGAGATCGAGTCTGTGAAGGGACTGAATCGCCGAACAAAAGGTCGCGGTTGGTCGAGAATTCCCTGCGGGACCCCTTAAGGAAGGAGTCCAATTTGAGCGTCCCTACTTTACTGAAGAGACAACCCTGTAGTCACCAACGTTGGATATCATTCGATTTTGCAATTTCTTTACCCTCTCCCCCGGGGGACCTTATACTAACGCTGTTGTGTCAGATTGAGTTAAAGCGTGAGATAATTGGCTGTGTGAACTGTATGTAAACGTGATGGAAGGGATTAGGAGAGTCGCACGATGGGGATTTAGGAAGGACGAGACGAGCAGGTGAGAAGCGAGACGCTTACCCTCTTTGAGGTGACATGACTCGTCCTTCTCGCTTTCCCTCGCCCGTCTTTTCGGTGACGCCACCCGGCCATTTGACCGAATCGGCCACTGAGGCCTTTCTTCCTCCACAAAAGCACCCAGGGTCTCACCTGGATGACGCTAAGTCAATTACACGGCCCACTAAAGACGGTTACGTAGAGGGTAAACCTCCGCGTCCATGAAGCGAACCAGAGACCTTTACGTTAAGTTGAAATAGAACTCAATTTCAATTTTCAGGAGCTTGGGGGTTACGTCAAATAGGGCACTCTCGACTGAATAAACTCAACAAGAATGTGAGAGCATTAACTTTTAGTGTTAGAATTCCTCTATTGAGACCGTCCGGGGGAGGCCATCGGTCCGGACTTCCGATTGGAAGAAACTGCGCATGCGCGGCAACCATTTTGATTCTTCTCGTCTCCCGTCCGAAAGGTGCTTTTTCTGCCAGTCTGCCTTCCATTTCCGGGGTCCCCACAGCTAATGATGACAGCTTTTGATGATGGAATGATTTGCTTCCGTAAGAGAGAAAAAAGATGGGGGGGGGGAGCAATGGGGCTCTCGCTGCCTCTTAATTCACTCAGGCTCGGGCAAATGGGCCTGACTCCGGCGTCGAGCACTCAATTACGTCATCAAACTACGTCACAACCCGCGCCCGTGGGAGTCGCGATACGGGTCTATTTGTGATCATACCCGGGACGATTATGAAGCCTACCTGCGCCTTTTTAAGACGTGCTGAATTCGATGTTCGTTACAAGTGACGCTGTTCATTTGTTTACATTTATCTCATTTATGATCTCCGCCTCATCGTACACAATGAGAGGATGTTCAGGAGAGTTGGGCGGCCTCCAAAACACTAGAACTACTAGTTGTTTACTTCCACACATTTTAACAAACCATAACTTCATTTTCTTTAGTAATTTTTATATAAAAAAACTCCCAAATGCATTCGTTGGGTTCTCTCTTTTTAACCTAACCTAATAAACCTAACTATATAAACTTGACCTAACCTAACCAAACCTAACATAACCATACCTAATCTTACCTAGCCTAACCAAATTTAACCTTACCTATGTAGGCAAACCTAGTCTCACCACACCTAACTAAACTAAACTTAACTTCATCTAACCTAACCTAACTAAACCAAACGTGGCCTTGGTTAACTAAACCTAGCCTAGCCAAACAACTAAGCCAAAACTTAATAACCCAAACGCAAAGTTGCGTAACTAAACCAATTATAAGCGAACCAACCTTGCATAACCTAATATTATCTTACGAGACCTAACCAAACATAAATTAACCTAACCTAACTTAACTAAACCAAACAAACATAATCTAACGTTACCAAATCTACTTAAACGAAGCCATATGTAACTTTACTTAACCTAATTTACACAAACCTAACCTTATCTAACCAAACCTAACCTAACTAAATGAAACTAATTCTAACCAAACATCACCTAACCTAACTAAACCAAACTCAATCTAACCAAATATAACCATAACCTCCTCTAACCAAACCTAACCTATCTTAACTAACCGAAACTTAATCTAACCAAACCTAACATAACCAAATCAAGCCTAACCTAACCTAATTACCCAAACTTAATATGACCAAATCTAACCAAACTAAGCCTAAATAAAACAAACCTAACCTCACATAACCCAACTAAACCAAACTTAACCACAACCAAACCTAACCAAACCAAGCCTACCTTAACCAAACATAGTCTCATTTAACCTAACTAAACCACATATAAGTTTAAGGTGACCAACGAGGGAATCGCACCCAAACTTCCTTGAAAAGAGGCTTGCGGTAGGAGTGGTGAAGTTGGCTGAAAAAAATAATGAGTGGAAGATGTATAACTGAGAGATTCTAAAGAGGAGACTACTTGGGGCGTTCGAGACCCCGGGGAAACGCATCTCCACACGGCATGAGGGTCGCGCAATGTAAGAAACAAGAATGACCAAAGGGAGAATTTTATTCCTTGTCTACAGAATAGGAAGAAGTCGAGAAGGTGTGTTACGTCCAAGAACAGGCTTGTGCAAAGAGCAATTGTGGCAAGAAGTCTGAAGAGGCACCTTCTAGCCTGGACATGATGACAATAGTAACGTACCATGTATTATTACTGTATATTATTACTGTATATTATTTCTTCTTTTTCTATTTTTCCTTCTTCTTCTTCTTATTATTATTATTATACATACAGAAGAGCTGAAGAAAAGCATTAGGTGGTCAAAAAATGGCCACAAAGAAGAAATTTGTTGCCTGGACTAAAAAACAATTTGCACGATCCTTTGATTTAACCTAAAACAATACGCTACCATTTTTCATTTCGAACAGGTTTCGATGAAACAGTTCATTAAAGCTATCCCTGTTAATGGACAATGTCTGCAGCAGTGGTGGGCAGTCCGTCAGTACCGATGACGGAAGGTCCGTCAGTCCGTCACTAACGGACTCCCGTTTCACTGGCGGACTGACGACTGACGGAAACTTTGAAACAGTGACGGGATAAGCGCCGACGGAAGCGATTTTCGACCGTCACCCGAACCGTCCCTAACCCAAAAAGCAAAGACGACCTTCGGCAAATAATGTTTCCGTCAGTCGTCAGAGAAACGGGAGTCCGTTAGTCACGGACTGACGGACCTTCCGTCATCGGTACTGACGGACTGCCCACCACTGGACTCTGCAGTACTGTTCACGAGGTTTCTAAACATCACCATTGAGAAAATTGAAGCAGGAATATTTTTTGGCCCTGACATTCGTAAACTAATGAAGGATCCAAGAGTTTGTGAGAAAACCATGAGTGAAATTCAAAACCAGGCATTGGTGATTTTCAAGTATGTTGAAGAGAGTTTGGTGGGAAAACTATAAATGTTCAAATTACAAAGCTATATTTAAAACCATGTTGCAAAACTTCAAAAACTTTGGTGTTATAATGAATGTTAATGTAGACATTTTACACTCATACCTCGACTATTTCCCAGAGAACCTTGGAGATCTGTGTGACCTCCACGTTGAGAGATTTCACCAAGACATTAAAGAAAGGGAACGGAGGTACCAGGAAAGATGAAATGCAAATATGATGGAGGATTACTGCTGTACCGTAAGGAGAGACTTCAACCAATTACTAGGAAGTGTAACTCAAAGAAAACGAAGTTTGAATATGAAATAAAACTACTTTAAAAACAAGTGCCTTAAAAAGTATCGACTATTTATATACATTATCCAATCTTCTTCATTATTGTATTAATCATTAATATTACATCGTACTTTGATCTAAAAAAAGTCCTAATGATAAATTAAAGGTGAGAAAATCTTAATTTCTTCGTCAGTTTTTGTGCAAAATCTATACATGCAGACTTATGTTTTTATTGTAATTATGATTGGTATTAATATAGTGTTGTAATTTTCATGATAATTAGATCAGTTGTACAGGGTGATAACTAAAAATACTACTGATTATTTAGAAGAATCATACAGCACGTCATTAACCCTTGAAAAGTTCTGGGCCTAAGTTACAAATATTTATTTTCAGACAAGTGGAAAGACGTATTTTTTTAAGGAAATTTTATAGAAGTATAATTTTTACTTTGGATACAAGTTTCAGAAGTAACTGGCTTCCATCATCAGTCTAAGAATAATATCAGGAATGGTCAATAGTGATTAAAGATAAAAAATGTTTGTAGGATAGTAGGAGAGGGTTTAGGTAGAAAGGTGTGGGGTAGGGGGGGACGGCGAGAATTGGTGTAGTAGTACGTCTAGCGATTGCTTCACCAGTGCTTCTTTTGAGCTGTTCTTGTTATTATTTTTTTCATTATCGTTAGTGAGCATGCAAACCTTTGTATTCAGAATTTGAGTCTATTTTGTCTATAGAACTTATGTTCTTTGTGTATATATATTTTTCTCTTCTTTTGTGTTGTTTTTTTCACAATCTTTGTTCTGTTTTTTGGTTGTTTTTCTTTAATTTTACATCTTATGTTTTTGTTTCTTTTGTCCATTGTGGATCTTTTGTTTTCATTGTCCACCTCTGATTTTTTTATTGTCCACTTTGGATTTTTTTTTCTTTTTTTTACTAGGTTTTACATTTTGTGAATATATATATATATATATATATATATATATATATATATATATATATATATATATATATATATATATATATATAATGATTTAAAATGACATTTATGGTTCCCTCCCCTCTTTTAAGGGATAATTATTTATGAAAGATATCAAGAAACTAAAAAATGCCTCTTCTGCTGTTAAATATAACAATAACTATATATATATATATATATATATATAAAGGGTGTTCCATTAAGATGGATCGAAGTTAGCAGTAAATAAAACCGTGTTATTGATGAAAATTTATTGATTTCATTATTGGATCATGTTATTTGAGTCATGGCAATTATGTGTGAAAAATAATATCGCCTAAATGTCTGCCAAGGCTTCGGCGGCACATCTCCACTCTATGGTCAAATTTTTGATGACGTCTCTGCATAGTTGCCCCTCGATCTCACCAATATGCCTTATTATCTCATCCTTCAGCTGTTGAATTGTTGTTGGCTTCTTAGCATAGACCTTACTTTTGAGATGTCCCCAAAGAAAGAAATCTAAAGGCGTCAAGTCACACGATCGTGGTGGCCAATTGACCTCGCTGTTTCGAGAGATGATGCGACCTGGGAACTTCTCATTCAATAAAGCCATTGTTGCATTGACTGTGTGGCATGTGGCGCCGTCCTGTTGGAACCACAAATCTTCCACATCCATAGAATTCAATTCAGGCCATAAAAAGTTCGTTATCATGGCACGGTATCGCTCGCCTGTGACCGTAACAGAATTCCCGGCATCATTTTCCAAGAAATACGGCCCAATCAATGATTCCGCTAGCAAAAAATGCACACCAAACAGTGGTGACCTTTTGTGGATGCAGTGGCTTTTCAACAATCTTCCTTTGATTTTCATCAGCCCAAATGCGACAATTCTACTTATTAACGAATCCACCAAGATGAAAATGGGCTTCATCACTAAAGATCATTTTTTGCGAAAAATCATCATCGGCTTGTCTTTGCTCGTGCACCCAATTGACGAATGTACAGTGCTTTAAATGGTTAGCAGTCTTCAGTTCTTGTGTCAATTGAATTTTGTAAGCGTGTAGAGACAAATCTTTTGTCAAAATTCGATGTAACGTTGTTGTGAAGAGGTTCAATTCCTGCGCGCGATGACGAATAGAGGTATCTGGATCTTCCGCCACATTCTCGCGCACTGGAGCAATGTTTTCAGCTGAACGGCGTAAACGAGCACACAATGGCGTTTTCATATCTGCCACCGACCCCGTTTGTTTGAATTTACGAACAATTTTCCCAATTGCACTCTCGGTTGGTCGATTATGTTGACCAAAATAACCGCGAAGTGCCCGAAATGCGTTTCTGTTTGAACGTCCATTTTCGTAATGGGCTTCGATAACTTTAACACGTTGTTCGATTGTTAATCTTTCCATGGTTGAAATTGCTAAAGACTGAAGTTGTTAAATCTGAAAGAAAAAGAAAAAAATCATTAGACGCTTAAACTTAACTCACATTTAAAATCGGTCCAAGTTATTGGAACACCTTTTACATATATATATATATATATATATATATATATATATATATATATATATATATATATATATATATATATATATATATATATATATAAAACCTCTTAATTACGAGGTTATTTATTCGGTTCAACTTTTATTGTCGAGAAGAGAAGTTTTTAATTTCTTTTAATTCTTGTTGGGGATTTGGGTTTGTTTGTTTGTATATTGGTTCAATAGCTTAAGGTACACTGAGTTGGGTGTTATCATATTCACGATAACGTTTAGACAAAAGATCTTTATTTCATGTATCTTATATTAGTTTTCTCAATTTTATGGTTCTTCTAAATTATTTAACCTTGATAACAGAAGTGGCCAAGGGTTGCACTTTATATACCAGTCGTAAAACAAAGGCGTTGATGGAAAAAAGTTAAAAAAAAAGTATAAAAGAGCAGAGGGCTTTTGATAAACCATGATAAAATGTTAAGTAATAAATATTCATAAATACATAGACATTACACTTACATACGTAAATAAACATATATATGTGAAGGGAACATTGTAAAGACGTTCACTACTGGCTCGTTGTCCTGATGAAGGTGTCTCGCCAGATAAGACTTTGTGCCCATGTTTAGTCGAAAAAAATAGAATACACCTGATATATATATATATATATATATATATATATATATATATATATATATATATATATATATATATATATATATATATATATATATATATATATATATCATCATTAACTCTAAAATTTAAGAAGGGGATTTTTTTGAGTATTTGAATGATAATTTCATCTTAGTTTGGTTATGACTTATGTTTTTTATCAAAGTTATTTATAATAATTCTTTTATAATATCAAAAAACAAAATGGGGAAGTTCAGAAATAAGTATAATTATCCAAATTTTGTGAATTTTTTAAAAACCAAATAATTACTAATGGTAAAGTTCAGAAAATTAATTTTTATATATCTTCTTCTACTATCTTCTTTTATATCTTCTATTCTTCTATAACTCTATATTTTAGCAACGTGATCTTTTGAAAGGGGTGAAATTTAGTTTAGTTACCTTTTAATATTATTATAATTAGCAAATTCAGAAAATTTATAAATATTTAACGATGGCTGCTTTTTTTTAGATTTTAAATTTTAATCTTAGCAGCGAAACGCAAGTACTACCCGTAGGGAGGGAGTGGCGAAGCCATTGCCTGGTATATACATATATATATATATATATATATATATATATATATATATATATATATATATATATATATATATATATATATATATATATATATATATATATATGAGGAATTAAACCACATTCTCCGAAGACAATTTTTAATTCAGAACAGTTTCGGTGTATCTCACACCCTTTTTCAACTGACACTGGATAGAAAATATAAGAAAAGTGCTTACAAACATAACACAGGGTCAGGTCGTGAAAGATCCCCTCTTTTTCCCCCCAATCCCTTACTTGTGGCTAATCAGGGGGGGGGGGTTAGGCCTAAACATATTGAAGGGCTGACATTTTACTATTTTGTTTATTTGCTTTCGTATTACAGGATTAAAAAAAAATTGACCCTCAGATAGATTTTTTATTAGGAACTGACGATATCAAGCTCGATTCTACGATTCTTCCCTTAACATAGTTAGCCGATTTAAATACCATTTTACTTCCATTGAAATCGATCGAATGATTCAAGTCTCTAACATGGCAAAATATTCCACTGCTTTCGCTGCCCACTCTAATATCTCTTTTGTGTTCGTACAATCTCTTGTCTAGATTTCTCCCCGTTTTCCCTATATAAACTTTATGGCAATCGTTGCATGGTATTGCATATACTCCTATGTTATGATGTTCTTTGGGTTTCCTGGCAATCATCAATTGGTTTAAGGAATTATTATATTTAAAGGCTAGATTAATACTCGCTGTTCCAAATATGTCCTTTAAACTATTTAATTTATTATTAAATCGCAATTTTATACATTTGTTGAAGTCATTAGTGCGGGAAGGCTTATTACCATAGAATGTTTTCCTAGCTGCAAAATGGGCAGACGATATGAACCAATCGGGGTAATACAAATTAGAAAAAAATGGTCCTGATAATGACAATTTCTTCATCTAAATAGGAAGGATGACATATTTTATATGCTCTAAGGAAAAGGTTAGAAATTACCGATTTTTTAACAGTATTATCGTGAAACGAAAAATAATGTATATAGGCATTTGAGTTGGTTGGTTTCCTATACACGTCAAGTTTTAATTCATGGTGATCTTTATTAATGAGGACATCTAAAGCAAATAGTAAAATGTCAGCCCTTCAATATGTTTATGCCTACCCCCCTCCCTGATTAGCCACAAGTAGGGGATTTGGGGAAAAAAGAGGGGATCTTTCACGACCTGACCCTGTGTTATGTTTGTAAGCACTTTTCTTATATTTTCTATCCAGTGTCAGTTGAAAAAGGGTGTGAGATACACCGAAACTGTTCTGAATTAAATTGTCTTCGGAGAATGTGGTTTAATTCCTCATCTTTTATCTTTTCTTGCGATATTGCATTAATTTTCATCATATATATATATATATATATATATATATATATATATATATATATATATATATATATATATATATATATATATAGATATATATATACAGATAGATATATATATATATATATATATATATATATATATATATATATATATATATATATATATATATATATAATATCCTGGCGGCGTATCAATAACGTAAAATGTATTAAATTCGCGACGTCAGATCACACGCTCGAGCTGTACCCAAAAGCGGCCAATCCTCCATACCCTTCCCCCCTCCTACTTCCCGACATTCACCCTTAAAAGAAATTCATTGAAATGAATAAATTTGATTATCAAAAGGAGAGAGAGAAAAAAACAAGTATATATATATATATATATATATATATATATATATATATATATATATATATATATATATATATATATATATATATATATATATATATATATATATATATATATATATGGAAAGGAGAGAGAGACATTAAATTTCATAACTGTAATCATATTATTGAGTCGATTGAATACGGTGTGAGAGGGAGGGGTGTGGGGGTTCTTCTGCCATTCGCAAACCCATGTTGCCTCCCCCCCTCTTCATCAGAGCATGATTTAAAAAGGGGGATATCTCGCTTTTGAGGATGGGGGATGGGGAGCGCCTCCCTCCTCCCTCTCCCTAAACTCGTCTTTAATGTTGACAATTGACGAAATTCTCTCTTTGTTACTTTGATCATTACTCTCTCTCTCTCTCTCTCTCTCTCTCTCTCTCTCAAACACTCTGTATTTATTTCTATCTATCTTTCTTATTCTCTCTCCATTATTTCTCCCTTATTATATCTTTCTTATTTTCTCTCTCTTATTCTCTCTCTCTTATTATCTCTCTCGCTCTTTCTCTTTCTCCCTCTCTCTCTGTATTTATTTCTCTCTCTATCTTTCTTATTCTCTTTCTCCATTATGTTCTCTCACTATCTCTTATATTCTCTCTCTTATTATATTTTTCTCTCTCTCTCTCTCTCTCTCTCTCTCTCTCTCTGTACTCTCTCTCCTCTCTGTCTCTCACTCGCTGTTTGTGTGCGTGTGTGCGTGACGAGGAAATGCCCTTTGACGCGAAGCGTTTTCACGCTGAACAATGGCTGTATTTGCTCTAAATAAAATATTATTATTATGGGCGTCCAGAAGTCAAGTTTCCTCCGATCCGATCGCTCCTTTTGGCGGTCCTCCCTCTTAAACGCTCCATTGGAGGCCAATTCACCAGAAATTGAAGCCTCCCCCCCCCTCCCTCCCTCCTCCTCCTGTCTCCTCCTCTCCGAGTGACGCGCGACCCGGGGCAGCCAAACAACCACTCGATGCAACCATACCTAACCAGCACCAACCAATTAACCACTCCATTCGCCATTTTCTGTGTCCGTATTTTACGAACTGGTTGTTATCGTTGTTGTTCTTCTTATTTCATTCTTCTTGTTCTTTTCTACTTCTAATTCTCTTAATTCTCTCTCGTTCTTCGATCCCTGCGAGGGAAGATATAAAATTGAAAATAATAACAAAAAAATAAAATAGGATCCCTTCTGGAGGTCCCCAAGCGGGCAAAAGCGCCGAAATAATAATGATTGTCCTTTCTTTAAGTTAATTAAAAAAAAATAAACGTAAAACAAAAGTAATAACATGAAAAATAATAACAGAAACCAATAAACTAAAAAAATAACAACCCTGTCACGTCTCCCTTAGCGACCTAAGTAAGGAACTCAACCTCCAGCACGAGGGACACGTGATAGCCCCCTGTACGTCGCTCTACAGGGACAAGAACCCCGCACAAAGAATTCTCAGACTAGGATAACCATCCAAAATGAGGTATCCAAAAAAAAAATGTCAAAACGTTCAGGAAAAACAAAAATCTGCCATAGCAAACATGATCACCCCTATATATTAAGTGTGGAGGGATACATACAAAGCTCTTTATAAATAGACTCGTTACAAAGAACACATGTACATATACAAGTACAAATTTGAACCTTCTTGTGGTGAACACAAGGTTCCTGAACATCCGTACAAGATTTGAAGTGACCTGCACGTTTTGCAGTATTTTACGGCATTTTTCCCTAATCTCTTAAATGATATTTAGATTTTAGCAATCCGAAAATGATAACACGAGACCAGAAGCCTTTACAAAGCCTTAAAATAGCTCATATTTTTAAGAAAGAAGGAAAGAAAGATCTTCAACTACTGTCTCATCAAATGGAGCATCATTGCCCTCAGCGAAGTTAGAAGAATAGAGGAAAGAAATATACAATTGAAAAATGGTCACATACTCTTGTATGCATGTAGAAACGACACACATAATGGTGGTATAGGATTTATCATGAACCGTGACATTGTAACATTTATAATAGGATTATAGGAATGTCTGATATATTAATATAACTATAGTAATCAATCAAATAGATGTTTGCTACAAGTAATCTAAGCATAGGGATTTACGACATCTCATATGAAGAAGTTGAGGACTTGGTTGCACCACTTTTGAATGTATATTCACAATGGGGACATCAGTTCAAGATGATGATGAGTGAGTTTAATGCAAACATTTGAGAATAAAGACACGACAGCCGATCGGAAGGAAAAATGGCATTAGGAAAATGAACGTGGAAACAGATTATAGAATTTGTAGAAAGAACAACCCTTTACATTATGGACATCTCCCAAAAGAGGTAACGCAGATGGGCATGGATGGGGCCAAATGGAACCATCAATGAGGTTAATTTATACACCTGAATAAAAATATCATTAGGAAAATATCTGCTACCATCTCCTCCATCATAGCGACCACAAGTTACTTAGGAACAAGGTCAAAACAAATCTAAATCAAGAGAGGAAAACTTACATAGAGAGCAAACCCAGTGAAACTTCACTCCCGAAGTGAAATAAATACCTTCCAAATTACACTAACAAACAGTTTAATGAACTATATACTCAAGTCAGAAAATTTGCATTTAAAACTGCAATAATGATATAAGAGAAACTCAGCCACGGCAAAATGACTTGAGACCTACCAAGTTTTTTGAGCGTATTAATGTGTATTGTGTTTAGCATGATGCAGTGACAGTGCACATAATTTTTTTCTAGAAGTATCTGGCCTCCTGGGCAATGGTCTGTGCTGCATGTGCTGTGCTGCCAATGACACTCAGCGCTACGGTAGACGTGATTGGGAGATGTTGAGTCTCCTCCATACTGCATCAATAATCTGCTGCTTTTTGTTGTTAGTGGTTCCTGCCCAGTATTTTCCTACGGTCGTTTTGAATTGCCTGGGAAGTACTGTATTGCTGAGGAGAAAGCTCTTATTCTTGCGTGGAGACAAGAAAATGACCCGATTAAGACGATATGTGAACGTACAGGAAGAGCAAAAGCAACCATATTGAGGCTGCTGGCAGCAGCCCGGGGACTCCCACCCAACGCCATTCCGGAGCACAAATTCGGCGGTGGAAGGCGAAGGAAGACTTCTGCTGTAACATATGTCCTCATTAAGAGAGAATTGGAGAAGGACCCTCGACTGACAGCGCCCGAATTGAAGGAATTGCATCCAGGACTGCAATAAAACGTCGCTATTCGAACCATTCGTCATCGGCTGCAGCAGGACTTGGGGCTTCAATGCCGTAAAGCCGCCGTGAAACCGCTTATAAATCAACGCATAAAGAAGCAACGTCTTGCATTCACAAAGAAATATGCACATTGGCTATCGGCACAGTGGAGGAAGGTAACGTTTTCCGATGAAAGCAATTTCCAGGTGTTTCGGACGGGATCTATCACGGTTTCTTCGCCCGTCGTCTTCCGATCGGTACAACCCAAGATACAGTGTTCCAACAGTTAAACACCCCGATTCAGTGATGGTTTGGGGTTCTTTTTCTGGTGAGAATGGAAGGGCAGGCCTTTACTTCCTTCCAAAGAACCAAAAGATGAACACTGATCGGTATATTGACGTTCTGAATGACTATATGTTGGAAATGTTCACCATTCACGAGTGTAAAATCTTTATGCATTAGAGTGCTCCCTGCCATACGGCCAAGAAGGTCACGAAGTGGCTCCACGAGAGACAGATTGAGATGTTAGAGTGGCCTGGGAATAGTCCTGACCTCAACCCCATAGAGAATTGTTGGCAGTAAATGAAGAAAACCATGCGCGGGAAGAAGACTCCAAACCTGGATACCCTCAGAGCAGAGCTGATGAAGGTGTGGTGCACAAAGATGTCCTTGGATTACTTCAAGAACTTAAGCGATTGCATGCCAAAACGCCCTAACATGGTCATCAAGAATAAGGGCAACATGACTAAATAGTAAACTATGTGGTTACTATGTATTTTTTAGTACAATACTCTAATTTTCAGGCTGAAGTTTTATTTTTCCTTAAAAATGTGCTAGGTCTCAAGTCATTTAGCCGTGGTGTATTATTTTACAATGCGCAACATTGGCAAATAACAATGGATCAAGTTCCTGCTTGATAGGTGAGCAGAAGGAGCAAGGTTTATAAAGAGTTTACAAACAAAGCAATAAATCCGTCCTTCTAAGGGAAAGTAAACAAACCACTGTCGTATATAAGTTTCCTCATTGGCTTTTGTTGAATAAAAAAGAACTTTCGTGCAAAAGCTACACTGCGTTTTGGACACTCGCTTGGCATTTGCGAATGGTCCACAATGATCCTGAACTTGAGAGGTTCCTCACTCTAACCAATAGGATATGTGATCATTCTGTCCACAAATCAATGTCCATCACAATAAGTTTGTGTTCGACATCATATATATCTGAATTTGGAATAGTTTGGACTCGGACAACCTTAGATGAGCGATGAAAACTTTGATCATCAAAATTACCTTGTAGTTCTTTAGGCTCTCTGTCCAGTGTGAGAGACTGTTTAATAAGTTCTAATTTTTTAAATTTTTGAACTGGTATTATGGATGTTTCTTCCTCTTCAGCTTGCTGTTCCGAGTCCTTCGTCGCTGTTTCTATGTAAATCAAGGGTATTTTATTCTAGTTGATCGCCAGTGGTTGGATGGATAACCCCAACATACTGATTTTCTTGTGTTATAATGAAGGAATCTGCGTCATCGCTGGTACCTGTTTCTTATATCAGTGACTGGTGCAAGAAAGTAGTAAGTTGTCTTAACTTGTTTACCAATTCACCTTCGAGTCTCTTTTTCCGGCGATTGCTGGTACCACTTTCAAATCTTTTACTCATTTTCAGATTTAAATCTAAAAAAAAAGTAATATTAATTTTCAACAATTATAAAAC
Source organism: Ceratothoa steindachneri (assembly GCA_963969495.1). Classification (NCBI taxonomy): domain Eukaryota; kingdom Metazoa; phylum Arthropoda; class Malacostraca; order Isopoda; family Cymothoidae; genus Ceratothoa; species Ceratothoa steindachneri. Next base: position 200,197,329 of record OZ018324.1, on the reverse strand, counting down.
ACATAAAAACATAACTTTAAATTTGAATAATAAAACTACATTCCATTTAAGTAAATATTTATTTATTTTTTTAGAACTACATGCAATATTTTAAAAGTTTACTAGAAATCACTATAAATGTTCGCCCCAAATTCAAAATATAAATATTCGCCTCTTACTTACCTACTTAAATAATATACCTAATTATAATCACCTAATTCATTAATTCTTTTATACATAAAAGATTAAATTTCAAGTAATTGAGTTTTCTCTTTTCATATAAGTAAATTCTTTTAAATTAACTTTTTTCTTTTTAAAAATTAGAAACCACAAACAGTTATAACTTAAACTATTTAATTAAGTTTTATTTATCTTTTTGTTTAAAAAATAATATTTTGTTATGATTTGGAATAAAAAAAAAGAATTAGATGCCTGTTAAGACAAAAGAACAGAAATAAGTCTAACTCCTTGTCAGAATCTTTTTTCAATTATATGGTTAAAATTATTATATAAAGTTGTAACATTTGTCAACTTGATACCTTTTAATGGTTATGTCCATTTATCTTGTTATACTTTATCATTATCATTGTCTGGGTAGTAGATACATACTGTCGGGTCATAGGTAAATTGAAGAGGTTCTCTGGTGGCTTTTTCACCGAAGTGTTTTTAATCCTAATCCTTGCCTACCAGAGTCCCTCACCCTTAGTGTTTACCAGAGTTCTTCATCTTTATCAGGTTCAAAAGATCCTTTTCACACACAGAAGGATATTTGTTTCCTCTTACACATCATGTTCTTCTTTCCATTGAGGATTGGCACTCGAAACCTTTAGGCCAACATAGGTTATGGAGGGATCGAGGGAGTACTCCAGTTAGAGTGAAGAAAGTTACCCAGAAGCTCATACTTCTGTGCCTAGTGGGAGTCAAATAGATACCATGATCTTTTTGCATTTTAAATGGCGCAATGTTAATTATTAAGAGGGTTAAAGGATGATTCATATCCAATGAAATGGACTTAATGACTTTATAGTCATGAAAGTTGGATTAATAAATCCTCGATGAATAAGTCAAGGTCCTTAATGAGCCCAGGTATACCGACTTCATTTTTTTTACTCATATTCTAGAAATCTGTTCTCATTAGGAAAGGATTGCAGTTATATTATGGAGAGCCATTATAATTGAGTTGCAAACGAAATATTCCTATAATGCCTCTTTATCTATTTGCCTATTAATTTTAGCACGAGGCTAACTATCCTGTAGAGTTTATTTAATAACCAATAATTTTGAATGGTTAAAAGAGACTTGACATTATTTTTGATAGTTACATGGGAGGAAATTAAGTTCTTGGATGACTCGCTGAGACACATCTGTTCCAATTTTGGTCTGAGTTTTTGCTCTAACGTCACCTATGAAGGGCCATGAAGCAAAATGTTTAATTTTGAATCGAATCCCTTAAGAGAAACGCTACGGGTTATTAAGTATGAGATTGTCAATGGCAGTAACGTAATTATTAGATACTTTAATTCTATATTTGGTTGAAAGTTCGCCCCAATGAAGTTCAATAGCTTGAAGACGATTTTTGTCGAATAATGATTTTAGTTTTACTTTGGTGATATCGTTGAGGAGCCAAGACAAAACGAGTTGAGCATCAACTAGGATCTTAATAGATATGAAAGTGAGTTAGTGAAAATTAAGGAAAATTGGAAGAGTTTTGAATGTTAAATCGACGATTAACAACTCGAGCGTAGAAAAGGTTCTTCCTGAAAGAGTAGCGACTTTAAATTTGGAAATAATAAAATATGATTTATTTTGAAGCACACAATAGATAACGAAGTCATAACAAGACTTGTTTGCATCTCAAAAGATTTTGAGTTCGTCTGTACCGTCGTCTTCGAGGTTAAAACACGGAATTTTCATATCTTCCAACCACACTAATTCAGAACGATTGAACCCACCACGCCTTACGATGGGCCTTATGCACCTTATAGTTGTATACGTATCTTTACATCCAGAGGTGAGTGCAGTGCTGGAAGATTCATCAGAAAAAGAGCTAGCTGACATTAAATTGTTTTTCCTAGATCACTTGCAGAAGCTTCAGAAGGAAATGGACAAATATTTGCCAGAAAGTGTTGATGTATTTCAACATAGCTGGGTCAAGAATGTGTTTACTGGGAACGTCAGTGATGTTGGATAAGATATCCTAGGATTTAAAGAAAAACTTTTACATCTTCAGGAAAATCAGTTGCCGAGGCAACGTTTTGAATGTCTCTCATACTCTGAATTCTGAGCTCAAATGAAGGATAAGACTATTCTGATTCATGAGGCTAAAAAAGCTATTATTCCATTTCCCTCCACATACTTCTTTGAACAAGGATTTTAAGTTCTTGTGACGATCAAGACTAAAGCAAGGAACCATCTGGATCCTCAACATGATCTGTGCTGTCCTCTCTCCATCAACATCAAGCAAAATCTGGAGAAACTTCTCCAAAATATGAAGAAATATCACGGTAGTCACTAAAATATTTAAATTTTTCAATGAAGTCTACTCAAAGAGCCAAAAGAAATTGCCAGCTAAAAGTTGTTGTTTTTTTGCTTACTTTTTGTTTCAATAAATTAGATTAATAGGAAAATGAGCCTTTAATATCCTTCAATCAACATATAAATATAAAAAAATATATTGTTTATTAAATAACAGTGAATGTCCTTAAAATATATTGGATGGAACTAAATGTAGAAAAAGGGAAGAAATTATTATATTTATCAGCAGTCAATAGTAGTTGATAGTCAGAAGGGCTTTTTCATGAAACAGTATTATAGTTGGCAGTCAAAAGTTTGTTTATCTCTGCTTGAGATGAAGGTTTGCCTCCAATTATATTCAATCAATATTATATTATATTTATTAATTAGTAACTTATAGTAAAATTCAGTAAATTTTATTCAATTGGATAAAACAAAAACAATACTGAAATAATATTTCAACCTTTAGGGTAGCCAAGCCAAAATCAATTTGTGTTCAGGGTCACGACAAAAAAAGTTTGGGAAACACTGCTTTAAGAGATGAAAGCCAATCTCGTAATTATACTCGGCATTATCCGAGTCTTTTTCGATGGTGTATGCATACTCTCTTAGATAGTTCTTAAGATACGTGAGTTTGAAAGACTTTGAGATATTATGCTTGAAGCCTATAAGGCTTATCATATTAGTAGAGAAAATATTAAAATTAAGCTTATCTTGGGCACTGGAGTTCTTTTTGGGGGGTATACTAAAGGATGCGTACTAAATGGTCTCTCGGTTACCAGACTTTACCCCCCCTCCCTTGACTTCTTTTCCTGGGGTATGTTAAAGAAGGGGTACTCAATGAAATAAAGACCCGAGACCCATGAGGGAACAGCGCATTATAAATGAATGTGCTCAAAATGTCAGAAATTTGGAGTTAATGCATCGGATTCACTGGAAGAATCTTGCCAAGCGCATCGAACTTTGCTTTACAAATGGTGGAAATCACATTGAAAATGTTATTAATTAACATTTCAATAAAATAAATGTAGTTAAATTTTTGAGGAAACAGTTTGTTTGGAAATGGAATTTTCTGAGAAATGGAACTTGTTGGGAAATGGAACATGTTGGGAAATAGAACTTGTTGGGAAAAGGAATTCGTCTGAAAATGGTAGCTGTTGGGAAATATAACTTGTTGGGAAACAGAACATGTTCGGAAATGAAACTTATTTGGAAATGGAACTTTTGTGAAACGGAACATGTTTGGAACTGGAATTTGTGGTGAAACGGAATGTGTACGGAAATAGAACTTGTTGGGAAAGGAAATTTGTTCGGAAATGGAAATTGTTTGGAAATTAGACTTGTTGGAAAAGGGAATTTGTTTGGAAATGGAACTTGTTAGGAAGGGGAATTTGTCTAGAAATCGAACTAGTTTGGAAATAGAACTTTTTGGGAAACGGAGCATGTTTGGAAATGGAATTTGTGGTGAAACGGAATGTATAGGGAAATATAACAGGTTTGGAAATTGAACTTGTCGGGAAAGGAAATTTGTTCGGAAATGGAAATTGTTTGGAAATGAAACTTGTTGGAAAAGTGAATTTATTGGGAAATGGAACTTGTTGGGACGGGGAATTTGTCTAGAAATCAAACTAGTTTGGAAATGAAACTTGTTGGAAAATAGAACTTGTTGGGAAACGGAACATGTTTGGAAATTGAATTTGTGGTGAAACGGAATTTGTTAGGAAATGGAAGTTGTTGGGAAATGGAACTTATTTGGAAATGGAAATTGGGAATTAGAAGTTGTCGGAAAAGGAAATAGATCTTGTTGGCAAACGAAACAAGTTGTCAGATATAACTTGTTTGGAAATATATCTTGTCTGAAAATGAAACATGATGGCAAATGGAACATGTTTGATAATAAATCTTGACGGGAAATGGAACATCTTTGCAAATGGAACTTGTTTGGAGATATATCTTGTTGGTAAATCGAACATGTTGGCAAATGGAACATGTTTGATAATAAATCTTGGCGGGAAATGAAACATCTTTTCAAATGGAACTTGTTTGGAAATATATCTTGTCGGTAAATGAAACATGTTGGCTAATGTAACTTGTTTGTAAATCAATCTTGTCGGTAAATGTAACATCTTTGGAAATTGAACTTGTTTGGAAATAGATCTTGTCGGGAAATGGAACATCTTTGGAAATGGAATTCGTCCCTTTAGGTGACAATTTAGATTACTTTGGAATGTTGGTGACTTGTATATTAATAAAAATTTCACGTCAATTTATCTCCAAATGGTTGTAAAAAAATTAAAATTAACGAAAATTCAAGTTTACTTTTGTCTCTCCGTTTCTTAAGTTCGTTTTCTTCTGAATCGTGTCCTCTTTTTTTTCTAATTATGTCCTATTGTTTAATTGCCCTTGGCATTGTAATAAGAGGATTAGTCATTCACTCACACATATATGTAGAGGGTGTCCCAACCCAAATCGACCTTAATACGATGAGGGGGCGCTTCTTTTTTTGTGGGGGGGGGGGAAGCACCCTCCGTCTAGTTAATTAAGGAAGGAATGAGAAGAGGTATCGATCTTGAGTTCATTTAGACCCCGCTGGTGGGGGCACCAATACCCATCCCAAAATCTCCACTTACTAGAAAGAGTCAAGTGGGGGTCTTATGTGTGGATTTAGGGAAGGCGAGGATGAACAATGCGTGTAGTTGCTATATTTTGTTAAGATGAGGGTAAAATCTAGATGAAAATTATGTTATTGCCGAAGTTATTATATTTATTATTATTATTATTATTATTATTTATTATTATCATCATTAGTATTTTAATATTATTATCATTTTATTATTATTATGAGGGGTGAGAGAGTAGTGATAATTGTGTGATGGAATTCTTCTCACCCACGCCAGATGGAGCGAGAAGAATTTGGTATGAAAGAAACAATTTCTTACGGGCGAAAAGGTGTATGCGGTGTGTGTAGTTGTGGTTGTATTTGTGTGTACGTGTATGTGTGGATGGGTGTGGGTATGTAGGAAGAGATGTAAGCTTCGACTCTGATTATTCCGAAAATGTGTCACTAATGAGGTGTATGTTCTGGAAGGTGTGTGAAAGAGCTGGGTGGAAGCCCGCGCGGACTCGTTTGAGCAAGGAAAAGAAAAGCAATTATTCCGAGTCATCTTTATGATAATGGTTGGGACAGAGGGGCAAGGGGCGGGGGGAGGGGGGGAAGAGTTGGGGATATAACGTAAATGATACGACCTTTTGCGAAAGCAAAAGATAAGAATGGGGAAAATTGAAAGAATGAAGAGAGAAGAAGCGAAAGCAAAAGATAAAAATGGGGAAAATTGAAAGAATGAAGAGGGAAGAAGCGAAAGCAAAAGATAAAAATGGGGAGAATTGAAAGAATGAAGTGATAAGAAGCGAAAGCAAAAGATAAAAATGGGGACAATTGAAAGAATGAAGAGAGAAGAAGCGAAAGCAAAAGATAAAAATGGGGAGAATTGAAAGAATGAAGAGAGAAGAAGCGAAAGCAAAAGATAAAAATGGGGACAATTGAAAGAAGGAAGTGATAAGAAGCGAAAGTAAAAGATAAAAATGGGGAGAATTGAAAGAATGAAGTGATAAGAAGCGAAAGCAAAAGATAAAAATGGGGACAATTGAAAGAATGAAGAGAGAAGAAGCGAAAGCAAAAGATAAAAATGGGGACAATTGAAAGAAGGAAGTGATAAGAAGCGAAAGTAAAAGATAAAAATGGGGAGAATTGAAAGAATGAAGTGATAAGAAGCGAAAGCAAAAGATAAAAATGGGGACAATTGAAATAATGAAGAGAGAAAAAGTGAAAGTAAAAGATAAAAATGGGGAGAATTGAAAGAATGAAGAGAGAAGAAGCGAAAGCAAAAGATAAAAATGGGGACAATTGAAAGAAGGAAGTGATAAGAAGCGAAAGTAAAAGATAAAAATGGGGAGAATTGAAAGAATGAAGTGATAAGAAGCGAAAGCAAAAGATAAAAATGGGGAGAATTGAAAGAATTAAGAGAGAAGAAGCGAAAGCAAAAGATAAAAATGGGGACAATTGAAAAAAGGAAGTGATAAGAAGCGAAAATAAAAGATAAAAATGGGGAGAATTGAAAGAATGAAGTGATAAGAAGCGAAAGCAAAAGATAAAAATGGGGACAATTGAAATAATGAAGAGAGAAAAAGTGAAAGTAAAAGATAAAAATGGGGAGAATTGAAAGAATGAAGAGAGAAGAAGCGAAAACAAAAGATAAAAGGGGAGGGGGAGCGCTAGATGGAAAAATCCAAATAGGAAGAATTGAAAGAATGAAGAGAGAAAAACGAAAGCAAAAGATAAAATTGAGACAATTGAAAGATTAAAGAGAGAAAAAACGAAAGCAAAAGATAAAAATTGAGACAATTGAAAGAATGAAGAGAGAAGTGAAAGCAAAAGATAAAATGGGGACAATTGGAAGAATGGAGAGAGAATAAGTGAAAGCAAAAGATAAAATGGGGCCAATTGAAAGAATGGAGAGAGAAAAAGTGAAAGCAAAGATAAAAATGGGGAGAATTGAAAGAAAGAAGAGAGAAGAAGACAAAGCAAAAGATAAAATTGAGAGAATTGAAAGAATGAAGAGAGAAGAAGCGAAAGCAAAATATAAAAATGACGAGCTAAAACAATTCTAGGCAATGATATATTTTCCCTGTCTCTAAGTTTAAAGCGCAATAGCAAAGAGGAGATCGTGTCAAGCGGTGGGGCCGAGAGGGAACACAATGATACGAGGAAAAATAGCTGAAAAGATAGAAGGATAAAAGAATGGAAGGAGAGAATTAAAAAACAGAGGAATAAATCGGTAAGTGGTTAACCACCGACTTGCTCTGATTTAAGATGCCCTCTCACAGGGAGCACCTGAAGATTGAGGTGGAATCCGAACATTGGTATTTACAACGTGTGCAGCGGCCGTCACTGCCGGTCGAATCGAAACTCCATCCAGCCACTGACCACACCCGATATCACTGCCGGTTGAATCAAAACTCCATCCAGCCACTAACCACACCCGATATCACTGCCGGTCGAATCGAAACTCCATCCAGCCACTGACCCAACCCGATATCACTGCCGGTCGAATCAAAACTCCATCCAGCCACTGACCACACCCGATATCACTGCCGGTCGAATCGAAACTCCATCCAGCCACTGACCACACCCGATATCACTGCCGGTCGAATCAAAACTCCATCCAGCCACTGACCACACCCGATATCACTGCCGGTCGAATCAAAACTCCATCCAGCCACTGACCACACCCGATATCACTGCCGGTCGAATCGAAACTCCATCCAGCCACTGACCACACCCGATATCACTGCCGGTCGAATCAAAACTCCATCCAGCTACTAACCACACCCGATATCACTGCCGGTCGAATCGAAACTCCATCCAGCCACTGACCACACCCGATATCACTGCCGGTCGAATCAAAACTCCATCCAGCCACTGACCACATCCGATATCACTGCCGGTCGAATCAAAACTCCATCCAGCCACTGACCACACCCGATATCACTGCCGGTCGAATCGAAACTCCATCCAGCCACTGACCACACCCGATATCACTGCCGGTCGAATCAAAACTCCATCCAGCCACTGACTACACCCGATATTACTGCCGGTCGAATCGAAACTCCATCCAGCCACTGACCACACCCGATATCACTGCCGGTCGAATCAAAACTCCATCCAGCCACTGACCACACCCGATATCACTGCCGGTCGAATCAAAACTCCATCCAGCCACTGACCACACCCGATATCACTGCCGGTCGAATCAAAACTCCATCCAGCCACTGACCCTACCCGATATCACTGCAGGTCGAATCGAAACTCCATCCAGCCACTAACCACACCCGATATCACTGCCAGTCGAATCAAAACTTCATCCAGCCACTGACCACACCCGATATCACTGCCGGTCGAATCAAAACTCCATCCAGCCACTGACCACACCCGATATCACTGCCGGTCGAATCGAAACTCCATCCAGCCACTAACCACACCCGATAGAGAGATAGAAGTATGAAAGGATATAGACGCATACAAAAATAAATGGATAGGTAGATAAAGGAATTGAAAATGAGATGACTAAGAAAATTACAGGATAGATAAATGGATAAAGGGAGAGAAGTATAAAAGGAAAGAATATGAAGGGAATATAGAGATAGAATGCTAGAAAGAGGGATAGATGCGTATAGAGAAGGGTAAAGGAATCGAAGGATTGAAGCCAACAAAGTTAAAGGGTACATGGATAGAAGGATTGAAGTTTACAAAGATGAGGGATAAAGGATAGAAGGTTAGAACTGTGATTGTCTCGGAAGGATTAGATCTTTTGGTGAGAGGAATTTAGAGCGGGATTTGTCTCTGTTCCAAATTGGCGTCATATTAATGGGTGAGTTTCTATTGTTGTAGGATTTGTCTCTGTATTCCTAATTGGCGCCATATTGAAGGATGGGTTTCTATTGGGGCGAGATTTGTCTTTTTATTCCATATTGGGGGCATATTGAAGGATGAGTTTCTATTGGGAAGGGATTTGACTCTGTTTTCCAAATTCGCGCCATATTAAATGATGAGTTTCTATTGAGGTGGGATTTGTCTCTGTATTTAAAAATTGGTGCCATATTGAAGGATGAGTTTCTACCGGGACGAGATTTGCCTCTTTATTTCAAATTAGTGTCATATTCAAGGATGAGTTTTTATAGGGGCAGGGGCTTCTATGTATTCCAAATTGATACCATATTCAAGGATTTGTACTATTGTTGCAGGATTTGTCTCTGTATTCCAAATTGGCGCTATATTGAAGGAGGAGTTTCTATTAGGGCAGGATTTGTCTCTATATTCCAAATTGGTGCCATTTTAATGGATGAGTTTCTATTGGGGCTTCCAAGAGGATAAATGGCAATTAAAACTCTTTCTCTCTCTCTCTCTCTCTCTCTCTCTCTATATATATATATATATATATATATATATATATATATATATATATATATATATATATATATATCATCACTAACTCTATAATTTAAGAAGGGGATTTTTTGAGTATTTGAAAAATAATTTCATCTTAGTTTGGTTATGACTTATGTTTTTTTTATCAAAGTTATTTCTAATAATTCTTTTATAATATCAAAAAACGAAATGGTCAAGTTCAGAAATAAATATAACTATCGAAATTTTGTAAATATTTTAAACAAATGGTGAAGTTCAGAAAATTTATAAAAATTTAACCATGGCTGCTTTTTTTTAGATTTTAAATTTTAATCTTAGCAGTGAAGCACAAGCTCCCCCTGTAGGGGGAAGTGGTGAAGCCATTGCCTGGTATATATATATATATATATATATATATATATATATATATATATATATATATATATATATATATATATATATATATATATATAACGAAAGAAAGAAAGTATGGATGTGGCCAGTTGTACTCGCCTGAGGCCTCTCTTCCATCCGTGCTTCATCGCCTTTCGTCGGGCCGCGCTTTGCGAGTCCATGGAGCGCACAAAGCGCGGGTTCTGTCGGCTCCCGGATTAGCTTCCTCGGCCCGATCACCGTCGCGAATCGATTCCCTCGTCCGCGTCTCGCCGTCTGTCGCCTCCCGTCACTCAACCGGGTCCATGCATCGCTCCCAAGAGGTCAAAGGGAGTCCCGCAGTCGAGGTCACCCAACTCTGACCCACACGACAGGAATGGTGATACTTCTGAACGATATACCCCCCTTCCTCCCCAAACAAAAACACAACCGTGCTGGCTTGATCTCATGGGGGGCCTGCCCCACCCGTCATACCCTGACGAGGGAAGAAAGCGCTCCATTCTTCCATTCATGGCGCCCCACAATCGGACACAAACCTCCTTAGGGACTTCCATGTGCGTATCTGTAAATGTGTGGACGTGTTTGTGTGTGCAAAGATACGTATACGAATTTTCAACATTTCTGACACTGGTAAGGCCCGGATTCTCTCTGCGAAGCACCCATCATTAAGGGAATAGGCGTTTATGCGTTGCCTGATGGGTTGATCGCCCTCCTTCCTCTAATCTGATTTGCGGCTGTACAACACAAACCCTTGTTCATCCATTTGGGGTTAACCCCTCCTTTTGCTAGGGAGGGGGTTATTTAAAACCCCACTAAAGTCCACTACTAAAGTCCAGGAGAGTTACGGACTCTTTTAAATATTACAATGGTCGTGCCCTCGTTGATTGCTGCCTCTAAATGCACACTCCGCTAGTCCACCGACAATCTCTCGAAAGGCTGCTTCCGCGTCCATTATCGCCCCCTCTTGGCCTTAAGGAAGGCCTTGGCAGAACCAGCAGGAACTCTCCTTTGCCTTGCAATACCAAGGGTTCGTTTTGGCCGCTTTGTTCAGTTTTATTCCTCGTAAACTTTTATTGTGCATAAATATTAAGTTTATATTTTAACCCGATTTCTACCGGGGGAGGGGGAGGAATTTGGTGGGTGGGTGTGTGTGTGTGTGTATTTGTCTTTGTGTAATAATGATAGTTATTGGATGTATCATGGACGCACGTGCAAATGCGAATAAATTATAATTGGTTCTGCATTTTTGAGGTTTTGATTACTTTGTTTCACATGGTCCTCCCACCAGGTTTTGTATGAGTATATCTATGAATGTGTGTGTGTGTAGAGGTGAGGAAAGTTTGCTAATTATTGCGTGGATTCATGCATATACGTGTAGGCATGGATAGGTTATAACAAATTGAGGGTACCATATATATATATATATATATATATATATATATATATATATATATGGATATGAGAAACTCACAAAGTAGCGCGTGAGTAGAGCAATAAATGCAAAAAATCCCACAGGAAAATGAAAGGCGGACTCCAAGTACTTTCGAACTTGTTCAGTTCGAAAGTACTTGGAATCCACCTTTCATTTTCCTGCGGGATTTTTTGCATATATATATATATATATATATATATATATATATATATATATATATATATATATATATATATATATATATATAAGATTGTAACGTCTATGATTCCCAAAACTCCAGCCCCATTTACCATTCACTCTTCCACCTTTATTTGCAGTTCCGAGCAAAATGAGCCATCTTGCCACACTGGTAGCCCCGGATCATTCAGGCCTTTTGACACTCTTTGACCAAGTGACCTGATTAGCCACAACCAAGACAGGTCCTTATCACCAAACGACACAGCTCTCAGATGTCCAGCTATGTCAAATTTCCAGCACCTCACTTGCTGATTCATAGGCCCATGCACTCTACTTATATTCTGGTTCACCTCATTCATACATTTGCTACTAGAATTTTTTTTCCATTTCCAGTCCCACTTTAGTTGACCGAGAAAAATATAAATTACGGATGCAGGACATGTTTTGTGCGAAGAAAACCATTACAAACGTGTAGTAGTAGTAGTATGACCTGTAAATAAAGCTTCCTCAGAGGTATGTGGATATAGATACCCATCGGTAGGATTACAAAACGCGTTTGTGTGTTTAATGTGTCAAAACAAAATTGATGCTTCATTCCGCCGAATAACGAGACAAAATCAGTGCCTAATTCGCAGTCCTTCAAGTTGCAATGGTGCCACAAACCCCCGAAATTCCCTGGACAACACAATTTGTGGTGATTACTTTGTTATAGAGATGTTTACGGGTATACTGACATCGCTAATTCTGAATATGGCATTGGTTTTTTTCCATCAGCTCCGGTGATCAAGATATATTCCTGTTATCCTAATGTAGAATAAGAGAAACCACGAGTGGTGGTGCAAGGCTCTTTAGTACTGACGCTCCTCTGGAGCTTCCTCAGAGTAACAAGCTCCAGAGGAGCGAAACGTCAGTAACAAAGAACCTTGCACCACTTATGGGTTCTCTTATTCCCCCCCCCCTCAATTTGTTGTCGAAGACACCCACCTATTGCTGTTATCCTATACTACTGCTCTGGTACCAAGATTAGTAACTGTGAATTACTGTTTGTGCCTAATTAATCCCCAAAGTATGATGAACATTATAAAAATGGTACTATCAAACCAGCATAAGACACGAACGATGCTTTTTCCAGTAGTAATCCGTCATCATTTAAGTACCCAATCGTCCCTAGTACCATTCTCCTTGGTCCTTAGATCTTGGTAAACGGTGGCAGCTTTCACCGTTTTCCTCGCCTTAGATGATCGAGGTTATGTAGGAAACGAGCCAAATAACGGTGGAGGCAAAGTACTTTGATGTTCATTGTTATGGCCAAGTTGACAAATGGAAGAGAGCATTTTCTCCACAAGTTCAGCGTAGTTATTGTTTCCAAGGAGCTTCCTTACAACCAGTATGAATTAAACCACACACCTGCTTATTGTTATCTATTGTATGGTGCAAGCGTGTCTTTTAGGAGTTCCCTGAGGTGCGATCCGCCTAAAATACTTGTGTTTAGCTTTCCCTGCTCAGAGCAAGAAAATTATTCACATATGTAACAAAAACAAGCTCCATATTTGTTCAAATCCTTTATAAATCGCTTCATAAGACCTAGTTTGATGTGCATGGGTGGCAAAATGATTGTTTTTCTCTTTTAACCAAAGATTCTTCCATTACATTCTTTCCTCCAACGACCAAGTTTTCTCCCAGACGGCACCCTTCATCTGACTGAACGATCAATGTGACGTGAATCGATTGAGAGAGTAATGTTGCGTGCATTTGATTGAACGATCCACGCAATATGCCTATATTTGAATGATAGAAGTTACATGCAGTTGATTGATGGCTGAAAGGTTCGATGTCTTTAAGAATAAATTACAGATGTGTTAATAAGTAGGATCCATATTTTTAAAAATATTTGGGGGTTTAGACTTCACTTCCATAATGTATGGGTATGATATAAGCTTCCTACTCCAATGCGACAATATATGGATACAAAATGGTAAAATAAAAGCGTGTATAGCATAGAAAAAGATGTATTTATTGAAAAACAGAAAAAGAACAAATAATCGCATGAAATTATTATCTGATATGACCTTTATCATCAATAACAGCCGTAAAGTGCTTCTCATAAGAATGTACAAGACTCGTGTATGTTATGGTGAAATTTGATTCCACTCTTCTTCAGCAAACATTTCTAATTCAACAATGTTACGAGGTCCTCCTTCCACAGCTGTTTGATGGGGTTCGAGTCTATGTTTTAAAAAGGCTACTTGAGTACAGTAATGTGGTGTTGTGCTAGGTGTTTCTGATTTGCTAGTATGTTTGGGATCGTTGCCTTGCTGGAAGGTGAAATGCCTTCCAAGTCTCAGTTTTCTTGTCGATTGCTTCAGGGTTTCAACAAGTATGCGCTGAGAGTTTTAAGAATGCATGGTCCAAATGATCCCTTTTAATAAAACAGCGCCAACAGCAACGAAACATCCCTACAAGCAAATCGAACCCTCCTCCATGTTTGGCAGTAGAGACGATGTTTTTTAGGAGGGCTTCGTTAGATTTTCCCCCACGTACCGCTTGTCTCTTTTACCAAATAGCTCGATTTTTATCTCATCTCACCATAGTCATTTATCAAATTTAGCTTGATTATTTCATAGCCACTCTTTAGCGAACAGTAAATTGGCCTATTTATTAACACTCTTCAACAAAGGCTTCTTTCTAGGGTCAACTCCATGAAATCCTTTTGGATGTAAATAACGTTGTACTGTTAAAGCATGTACATCTACGCCGTGTGCTGCAGCATTTCCTTGTAACTCACTTGATGAAGTCTTAGGATTGTTTCTGCCTTCATCATAGACCGAACATCTCTAGGGCTCAGTTTCTTTGGTTGACCTTCGCGCGTACGATTGACTGCGATGCCATTAGATTTATTCGTCTCAATAATGTTAATCACAGAAGAAATTAGAATGTTCGCCATGGAGGAATTTTTTTCTATATTCATGACCGATCTTGTGCAGTTTAGCAATATGGTTTCTTATAGCTTCTGAATAATCAGCGATCTTGCCCATTGCACTCTTGGAAATGTTTCTTCGGCAAAGTTATGACAACGAAAGACAAATCCTACCCTTCTGGAACGTTCTAGTTTACTCTAAAATCGTTTCTAAAACGTTTTAAAAACTTCGGGAATGTCGATTGATATGAAAAAAAATACGCTTATGTAATCATTAAAACAAAAACTCTCCATATTGCCTCTACTTTTTAACTCGTATAATATTAACACATACGAAACCAGTATTTATTTACTATAATCTCCTGTTCTAAATTATTTAAATAGACCACACAACGAACAGAATGGCCCTACTACAATATTAGCACGTAAAACCATTTCAAACTTAATGAATGTACAAATGAGACCCGACATTAGATAAGGCAACTGTCTGAATCTAGCGAAGTACATTTTCTAGAGAGATCTTAATATTATTAGCTACCCTATTTACTATAAATAAAAAGGGTATAAGAAATTGGGCAAGAAAACAAAGTGGTTTTAGATACTGAATCCAAAGACCAAAATTTCAATATCTAGGTTGATCTTAAAAAGATTTCGAAGCCGATGGATTTGGGCAAAGACGCAGAACATGGAAGGCGTTATGGTAATATTGGTGAAAAAATAAATTAAGAGAAAATAAATTCCTTGCTACAATTATAAATTATTGAAGGTAAAAATTTTGAGGTATTAT
Organism: Ceratothoa steindachneri; assembly: GCA_963969495.1. Taxonomy (NCBI): domain Eukaryota; kingdom Metazoa; phylum Arthropoda; class Malacostraca; order Isopoda; family Cymothoidae; genus Ceratothoa; species Ceratothoa steindachneri. The sequence continues at coordinate 200,182,166 of OZ018324.1, read as the reverse complement.
ACTGGATTTTTGTCTATTTTTATCTGTTTACGATTCTGTCTCATTTTGTCTATGCTTATGAAATCTGCCTACATAATGCTAGCATATTAATACAAGAATCGTGATACGAGAGATTGATTTAGCTTTCATTTGAGATAAAACGATTGAGAGAAGTTAATCCAGGAGTTAATCCAATCGCTTCTTACTGAAGAGATTTGAAAATAATAGAAGCCTCCTTTTAGATAGGCACCGCCAACGGGACAATAGAGACGAACTTTCCACAATCAGTGTTTAAAATGGATTAAGTACTTTATTTTATCTAAAACAAGACAGTACCAAGTCCCTAGTCGCTCTAAAATATGTCTAACAAAATTCTTCAGGAGTTTGAAAACTCTTTATTGGGTCTAGATGACCATTGTTTAAACTCTCATCAACTTTCGGGGACGACCTGGCTGCAACACAGTTGATGCAAACAATGAAACCAACTGGCGTGAATGAATCCACCGGTAATGATACAGAGACTCAGTAAAAGAGGTGGAGATATTGCTAAATATCTCACATACCCCGAACTCTACACCTTTGAGGATTGGTGGAGGTGGGTTTGGGTGCTGACAGTGGGCGTGTAATTAATGAAATTTAAATAGAAATTGTGGAGTGCGTTCGGTCCGTTGAAAACATCGGTTCTGTGGCTTCTCTTTGAGTGCTGGGATGCCGCGGGCGTCCGCAAATTGCTTTTCCAATTGACTTCGTTTTTCGACGACGGAGCAAAACGCGCTCGGAATCACCTCCCTCTTTCCCCCCCTTCTCTCTCTCCCTCGTTCCCCTCACTCTTTCTCTCATGTTTAGGTCTCATTGGGAAGAGGGACGAAGCCTGCAGCCACCATCCGCGCAGGCATAAGAGCTTAGATATACAACGGGGGATGAGGGATGGGAGCGGATGAGGGGAGTTCAAACACCCAGGGTATAAATGTTCGCAAGAGAGAACAAGTGGGTTCACAGGAGCCCCCTCCCCCCCCGGTACTTCTTAAGCCCGAAACCGATATAGAGATTCAATCACTGACCTCCCTCCTCGAATCTGCTTAGAAAACGGATCTTCTTTGCTTTTACCTCGTCCTTGAAGTTCAAGGACTATCAACAAGTCAAGGTTGCCCTCGTAGAAACCTGCGTTCCTTGGTAAAAACATCCCGTGGGAACCAGGAACTCACTTTTACCCTACTGACCCTGGCACCCAGCGCTTACACCCTCACTAATGAGCGCATTCTAGGCTTATTCCTTAGTTAAAAACTAAAACATTAAGAATGACTCATTATTACTCCAACCTTGGATTCTGGAGTCGGGAACGAGCATTCTCCAGGAACAAATTGGCCCCCAAAACAACAGTACTGGTACAAACGCCAACCCCTCCCGGGACTGTCCACTGTAGAAGCCGACAACGCCATCTATGGTCTGGAATCCGAAGCTAAATTTGACAAAGGGAAAATATAACGGTCATGGAATCGCCATCTGATCGTCGTGTGTATGTGAGCGTGTGCACGTGTGTACGTCCCTATACATTCATATATCACTGGTTCGGTTGTTTTCTTTTGTAATTAATAAGATAAGATCGTCAACTCGGGACCCCAACAGCTGATAATGTTGTTCAATGGCGCAATGAAGCGAACGCAACACACACACACACTCTGTCCCTGCTCTGATATTCATCTCCGCCCACCTCCACACATCCTTCTCTCTCTCTCTCTCTCTCTCTCTCTCTCTCTCTCTCTCTCTCTCTCTCTCTCTTTCTCTCTCTATTTCTCTCTCTCTCGCTCTGGAAAAAGACCGATTTGGTCCTATTTCGGTCCGCGGATTAGTCGTGTTGACGGAGCTTTAATGCGGATCTTTGAAGTGCAAATCGCCTCCCGTTACGATTCATTGAATGAATCGTTCCTCTTTGGCCTAATAATGGAAGAAGAAAAATAAAAAGGGAAGAAAAAGAAAAGGAGTGAAGTCGAAGGAGAATGAGAGACCTAGCGAATGAAAGTACAGAAGAATGGATAAAGAAGAACTTGAGGAAGAAGAAGAAGAAAAATTGAAGAACTTTCAGAGGAAGAAGAAAAAAAAAACTTTCGAAGGAAGATGAAGACGAAAAACTTTTAGAGGAAGAAGGAGAAGAAGAACAACTTGTGGAGGAAGAAGAAAAGGAAGAACTTAAGGAGGAAAAAGAATAAGAAGAACTTGATGATGAAGAAGAAGAAGACGAAAAAGAAGAACTTGATGAGGAAGAAGGAGGAGAAGAAGAAGAAAAGGAAGAACTTGGGCAGGAATAATAGTAATAATGATGAGAAAAAGAACTTGAGGCGAAAGAGGAAGAATAAGAAACATAACTTGAGGAAGGAGAAGAAGAATAAGAAGAAGAAGAGGAAAAAGAAGAAAAAGAAGAACTTGAGGAAAAAGAAAAAAAAAGAAAAATAAGAACATGAGGAGAAAGAAAAAGAAGAACTTTCGTGGTAAGGCGAAGAAGAAAACGAGGAACTTGAGGAGGAAAAGAAGAAGAAGTAAAAGAAGAACTTTAAGAAAAAGAAGAAGAAGAAAAAAAAAAGAAAGAACTTTAGGAGGAAGAAGAAGGAAAAGAAGAACTTGAGGAGGAAAAAAAAGGATTTGTTCAGGGAGAATAATAATAATAATTAGAAGAAGAATTTGAGGAGGAAAAGGAAGAAGAAAAAGAAAATAAAGAACTTAAAGAGGAGGAAGAATAAGAAACAGAGCAACTTGTGGAATTAGAAGAAGAACTTGAGAAGCAAGAAGAAAAAGAAAATAAGAACACGAGGAGGAAGAAGAACATGAGGTAGAAGAAGAAAAAAAAGATAATGAGGAGGAAGTAAAAGAAGCACTTGTGTAAGAAGACGAAGAAGTAAACGAAGAACTTGAGGAAGAAAAGGAAGATGAAGAAAAAGATGAACTTGAGGATGAAGAATAAAAAGAATAACTTGAGGAAGAAGAAGAAGAAGAAGAAGAAGAAGAAGAAGAAAAAGAACTTGAGTAGGATGAAGAAGAAGAAAAACTTTTATAGGGAAGAAGAATAAAAAGAACAACTTGAACATGAAGAAGAAGAACAAAAAGAACAACTTGATAAGGAAGAAGAAGAAGAAGAAGAAATTAAGGATGAAGAACTTGAGGAAGAAGAAAAAAAAGAGAAAAAGAAGAACTTGAGTGAGAAGGAAGCAAAAGGAAAAGAAGAAGTTGAGGAGGAAGAAGAAAAAGAAGAATTGAGGACGAAGAAGAAGAAAAAAAAGAAGAACTTGAGAATTAAGAAAAAAAAGAAGAAAAACTTGAGGAAGAAGAAAAAAGAATAAAAACAACAACAGGTTCAAGTTGCGCAACTTCCCCCAACTCAGAGTTCCAAGCAATTCTTAATTGCGTATTTTTCCCCAAAGAATAAAAGCCATCTTATATACAATCAACGCATTTTTTAAAAGGATGAGTGGTACCTTCATTGGATTATGCAGGCACCTTATCCTTCTAAAAAAAAAAAATCTAAGACCCTGAGATTATCCATTACAACCTTGTTTTTACATTATTTAAACTACTGTTTATTAATTAGCGAGGATGGCAATGAATTACTATTTCAAGGCAAAATAAATTACCTAAGTTTTAATGGTTTTATTATATAAAAGCCCAAATTCGAATTCACGAATAAAATTAAATAGTGAACTGCAGTAATAAGAATATATAGAACTTAGTTGTTTAATACACAAAAGCCTATTTGCAATTTTTCCGAGCTAAATTCTAAAACTCATGGATACATTGTAAATAGAAAGATCACCTGCAATTTTTCGCGACTAAAGTTCAAACCACTTGGATAACTTTTACGTAAACGGAAAGACCATTGGAAATTTATTCCCAAGTAAAGGTAAGAGCCAATTGATACATTAAAAAAGGAAAGACAACTGGAAATTTATTCCCAAGTAAAGTTCAGAGCCCATTGATACATTGAAAAAGGAAGGAAAATTTGGAAATTTATTCCCAAGTAAAGTTCAGAGCCCATTGATACATTGAAAAAGAAGACAATTGGAAATTTATTCCCAAGTAAAGTTCAGCGCCCATACATTGAAAAAGGAAAGACAATTGGAAATTTATTCCCAAGTAAAGTTCAAAGCCCATTGATACATTGAAAAAGGAAAGACAATTGGAAATTTATTCCCAAGTAAAGTTCAGAGCCCATACATTGAAAAAGGAAAGACAATTGGAAATTTATTCCCAAGTAAAGTTCAGAGCCCATTGACACATTGAAAAAGGAAAGACAATTGGAAATTTATTCCCAAGTAAAGTTCAGAGCCCATTGATACATTGAAAAAGGAAAGACAATTGGAAATTTATTCTCAAGTAAAGTTCAGAGCCCATTGATACAATGAAAAAGGAAAGACAATTGGAAATTTATTCCCAAGTAAAGTTCAGAGCCCATTGATACATTGAAAAAGGAAAGACAATTGTAAATTTATTCCCAATTCAGAGCCCATTGATACATTAAAAAGGAAAGACCATTGACAAGTTTTACCCAACTATGGTTCAAACGATATTAATACCTTAAAATTAGAAAGATTATTAGTAATTTTTCCACCACTAAGTTAAAAAACCCATGAACACCGTGTAAATAGAAAGACCATTGGAAATTTTTTTAGAACTAAAGTTAAACTAGGTCAATAAACCTAAGTCGCTTGCTCTCAATTATTCTAACTTAGGGCCCTCTGACCTTACGACCTCAAACCTTTCAACAAGTGGTTCAATTCAACCTATAATTAGTTTTCTTTTAATAATTCCCGGACTAACCTTGGAAGGACCTTGGAAATTATATCATTCGGAAGAGAATGTAAAACAACATAAGGGTTTCAAATTCTGTTAAAATCGGCCGACTAATTGCGATGTTATTACCAAAAAGAACATTGAAAAGTAAAATAGTTACCATCGACCGATCAACCTACGAACCGCCATAGTAACTGTCGGGAAATGGTCACTCCCCCCCCCCCCCCGTTCACTCGTGATGCAGTCCCAAGGCGGTTACCGCAACGACATCCGTCGAAGGCATCGGCGGGTCAGTGCTTAACCACAACGTGGCACAACCCAGTGCCATGAAAGACCCTAAAGGTCAAAAAGGTAAGATCTCCCCCAGGAGAGTGAGATCCAGTTTCACGTCGAACATGAAATTGGAGACGGGTTTCTCCCAATCTCGATGGCTAACGAGGAGCCGATGTTTGACTTCGTGGGAAAGACCGTTTGGAAAAAGAAATCTCCTGGGGCCGTCCTCAAGCCCCTCTCCCCCTTACCACTCCCCCAGTGGGGGGTGCGAGGTATAAATGAGGAACTCTGAGGAAAATCTAGGTAGTATACGTCAGGCCAGGTGACGAAGTCCTCGGATCCAAAACCGAGCTACCTAGACTGGATTGGTAGTATACGTCAGGCCAGGTGACGAAGTCCTCGGATCCAAAACCGAGCTACCTAGACTGGATTGGTAGTATACGTCAGTCTCTAGGTGACGAAGTCCTCGGATCCACAACCGAGCTACCGAGACTAGAGAGGTAGTTTACTTGGGTCGCCAGACCAAGAAGCACCCTGCAAGAGAGGCAGGGCTACCTACCTTAAGGGGCTAAGAAAAAGCTCATCCTTGAGCTAAGTTCCTGGTTATCAAACCAAACAATAAGTGAACTTTGGTAAGTTCGACTTACTCTCGCCAGAGAGATTCCTCATATCCTGGTGCACCTTAAACACCAGGGGTATTCCTCGTCCTTGAGGAATTAAGAAAAGAAGAAGGAAAAGGCTCCCCCTCGAGCCCGTTATTCGGTGGCCACACCAAACGTTAAGTAATTTATTCTCGCCAGAGAAATCCCCCTCCGTTATCCTCGCCCGTGAAGAAGACCCTCCCCGAGTTCAGTCCTTGTCCATAAGGAAATAAGTAACGAAGGAGAAAAGCTCCTCCTCGAGCTCGTTACTCGGTGATCACACCGCACTCCAAGTTAACTTGATTTAAGAAACAAGTTCGACTCACTCTCGCCAGAGAGACCACGACTGCCTAGGTGTTGCATAAAGCACCGTATTGGTCCTCGTCCTTGAATACCCCCCCCCCCCGGAAGAACGTTTAAACTCCACATGAGTCCGTAAGCCTAATTCTTATATTATTGTTTTGTCTAGAGAAAACGTTAACCAATTTTTGTGGGGAAACTAATTTAATTAATGCTTGTTTAGGATAATCTTCAGAGTATTGCTGTAATTAATGTCTAAATGTTATGTATTCAATTGATAAAGGTAAATATAAGTTTATTTTGGGATTAATGTTCGTTTCTCTTATATATATCCTTACGTGTTGCAAAACGGCTCTGTTCTTTAAGATATTCTTATAATATCAATATATTAGACACTCTTAGCACTCTTAGAATAGAACAAAAAGGGGGGGCATTCTACGACACTAAATAAAAGTGGTGTCAGGTAAGTAGGGTTTTTATCAGAAAGAATTCTACGACAGTAACCTTTACGAGTAGCGGTGCACGCGACTAGACACGTTGGTTATCTTTTAAAGTTACCCAGATGAAATTTAAACCCCATTAAAGTTTGACCCCTTGGCTAAATTGTAAATGGAAAGAGCTTTGGCATTCTTTTACAAATAAACTTCAAACCCTTCGGATAATTCTATAAATAGAAATAACAGTAACATTTATTTTCCAAAGTAAGTTTAAACATCATAGATACTTTGTACATAGTAAAACCATTTTCATTATTCCCCCCCCCCAAAGTTCACAACCATTAGGAAGGAAGGACAATTGTCAATTTCTTCCCACATAAATTTAAAACCAAGGCATTGATACCTTGTAAATAAAATGACAATTTTCAATCTCTTTCCAACCAAAAAGCAAACCATATTGATATCTTTTAAATCGAAATACCATTTGAAATTTCTTCTCAACTTTAGTTTAAACCACATGGGTATTTTGAAAAGAAAATGACCATGGTCAATTGCATCCTAACTAAAATTAAAACCAAATAGATTATAAAAAAAATAGAAAGAACATTGGCAATATTTTCCCAATTAGAACTCAAACCTCATAGATACATTGAAAATGGAAAGTACAAAGACAATTTCTTCCCAAATAAATTCAAACCGCATAAATGCTTTGCAAATAGAAGGCTCATTGGAAATAAATGGAAACTATGTGTAAGCAAAAGGGACGACAAGAAGAATACCCCCTTCATTTGTTTCTTGAATTCCTTCCCCCTGTTCCTCTCTCTCTCCTAAGTATAACTCCACGTGGAGTAATCTCTGAATCCAAAGAGAAAATAGAAGAAAGAATTTGAATATCCGTCAGCCGCATCACAGGTGCAGTTAATTAAGTTGGGCGTGTTAAAAGCTTTTACCTCGCCGAGGAAGCGCTAATCTCCGTAGTCGGGAAACTACTAGCCGAAAGTTTCCTGCCCACATCGTAAAGGCCATTAAGACTTGGGTCAGGCGACAAACGCTAATCCATCTGGCCGCCGGAAGTGGTCAGCCAGTCGTCTGAGTCTGCCAACGAGGAGAAACAAAATAAAAAAAATGACCGTCATATAAATACGCTAGGTCTTTGAATATCGGCAGATTGAGTTAGAGAATCCGTCGCCTTCGGTTCAGATGGTGTGTCTGTTTCTCCAAGTCCCTGGTATTCGCTTATACCATCGAGGTTGAATCTCACCAGGCAGATCCATTTTTTTTGCAAAGACTTACTCTGTTCAGAGCAAGCCTCGAATCGTTTCGTCCCCGAAGGATTGGCCGGGATTCCTCTCGTCTAATCTGGACTCCCCTCCCCCCCTCACGGATCTCCAGTTTCCCGTGTGAGATTTCGCGCCGAGCCGCGTCAGAGTCTCGATTTTTGGAGGTTGCACTTCTCTGGAGCAGATGTGCCATCCTCCGTCTTCAAGGAGGATCGTGAACTCGTCTTCTGGTCTACCCCCCTTCATCCTCGCCACCATCAAGATATTCGGCCGAGAGTCACGTCCATTGTACGTCTCAATTTCCCCGCGCCGACTCTCTAAAGGATTCCCCTTCCTCGAGGTGACCCCTTTAAGGTAAAACGACCCTTGCTTGTATCTCCCGTGAATCGACCCACTTTCCGACATATAAAAATTCCCTCTGTATAACTGATTTATAGTATCCCATTTAAAAGCTGATTAACGGGTAATTAACGTTACCCGAATGCCAATTAATCCATATTTTGTCAGAATTGTCCTTATTTACATTACCTATATTTCCCGTATGTATATATATATATATATATATATATATATATATATATATATATATATATATATATATTAACTAGTGACTTATTAAAATTATATTTTGGTTTTCACTCTTTAAATATACCCTTGAACTGCAACTTGGTAAACTCATTAAACGTTATCGGCCCCTGTAGTAAATCGTACTCTTATACCTCGTAATCAACGGATTACTCTTACGAAGTGAACGTACTTGTGCGTGGCGAAGGACGCGTACGTACATTAGAGGATATATGTATATATAACTGTATATGTACATATTCTCGTGGCTTTTATCTCTTTCCTCCTAACCAATAGATACATATATGTATATATAGAAGTATTGTCTGGGGAGGTGACCTATTCCTCGACACCATGTAAAAAGAAGGACCATCGGCACTTTCTTCCCATCTAATTTCAAACACCCTGGAAACCTTGTAAAAAGAAAGAGCAATGGCAATTTCTTCTCAATTCAAATTTAAACCACAACTTAACTTGCAAACAGAAACACCAAGCCAATACCCTCCCAACTAAAGTTCGAACCCCATGGATACGTTGCCAAAAGAAAGACCATTGGCGATTAATTCCCAGCTAAAGTTCCAACCGAAAGGATGCCTTTCAAATAGAACGAGCACTACCAAAGTCTTTACAGCGAAAGTTCGAAACACATGAAAACCATGTAAATAGAAAGTTCATCGGCAATTTCTTCCCAATTAAAGTTCAAACTTTGTGGATACCTCGGAAATATTGAGCCTTACTGGTAATTTTCCCAATTAAAGTTCAAAGGACCTCTATACCTTGTAAATAGAAAAACCATTAGAACTTTTTAACTAAATTTTCAACCTCAAAGATACATTCTATATAAAAAAGTCTATTGGCAAATCTTTCTCAATTAAAGTTCCAACACACTTGGCAGTTTTTTGTTTTTTTTAAACTACATGGGGAATTTGTAAATAAAATGATCATTGGCATTCTTTTATAAACCTTATAAATAAAAAGACAATTATCATTTATCCGACAATAAAGTTCAAATACAATAGATACCTTATGAAAGACCATTAGAATTTTTTTTTCCAATAAAATTGAAACAAAATAGAAACTTTGCCAAACGAAAGAGCTTTTTACAAACTGAAGCTCAAAGACAATGGTCACAGAAAATGTAAATAGAGACAGGGGTGGAGCCAGTGTGTGTGTGAAGGGGGGGGGGCTAGGGGGATGAAGCTCCCCCCCCTAACTTCAGGCACGTTTATGTATATATTTCGTTTAAAGTCATATTTGGAATTTGCCATTCATAGTTATGTAATAATAAAGAATATATATACATACAGTTTTTAAACCGTTGCGATCAAATGTATCTTATATGATACATGTCTAAAATTCAGGGAAATCTCAAAATTAATTATTAAATTTTGCATTATTTCTTTGCTGACGTCCAAAAACTACAATAAACTACAATTCATAATTGTTTGACATGTGTAAAAAAAATCCGATTTGAGTGAGTTAGTGCTCACTTCTTTATGAGACGCTGTTATTTATTATCATTGACGTGTACGATAACTATTATTAATGTTCAATCTCCTTTCCCAGACTCGTCAGAGGGAGGAATTCAAGTTGCCCCCCCCCCCTTCCCCCCAATTTTTTTATCCTAGATTCGCCACTGAATAGAGAGACCATTGTCATTTTTTCCCCCAACTAAATTTCAAACAGCAAAGATATCTTGAAAAACAAAAACACTAGTGACATTTTCTTTCACAAATAAAGTTCGAACCCATTTGAAACCTTGCAAAAAGAAAAAGCCCTCTGGTAATTTCTTACTAACTAAAGTTCAATCCCAATTGATACTTTAAAAAAAAAAACGTCCTATGGCAATTTCTTCGCAACAAAAGTTCAATCCTAATTAATACCTTGTAAATAGCAATTTATTCACAACTCAAGTTCAATTTCGATTGATAATTGTAAGAAGAACGACCATTGCAATTAATTAAAACAAAATTTCAATCTCAATTGTTACCTTGTAAAAAGAATCACATTTGACAATATTTCTCTCAACTAAAATTGAAACCCGTTTTTTGCTTTTCCTTTACACAAGTGTTTTTTTTTGGCACTATGTAAACAAGGGACTTTATTTTACTAAAATGTTTAAAGCAATTCTTGAGGAAATTTTAATGGATTTGGATTAACAACAAAAGGCGAAATGAGAATTCTTTATCCGGATCTTTCCCTCTCATCAGCCAGGCGATCTCAACCCGCTCCACGAACCCCACATGACAAGCAAAGACAACCGAACGCGAAATCAAAAACATCAACGACTATGTAAAGAGATGGAAAATAAAAACCAACATAACCAAATTGAAAATTATCCTTACCACGAGGCGGATAAAAGGAACAAATCAATATAGACGGTACCCAGTACCAATAGACAGTACCCAGTACCGATAGTCAACCGAAGGAAATGTGTTAGGCCTCCACATAGGTGTCAAAGGCTATAATAATCACACAAAGTCCAGGACTGCCAAGGCAAACTCAGGCCTAAGATTGATTAACTGATTAAAGAATATAAGCCTAAGAAGAAAAAAGGACGCTGTACAAAGCATTCGTCGCATCGGTTCTGGTAAACCCACCGATTCCGTTGCACTCAACCTCGACATCTTGGAAGAAAAAAAATACAAAGAATTCAGAATAAGGCAACATATCTGATAAAAAATACAAGAAGAATTGAAGGAAAAAGAATACGTGAAATAATAAAAACGGCCAACATTGACCCGATTAACAAAACACTAGATAAACGAGCAAGGAATATATGGTCGAAAATAGAAGAAAAACGAGTATAGAGTTAACAATAGCACATAGAAATCATATAGAGTTAACAATGCCACATAGAAATCATATACGAAAAACATTTGGGAGCAGCAAGCACCGCCTTCTGGAAGAGGAAAATTAAATCCTAACGTAAACAAAGAAACAAAAAGGATAAACAAAAACAAGCATACCAAAAGACAAAGGCGTGAATGCCATAGGTAATAAAGTATGAACAAATACATACGTGCATGTAAAAGTTCTAATTTTCCAGCACATGTCATTAAAACGGCTTTTCCATTTTGTGCAGATGTGACGAGATGAAGTGAAGAGAATCAAAATTTTGCTCTCCTGCACCCGGGCCACAATAAGTCCGACATCGTCAAGCGGCTCAACGTCAACCGAATGACCGTCCACAGAGTCGAAGAGAGGCTCAAGAACGAGGAAGACCTTAAAGATCGACCTCGTTCAGGCAGACCTCAAGTTATCAACCGTTTGGCTGTGAGAAAGGCCTTGGAAAGTGAGCCGAATCTCAAAAAGACAACGCTCGCGAAGAAGAAAAAGAAGAGCAAATCGGTGGCCACGGTGTCCAGGGCCGTCAAGAAGGAAGGCGGCTGAGCGTGAGATGAGTGGAAAGGCCTCTGCTCACTGAACGTATGCGAGAACAACGTCAGGAACGCTGCAGTCGCCTTCTCAACGACTTGGAGAGTCATGGCAATCGAATTCTCATTTTTTTTATGATGGAAAAACCTTCACGGTCGATCTGGTTGTCAAAAAGCAGAATGACCGCGTGGTAAGCTTTTATAAGAATAACTAAACACAGAAATAAAATTAGTGAAAATCTATTAATAAGAAATTGATGTAATATCTTAAAAAAAATAAATAAAATAATAACTAAATTAAATAATAATCCAACGAGTTTTTTTTTTAATATGCATAATAAACATGACTTAAATGACTATCGAAATACAATTTTTTTTTTTTTTTAAGATATTACATCAATTTCTTATTAATAGATTTTCACTAATTTTATTTCTGTGTTTAGTTATTCTTATAAAAATAATTTTTTGTATTTAGAATTCGCTGATGATGGTCATCGTCAATGACCGAAACGTCCGGAAAATTAAATGTTCAAAACCATCGCATATGTCTTCATATTCCTGCTACGAATAAGGTTCCCAAGGAACGACTCCATCACTAATATATATATATATATATATATATATATATATATATATATATATATATATATATATATATATATATATATATATATATATATATATATATATATATATATATATATATATATATATATATATATGCGTGAGGACGGTATTCGTTCGTAATCTATTTACGCATATTTTTTTACCTTCGTTGTTGGTCTTCTTGTCAAAAACAATAACCATTTTCCCTTTATTTTTTGGGGGCAGAATAATTACTTAACTATGGAATTTTTTTTACCCTCCCCCCCAATTTGTGGAAGAGGCATGGAATTCTCCTTGGAATCCGCGCGGGAAGGACAAATCAGGAGATTTAAGACCTCCTCAACGTCAGCAGAAAGATGGTGGAAAAGGTCAGAAAGGACCTAGAAGATTCAGGATTCGAGTACGAGGCGACAACAGATAGGAAAACGCATGGTCGACGATCTGAGGCTAAATGAAAGTCAGAATTCATCGCTATAATCCAGGATATCATCAATAATGACCCCAGAAAGTCGATGCGTACCATCGAAAGGGGAAAGGGTCTGGATAAAAAGCTCATCAGGCTGGTAGTGCATACAGACATTCGCTACTCTTCATACAAGATGAGCAAGGGACAATTTATGTCCAAGGTGATGCAAGAAAAGAGACTTAAGCACACCAAGAAGCTGATCAAAAAGTTGAAACACCCGCTGGAGCCAGACCAGAAAATCAACTCTCAGAACAACAGGTTGATCATTGTCGCATCCAAGTGTCCAGATTTATGCAGATGAAATTTACAATGACAATCATGGACTTCGGTGTCGTCAGCCGTGAAGGAGACGTCATGCTACTCCACTTCTTCCCTAAGGGCCCCAGGCTGATCACCGACGACTATATCCGTGTTCTAAGCGAGGTGGTTGCACCCTGGATCCACCGGGTAGCTGCAGTGAGCCCTTACCTGCGGCAACAAGGATCTGCGCCCTGCCACACCAGCCGGAAAACCCAGGCCTGGTTGTCGGAGAAGCTTTTCGATCACACAGCAGCTAACATTTGGCCACCCAACCCGCTTGACTGTAACCCCCTCGACTTCTTTGTGTGTGGCGCGGTGGAACGAGAGACCAACACATCCATCCAATACTCGAATGACGAGCTGAGGGACAAGAACACCAGAACCTACCATGATCCTACAACGGGATATTGTAACGAAGGCCTGAAGCCAGTTCAGAGGTCACCTGGAGGCTGTTATCGAGTCCACAGACAGATTTATCGAATCACATCGACAGAAAGTGTCATGAAGACAAACTGACCCAAATTTGATGAATATATCTAAAAAAACCAAAAAAAAACCCACTGCTTTATTTTTTTCCTGAGACAGTCATCATACGAACGAATACCGCCCCAACCTATATATATATATATATATATATATATATATATATATATATATATATATATATATATATATATATATATATATATATATATATGTATTAATATATATGAATGCAATGTCCCGCAGGAAAAAATGAAAAGGTGTTTCCAAGTACTTTCGAACTTTATTAAGTTCCTTATCAAGGATAACTACCTAAACACTTTTCATTTTTTCCTGCGGGACATTGCATTCATTTGCTACCCTCACGTGATACTTTGTGAGTTCTTCATATATATATATATATATATATATATATATATATATATATATATATATATATATATATATATATATATATATATATATATATATATATATATATATATATAAACTGTGTATCGCGCTATATTGTAGGTCAAATCTTTGGCTGATATTTTGAATCTTAAACATTGTATAAACGTGAAACTTGATCTACTGAAATATCCTAGGTAGTACGCGCGCAGTTAACATTTCATATATATATATATATATATATATATATATATATATATATATATATATATATATATATGTGTGTGTGTGTGTGTGTGCGGCGTGAAAGCGGTTACAATTATGCAATCATAATAACAGTATAATAAGAATTAACAAATCCAACGCCAGAAGAGCGGCTGAATCTGGACAACACAAATGGCCTATTGAAAAGTTACCCCGTCGTCATTACAGAGGCGTTGAAAACATTACTTAAATCCCCGCCCCCCCATGGGTCTTCATCTACATTAACATACTTACTTTCACTCACATACACACATGTATAGAGGCGCCATCCCATGAGTGGACTGAAATTAAGATTAAAGTAGCAATTTGGAGGCCATTAAATGAGGCCAAATATTCGTTGCGAAATGTTTTCAAAGTTGCCGTGATCGGAGTCGGATTCTCCTTCGCGGAAGCCCCTGGGGGAGGCATAGCCAGCTTAATTGAATGGGCAGAGGGACCCCCAATAAAGCGCGTTCCACAGCAGACCAAGTCTTTGAGTGAATTAACCCCGTCCATCTAGAAATTTCTCTCTCTCTCTCTCTCTCTCTCTCTCTCTCTCTCTTTCTATCTATCTATCTATCTATTTTTCTGTCCCTCTATCTCAGTCTCTCTCTCTCTCTCTGTAATTTTTCTGTCTCTTTGTCTCACTCTGTCTCTTTCTCTGTTTCTCCCTCTCCCTCTTCCCTCTCTTGCTTAGATACGGGACATTCTATCACCTACTAAATGCAGGACTGTTACGTTCCATGTGGCTATGAGAATAAATCTGATGGTGGTATACCGCCCACCACATTGAGCAGCGGAGATAAACGAAGACCTCTACACAAAATTGTCCAGTTTAGTAAACGGTCCTCCAATAATCGTCTTAGGTGCCTACAATTGCCGCGTAAACTACTACGAGCGGACTGGTGACGGGGAGGTTTCGCGGTTAGTGAACTTTGCCAATAACTTCTTGTCCCAGTTTATCTGCGAGCGTACGTGTGGGGTTTATCTTTCAGATCTATTATTCGCTACTGAGAACAACCTCAAATTGAGTCTGTGGCCCGGTTCTTAGTGTGTAGTGAGCACAATATAGTTAGGATTTCCCTAATAAACCCGTCCTTGGAAGAACACTATCTAAGCGTCAGCGAGTTTGACTTTAGTAGGACAGACTTTACCGGGTTCAGAACAACGTCGGAAAGTTGGCGCCTCTGAACATTTCCGTTGCCGCTGACAGTTGGTTCCGATTCAAAGAACAGTCCATGAAGATACGATCACGGAGAACTTAGATTGGCACAATCCAATTAACGATTCTCATCATGGGCTCCGTAGAAATTGGTCGTAAATAACTAACTTGCTGGAGTTTTTCCTTGACATAAGAGAGTACTGCCATTCGTAGAAGGTGGATTTTATTATCTAAACTTCCCAAAGACAGAGGATAAATTACCTCACCGGAGGCTTTTGACTAAGGTGCAAGAGCTAGGTAACATGTGAAAGGTCTGGCACTCGATTGAGAACTGGGTGTCTGTGAGGGAGACAGCAGGGGGATAAGAGAGAGAGAGAGAGAGAGAGAGAGAGAGAGAGAGAGAGAGAGTGGAGATGGAGAGCGGGGAGATATAAAGAACAGCGGGAGAGAGAGAACACCTCATTCGATAGGCGGGAGCGACTCACGCGGGGAGAACTCACCAACCCCCTTTTTTCTATTGATTGGTCACAAAGTTTTGAAAGAGAGAAAGTGTTTAAAATGACAGGGAAAAAAGGTCCAGCTGCACTTAAATATACATGTGCGATATGCCAGAAGGATAAGTGGTGCGTGGACTTCCCGGAAGGATGTTTTTCGAAATGCCACCCGGGAAGTATATGCACCGATTGCATCCTTAAAGGAGAGATCCGAGAGGCAGTGGCATGCTGCAATGAACTCAAGGATCTCTTCACAGCCTCTGAAGAAAAATCTAGGGCGCTGGAAAATAAACTGCAGACCCTAGAAACGCAGCACGCGCTTCAGATTCGGCGTCTCGAGGAAAAGATCCTAGAGCTAGCCTCTAAACTAGAGGCCCAGTCGGCTCAAGCTCGAGAAGAAAGTCCCACTGACTTGGGTGGTTCCGCCGATGTGACTCCAGCCCAAGGAGGTGAAACTGCATTGGCAGTCCCACTTCTGCCATGCGGAGCCAATGAGAAGAAGAAAAAGAAAAAGAAGACAAAGGACCATAATGCAGCTCACCCCAGTGTAGAGGATTCGAGCGCTACTGGTGCGCATGGGAAAGTGGAAAGAGAAGAAGAGAAAAGAGAAACGGAAGAAGAGAAAAGAGAAACGGAAGAAGAGAAAACAAATGAAGAGAAGAAAAATAAGATGAGGAAGAAAAAAAAGAAAAATGCAGAGATACAAGAGGAAAGCGGCAAGTCGCTTCCGAGAGGAAAGAATAAGTCGCCTGCTGACAAATGTGCAAGAGTCACCCTTATTGGTGATTCTCAAGCACGAGGCTTGCAGTCCCTGCTAGCGGCCCGCCTTCGCACTAGTGTGAAGGTAAGCTGCCTGCCAGGATGTGGTAACCACCACATCAGAGTAGAGGCTGAGAAATCACAGATTTCTGAGAGCTCAGTCGTTGCTCTGATGGTCAGTGGAAACGACCTGTACCTGAGAGGAGGTAGGGTAGGCCCTACAGATAAAATCCTCCACACGGTCATGGGTGCCGTGGACGACTGTGGGCTGAAAACCCGCAAGCGTGTGGTAGTCGGGATGCTCCCGAGGAGAGGTCCAACACGGACCGCTCACTCGATGAATGTGTCTCTAAACCGGCGCCTGGCAGATTTGTGTACGGCAGAGGGGGTCTTTTTTGTGGACCCGTACCGCACCTTTTATGGTAGAAATGATCTCTACCAAAGGGATGGGGTACATCTTTCCTTTAAAGGAAAGGCCTTTCTGTCGAACATGATCCAGAATGTCGTAGAGAGGACCGAAAGGAGTATCCGGCCCAGAGTGAGGGCGGACGTACGCCAGTACGCCCGTGTCACTCCAGGAACGACCTTCTCAGAGGTCGCAAAAAGGGGTGCCTCGCCAACAAAGAAGCCGGGAAACGGAAGAGCATAGGGAGTCCTACAGTCGGGGACTCCCTGAAAGTTCTTCTGTTCAATGCGAGGTCAATCAGGAACAAGTTTCCTGAGCTCCGTGGCCTCGTAGCGACGGAAGAACCCGAAATGGTAGCCATAACAGAATCGTGGATAAAAACGTCAAACCGAGACTTTGAAGGCGAATTCACGGTTCCTGGCTACCAACTCTTCCACAAAGATAGGCCAGACAGAGAGGGTGGCGGTGTAATGTTGTATGTCAAGGATACAATCAAATCTACGAACTCCAACATTATATCCGATCACGAGCTCCTAGGCGTCGACCTAGAGATAGGTCCTGTCAGATACAGGACCCTGGTGCTTTACAGACCCCCTTCCCAACCCGTTGAGAAGGACAGGGAACTGTACCAGCTGCTGGGTGAGCTTGTTCAAGGCAGAGTGTGCATCGTTATGGGCGACTTCAACAGACAAGTTGACTGGGAAACCAGAGCAGCCTGTGGCGATAACGCGCTACTCCTGGAGTTTGCCAACAACGAGTTCCTCACTCAATGGGTCAGAGAACCGACGAGAGGAGACAATATCCTCGACTAGGTCTTCACCTCTGAGGATGATATCGTTGAGGATGTCTCTGTAGGCGAAGAGCTCGGTGGCAGTGATCACCAGCTAGTTAGATTTACCGTCAAGATCCCGAAGGTAAGGTCTGTTGCCAGTCAATCAAGGAAACTTGACTTGAGAAGAGCAGACTTTGCACGCCTTCGTGCTGGGCTGACTGATGTAAGGCTAGCGGTATGCGAAGAGGTTGAGGATTCGTGGAACAATTTCAAAAATAAATTCATGAGTCTTCAATCAAGTTGCATCCCTCTAAAATGCCTCCGTCGGTCTTCTGTTCAACCAAAGTGGTTTAATCGAGAAATCGGCCAACTGCTTAGGGAGAAGAGAAATGCGTACCGGCGATCGAAGATCTCGGGTGCCTTTGACGAGTACCGGAGGCTAGCCAGGAGAGTTAAGTCCAGCATAAGGGCGGCTAAGCGTACTGAGGAACTCCGAGTGGCGAGACTCTGCAAGGAGAATCCCAAGGAGTTCTTCGGCTATGTAAATAGCCGTAAACCAATCCATCGTAGGATTGGGCCCCTAGTGGACGAGGAGGGTGCATTAACTCAGTCAGATGCAGAAAATGCTAACCTTCTCAATGACTACTTCTCCTCAGTGTTTACTAAAGAGTGTGGTCCCATCCCCCAGCCCACGGATTCCTACTCGGGGGAAAAGCTGGAGGCAATGGACTTCACCGAAGGAGAAATAAAGAAAAAGATCGCTGACCTAAAGACGAATAAGTCCCCTGGACCGGACGGGTTTCTACCCAAGGTGTTGAAGGAAGTGTGCAATGAAGTATCACGACATCTGTGCGCTATCTTTAACATGTCAATCCGGACCGGATGCGTTCCTAGAGACTGGCGTGAGGCGGAGGTGACTCCGATCTTCAAGAAAGGATCCTCCAGCCATCCGTCAAACTACCGACCTATCAGTCTGACTTCGATAGTCGGTAAACTCATGGAAAGCATGATGGTGGAGAAAATAACGTCGTATTTAGAGTCAAACCTGCTACTGAGGAGTTCCCAGCACGGCTTCCGAAGGCAACGGTCATGCCTGACGAACCTTGTGGAATTCTTCCACTTCGTGTTCAGTGAGCACGATCGGGACAAGGCGGTGGATGTGGTTTACTTAGACTTTCAGAAAGCCTTTGATAAGGTACCACACCGCCGCCTTCTCCGGAAAGTGCGAGCGCTGGGCATAGACGGAAAAGTAGCCGGCTGGATCGAGAACTGGCTAAGTGGCAGACGGCAACGGGTGGTGGTGAATGGACAGGCTTCTGAGTGGGTGCCCGTTACTAGCCGGGTGCCTCAAGGTTCTGTCCTGGGACCACTACTATTCATCATCTACGTCAACGACATGGACGGTGACATGGTTGCCAAGATTTCCAAATTTGCCGACGATACCAAGCTTGGTATGAACGTTGCAAAGGATGGAAATACTGCCCGCCTGCAGGAAGACCTTGGGAAGATTGGGGAGTGGTCGGACACGTGGCAAATGCCGTTCAACGTGAACAAGTGCAAAGTAATGCATATCGGCCACAGAAATCCCCAATCTCATTATATCCTTAAGGGCACTGCTCTCGAATCGAGTGACACTGAGAAGGACTTGGGTGTTACTGTCACTAGCGACCTCAAGTTCTCGAAACAGTGCATTGAGGCAGAGAAGAAAGCCCAAAGAATGTTAGGCTACATAAAGCGCCAGTTTGGATACCGTAACAGGGAGATAGTACTTTGTCTGTACAACTCCCTAGTTCGGCCGCACCTGGAGTATGCCGTACAATTTTGGAGTCCTTCGTTTCGAAAGGACATCGCAAGGTTGGAACGCGTACAAGCCAGGGCAACCAAACTGATTCCCTCTATCCGACATAAAAGTTATGAGGATAGACTAAGGGAATTAGATCTGTTCTCGCTGGAAACCCGTAGACAGCGTGGTCAGCTCATCGAAGTCTTCAAAATACTTCGAGGGTTCGACAATGTTGACTACCGGGATATTTTCACACTGAGTGAGAACAGAACGCGCAATCACGGCTTCAAACTTGAACTGAAGCGTTACAACCGCAATCTGTGTGGAAACTTTTTCACGTACAGTATCTGCGGTAAGTGGAACGCACTTCCAGTGGCGGTGGTCAACAGTGAATCTGTTGACCAGTTCAAGTCAAGACTAGACAAAGTCTTGAAAAGTGGCCGTTTAGGGACGCAAAACAATTGAGCAGCCATGTGCCCGCTCGATTGCTAGTCCCAAGGTACCCTCTTTGAATGGACCGTAAGGTCTCCTAGGGTACCTTCTTTCCTTGTAACTCCTTGTAACACTTAGGGATAGAGCAGGGATAGAGAGAGAGAGAGAGAGAGAGAGAGCGCATGGAATGAGGTGAAAGTGAAATTGAGAGAAAAGTGGTAGAGAGACTGGAGAGAGAGAACGGAGATAGAGAGCAGGGAGCTAAAGAGAATAGAGGAAAGAGACCCGGGAGAGAAAGAGAACAGGGCTAGAGAGTAGGAAGTGAAAGAGGTGGGAGATAGAGAGAACAGGGGAGAGAGATAGCAAGGAAAGAGCGCAGGGAGAAAGTAACAACAAGGAGTAACAACAAGGAAAGAAGGTACCCTAGGAGACCTTACAGTCCATTCAAGGTGGGTACCTTTGGACTAGCAATCGAGCGGGCACATGGCTGCTCAATTGTTTTGCATCCCTAAACGGCCACTTTTCAAGACTTTGTCTAGTCTTGACTTGAACTGGTGAACAGATTCACTGTTGACAACTTCCACTGGAAGTGCGTTCCACTCACCGCAGATACTGTAAGTGAAAAAATTTCCACACAGATTGCGGTTGTAACGCTTCAGTTCAAGTTTGAAGCCGTGATTGCGCGTTCTGTTCTCACTCAGTGTGAAAATATCCCGGTAGTCAACATTGTCAAACCTCCCCCCCCCCACCCACCCAGCATTCAACTTTGACACACGTATTTGTCAGCAGAAAGTGTCTCTGTGGAAGGCAATAGCACAGAGAGAGAGCACGGGAAGAAACCAGGAAAAGCTAGAGATAGAGAGAATTGGAGAATAGGGAGACATAGCAGTGAGAGAGAGAACAGGGGGAGAGAGAACATAGAGTTTGTGATCAGGAGGAGGGAAGGGGGGGGCTGGGATAGAGAGAGCAGGGAGATATAGCAAGGAGATAAAGGGCTGAGAGAGAGAGAGAGAGAGAGAGAGAGAGAGAGAGAGAGAGCAGGGGAGAGAGAACAAGGAGAAAGAGAGCAAGGAGGGAGAACAGAGAGAAAGTGCACGAGCAGGAAGAATACTTCCCGCCAAAACTGCGCTCAATTAGCGCCATTTTTTAAGTCCCGCAACAAAAAACTCTCAGGAGTGGATCCCGAAAACATTGGCACTCGAATACGCCTCAGAATAGTGGCTTGTGCCAGTGCCACCCACAAGTCGCAATTTCGCCCCCACCTTACAAACTAGTTGAAACCATCCAACCGACGCCGTCCTTTCGATATAAACATCCTCAGACGCACCGCAATCGCATCCCCGTATGCTCTCTGTATAAACGGACGTACGTTGCATGAATACACACACCCCTCAGTAGAGCCTGGAAAATGAATAGATTTGTCTCTATATGTATACAAACGCCGCCGGTAAGCATAATTTAAGGCTGAAAAATGCACATCCTTTTTGTACCCCAAAACACATACACGCGGTGTTTATGGAAATATACCCAAACACACACCAGGCATATGGGGCTAAAATTGAAAGAGCTCAAAGGAAGGAAATCAAGAAAAAACAAAATAAAAATTTCGTTTTTGAAATTCTATGAATATTTTCTTTGGGTTGAAAAGCTACGGCTTTGATTGGTTCAAAAAACAACATCAGGCAGAAGGGAGCTAAAGCCATATACTAGTATCCCCTTATTCCCAAATACACACACACACACACACACACACACACACACACATATATATATATATATATATATATATATATATATATATATATATATATATATATATATAGAGAGAGAGAGAGAGAGAGAGAGAGAGAGCTACAAGGAGCTACAAGGATAAAAAGTACACTAGGAGACTTTACGGTCCATTCAGAGAGGGTACCTTTGGGCTAGCTATCGAGCAGGCACAGTTCTGCTCAACGGCTTACGTCTCCAAACGGCCACTTTTCAAGACTTTGTCCAGTCTTGTCTTGAACTGTTCAGCAGAATTGCTGTTGACAACTTCCACTGGAAGTGCGTTCCACTTACCGCAGATGCTGTATGTGAAAAACTTACCACACAGGTCACGGTTATAACGCTTCAGTTTAAGAGAGAGAGAGAGAGAGAGAGAGAGAGAGAGAGAGAGAGAGAGAGAGAGAGAGAGAGAGAGCGATGGAGAATAAGAGAAACCAGGAGTGGTACGAGGTTCTTTACTACTGACGTTTCGTTTCTCAGAAGCTTCCTCAGAGTGAGAAGAACTCTTCCGAGTGAGTTTTTATGGCTTCCTCGAATTCACTGGGTGGAATGTAGAGGTCTCTAGAGAATTCAAAAGTGTAGACGGAAGAGGGATAGAGTAGGCGTATAATGCCTGTGCTGGTGATATACTAGTGTCCTTCTTAGTTTAAGAGCGGTGGGAAAGAAGACCCCATGGAAATTAATTATACCATGAATCACTTGGAGAACCTGTAGGCAGGGAGCGTTTAAGCGTAGCATGAAACGACTCGACTGCATTATTCCGTCACGGATTCCAAGGGTAAATAAAAACATGTTGAATGCCAGGACTCCTAGTGAATTCAAAGAATAAGTGAGAACGAAAATTAGTCCCATTGTTCAATGTTAGCTTTTGGAGCACTCCGTACTGCGCAACCCATCCTTGTGCAATCGTTAGAATTGATTCAACAGCAAATAAATCGCGCTAGGGTAGGACCTCTACCCGTATGAGACCACGCGAAGTGCTTTGAAAGTAGAGTGTGCTAAGGAATGAAAGAGGTCAAATTTTCGCTGTTTAAAGGCGAGGAGTCCAGAAGAATTTTGCGGTCGGCGTTCTGCAGGCAGCAGTAGGATAATTGGAGGTTTTTATTTCACTACTTAATAAACGAATAATAATCAGACAGCTGAGTTGTCTGCGACTAGCAGGTCATAGTCAACCGTTTAAACCGAGGTGGGGGAAATTGCAGTGGCAACCATGAAAGGAGATTGTAAGAGAGCGCTGCGGTCGAACAATGCCATATGAAAATCGTCATCCTGCCCGAGATAGAGGATGTATGTGGTCGGCGTATTCCTAGATAGAGCGATTGCTAGGGTGGGAGGCTTGGTGTGTGACCACTGAAGGTCATTTAGAAATTATAATGAAATTCAGCTGTCGATCCACCAGAGGAGTGTGAGAAGACTTGGGAGCTCTCTTTCAAACGTAGACATTTTTGTCTAAGCTGAGGACAAATATTTCGACAAAAAAAAGTTAACGGTGCCCACATTCCTTTCCGATTCTGCCCTAAGATGCCCGCACACCCGTCGCACTTGCATCAGCCAAAATACGAAGTTGGGTGTCTTAATTCGGTGGCTAAGGAAATAGCAAGTTTGGCCTCTCGAAAGGCATTAGCAGCACTTTCCGGTCAATTTATTAGGTATTTGCTACATTTGTAGGGAAATTGCCCATGGCCGGAACTCTGTCAGGCAGAGGTGACATGCTTTCGTTGGTTTGGAGGTATTCCAGAAATTCGAGCTGGTCTACTCCTAATTGCCATTTGTGTGGTGACAATTTTAGACCTTAGGCGAGTAGACTGTGGAATACCTGCTTTAGCGGTACATGGTGAGTTTCTTGGTCTGGTGACTAGGCCCATATATCGTATATATAAGCGAAAAGGAATGGAAGATCGCACACAACTTCGTTAAGAAAACGCACAAACGTTTGTGAAGACGACCTCAAATTGAGTGGAATGTACAAGCAAACATACCCACCAAACGACGTAGTTACACATATTTTCTCCACACTTAATGCTTCCACGAGAATTTAATGGGGAAGGGGGGGGGGGGGGGGTAGCAGGTCGAGCAGAAGAGTCCTACTTTTTTAGAAATTAGATGTAATGGAGATGCCCAGGAAGATCGCGATTTCTGATTTTAGCCTTCCTTCTCTATTCTAGAGAACTCTTCCTTCATGGCTTTGAGTTTGGCGGAGGCAAGTGGCGCGGACGGTGGAAGACAGGGAAGCCTGTTGAATGTTCAGTAGAGCGCTTGACATGCTGTTCACACAACCGGAGGGAGGTTAGGTCTGGGAAATGTGCGAGTAATTCAATATATTAACATGTATTGTAGGATGTACGGCTGCCTGTGGAACTTGACAAGCCAAATCAATGAGTAGGCGCAAGAAGGGTTGCCGTGAATAAAGCTCCCGGACGCTCGATAGGTGAGAGCACGCCATTTTAAATCAAGGATAAGTGAGAAGTGTTCCAGAGAAGCCGGTTCCCAATATAGGGTGATCGATGTCAGCAACTAAGAACAGCCACAGGAGACCGTCCTGGAAATATAGAGATCGAAAGAAACTTCTAAGCATAGACCAGAATAGGCTGACCTGCGATACTTTGAATCGAGGAGAACATCGGATGTCGACGTATGTCCTAAGGTGAAGCCGGAAGAATGGAGACGGTAGAACCACTGTCAACGAGGAAGTTGAATGCCGTGTCTGGATCCCGGATAGAAAGACAGGGGTTCGAGTCCTGCATCGCTTCCACAGTGAGTACGTGGGCAAGCTGATGGATCACCTGAGGGAAATTGTCCTTGCGGTGGAGCTGGTAATGCGGTTAGAGCGCGCCGAAGATCAGGTGAGGAGACGGAAATGACAACCCTGACGAGGTAAAGTTACGTTTTGTACTTCAGCGTGAAATGTGGTTGTTTAGATTTCTGTGTGGTGTCCCTTTGTGGCACATTGGTGATACTGGTAGCTGCTGAAGGGGTCGAGACTTCATTAGGATGCTCTTGGGTATCTTCCGGCAGCGAAGGGGGGTGGGGTGGACGTTGGATCCTCCGTAGAGGAAGCAGGATAAAATAGTCTTTGGCTTCCCTCCACACAAAGAGTGACAGGCAGCGATAGGCCTTACCTTTGAATTTTTGTGATACCAACACCGGCTAGATGTCTCACTCCATGGATCTCTCCTCGGGAAAGAGCCAGACCAATCCGAGAATCAAGAGCGTGAGCTGAAACCAGGACTCTTGCATCAGAGCGAGTATTTTCCCGTAGCTTCTTTCCAGATTCTGAAGCGCTTCGATAAGTTTGACATCATTATTTCTAGCGATGGGTGGTCCTAAACGGCGGGAGAGCTGCGCGAACCTCGATAGGTCGGGCCATTGTAGGTAAGACGCGATTGGCAGTCTCTGGTCCCTGGTAGAAGATTGATGTCTGGTTTGTGGTTGGGTCATAACGAGGTTGCTTGATGCAGGCTTGAAGAGAGTGTAGATTTTTCACGGAGGGTTACCAATAGAGTGGTTAGTTATCCAATTATGTAATATATTATTTATTATTAACAATGTCAGGTAAGAATTCTTCTTGATTGCTCAAGCCAAGTGGCTGCAGCTCACGAAAATGGAGAACTTGGAGGTTAACGGTGAAACCTGGCACTTAGCGCGGAACGAGAGAATGTTGAGTAAGTAGTGAGGCGATGAAAACACGATAGGTATTTGATCTGAATCATTTTTCATTTTGTTTATAGAAAGAACAGAGAGGGATCGCTGAGTGTAATACAGGAGATCAGGTAGTCATAGAGGAAGGTTGCGGGAATCATTTAAGAAAAGATAGCAAGAGTTGATAGGTCGGTGGCTATACATCGATACGTGGTGTTATTGTGGCTGCGTTGGTCTCGTGGTTTGGACTGGACGACGGTTGTAGGCAGGTCAGGAGGGCGAGGCTGTCTGCTCAGTCGGAAACGCGTTATTCATGATGCCTTTTGGTTATGCGAAGAACGGTACGGGTGGCGGGTGTTCATGGGCCGCGGGGTATCGCGGTGCCATCGCGTATCTTCTTACGTGTAGTGCAGTGTATAATGGGTCTCTGGCGAGTTTCCCGAGTTGTTTTGTGAGTCTGGTGTGAGCGTATGTGTTGAGGGGTGCTAATTTGTTGTTGTTGTGTAGTGCGGCCATTCTCGAATACAACGGAGAGCGGCAAGCGCGTTTCAGAGCAAAGTTCTGAATGCGCTGAGCCTTCCGCTTCCACGTGTCACTCGCGGCTACGAGTGACAGTGGGGCGTACGTGAGAATAGGTCGCACGAGTGATTTGTAGAGGTGTAGCTTTAGTCTTTTGCTCGCAGAGTAGAACCTGCACTGGTGCAGAGAGGTAACTCCGTATTGTTGGCGAGTTTCCAACGGAGTCCCTCGTGCCACACTTTATCGAAGGCCTCTCCACGTCCTTTCTGATGGAGTGAGTCTTTTGATGTACCTGGCGTTTTTTTTTTATTCTGTCGTGAACGATAGTCACGGCCGCCTGAGTGGACCGGCCTCTCCTAAACCCGTATTGGTGGGGGGGGAGAACCAGTCCCTCTCTTCCAGGTACTCCCGTAGGCGACAGTTGACCATTCGTTCGAGTATTTTGCCTAGGTGTTCTAATAGAGCAATAGGCCTGTAGTTGTTAGGGTGTTTTGGGTCTTTGTTCGGTTTGTGTAGGAGTATGTTGTGAGAGACTTTGAATATTTTAGGGAAGTGGCCTGAGGCTAGTGAGGCGTTGAATAGGTGTGTAAGTATGGGGTAATGTTTGCGGGGAGGTTGTGTATAAGTGTGGCTGGTAGCCCGGAGGGGCCGGGGGCGCGTTTTGGTGTTGTTTTAATGTAGTGTTTTGTTTCCTCGACGGTGATTGGAGTGGTTAATGTGGATGTGTAGTCGAGCAGCTCCATTAGTATCAGGGGGGCAGGCCTTAGCTCGTGAGCGTGGGCCCGACACCACTCCTGGACTTTCTGGAAGTGCTCCCGCGCGTGTGGTTTGGGTGGGTTGTGTGTGTGTATTGTGTCTCAGTGGGACCTAAATGCGTCGAGGATGACGTTAGTGTCTGTGAGTGTTTGGTTGTTTATTTGGAGGGTGATGGGTTTGCATGGTTCAGTGCCCAGCATCCTTTTTACGTACCGCCAGAAGAAGGAAGGGTCCTTGCATTGGGTATCGTCCGCGATGCGGACGACCTCTCTCCACTGCCTGTTCCTATCTAGTTGCACGCACTATAGGATGCGGGCACGTAAGTGATTTATGTTGTGTTGTCGTGGGCCTCTGGTGTAGGGATTATTGTACTGTGTGATGAGTCTCTGAGTGTGTATGGAGAATGTGAAATGTTTTATGCAAGTGTACTTTTTTGTGGTGAGTGTAGGTTGCGTGCAGTGGTTATAGTGTTAAAGATTGAGCACCAGTGGTCATCTATCAGGTCTGGATTGGTGTACTCCAGGTCGAGGTTTTGTGGCGTGTTTTCTGTTATGTGTCTCCTGAACTCTTCCCAGTTTGTATTTTTGTAATCGTAGAGAGGTGGTGTAGGTATGAGTATGGGAAATGTAGATATGATGAGGCATATCAGTATGTGGTCAGATAGTACGTGGGGACCGGGTGATATGTGTGTGTGGAAGCATGTGGCGTGGTCGTTGCGGAAGACAACGTCCGGGGACGTGGTACCTCCACGAAGACCGAAGAATGTGGGGAAGGTAGGGCCGATGTGCTCGCAGCGATAGCGCCGCGGGGCACCGGCCAGGTACCTTCCCGCGTCATTCTTGTTGTTGGAAAGGAGTGTCAATCTGAATCTCTTTTCAGTGCCACTAAATAGGTTTCGAACGGTGTGAGGTTGCTAGAAGTCACCATTATAGGGTTGCGAGAGGTCGCTGGCTACGCCAGCTCCCTTAAGCACAGCCAAATATTTTGTCTTTCATACTAAGCTCGCAGACATTATAGCCAATTAGCGCAGAGTCGATATGCAGACAAATTTATCTGAAACCACCAATACTTCGTCACGAGGAAGGTCTCAAACACTAAACAGGAGTGTCAACGATCTCTACGTTGGAGTTTGTTGGTACCACAAGGAATTAGGGGATCAAGCTCACCAGTGCCCTCCTGGTTGCAAAAGAGCTAAAGGACATTAGGGTAATGTGCCCTCTAGTGTCCCCACAAACGCCTGCTTGCACATTTTTCACCCCATCCCCAGCAGGAAATACATAAGTGACAATGGGTTATTTCCATCATCCCAACAACAACTACAGAAAGAGATTATATGGACTACAGCTACCATATAAAAAGTAGGGAGAAGGAACATTGACTATTTCCCTCGAACTTGGCGTAATTTTACTTGGAATTTCCTAGGTGTGGAGTAAAAGATGTTATTATTGGTGGCGTTTTCCTCTCTAACTATATAACCTTATAATTAATTTTAATAGTGTAATATTAATAGACCGAAAACCT
The DNA here is from genome assembly GCA_963969495.1 of Ceratothoa steindachneri. Lineage (NCBI taxonomy): Eukaryota > Metazoa > Arthropoda > Malacostraca > Isopoda > Cymothoidae > Ceratothoa > Ceratothoa steindachneri. The sequence goes on along the minus strand of OZ018324.1, from coordinate 200,154,038 downwards.
CGAATAGCTATCAATGCAGTGTTACATAACAAAGCAGCGTCGTTAATATCATTATCAATTTCAAAGGATTCGCCATTCAGTGATCTATATAAGCCACGTAATAATAGTTAAAAGGTTAAGAGAACGGAAAAGTCAGCCCTCTCCATCTTTCTTCGAGCACACCGTCACAGAAGGGCCCCCATTAACGTACAGGGCCAGATGGCTCTCACCTGAGTAACTTGAGGTAAATAATATAATAGGATCACTATTGCAGGTTAGAAAAATCCCCCTTCAGAGTCAGCTTTTGCATCTCCCCTTAACCCCTTCCATGCAGGCAGATTAATTAAAAAATTAACCAAACTTTGCAGAGGAAAATGAATTTCTTCAATAATATTTAAACTATGTGTATGTTATTTTCTATTCATTTTTAGCTTTTACTATATTGTAAATATATTTAATCGTTACTAAATTCTTCATTAATAATACCACATTCAAAATCGCTATCATCACTACTCAAATGCGAACTCGAAACATCAATATCGCACAAAGCTTAAAAATTCATTTCTTCAAACTTTGTTGATATTATGAAGGCTGCACACAGTAGCTCTCTTATTGACTGCTAATTGATAATTGGTTGCTCTAAATAGTAAATTGTTTTATCACCATCTCCTGAGACGTTTGAGGAGTTGCCAATTACCATATAACGTTAATACACCTAGTTTCAAAAGTTTTTATTGGTTAATGAAAACGACGCCCGTGATATCACAGGAGACGCAATTTAGGCAAACCATATTATATTAACCGTCTCAGACGGCCAATCTCTAAGCTCTTCATTCACGCGAGCTGCAGCCATTTGACTTGAGCAACCAAGAACAATTCATACCTGGCCTTTTAAATAAATATATTACATAATTGGAATGTATCTGTGTAACCAACAGCTCTTTAGGGAATTTGATACTCTCCCCAAATTTATGGGAGAGTGTAGTGCTATTTTCATCACCTAGTCAATCCCTTAATATGAACCCCATAAAATACTAGTGACCAGTACGTGAATAGGGGGACAAAAACGGGTTAATTTTTGTTCTTGTTAAAAAATACTCAAAGCCTGTTTTTACCTCCTAACCTATAAGCAAGTTACTGTACTTAAAGTTGCTAAAGAGAAGTCAACAAAGTATTAATTACGAAAATTTATCGTTGTAATATTTATTTGTACTCTTTTTTCTCTCTAGATAATGTGAAAGCAAGATTCTTGTTTTATATCCGATGGTCAAACGTCTTTTGGACGAGAGCACTAACAACGAAGGATATATTCGATTCCTTCTCCAAAAGTTCCCCTTTTAGCGTAAGCGATTCTCAAATTCGTTAATAATAACAAACAAACAAACGTTAATCAGAGTTGTTTTTTACTCGCATCTTATAACCGGTAAAGCAAAGTTTATCTGCCTTTTCCAGGGCCTATCGTACCGGATGACTGAGCCAATTTCCTCTTGAACAAATTACACCCAAAAGGATATAAATAAACTATTAAATAAATAACTAACTTAATTCTAATGCACTCTAAAGTGTCTTAAAATTTATTTACTGGTTATTATATCATGAGAACCGATAATAGGAAAACGAAATAAGAAAAGTTGAATCATGAGAGGAGAAAGCCGTTAGCCCATTCCCTTTTCCTTCCAAGAAAAACATTAGTCACGTGAGGAATGATCGCGCGCTGATTGGCTAAGAAATATTGCCCGTCTCTTGGTGTTTTTTAACGACCCGAAGGCGACACGTAATCAATTATTGATAGCATTTCATCCGTTTTCATGTCTTTATTTGCATATAAGATTGTTCATAACCAAAGTTTATCTTCCATTTATACACGCCTCTGACGCCAGATATTAATTTAATGGCGTTTCAGTGATAACATCCCTTTATGTGTGGACACCCACACATACGAACACTCACAACTTGGCGCTTTCTCCAAAACACTCCCCAAAGTTAGCCCCAATAAACCGAAGAGCGGACTTTAACAACTTATTCAATACCACCAGTAGGATTGGGGCGCATCAATGCCCAAACTGAATTATATGGTCGGTGTCCACAGATGACAGCTGGAGGGAACTATTCCATACAGGCCCCAAACGGTGTCTTTCTTTAGAATACTCGGACTAGAAACCTTTCGCACATTTTACAATGTCTAAGGGGACAGGGGCGTCATGCAAGCCAAAATTCTGCGGGGGCATAATTAAAAAATTAAAAAATCTGAGAGGCTTAAATTCACAGATTAAATGTTAATCCCTTCAGAGACTAAAATGATCATAACTACATTGTAGAGTATTAAAAATAAGAGTAATAAAATAAAAAATATATATTAAAAGGTCCAGCTACAAAAAATCTGAGGGGACACGCGCTCCCTCAGTTTCTATAGGCATGACGCTTATGTAGGCGGGGGGGGGGGAGGAGTTAGGAGAGCGCTCATTATGACGTCACTTAGAGAAAATTTCGAATTAGCTCATCTTCAAAAACAGAACTAAAAGATTTGAAAAAAAGAAGTTAAAATCCAAAATGATTTGAATTAAAAAGAGACAATAATGAAACATTCTATAAATAATTTTAAAAGAGGTCAGGTAGCAGTATGAGATATAAAAGAGCTCAGGTAGTAGTAGTGGGACATAAAAGATCTCAGGTAGTAGCATTGGAATATAAAAGAACTGAGGTAGTAGTTGTGAGATATTAAAGAACTTAGGTATTATTAGTGGGACATAAAAGAGCTCAGGTAGTAGCAGTAAGACATAAAAGAGAATAGGTATTAGTAGTGGGACAGAAAAGAGTCCAGGTAGTAGTAGTGGGACATAAAAGAGCTCAGGTAGTCGTAATGGGACATAAAAGCGCTCAGGTAGTAGTAGTATGACATAAAAGGGCGAAGGTATTAGTAGTGAGACATAAAAGCGCTCAGGTAGCAGTAGCGAGACAAAAAAGAACTCAGGTAGTATTAGTGGGACATAAGAGCTTTCAGGTAGTACTAGTTGAACATAAAAGAGACCAGGTAATAGTAGTGGGACATACATGAGCTCAGCTAGTAGTAGTGCGACATAAAAGAGCACAGTTAGTAGTGAGACATAAAAAAGCTAAGGCAGTCGTAGTGCGAAATAAAAGCGCTGAAGTAGTGGTAGCGGGACATAAAATAGCTGATTTAGTAGTGGTGGGACATAAAAGAGCTCAGGTAGTAGTAGTCGGAGATAAAAGTGCTTTTTGTAGGTCCAGTATGATCTCCCTGATCTTCGCTTGCTTCAAGGATGCGAGGAAATGAGGCGACAAGCAGACGCGGGGGAACTCCCCTTTTTGGCGCGGGTCACAACGAATTATATACGAGTGCTTATTCTTCCTTTGGCCGATTTCAGTCACATGGCTATGTGGTTCTGGGAATCAAAGAGGGGAAACAAAAATAGTCTTTACTACTATACATACAATAAAATTTAACCACAAATGAGACACTATGGGAAATACACCAGACTAATTGGAAAGAAAAATGGATTTAAATGGATGCTTCGGCACACGCCGCGAGCATGCACAAACGACTAACCGAAAGAAAACGGGAGCAGGGGATCATGGGTGAATCTTCGAGGTCGTATAGCGTCGTGCCTCTTCGAAGTTGATAGAGAGAAAACGTAAGTGTCTTACAATTTCCGTGATGAGCCTCGAGGGTGGATCGAGGGAGTATTCTCGCCGGAAGGAGCTGAGCTGGTTATAGCAGATGGAAGAGTCTTCACGTTGCTTGACTGTCGTTAATTCTGAATAAATGTTTCTTGCCTGCAAGCCCTTGGGGTGCCGGAGTCTCTTGAGAATTTTCGCGTCGTGTCCTTGGATGATTCTGACGAGTACTGCTGTTCTCATGTCCGTGCTGGGAATTATATACGGGGTCGCCGGAAGTGATTTCGCTGGCCGACGGAAGCGGTCCTACTCCATCTGAAGGGGCGCGGCGGACGTGAACTTGGCACCCTCTCGCTGTTCTTTCCTTGAGCTCTAATTTGGCTCGTCTCAGCTCGTCTTTACGCCCCGGAAGTTTACCCAAAGACGCCGATTGGTGGTCTTCTCGTCTGTGAGATACTCCCTAGGTCTCTGAGTCCGCAAGAACCTCTCTCTGTATCTGACAGTGTTCGATGGTAGAGGTGGGACAATAAAAGAGCTCAGGTAGTAGTAATGGGACATAAAAGAGTTCAGGTTGTAGTATTGGGAGAAAAAAGAGCTCAAGTAGTAGTAGTTAAACATAAAAGCGCTCAGGTTGTAGTAGCGTCACATAAAAGAGTTCAGTTATTAGTAGTGAGGCATAAAAGAGCTCAGGTAGTAGTAGAGTGAAATAAAAGAGCTCAGGGAGTAGTAGTGGGACATAAAGCGTTCAGGTAGTAGTACCGGACATATAAGAGCTCAGATAGCAGCAATGGGACATAAAATAACTCAAATAGTAGTAGTGACACATAAAAGCGCTCAAGTTGTAGTAGTGGCACATAAAAGAGCTCAGTTATTAGTAGTTGCGCATAAAAGAGCTCATGTAGTAGTAGCAGGAAATAAAAGTATTCAGGTAGTAATAGTGGGACATAAAAGAGCTCAGGTAGTAGTTGTAATACATAAAATAGCTCAGGTAGTAGTATTGGTACATAAAAAGCTCAGGTAGCCGCAGTGGGGCAAATAAGCGCTCAGATTGTAGTAACGGGTCATAAAAGATCTCAGTATTATTACTGGGATATAAAAGAGCTCAGGTAGTAATAGTGGGACATAAAAGAGCCGAGGAAGAAGTAGTGGGAAATATAAGAGCTCAGGCAATTGTATTGGGAGATAAAAGCGCTCAGGTATTAGTAGTGGAAGAGCTCAGGTACTAGTAGTGGGACATTAAAGAGCTCAGGTACTAGTAGTGGGATATCAAAGAGCTCAGGTACTAGTAGTGGAACATCAAAGAGCTCAGGTAATAGTAGTGGGACATCAAAGAGCTCAGGTACTAGTAGTGGAACATCAAAGAGCTCAGGTACTAGTAGTGAGACATCAAAGAGCTCAGGCACTATTAGTGGAACATCAAAGAGCTCAGGTACTAGTAGTGGAACATCAAAGAGCTCAGGTACTAGTAGTGGAACATCAAAGAGCTCAGGTACTAGTAGTGGAACGTCAAAGAGCTCAGGTACTAGTAGTAGGACATCAAAGAGCTCAGGTACTAGTATTGGGACATAAAAGAGCTCAGGTCTTAATAGTTGGACATAAAAGAGCTCAGGTCTTAATAGTTGGACATAAAAGAGCTCAGGTCTTAATAGTTGGACATAAAAGAGCTCAGGTCTTAATAGTTGGACATAAAAGAGCTCAGGTCTTAATAGTTGGACATAAAAGAGCTCAGGTCTTAATAGTTGGACATAACAGAGCTCAGTTAGTGTGCAAAAAGCGCCATGTAGTAATAGTGGGACATAAAAGATCTAAAATTGTAGTACTGGGAAATAAAAGAGCTTAGGTAGTAGAATTATAACATATACGAGCTCAGGTAGTCGTAGTGGGTAATAAAAGAGTTCAGTTAGTAGTAGTGGGACATAAATGCTCTCAGTAATGAGTAGTTTCGCATAAAATAGCTCATGCAGTAGTAGCGTGACATAAAAGAGCTCAGGTCGTAGTAGTGGGGCATAATAGCGCTCGGGTAGTAGTAGTAGGACATAAAAGAGCTCATGTAGTAGTAGTGGAAAATAATAGCGCTCAGCTAGTATTAGTGAGCCCCCAAAGCACTCAGATAGTAGTAGTGGGACATAAAAGTGTTCAAGTAGTAGTGGTGGGACATTGAGGGGCTCTAGTAGTAGGGAATGGGACACAAGCATTTTTTTAAAGAAACCTAACAATGAAGAGTTCAATTTTCAACCAGTTTCCCACATAATGTGGTCGTCGCGTCAAGGCCACTAAAATATACCCAGCCTTTACTCTCCATACCCTATAAGCACATGGGTATACTCACTCCTTTTTCCCAAGGGGGAATGACCCTTCATCGCGATGGGGTTTAGCGTGCTATAGGATCTCTTCTGTACAGGGTTTCTCCCTGGGCAAAACCCAAACAGGCCCCCCTCTAATTCACGTCTCACCCTTCACAACATCCACTTCATCGTCTGTTTTTCCTTTCTCTCTCAATCACGGCGCCGCCTCGGTACGATTCGCAAGAACTTATGAGCTGCTGTTTTCCATCTTCCTCGTAACGCTCATTCAACTCACCTTTTACACGTTCTTCCACCACTTTTCTCAAACCCTCACACACTCTCTCTCCTAATTTCTCTTCCATAGGTCATGTTACACGTTCGTCACTTTCAATCACAATCTCATTCACATCGTAAACATCTCCATCCATTCTTAAATGTTCATTCCACCTCGGACCACTTTCAGTCACGTTCTAATTATCCCCTGGGACTTTCCTACCAGTTAATACCTTATGGTTGCAATCTACTTCCTCTTTACCACCATAACTTCCACTGTATCCTAGATCCTTACAACTCCGCGCTTGATCAAGGGCGACACCACGGATTCCGATAAAGCACTACACCCCATTGCCCTACTAGCTTTTACTTTTCAGCCCCCTCCTCGCACACACGCCTGTCAAGAAGCTACACTCAACATGTCCAAACCCCTCTCACTCTCAGCCACCAACATGTCATCAACATATCCTAACATAAAACTCATCCCTCTTTCCCTCATTTCTATACCTACTTCTGTCAGTACTCCACCCATAAAGATATTAAAAAGCCACGGTGCCATCACGTAACTTTGTCTTACATCCCATGCATGCTAAACCAATCACTCCTGTTACATTTGAGCCTAACCTACACCTTAATTCTAACATTCTCTTCAGATCAGCCCCAAAAGCTTACAACTCACCCCATGCATTCTTACCACCTGTCGCAATCCTTCTCTATCTGCACTGTCATAAGCTTTCTCCAGATCCAGGAACTCATCATAAACTTTACATCTAACCCCTGTTTGGGGGAGGGGGGGTCAAATTACTTGAGCTACACACCCTCTACTCCATCCAAACTCCCCTTGTTCATCCACTATCAATCCCTCAGTTTCTTTCTAAAACACCAAATCAGGATTTTTTTATACAGCGCACGGAGAGATCTGGCTACCAATTGATGGACACGCTGTGCTCATCCTTGTATTCGGGTGGGTAGATCTTGCACTTCTCATCACACACATAGCCAATTAAAACACTACTTTCTTTCCTTTCCCATCTTCGCAGCACAACACACACACTGTTCCAAGTAATCCTGCCATATGGGTATCTCTGTCCACATACCTCTGACGCGGAACTGGTCAGTCTGCTATGGGCGACGAAGGTTCATCCTGAATGCTGTTTGGTGTCAAAACAAAATATACCTCCTGGCACCGATGGCACACTGGTGCCCTCGGGCTTAACGGCGATTGTCATACTGATCTTTATGTCTATTTCATTATCCTGTAGAGATCCTCCTGGATAAAGGGAGGTTGGTGAACCACTTCGACTACTGTTAATAATTATGACTAACATTCTTATGAACAGCATCGTGCGAATTATCAGGTAACCAAATCTCTACCGTTGAGCTTATTTAATGAGCCTATCAATTTGAAGGTAGTTTGATCAAAAACTATTTTGCTGCTGAACTCCATTTACGTCATCCCTTGACTGAAACCATTTACTGAATCGACGGACAGAGGGACATAATCCCACGGGAACTTTTCATAAATGACTTCTATGGTGATCGATTAAAAGAAATCAAGCAAGATTTCATTTCTTAAAGTTGATTCGTGTGTCCAATCGTCATTAGAATGTAGCTTGAATCCCTCAACTTGACCCGGGATTTGTACCGAATCCTTGACTTTAATGTCCATTTAGACACAGCTGAGATTTGATTAGTTTGAGGGGAAATCGATTCCATTGTTTGATACTTTGTTTTATTTGAGGTTAGTAGTGAGTAATGTGTTATTTTATTAATATTTTAAACTTTATTATCTTGCAATGATAAATATGAACCATAAAGTGCTTCTGGTTCCAGGAAAATCGCCGTTGTCGACAGTTCCTAATTCTTATGTCGATTACTGTCAGCCTTCTAAAATAGACTAAAAAAACTACATTATGACTCTTAGATTAAGTTTTTCTAACTCGGATGCCCCCCCCCCCTTTCTCCCTCTGCTTTTTTGCATAATCAGCGATTAAACATAATCAAATTATTGCATTAAACTGACTTCCAGCGAATTTAAAAACAAACATGTTTTAGCGAAAACGTGAATCATTAGAATCAGAAGAGCGCTCGTGCATTTTCCACAATCATCAAACACAGCTTTAAATACTTCATAAGAACTTGATCTATCAGACGAGGTAAATAAATTATTTACCTTTGTTGGCAATCTTTCACTGATTGGGTCCTTGATAATAGTTAATAAATAAGGTGATAGATAGCAAAGCTATTGGGTGCAATGAAATCGATTTCGATCTCTGACAGTAAAGACATAGATATAATTCAGGGACGGGCAATAATTTTAAGCAGGAGGGCCACATTGAAGACTATGTAAAGCTTTTCGGGCCGCACTTGAACAGATGCAAATTTCGACTATATAAGTTAATTGCAATTACCTTTGTGTATTTGTTTGCATACACTACATAATCATAGATATAACTACCCTTTAATAACTAAGGGAAATTATTTTTCATAGATTTGCTACCAGTATTAAACGTTTCATGACTTATATCAGATTGGGGACATACACTTAACGTAGAATCCGAACCACAATTTACAATTCTACATCATGTGCTCATTATCCAGGGGCCCCGGTGTCTTCCTTCCAGGTACTAACCTCAGTCAACGTAGCTTAACCCACGAGCGAAAGAGAGCTTATAGATAAGGGCAATGAGAATAAGTATTTATAAATTATCGTATTTTTTTAAATATCATTTTATCTACGAATGAAATATATTTGAAAATGACTGATTTAAGAATCTAGCACTTACTTAAAAAATAATGAGATGGATGGGTACATTTTTGGTCATGAACAAGTCCATCGAAGTCAGGAGTTAGCTCAGACGTAGAAATTAATATTAGCCTCAAATGTGACAGAATTCGCCTTTAAGCGGAGATTTTGGCAAAATGTTAATTTTTAATATTTTTTCGAATTCTAAAATGAAACGTGGGCCACATAAAAAGTTTGCCCATTTCTAATATAATGGATGAACTGGTACAGAATGTTCAACAACGAGTTAAGTAGAGTATTGAAGTTACAAGGCATTTTGCTTTACAACTTGAGAGCACAGCTGTTGTAGGTACTTGTATATGTGAAATATTATATCAGTGAAAGTAATATTAGAGAATAGGTTTTAGAATGTTGAGCTGCCGAAGCATAATACTGGGGAAACAACTTTCATCGCACATGAACGGTTTATCCGAGTAGGAGCTATTTTGACAGGGTCAAAATGTGTTAGTTGTACGACTGCAAGCAGTAAACCCTAACATTATGTTGTATAATTACATAATTCACAAGGAAACTTCATTTCCCTACAAAATGAATTGATGGTAACGAAGCATTGAATGATGCTGTAAAGACAGTGAACAGCAACTGCATGAACAAAATTCAGGTCTCTTCAAAATGCTGTTTGAGATGGGTCAAAGGCAGACTAAACGGACCTAACTATAATTCTTAGAAAATGAAGAGGCTTTGCAAACTAAGTTATTTAGTGGATATATTCACCAAATTTAATGAAATTAATTTTTTAAGGCTCTGACAAAAAAACAATCAATAAAAAAAAAATGTTTATTTGGCCAAAACTAGATAGAATTTCATTGAGAAGAATTAGGCCTCGCCTTTCTATCTATTCAGTGAATTTTACCACGAACCAACCGTGTCAATTATAGAGCAGCTTCTAGTCAGTCTTAGGAATCATTTCTACCCACTTTAAGTAAATCAGCGATTATCCAAGCCATTTAAAAGGACAATAATTGAACTGGCAGTTGATCCATACAAGTACACAAGTTCAGTGAATTGTATGTTAGAATTTAGGAAATTTACACGTGAATTCAAGGAACTAAGTGAAATAGCAATCATCCATTGCATTAATTGCGAGTATCGCTTTTACATAAATGTATATAATTGCCCGAAATATTTTTATTACTACTATTTGTGCGCTCTATTTACCTGCTACCGATTCCGTATAACTCGCGAAATATTTCGCCCAAACCAGCACTTAATAACAAGGCAAACAAATTAGTTTCAAGAATTATATATTTGTACTACTTTATTTGGGAAGAAATTTAGGAGAGAAGTGTACACGACGAAAAACGAGGAGGCTTAAAAGGCACGTCATGAACAAAGCTTGAATTTCATTGTGTAAGGCTTATATGAGCCTATAGACATAGGCCTGAAATAATACATTCAAATACACATTCACCTCTTAATAAATTTTAGGCAACGCTGTTATATATTATATAGACGCATTCATCTCATTTGGTTCACTTTAAAAGTTTATGATTTTAAAATACCTTAATTCAATGTATTATGGAAAAATGATTCAGACAATTATAACTTTCCACCCCTCTCCCAAATGGTTTTATTCTACCATTTGGCTACCATTGATGTACGAAGCCAGGAAAAAAAAAGAGATTTGTGTCACACGTCAATCCACTGAACGTACAAGAAATTATAACGCACATAACGTTTGTACACATACTCACGTGTGTCATTAATTGAAAAAGTCGTTTCAGTCTTCAAAAACTATTTTTTGTTTTTAATTTTAGCGATAATTTACATATAAATCCTGGTCTTATTTATACTCTTTTGCCTTCGAAACAAGAAAAGTCTGCGAATAAAGACGAAAGCGTTTGGAATTTGCCTTTCGTAAGTCTGTTCCTCATATGTAATATATATGTAAACAACGACACCGGAATAATAGTTGTTTGCGTGCATATGTCTATGGACAGGGATAAGGCATACACCACTAAAAATTCATGAAACTGTGATCCCGTGTAGCGAGGCGCGGTGAGCGGGACCCGGGGGAATTGGCGGGAATTTAAAAGCCAAAGTAGGTAAACTTTGAGGCTAATAATCCGTATATTAAAGCAAGCTCACTTTTTGATCTGAGAAAAAAACAAGTTATATCTACTGCAGCAGTAGAGAAATGACAACACCGTAAAGAAGCGAGAGCAAGGCGAAGCGCAGGCTAATTCCGTTACGCGCTATAATTCAGTTATATAATAAAGGCCCAATATATGGTTATGACGAATCGTTCCGAAAAGTGAAAATTGAACGAAAATTTACGGTAAATAAGATTTCTCACATACTATCGTCCAGCAGTATCTGAACCTAATCTCCACATGATGCCCGGTGTAATTGAAACACCATTGTGAAGGGGAAACTAGAGGCTTATCCCTCTTCCTATTCTCTTTTCAAAATCAGCCTTAGAACTTAAATTGAATAAGGTCGGAAATTGCTCATTAGACTACCACGCTCAATCGGAAAGAGTTTAAGCAAATGTAATCCATTCAACAATAGGTAATAAGATCGCTTTTCACAGCTTCTGATAGCGCCTCTTTGAGCTACCGTAGCACCGCGGAGAATTCGCTCTTATGCTTTACGTCTCGAAGGTCGACGAAAGTAACCAAAGGTTCAAAGCAGTCGACGGAGCCCACCAAAAAGAGCATAGACGGAATAATAATTGAAGGAGGAACGATGAGGCAAATCGATAAAGTAACTAATTCGTTGCAAATGAAATGCCTCAAAAAGGTCCGTTCCGAAATGCCCTTGGCGGAGGAACGAAAAGAAGCCACAAGAACCTCGAGACGATTATTGGCAAATCGTGGGTTCCGGGGAGATGCGAGTAAAGGGGAAACAAAATATGGAGAATATTATAATGTCCCCCCCCCTCTCTCTTAAGTTTAATTGGGAGGGTTTAAAGGGGGGAGGAGATATTGTGTACCCGTGCTCGATCCTCCCACAGAGACCCCCTCAACCCCTCGGAAGATTTCCAGCTTGTATTCGAACCCGGAAACTCTTCAACGAGAACCGCGGACACGAATCCACACCGCATAAGTAACAACTGTGCGAGCAATTGAACTACATATGTACGTACATACATATGTAAACGACTCCCGTCCTTATACCTTCGTTCCTCATTTACCTTAAATTCGGGCCTATCCGAGTGGCAACTCCGCTTCAGATTGTAGCAAAGTTAAGCTACATCGGGTGTGGCTAGTCAATGGATGAAATACCAATAGGGTCGCCTTCCCCCGTATGCCATATGGTGTAAGAGGCCAGTGATTCGGATTCTCCGTTAATCAGTATGCTACCCTTGATAAATAGTAGGCCTCATAAGGAAGACAGATTGGTAGAAAACCTACTTACATTTTTTTTATCATTTCTATACTGCATCAGGTCCGTATGGGGGGGGGGGCAATTCCCCCTTTCATCCACGACAAACAAGTGACTATCCAATAGGCCAATCTAATAGGCCTAAACGAAGTGCTTCAATTGAGGCTGGAAACCCCTAGTGTCCCATGAGGGCAAAAGTGAAGGTTAAAATAGGCTAATTGATGGGGGGGGGGGTATTTTTGTTAGCGTGGCCTATTTTTATTGTTGTTAGATTGGCCTATTTGATACAGCCACTTGCTGGGAGTTGAGGGGTGGGGGCAGTAAGGCCCGATACATAGTGAAAGAGATTGGGGTAGCGGCGCCACTACTGATCTATCATAATTTAAAGTGTCATTATTCCATCGTGTGGGCCTACTTATTAACGTGTAATCCGAACCACAGGTAATGGCGAATCGTTGCTAAGGTAATCGCACATCATATAGTTACATTTGAATTGATATTCCTACGTTGGATTATAACAATTTCGTTTTCAATAATTAATCGAAATGAATACGACTGTGTACGTTTATATAGACACTCGTACACATGCTTGCATATGGCTGTGCATGCTTCCGTGTGTTGCTATGCCTGTGTACGTGCGGTCTAAGAATGTATGTGTGTATACCTATGTGTGTACTTCGTGTGTGTCCGTGTATTCATGTTCATGCGTTTACTACTTACATGTATGAGAGGGCTGTGTGTACCGTGTCCTTTATGACTTAATGTGTACATGTACGTGTTATTCGTGGTAGTGTGCGTGGGGAGGGGGCCTTGTTAGTGTTCGGAGCCCCGTGAATTATATGTAGGCCTCCCCCAATTGAGGGGCCTATTGCTGGATGGCATTAAAGGAGGGTCTTAAAGAATGGAGGATAATGACGTCATTGTCGAGTCCAGTCGGGTCCCGCGGACCTTCTATGTACACCTGTTCAAGGACGCTGATGCCCCCATTACGGCCCTGTTTCAACCCCTCCCCCTAAGTAGTCTCCTTTTATTAATTAATCACTTCTATACCGTCCCCCAATTTTCACTTACCCTAACCACACTACTTTCTTGAGCCTATTTTGAAAATTTTGATGCCATCGTTTGTGCTTCTCAATTTTAAAATAATAATAATAATATTACCCCTCTACTCTTTGTCAGTGGGGGCTTTATTTGAGGGGGAGAATGCTACAATCCCCTCCCCATCCTATACTTCGAGATCACCCGCAATTACCCCCACTATAACAATATATATATATATATATATATATATATATATATATATATATATATATATATATATATATATATATATATATATATATATATATATATATATATATATATATATATATACTACCCGTCATCCAAATAATAAGAATACAATCAATAATGACTAATAATAACAGCTGTTACCTCAACGGCCTTATCTGGCTGACAATAATATCCCATCGCGTCGTATAAAAACTAATGCCATAAATCATACTGGCGTGAATCCTCGTACTTTACGAGGGGGCTTTTGTGTATGTGTGTGTGTTCGTATGTGTGAAAGAGGATTCAGGTGTAAGGGATAACGCCTTCAAATCACATTCCATTTGTAACCTTTCACGCTGAAAAAAAGGAGGATTTTTCACCCCCCCCCCCCGCTACGAGCACTTCTGGCACCCGCCTCGAGGATTTCTGGGGGCGCGGCCCCAAGAGATAACTCGACGGCCCCCATAGAGAGGATAGATGGCAAGCGGTCGAAAAGAGCAGTTACATTGCACCTGATTCAACCGACCAGATGGAAGGGATAGACTGACAACGGAGCAAATTACTCACAGAAAATGAAAAGAAAGATTCCAAGTGTTTCGTCTTCTCTCGATACTTGTAGGCGTATAGGGAGGGAGGGAAGGGTTACCACCGATCTGCCGGACCTACTGATTAGCGCGGAATCCGAACCACGAATATTCACAGGGTATTGGAGCCGCCGAGGCGAGCCTAATCGGCGCTCCATCCAGCGCTTAACCAAACTCGATGGAACTTAACTTCCATGTAATGGGGAGTCGGTGTCCCCGTTAGGCTATGCATACACACATTCTGTCTTCTGAAATAATGAGCGGAGGTGAATGGACGCGAGAGTGGACGCCCAGGTATAGAGACGAGTGAGGTGAGGTGATGTGGTTCGAATCCCTCGAATGTGGTTCCCCGGAGGTCGGAGTCGGTTCATTTCCGTGCTTTTGGGGGGGTTGTACTCGTTCCTAAGTGTTGCCCCGAAGTTATTCCTGTGTGACGCCGAGCACTGTTAGTGATCTTTAAGGGGAGTGAGGTATTTGATGGGTGATGAGGGTGGTCTTTGTTGTATTCTTGGTTGCGAGGAAGAGGATTGCTGATCGAGATGGTGAGATTGTCATTGGGTTCTGTTGGAGCCAGGGTTCGAATCCCGTGACGCAGTTTTATTTGATCTTTTTTGCCTTAATCTTGTTTTGTTTTGTTTTTTTACTAATTCCCTCATTTTGTCTTATTTTGCCAAATAATGACTGCCTGCCTTTTGACTTAATAATGACGTTGATCACTTTTGTTTTGCCTTAGCAATGACCTGTTTTCCTTCATTTTTACTTAATGAGTTTTTTGTCTTTTTAAAAAATTATAATCACATGAGTCCTTATTTTGGCCTCAATAATGACCCCATTATCTTCATTTGCCTTAATAACGACCTTTCATTATTTAGTGTACCCTAACGAGTAGCTTTTCTTCTCTTTATTTTGCCTTAATAGTGACATTTTCTTTTGGGGGGCAAAACCTAGAAAAAATGTAAATATGTATTTTTTCCTCAATAATGACCCTTGTTTTATCTTTGTTTTGCCTTAATAGTACCTTATTGTGTCTTTATTTTGTCTTAATAATTACCTTATCTCTTCTCTGTTTTTTCTTATCAAATTACCTATTTTTTATTTTGCCTTATTAGTCTCCCATTGCTTTATTTCCTTAACAATGACGTTTTCTCTTTAATTTGCTTTAAGTGTTTTTTATTTTTTTGCCTTAACAAGTCCTTAGTTTCCCTTTAATTAGCCTTAATATTTATATTATTTTGCCTTAATAGTGAACCTTTTGTGATTTTTAGTCGCGTGTCCGAGACTCTTATAAGTTACTATTTCGGTCCGTTGGTTGTCGGTGGGTCGGTAACCGATTTACTTTTCATGTTTTTGAAAGTTATGAAGGTCGAAAGTTCAGAATAATTGGCAGCATGCAACATAAGTTTGTTGACCTTTTTTCCAAAATAATATATGTTCTTCCCTGAATAATGACCATTTTTTTTCTGCCTTATTGTCATTTTGTCTAATAAAAATCAAGTTTGTCTCTATTATACCTAACATTGGTATTGTTTTGTCTTACCTTTCTTGTGTGCCTGATGGTATTGTTTGTCTTATTTGTCTTAATAAAATGACCTTTTTTATTGTTCGTTAACACTGACCTTCTTTTTTAATTATTTTGACTTATCCTAATTTTGCCATGGTACCTATATATTTGCTCCAGCCGCCAATATCCCCTCAAGAAACCAGGCAAAACTTGACAAAAACCGGTGAACTAGACGAAACTCGGTAAACCCCAGATAAGTACAATAAAACCAGCTAAACTTCGACGAAACCGACAAAGCTCGAAACGACCCTACTGAAATCAGATGAAGCCCGAGACAACCCGACAGAAACCCGCCAAACCCATGATAAGTTCGACAAAACCTGCCAAACCTCAACGAAACAAAAGAAAACTGACAAAAACCGCCAAACCCTGCCGAAATCAGATGAAGCCCGACTAAACCCAACAGAAACCTGCCAAACCCATGATAAGTCCGACAAAACCCGCCAAACCTCAACGTAATCAAAAAAGCCTGACAAAAACCGCTAAACCCTGACGAAATCAGAGGAAGCCCGGACAAAAACCGGACAAAACCTGACAAAACCGGTGAACTAGACGAAACTCGGTAAACCCCAGATAAGTGCAATAAAACCAGCTAAACTTCGACGAAACCGGCAAAGCTCGAAACGACCCTACTGAAATCAGATGAAGCCCGAGACAACCCGACAGAAACCCGCCAAACCCATGATAAGTTCGACAAAACCTGCCAAACCTCAACGAAACAAAAGAAAACTGACAAAAACCGCCAAACCCTGCCGAAATCAGATGAAGCCCGACTAAACCCAACAGAAACCTGCCAAACCCATGATAAGTCCGACAAAACCCGCCAAACCTCAACGTAATCAAAAAAGCCTGACAAAAACCGCTAAACCCTGACGAAATCAGAGGAAGCCCGGACAAAAACCGGACAAAACCTGACAAAACCGGTGAACTAGACGAAACTCGGTAAACCCCAGATAAGTGCAATAAAACCAGCTAAACTTCGACGAAACCGGCAAAGCTCGAAACGACCCTACTGAAATCAGATGAAGCCCGAGACAACCCGACAGAAACCCGCCAAACCCATGATAAGTTCGACAAAACCTGCCAAACCTCAACGAAACAAAAGAAAACTGACAAAAACCGCCAAACCCTGACGAAATCAGAGGAAGCCCGGACAAAAACCGGACAAAACCTGACAAAACCGGTGAACTAGACGAAACTCGGTAAACCCCAGATAAGTGCAATAAAACCAGCTAAACTTCGACGAAACCGGCAAAGCTCGAAACGACCCTACTGAAATCAGATGAAGCCCGAGACAACCCGACAGAAACCCGCCAAACCCATGATAAGTTCGACAAAACCTGCCAAACCTCAACGAAACAAAAGAAAACTGACAAAAACCGCCAAACCCTGACGAAATCAGAGGAAGCCCGATTAAACCCAACAAAAACCTGCCAAACTCATGTTAAGTCCGACAAAACCCGCCAAACCTCACCGAAACCTAACTAAACCCGACAGCAACATGTCGACAAACCCGACACCAATGAGTAAAACCCATTTTCTCCCTGGCCGTCACTAAAGCTAATAAATCATTGATGGGAGATTTTTCCCGCATTTTTTTATATATACATTTATCCCCTTTTTTCTTCTTCTCGGCATTTATCTGTATTTTCTTTGTTCTCTGTATATTCCCTTTAGGTTTCTATTTTAGATGGATTTTTTTCTAGTAAATAGTGGATGTATTGTTATTTTAAATCCATTAGAAATAATCGTTTCCATTAGCGATCGGATTACAACGAAGGATAAACTTGTAATTTGACTTTTGAGTGATTACCTTTTCTTTTTCCCGCGGGATGAACGAGAGGTTGTACTCGCCTGGATTCAAGATTGTACTCGTAGGTCAAGCGCTAGTACTCCTATAAGAAAGTCCGGGCGTTATTCTTTTTATATTCTTTTAATTAGTATCCTCGGGAGGGGGAGCGCAGGGGGCTCTCTCGCTCGCCTCGTGTATACGGCGTTGGATTTCTGATGTCAGGGCACGGGGTTCAGTCCCAGTAACGTCACGAGCCGGTCGCCCATTGGGCGGATACGCTGACACTCACGGAGGGGGGGGGGAGTAGCTCCGCGCACATCATCACGTCCATAGCCAATCCCAACACCGCTATCATTACCTTTCCCGTCTTCAGTTCCGGAAATCTGCCGATGTAGTACTAGTATCTCCTATTGAAAGCACCCATATCTACATATACCGGACGTGGGACGAGTACTCCCTTGAGATCACGGAAAGGAAGGGGGTCAAAAACACGAGAAGGAAACCTCGAAAACGAGGACTGGAACCTTAGCGCCTTCGGGTTCATCATTCACTGTCATTCTAATTTTTATGTGCATTTCATTATCCGATTGGGGGATCTTACTCACGATGCTAGGGACGAAGTGCACATCTCCCCACCTACATACCACTTACTTACCTACCCTACAGTTGAATGACAACCACTTCCTCCAACATGTATTAGTAACGAGCTCACCCGATATAAGGGGGGGAGAGGGGGAGTCTTTACTGGTTAATAAAGGGTTTTATGGTTGGCAACAAACTATGATCGATAGTATTTGAAAATTTAAATACCTCCCCAGAGAGGATTTGAGACGAGTTGAGTCTCAAATTCACTCGGTAGTTGGTAGGTACTGGTATAAATGGATTAATGTTACGAGTAAGTTGAATATTTGAAAGTAAGGTATTAAAATTTGATAGGAATAATGAATTTGAAAAAAAAGGCTGTAAGATGCAGTCTGAAATGGATTTGACTGACTTGACTACATACAAGGGAACTAAAGTTTTCTGCAACGCAAATTATTTGAGAGAAGAGTGTTACACAACTACAAAAAAAATTAGCTAAGCAGTAATTATTCCGGTACTAGCCTAAATTAACTTACCATTAATCCAAAACTACTTTACAAATATTATATACAGACGAAAGAAGGGCAGATAAACGAAAGGGGGATGGTGAAAAATCTATCGGTCGAAAATATTTTTCTAACACATGAAATCTACGAGTACACAAACTTCCTGCAAGATTGAGTACCCTCTCAGCCCAAAGCCCCGCAGATTGTTCTGCGGCTATATACGAGTATCTTCCACATAATTTCACTTCTTCTAACTTGACCACTTTCTTAACCCTCCCTAAACATCTATTGAGTAATCCCTGAACAGCTGTTGAACCCTCCGTGAACACCCATTGAGTCGTCCTTGAACACCCATTTAATCCTCCATGCACATCATTGAGTCGTCCTTGAAGACCTGTTCAACCCTCCGTGAACACCCATTAAGTCGTCCTCGAACACCTGTTGAACCCTCCGTGCACATAATTGAGTCGTCCTTGAAGACCTGTTTAACCCTCCGTGAACAACCATTGAGTCGTCCTTGAACACCTGTCGAACCCTCCGTGAACACATATTGAGTCATCCATGAACACCCGTCGAATCTTCCATGAACACCAATTTAGTCGTCCTTGAACATCTGTTGAACCCTCCGTGAACACCCATTGAGTCGTCTTTGAACACCCATTTAATCCTCCGTGTACACCCGTTGAATCCTCAGTGAACACCCATGGAGTCGTCCTTGAACACCCATTTAATCCTCCGTGCACACCCGTTGAATCTTCCATGAACACCTATTGAGTCGTCCTTGAACACCCATTGAATCCTAGGTGAAGAGCCGTTGAATCCTCCGTGAACAACCATTGAATCCTCCGTGTACATCATTGAGTCGTCCTTGAACACCTGTTGAACCACCCGTGAACAACCATTGAGTCATCCTTGAACACCTGTTGAACCCTCCTGAACATATAATTAGTCATCCATGAACACCCGTTGAATCTTCCGTGAACACCCATTTAGTCGTCCTTGGACACCCGTTGAACCCTCCATGAACACCGATTGAGTCGTCCTTGGACACCCATTTAATCCTCCGTGAACACCCATTGAGTCGTCCTTGAACACTTGATGAACTCTCTGTGAACGCCCATTGAGTCGTCCTTGAACACCCGTTGAATCCTACGTGAAGACCCATTGAGTCGTCCTTGAACACCTGTTGAACACTCCGTGAACAACCATTGAGTCCTCCTTGAACACCCATTTAATCCTCATTGCACATCATTGAGTCGTCCCTGAAGACCTGTTTAACCCTCCGTGAACACTCATTGAATCGTCCTTGAACACCTGTTGAACCCTCCGTGAACACCCATTGAGTCGTCCTTGAACACCTGTTGAACCCTCCGTGAACACCTGTTGAATCCTCCGTGAACACTCATTGAGTCGTCCTTAAACACCTGTTGAACCTCCTTGCACATCATTGAGTCGTCCTTGAAGACCTGTTTAACCCTCCATGAACACCCATTGATTCGTCCTAGAACTCATGTTGAACCCAAATGAACACCCGTTGAATCCTCTGTGGACACCCATTGAGTCGTCCTTGAACACCTGTTGAACCCTACATGAACACCCTTTGAATCATCCGTGAACACCCATTGAGTCGTCCTTGAACACCCATTGAATCCTCCGTGCACATAATTGAGTCGTCCTTGAAGACCTGTTTAATCCTCCGTGAACAGCAATGGAGTCGTCCTTGAAGACCTGTTTAATCCTTCGTGAACAGCCATTGAGTCGTCCTTGAACACATGTTGAACCCTCCGTGAACACCCGTTGAATCCTCTGTGGACACCCATTGAGTCGTTCTTAAACAACCATTGAGTCGTCCTTGAACACTAGTTGAATCCTCCGTGAACCCCCATTGAGTTCTCCTTGAAGACCTGTTTAACCCTCCGTGACACCCGTTGAATCTTCTGTGAACACCCATTGAGTCGTCCTTGAACATCCATTGAATCCTCCGTGCAATCATTGAGTCCTCCTTGATCACCTGTTGAACCCTCCGTGAACACCCGTTAAATCTTTCGTGAACACCCCTCGAGTCGTCCTTCAACACCTGTTGAACCCTCCGTGAACACCTCCCAAGCCCTCCTAGTACCTTCCCCAGATCATTGCCTTGAACCTTTGCCCTCAGCCTCCTGATCCTTAACACCAACCCTCTGGTGGCTGAGTGGGACGCAACTACTACTAGGGTCACTCAGCCCTCAGAATCCCCTACCAAACATTCCTTACCTGACATCGCCCTCAAGAACGCACTCATGGCAACGAGGATTAAGAACGAGACGGCCGCACAAAAGTCAGTTGCGATGAGCTCTCCTCTACGAGTTTTAACTCGGAATCAAAGCAACACAAACTCTCGGCAGGATGCAGGCCCCGTCTGGGGTGGATGTTGGATAGGGGTGGATGGTAACCTCAATACCTGAAAGGGGAGGATATAGCATCATATATAAAAAAAAATATAAGCCAGTTGAATATACACCTGCAGGAACATTGAAAGGCATTAATGATCTTGAAATGAATGTATATAATTAGTTAAATCCGTTCTCAGAGTCAGGTGACGGCATTTGTGTTTAGCACCAAGGACAAACATATCCTCTTCTGCGCCCCCTGGAAAAAAGAGTCGTTAGAATTAGAATTCCCCCACATATGAAGACCCCTAAAACACATGAACATTTTCGGACCACTGATATATAAGACCATGTTTTTGTCGAATGACAGAAACGTAATTAATGATGTCGCAAAGTCCAAAAGTAGAGAACAAAATACCTGCTTTTAACACGTTGGCCACGAGTGGGGTCATATATGAAACACGGCAATCTCAAATAATTGATCTCTACTGTTATATTTGATATCGCTCTTAAAGCATTGACTCATAAGAGCGTCGTTCCTAACTTCTATTACTCGTGTAAGTCACTTTTACCTCTGTGGGAGTCATCGTGTTTATTTCCTTGAAAAGCGGAGAGAAAAAGTAGGACGAAAATAATGTGTATTTGAAAAAAATGACGCGTCCCCAAACTAGAGGACGATAAATATAAATGCAGACATAACTAAAATGCAACATAATTATCTCGATATTAATTCAATAAAATAGTACTAAGTATGCAGACCCTTGTTCTGATTGACTTGTGATAAGTGGTGGATGATGATAGTGAGAAAATGTATCGGTTAAGGGTTGTGGAAGATATGATTATGTGACAGGATGAGAAATTCGATAACTGGATCATTTGTACACTTGGAAACAACCAGAGAGAGAGAGAGAGAGAGAGAGAGAGAGAGAGAGAGAGAGAGAGAGAGAGAGAGAGAGAGAGAGAGAAGCTGTTTTGTGCTGAGAGAAACTTTTGTGGCAAACATGTTCTTTCAGCAAAAAGATGCGCATAGCTAAAGGAGAGAAGACATATGTAAGAGTATGGTGGATTTGCTCCTGGTGAAAAAGAGTATGCGAATGTCTGATCACATGTTAGTGGTGTACAAAGTGGAATTGGTTGATGTGCGGATGAGGAAGACAAAAATCATAAGTGAAAGGGGGATGGGGAATGCTTGAGAATAGAAGAGTGGAAATAATTGTATGAACAGTTGTATGAAAACAATACGAAGGTTGTTGTATGTGAGTATGCAAGAACTGGAAAGAGTATGTGTGAATGGAAAAGTGGCGATGTGAAAGTTGCCTGTAAGAGAATAGCCTAATACTTCCACGTTTCCCACCTCCCTTCCGGGCGGGCCGCCATATCAAACCATCAAACCTTTCCCTTCCGACCCGATGCCTGGTGGCTTCTCGCCGGAAGAACTCGCCGGCCATTTCAGCTAACCACCGCATTCCTTCCCGGACTGGTTATCGTTAGATGGGAGCCTATCTTAGCTTCCGGTGGTTTCCGGAAGTTTACAAAGAACGAAATGGAGTTGATAATCAAGCAGCTCTCACCCTAAGAAGGGCGCTTGACATCAAATCTACTTCCGGAGCGATGTGAACCTCTCCTGAGTTTCGGGTATAAAAGATGAATTCTTTTAACCCTCGGTAGTAGAGCTTGCACAGCGTCTGACAGGGCAGGAATTGCCATATATATATCGGTGTTGTGGTAAATCGTCAAAGCACCAAGTCTTCAGAGAGGAGATCGGTCCCAGTTAGGGAGCTCCTTACCCCGTTGTTCTGCAAGTCAGTGCGGACCCAGGCTCGTACTCACGTTTTCAGAGCCGAAGCTACAAACAACCTCACGCTGGTTCCCTAAGCGAGAAAACTACATCTCAGCTTTTCTCCTCAGGTCACTTCGCCCCTCCTCCCTCACAGAGGCACCTAAGATTCCTCGAGTTCACGAGCGTGGAACCCTCTTTACCAAGAAGCTCCCGTCACCGCCTTCTTTCAGCAGAATCGTAACGGAATTGTGGGATCAGGTCGGTCCCTGGAGAACCTACCTCATCGTCTCCACCCCTTATCTCACCACCTTCACTCACCAGCGCCACCCGAACATCAAGTTGCAAGGTAACCCTTACCTTTCACATTCCCCAACTTCACCGCGAAGCTTACCAACATTAAAAGTGTATACAGATTTACATAGTGAGCAGTTTATTTACAAACCAAGTGAGATATCCGAGATTCACTTATTGATTTATCTCTCAAAGCACCTTATTTGTATATATATATATATATATATATATATATATATATATATATATATATATATATATATATATGAGTCGGGGCAAATACAACCACCCCTCGGCCTATTCCTCGACATTGCCGTTGAGAGGAAACTGCCAGCGTAATTGCAAATATTTGGTAATTAAGATGACAGTAGCAAAGGAATTCTGATTTTTTATAAAGAAGGTTTAATGTCCTCTTTCACCCTTTACTGAGTCTAAGCAGGCGTGGAAAAAAGAGTGGGAGATTTAAAAGAGTCGCAAAAGACGACCCGGGAGAGAGCCCTAGTTTATTTGGGGGGCACTGAGGTAAGGAGGGTGCGCAGTTCCTCCAAGTTTCACTTTTAGCACGATCATTTTCCCTCCTGCACAATTCATCCCCTATCGGGGGAGGTTGCGGATGGATGTAAACAAAGAGGAGAGAGAGAGAGAGAGAAAGAAAAAGAGAGAGAGGAATTTAAGCGAGTGCTCTACGCAGCATGGGTGATTTGGCCTTCTCAGTATTTGATCCTAAGCTGTGGAATGATCTGCCCACTGTCATACGCACCTCTTCCTCGCCCGGCGCTTTCAAACGAGCTCTGAAAACCCTATGAAGGCTTCAAAATCTTGAATGGCGATATATAAAACATTATTATTAGTATTATTATATTATTATTACTACTATTTTTATTATTATTATCATTATTACTATCATTATTATTAACCAGAGTAATATGCAGCAAATAATGTTCTTGGACGGACGGTGAATGAGGATCTGGAGGAGAACAGGAAATAATTATGGAAGTGAGGAAGACGAAAACCAAGCGAAGAATATTTGTGGTGCACATGATGGATAAGAATGAGAGGATATTTATGAAAAAAAGGGAGAATGTCAAAGACGGAACTGCATAATGTTAATATGGAAGATGAAGTGAATATGAATGAGAATGAACTCGAGAGGGCAAACTGGGTGTTGTATCAGTGTACAGAACAGACATTTATGATGGCTGCGATTTAAAGCTTTTAAAAGTAAAATAGGGAATAAAGGACTGGAAGAATGCTGTGATTTTACCAGTGTTTAAAGGGAGATAAGAAGATAAGGAAATCTATAGGTGAATGAGTGTGTTTGGCAAGGTCTATAGGAAAATGTTGATTGAGTGTGCAAGAATAATAACCGGTGGAATGAATTGGGTGAACAAGGTGAGGTTCGAGAGGCACGAAGTGTTTGAATCAAGTGTTTTCACTGACTCATATCAGAAGGGGGGAGGGGGATGATAGATGAGAGATGTGTGTTGGATTTACTGATGTGGAGAAAACGGATAATTTTGTAGATATGCAAGCATTAAGGCAGGTTCTTAGAATGTATGGAGTGAATGGTAACCCGTTTATGGTGTGAACAGTATTTATGTTAAAAATAAGATGTTAGGGTGAAAGAAGAGCGGAATACAGTGGTATTCAACCTTTTTATGATAGTGGCACCCTAATTGCTATCTAGAAGCAGCCGTGGTACCTTAATTGCTATCTAGAAGCAGCCGTGGCACCTTAATTGCTATCTAGAAGCAGCCGTGGCACCTTAATTGCTATCTAGAAGCAGCCGTGGCACCTTAATTGCTATTTAGAAGCAGCCATGGCACCTTAATTGCTATCTAGAAGCAGCCGTGGCACCTTAATTGCTATCTAGAAGCAGCCGTGGCACCTTAATTGCTATCTAGAAGCAGCCGTGGCACATTAATTGCTATCTAGAAGTAGCCGTGGAACCTTAATTGCTTCCTAGAAGTAGCCGTGGCACCTTAATCGATATCTAGAAGCAGCCGTGGCACCTTAATTGATATCTAGAAGCAGCCGTGGCACCTCAATATAAAATAATTTACGTATAAATACTTAATTACGTAGAAATCACTTCCAAATTAACTATGATTGACATTTAAGCTAATTTAAACGAAATAAGACATAAAAAAATTAAAATAAATAAATCTTACCTTAAAAAGTTTAACAGGAAATTTTAACTTGATGATTATAACATAATTCTGGAATATTGGGACGTAGAGTTAACAAGGCAACTCTCGTTTCTTCATTCAATGCCTGCAATCTTTCTCTTTACCTTGTTTTTATGTTGCCCAGTTGTTTTTATGTTGTTCCAAATACTTTTAAGTGTTGTTAGATCTTTATATAAATGTTTTCAATATATATTTTGGTGGAATTTAGGAATTTTAAAAATGATTTCTTGGTCGCTACTGTAACACCCTTCGTTGGCTCTTGCAGCTCCCCAGGTGAAAACCACTACCGGCGGGGAGTAGTTTAATATGAAATGAGGTGGGAAACAAGGATATGTGTTGTCGCCGTGGTTGTTTAGTATATTTATGGACGAAATACTGCTAGAAATGCACATAGGAATCATGAAAAGGGTCGATAGATGGGTGATATGTATTTTAGAGTTGGTCTATACTAATTACCTCTTGAGTGTGGTTGTGTGTGAGATGGATTTAGAAGTGTTGATCGAAGTCTTCGACAGTGTGTAAAAATTGTGTAAAGAGTAAATGCTGAAAAGAGTGAGGTAATGGCGCTTGAGGGGAACGGGGATGAGGGGTGATTGTAGAACCTGTGCTATGGATCTTGATTAACCCAGATGTTCTATATGGTGAATGATAGTGGTAATGATTAGGGAGATGGCCACTACTATATTATGAATGATAAGAAAACCTCATGGGCGATCAGAGCGTTAGTGAATCTTAAGGGTTGGAATGTGGGGTGTGCTAGAATGATGTGTGGGATTATGCTGGTCGCAACAGTGGTGTATGGTAGTGAGACTATTGTGGAAAAGGAAAAAGCTATGAGATTATGTTGGTGGCAACGTTTTTATAGGGGATCAAGACTATAGTGAAGAAGGAAAGAGCAATGAGGTTATGTTGGTGGCAACATTGTTATATTGGACTAAGATTATGGTGGAGAAGGAAAGAGCTAGAGAGAGAGCAGAAGAAATGGCAATGCTTGGTGTGTGAAGGGTAGGTGGAAGAAAGAACGAGAGAGCGAGGTATTTGAGGCGTGAAGAGCCTTGTAAATGAGGCTGTAACTTAGTCGATAACCTTTTATGGAAAAAATAATGGTTACAGTTCAAAAGTACTGTTTATTCTTTGGCCTTTTAATGCTTGAGTTTGTTTGTAAGTTTGTAACGCCCCTTGTATGCTACCACATTATGAAGAGACTCCGATAAATTACACTAAGTTTGGCTAAAAAAATCCATCGTTACCTAACAAGGCAAAAGCGTAGGACAAAATATGAGCCGAATTACAAAGTTCTCAAGTGATTTTTCGCCTTTTGTTTCTTTAAGCCGCCTAGAAACCTGGAAAAAGCATCAAATATAAATGAAATATCGGAAAAATTTCAACGCCATCGAGTTTAAAATGATTCAATGTGTTTATTTCACTAAAAAAAAAGAGTCGACAGGTAAATGGCAAGCTTAAGGAAGATAAAGGAAAGTTTTCTTGGACCCCGAACATAGGTGGTGAGCCATCTGTGTTACGCGGAATTGATGAGAGAGGCTAGATGAACTACTGCGGTTTATGGTGCTTCTAATTTACTTCGCCTAACTTCACCGCTTCTTGCTGTAGGTAGATGTCCTGTAGCGTTTCGCTAAATAAATGTGTCTGTATGTATTTTATTACCTAAAAAAACAAACTGTAATTCCTATGTTTATCACAGTCACTGTATCCTACAATCCAGGCACAAATCGCATTGGTGACTACCTAATAATATACATCTCACTGAGATTTGTGCTGTACACACGACACTCAGGAGTTCAAGGTCAGCAACAACCTTTGAAGTGATTCTGTGGCCATTGTCACCATACTCAATGGTTCTTGATACAGGTTCGAATATAACTGGGCTTCTTTACCCCATGGTATCCCCAGTTAATATCCCTCTTTCCTGCTTCCTTGATTCAGATGGGGCAGAATGGGGGTTTCTTGTCTAATCTACCCCTTAACCCCAGGTTCCTCCTTGACTTTAGAACTCGATTGGGATAAATGGGGGATAGAAAGATGCTGTAGGAGGGGGGGGGGAGCACTGGTGTAGTGTATCTTAATAGAAATCGAGGAATAGATTTAGTGCTATTATCCGATTATAGTTGTGGTATAGTTGTATTATGGGTGTCATTTCGCAGAAAAATTCGCGTTTTGAAGTTAGAAATCTCGTCCGTGGCTACGGAAACTCCCAACCAACTTCGGGAGAGAATCTCGACTTTGTTTCAACTCGCTACTACCATATTTTCGGATAATACAACCAGAGTCTCCCATAATGCAACTATAACATCAAGCATGCATAAAAATAGCCGAGAATCTCCACTATAAATCTGCCAACAAATCCGGTTACTATCTTTCACACATTTTAATTTGCTTTACCATCGTCACTTTGTTTACAAACGTCTCATTACAATCTGCCGAAGATTCTCTCGTTGATTTTCGCTTCAAAATTTGACAAAAGAAATCCTTAAAAAAGCAAATTAACGATGTTTTAAGTTTTTATGATTAAAAAATATATAAAAATATTTTAAAATATTAAAAATATTTAAAAAATATTAAAAATAATTTTTAAAAATATTAAAATAGTAGAAAATATTGAAAATATTTAAAAAATATAAAAATATAAAAAATATTAAAAGATATTTTTAAAATATTAGAAATATTTTTTAAATATTCTAAAATATTAAAAAAAATATTAAAAAAATAGTTAATTCTTCAATAAAAAATAGAAATATGGTAGAGTTTATATATGACAATTAAAAGTTTTTATATCATTCATTTTATTTTAAATAATAGAACTATACTCTCTCATAATGGAAACAAAATGTTCATCAACTCCATTCCACCAAATATTTTTAATGTTTGGTTAGGTTAGGTCAGATTAGATTGGGTTAGGTTAACTTAAATTTAGTTAAGTTAAGTTATGGTTAGGTTAGATAGGTTTGGAATTCTAATTGAACCTTTTATTATTTGACCATTTATACCATTTGGAATAAAATGTCTTTGGTCGACTTGGTGTTGAAGTTTTATTTTGTTTTTAAATCTGGTTTTAGGTTTTCAAAACCACTGTTGTTTTTTTATATGGCGTGATAATAGGTCAAAACCAAAGGGTTTAATCAGTGATAACTCTTTTTAAGCCAAATAGTTAACAGTTAATAACTTTTTATCATTTATAGCTCAAGAAATATCCCGTTTATTAATGGGGTTATAGACGTCTACTTGCTTTCAAGATTTCGGTTGAGATGACGCGTCATACCCGTTACCCTTCAATATTTCAATCTCGATGTTACTCATTACGTCATTCTAGCAATACCATGACTACCACAAGACAATGGTGTTTCGGGGCCAACTGCTCTCATCCCCATTCGAATGTAGTATCAACCTATCGACATGTATAATGGATGAAAAGCAGGTTGAAATTTGCGTTTGAACTCCGTCAGCTCACACGACAGCGACATTAGCCCCTCCGGCAACGAGAAGGGACAGAATCATTTCTACCCCGAAACTATACATTAAATCCCAATGGTTCCCATCAGCCTGGGCACAACCTTAACAATAGGCAAACCATTGGCACTGGAAGAGAACGTTGGCACAAAAGCCCAGACCACATCGAGGTCAACCGGGGTCAGCTAATGACAGGCCGAGACAGCGCCATCGGGGACAATCGATCAAGTCCTAAAGCCAACCTCGTAAGCCCCATCTAAGCCCCATCTAAGCTCCTCATCCCCGTACAACCAGTTGGGGGACGCCGGCGAAGAATTCCGAACAGTGGCAGAATCCGCTTTTTTTCTTCCTATTAAATAGATGGATAATACCATTAGTAATAATAACAAGGTATTTGATATAGCTCAGTTTTCTCTCTTATAAAGTCCTTTTGAATAAAGCCAGTTGCGTCCCGTCAACTGGGTATAGCCCTAATCTCAAATCCATCTAGATTACCCAGGCAGTAATCCGAATTACGCTTTGTTACCCCAATAATGTAAACATCTTGGAGGGATTTAGCGGACCGGCGCAAAGAAAACGGATAATGGGTATAGAAAACAGGAAGGCAGACTCAAAGAAAACGGTGAGAAAGGCAAAGAAAACGCAACTAAGGATAAGAGGCGATATTTACAGTTTATAAAAGCCGCTCCTTTTAATATATTAGCCTATAAATTCGCATTCTCTGAACATACACGCACGTACATGTGTGCGATCCTGAAGAGTATAATTAATTCCTCTTAACTGATATTATATAACCTTAGGTGTAAAAGCTGCTGTAATAGTTCGACCGTACCGCCATTAAACATTTTTTTTTCTGAGTACCCCTGTTTATTCTGGGTATCGGGTAAATCCCTCAACCGGCGTTGAGAATTTAACAACTGTACAGGGTGGTGCGAAATGGAGCCTCTTTGTAATCATATATCAGAGTGCAATGTTAAGTGGCTAAATTTATGATTCGAATAAATTTCTTAAACGGCCATTGGGGAATTACGGAATATTACACTCCCAAACCATGATAATTTTTTTTCTCTCTACAGGTTTGTTTGCAAATAAACGTATCCTACTTTACTGTCTCGCAGTAAAGCAAGTTGAGACTGCCTGGATTCACGCACAAAGCTAAGATCAATTTCCAATTTGTCTTTCTTGTCGTCAGCCACGAAATTGCGAGACGCGTCTCTTGACAGTTAATCTCGCAATCAATTCGTCATTATTTGCCCGAATCCCGTCCTTAATCATTTGTCTTTATCTACGACTGTCTCTTTCCTGTTTTAAGACGATGACTTCAAGTTTAAAATGAGGGTCAGCGAGTCGTAAAAGGCCTAAGAACGATCAGAGCTAATTAAATTTTGTTATTCACTGAGGAATAACTAAATATTGAATTATCGCATCCATCAAAGCCGATGGGTATGAACGGTACAAAAAAACAGTAATTACTCAGGTGACAAAACTGGTAATAATTTCATTGAGGGTGATTAACTCTTTTCTTTGGACCTAACGGAAACACGTCATAATTACAGGTCGAGAAAATGCCAATTTTCTGCCTGCTAAAACTGCCATTTATCGTCACAATAGCTATTAAGCTCGAGTTTAGGGTGAAAAAAACCGACCATGTGTTTATATATTTGCATGATAAATTTGGAATAAACAGTCACACACTTCATGGAAATTTAATGACCTCATTTCTAGCTCCTTCCCGAAGGGACGGAGCCCTGCATTAAACAATGAACATTGGAGCTCCTAACAACGTCCGGCAACCGCAATTCAATTTACCCTTATACCCCCTTTTAATTGTGGAGGGTTGCACCTCGTCCCCCCAAGGTATTTACAATAAACTAGTAGTACACACAATTGGAAAGCCTAGCATTAGGTTCGAATTCAAAGAGATTGCCAGAGGTCGTTAGGCGCTCTAATGTTCATTGTCTTTAAGCTGTGCTTCTTGACTTCAGATATATAAACTCCGCCTCCGAATTTTAATTATATCAATCATATGTCCTTTAATATTGAGTAATATAAAATCTCCATATCATATTTTAATTCAGAAAATTATAATAATACAATATTAGCGATGCCAATTAAGAATGTGACTGTGTATTCCATATTTAGCTAAAAGTTTATTATACACAAATTTAGTCCACATTATTCAGCCTATATTTGAGAAAAAAAACCTCTCTTGAGAAGTTCTTTAAAAAGGCTCGATGTATTTTGAAATCGAGATCTGCCACTAGATGCCATAAGTCGCCAGAAACACTTTAAGCTACATTAAATATCTGGCCATAGATTACTTATTTGCTCTTTAATTTAGAGAAAGAATTGATTTAAATTTCTTTATTTTACTGTAAGCAAACAACAAAAAGTTCTACTGCCCTTGTTCAGATTAGAAAAATACTTTAATTAAAGGCATAAATACCGTTAGTTATGACATAGACACAAAAAATAAGTGCAATTTAGCACTATCAATCTAATTATTAAAAATGAAGATGGAGAGAAGAATTAAAAATAACAATATCACCTCACCTCACAACAAAACCGGAATTTGCCTCAGGCAAAACAAGTAGACCCCATCAGCTTTCACCGCTACGAGAATTTAGAGGTAAACAAACGCACGAATGAACATAAAATACCAAATAAAAAAAATAAATAAACTTAATCTGAGACTAGTTTTATTGCCTATTCCACACAGTTCTAATAAAAAATAATAATAATAAAACGCAGCCATGAAAAGTTTAACGAGGTGAGAAAAGATAATAAAAATAAAGATTTGGTTAAAAAAATACGCGTTAAAAATTAGTGCCAAATGGTAGCATTATTTGGCCAATTATATTCCAAGACGCGGAGTAAGGGATTGAGGGATTTTGAAATAGGATTTAGTGGGATTTTTTAAAGGATTGTGAACAACTGGAGGTAGTTTCCCGAGAGTGAGCAGGTTTAGGGATTTTTAGAGGGTCGTTATCCAGGTTTGATCGTTTTTTAATCCGTTTATTGCTTGATTGGCGATTTGAATATGCACATGATACCCGGTATTGCAAAAGTCCTGTTACACTCGTTACGACGTTTTCAATAAAGAACATAATGATAGTGGTCTAAAGCGTGGTTTAATTGAGATCAAAGCGGTTGCTCGCTGCCTCAATGTGCACGGTTCGAATCCCACCCAGCTCGGATTTTTTTTTAACTAAGAAATAAATATTTACGAAGAAAAATGATTCCGTTTTCTCTTTCCTGCGGTGAAGTTGGATTTATATTATATATAGTCATTTTGTGTATTCTAGGTACATGATTTATTTTTAGACGATCCATCACATTGATACCTTTTTAAGTCGTGTTTTGGACGCAATCTTGCGGATGCAAATTATGGGGTCGGTGTTGTCTCAGATAACGACCGATAGCCTCTTGTTGCTTTTGTTATCCTTTGAATTATGTTATGTTATGTTAGGTTACGTAAAGTTAAGTGAAGTTAAGTTGTTATGACAAGTTGTTTTCAACCCTGTCGATTAAGGGCTTTTGGGTGAATGGTAAAATATATTTTTAAAATACGTAAAATAGAAGAAATTTACACTTTTGTAAAATCAACCAAAATTGCTGAAATTCCGTCACCTAAATCCTATACCACAATTTTTTATACTTATATGTATTGTACCATACATAATTATTAATTTTTGAGTTTGTATTTTTGCGGGAAGTTGGTTAATTTCTTTCGAACAAAAGTATTGAATGAGGATGATGGGCTTAAGGAGGTCGAAGAGAGCTGGACTTTGTTAAATGGAGTCCAAAATGGTCACACATGAGTCAACAATTCATTCAACGAATTCTATGAATATCGTTTTAAATATTATAACACTTAGATCAGACATCTCACTGCAGTATAAAAGTAAATTAATTCAAACTATTCATGTACTATATGAGGTTCAATTGGTGTCCAAAATATTAAGTCATATATGTCTTCAGGAACCTTTCAAACCAATTAATATTGTTCTTTATTGATGTCCTGAAAATTTAGGATAACATTGGGTTACAAAAAGTTCTTTGTAAGTCGTCTAAGTTTTTTCAACTGATTTCGGATACTTTTGCATCCTTGAATCTGAAAATGACATCCTTTTCCTCTGGTCAGGTCAAGTTTTGCGCTAAGTTGATTTTTACAATCTTATAACTAAATTGATTACATTTTTGTAACATTTTCGGTTGATTTTGGTTAATAATTCTCATCGGAAATAGGTTTTTTTAAGATAAAAAAAAACGTTCGTTTTCTAAAACAATTTATTAACTAAATGTTACAAAAATTTATTAATGTACATTGACTAGTAGACATTGATAAAAGTAAGTACATGTAAATTGCTTACTAGGTCATTACTGTTCTTAATTCAGGACATGAACTCCCATTTTTTCGAACTCCTAGAGTTCTTAGCGGTAGAGAGGTCTCTCCCCAGGGTCCAATAATAATCAGCCATCATGACTGCTTCCCAGTTTCCCTGGTACCTGGTTTCCGTCTCTTTCATGGCCTGATGGAATCTTTCCCCCTGCTCGTCGCTCATTGATCCCAGATTCTCAGGAAACCGATCCATATGTGAGAATAAGTACTGCTTTTTATGCTCATGTTGTATCTGAGGTGTTCGAACGCACTCACCACATTGGTGACTAAAGTTCTTCGCTATCAGAACAAAAAGCCTTCAAACTCTGGATCTCTAATTTGCTGACGGAGTTGAGGTCCGTCAAAGGTACCAGCTTTCAACTTCTCCGTGGGCAATCCTGGAAAGGCGTGGTACAAGTGCAGCAGCCCCCAGCCTTGTCCAGAGAATTGGTGAAGTGTTTGATCGAGCCGAACTTGATCTGCAGCGGTGAGAAGAGTATCTTGTCTCTCCACCAGTGGGCTGTTTAGGACGTTCCTTGCTCTGCAAGGCACCATTTCTTCCCGTACAGAACAGTCATTCTTCGTGTAATACTGAGCTCGTTCCCTCCTATCCCGCATGTACAGAAAGCAAGGGTATTTGGTGAACCTGGATTGTCGTCTCAACAAAACGTTCACCATCTTCAGGTCAACACAAATCAACCACTCGTGCTGATCATAAAGATTTTTTTCCCCCAGCATGTACTTCATCGCTTCATACTTCTCCTTCAGGGTAATCGAGGGACCCAAGACTAGCGGACCCAGTTTTGTTCATTTGAACATCAGGGGGCATTAGTTTTTCCCATTAAAAAAAGAGCCTCCCAGTTTGGCCCATTTGAACAGTAGAGGTTTTAGTTTTGTCAATTTAAAGAATTGCGGTCCCAGATTTTTTCCATTTGAAGAATAACGGTCTAAGTTTTGCCCATTTAAACAGTAGGGATCCGGTCTCAGTTTTTTCCATTTGAAGAATAGCTGTACCAGCTTTACCCATTTGAAGAATAGCGGTCTCGGTTTTGCTCATTTAAAGAATTGCGGTCTCATTTTAGCCCATTTGAACAGTAGGGGTTCCATTTTTTCACATTTAAAGAATAGCGGTCCCAGTTTTGCTCATTTGAAGAATAACGGCCCTTTTTTCCATTCGAAGAATAGCGGTCCCAGTTTTTCACATATAAAAAGTAGATAATAACAGTTCCAGTTTTGCCTATTTGAAGAATAGAGGTCCCAGATTTGCCCAATTAAAGAATATCGTTTCCAATTTTGCCCATTTGAACAGTATCGGTCCCAGTTTTGTCCATTTGAAGAATAGCGGTCTCGAGTAACTCTGTCAAAGACAGACACTATTCACTCCTACTACTCAAATATATATTCCTAAAACTGCGAACTATTCGCTATATTTTATAAACAAATAATTATATGCCAATAAAAAGCATGTATAGAATCTTACTGCAATACAAACACAATGCTAAAATAAAAAGGATAAATGGATATAGAAGAATCTTCTTACACTTCTATTTACAGAAATTGGTTTCGTGCTAAAAAATATTTCTTGACTTTTTTATGCAATTCCCGATTGTTTGTATATAACATTAAATTTGTTTCTCACTGGGACCGCTGTTCTTCAAATGGGAAAAAATGGGACCGCTGTTCTTCAAATGGGAAAAAATGAGACCGCTGTTCTTCAAATGGGAAAAAATGAGACCGCTGTTCTTCAAATGGGAAAAAATCGGACCCCTATTCTTTAAATGGGACCGCTGTTCTTCCAATAGGAAAAACTGGGACCGCTGTTCTTCAAATGGGAAAAAGTGAGACCGCTGTTGTTCAAATGGGAAAAAAATGAGACCGCTGTTCTTCAAATGGGAAAAAATGAGACCGTTGTTCTTCAAATGGGAAAAAATGAGACCGCTGTTCTTCAAATGGGAAAAACTGGGACCCCTGTTCTTTAAATGGGAAAAATGGGACCGCTGTTCCTCAAATAGGAAAAACTGGGACCGGTGTTCTTCAAATGGGAAAAATGGGACCCCTGTTCTTCAAATGGGAAAAACTGGGACCCCTGTTATTCAAATGGGAAAAACTGGGACCCCTGTTCTTCAAATGGGAAGAATGGGACCACTGTTCTTCAAATGGGAAAAAACTGGGACTCCTGTTCTTCAAATGGGAAAAACTGGGACCCCTGTTCTTCAAATGGGAAAAACTGGGACCGCTGTTCTTCAAATAGGAAAAAATGGGACCGCTGTTCTTCAAATGGGAAATTGGGACCGCTGTTCTTCAAATAGGAAAAAATGGGACCACTGTTCTTCAAATGGGAAAAACTGGACCGCTATTCTTCAAATGGAAAAAACTTGGACGGCTCTTCTTCAAAAGCTCTGACGTTATGGAATGTGAAAATGTGTGGAGAGTCTATAGACCTCGTAGGCTAGTCGTGGCAATAAGGATGGGAATGGAGCAACTCTGGTGGGTGGGACGAGAATGCAATATAATGTTGAGGGAATTTTTTTTCTCTCTAGTACTATTATTTTCTGTTAAAGTACCAAAATACGCAGTAGAACCTCAAAATTAGGATTTTGTGGGGATCTTAACGTTTCGATGTGTTTCCTACATCCCAATCGATTTTAAGTTCATCGCTAAAGGCATTATAGCTTTGGTTCTTTTACGAGATGAGCTAAAATGCCAAGAATTTAATAGCTACACTGCCTAAACATCTCGTAAAATGGACTTAAAACCTCCCTTTTTTCTGACAAAACCATAAATCTTCTTTGGTCGCGCATGCGCGACCACACTTAACATTCTGGTCAGCATAAAGATGTCAAACTGAGAATCTATTTAGATGACAAAGCAGAAGCGGGAATTAGTGAGCCATGGGCAATTACGGCTTAAGTTTAAGGCGTCCAGCCCGCTTGGCCAACAGATGGCGCTGATAACAGAGGAGGTAGGATCTTGTATAAGGTAGACGGAGAAAACGTCTGAATTTTGCGAGGTTAAGCGTTGTGCGATTATAGGAACATCCGAGCTTGGTATACAGGGTGTTCCTGATGTGGCTCCATAAGATATATCATAATGGTCTCGTTCAGCAGATCTTATTCCCCCTTGTCTTCTTTTTTAGGGGTTTGTTAAAGAAAAAGGTGTACTCAATGGTCTCCTCGTTCAACAGACCTTACTTACCCCCTTGAATTATTTTTCTGGAGTATCAAAATTAGAGATACGAAACACCTGAGTGAAACAGCGCCTCATAAATGAATGTGCTCACCTGAGTGAAACAGCGCCTCATAAATGAATGTGCTCACCTGAGTGAAACAGCGCCTCATAAATGAATGTGCTCAAATTGAGGGGAATTTTGAGTTGACTGGCAAATCGCATCGAACTTTGCATCTCAAATGGTGGAAGATGTTATCATCATCATCACTAACTATAATTTAAAAAGGGGATTTTTTTGAGCATTTGAATAATAATTTCATCTTAGTTTGGTTATGACTTATGGTTTTTTTTATCAAAGTTATTTCTAATAATTCTTTTATAATATCAAAAAACAAAATGGTGAAGTTCAGAAATAAATATAAGTATCGAAATTGCGTGAACTTTTTAAAACCCAAAGAATTACAAATGGTGAAGTTCAGAAAATTAATTTTTGTATATCTTCTATAACTATATTTTAGCAACGTGATATTTTAAAAGGGGGGAAATTTAGTTCAGAGTTCCTTTTTAAAATTATTATAATTGGCGAAGTTCAGAAAATAGATAAAAATTTAACCATGATTGCTTTTTTAAGATTTAAAATTTTAATCTTAGTAGCGAAGCGCAAGCTTCCCCCGTAGGGGGGGGGGGAGGACCATTGCCTGGTCGTTCTATTAAATTAAATCGCTGGAAAGTATTGAATGATCCTTTCAGTTCTATATATAGGCAACACGGCTGAAAGGATCTGAGGTAAGATTCCACTTGTAGAACACTTTCAGAGACATAGGCCTCGGAAGAGCGCTATATTCTCCAACAAGGTCAATAAACCTAAATCAGGTGCCTTCAATTATTCTGACTTATGACTCTATGACTTATGACCTTCAAACCTTTCAACAATTGTGGAAATCCGACCCATAGTTACTTTTCTTTTAATAATTAACGGACTAACCTTGGGAGGACCCTTGTAATTATATCATTCCAAAGAAAATGTTAAACAACATAAGGGTTTCAAATTTCGTCATAATCGTCCGAATAGTTACGAGTTATTGCCAAATAATTCCCTAACTAACCTTGAGAGGACTTGACAACTATATCATTCGAAAGTAAATGTAAAACAACATAAGGGTTTCAAATTTCGTTAGAATCGGCCGAATAGTTACGATGTTATTGCCGAAAAACTCATTGAAAAGTAAAATGGTTACAATCCGATCGACCGTCCAACCTACGGACCGCCATAGTAACAGAGGGACGTGTACACGCGACTAATAAAATAGAACAAATAAGGAATAGGAAATAAATCCACAGAGAACCGTGCCGAGAAAATAGAAAGGTTAAGCTCACGAAATAGGCTTTAGACTTCTTATGATGCAAAGGTCCCGTTTGGTATGGAAGAACCTTAAGGCCATCGAAATAAATTTATCCATAGATAAAAATGAGATCACATTTTGGATCTGAAATACACACGTTTTTTTTTCTCAAAAAATGGCCGCACAATTTGCCAACAATACACCAGCCCGATATTTCTGCTTCTGGTTTAACCATAATGACCAAATATTGGTATCAAAATGTACATTTTTGTGATAGAAGAATTCAATTAAAAAAAAAGGTTTCACGTTAGAAAATACAGTTTTCTCCTTGTCATGAAATTTTGGGGGTAAAATGCAAACATTTCCTTAACAAAATTAAGCCTCTTCAGGGTGACTTTCCATATATTTTGCTCTAAAACCTGCGAACACATCACGTATCTTCTGTGGTGAGGTGGGCAACAAAAAAAAACAAACTGGGGAGAGCTGCAACTCTAGGTTTGGATAGATAAGTCAAAGAATGTACCCAGGAGGCGGAAGACAAGCACTTATTGGTTAAATTAGTTGCTGGTGACATAGTTGGTATTGATGCGGTTTATTGTCGTGCATGCCTGACTAGGCTCTATAGAAAAGCAGATACTGTTGGATGTGACATGACTGAAAGTAATGCACCGCAGGTCATCATAGCTCATGTTTTTAATGAATTGCTTGAATACAATGGAGATTATCGAGGCTCTTGAGAATCACTAGTAATGTCTAAATTGACTGCCCTCTATGACAAGCTGATTGCTGATCTGGGTTTTCAAGACATGAAATGCAACAACACAGATCTTCGGGAGGATATCAAGCGCCTGATTCCAGATAACATCAGTACAAAGGAATCGTGTCTGGTCCCTGGTATTTGATGATGACCTGAACAAAGCTGTTGTTGGCATAAAAAACAATAGATCAACTGACGTCTCCATCATTTTCAAAACAACCAGAATTCTCCGAAAGGAGTATCTCCCTACGAGGCATTTTTTTTACACGTCTTTCTCAACTAATTGTGAAGTTGATTCTATTCCTCTAGTGATGAGATCGTTCCTAAATATGTTTTTTGATAGATCAGATATTGATCATTCATTTCCTACAGATAAGAAGTTCCAGGTTGTAACATCCATTGGGCACCAAATTAATTTCAATTACGTAGACGCACCTCTAAGAATCGTGACAGTGTTCCTCGTCACATAAAATAGGGGTAAACATCAACTTCGCTATATCTAGCAATGAAACTAGACCATCAGACCAGGAACTGTAGAAGATATCCGGTGGAAGCCATACATAAGCGAAGAATATGACCAATTGAAACCACACAGCATAGATATAGCAAATTCAGTGATCAATCACTGGGAGAAGATTGGTGTGATGGCCACACCTCAAGCAGTCAATGATGTCTTCACCACTGGTGGTTTTGATAACATTTAGCACAACCCATCATCGACAATTGCAACATCAGCCCTCCGTGAAACATGTATCGGAATTTAACAACACTTCTTTTCAGATAGCCAACAAACAGAATCTCACTGACATCCTGGATCCAACTGAGATGGGGAAGAGGCATGTGAACTTCTTTCCAGCTCGCTACACGATCATGGATCTGGATGTTTCAATGCCAACTGATGATGTATTTATGTTCGTGTTCTGAAAACTAAGTCATCCTCATCCAGCTTCCAGCCCCCCATTAGTTGGAGAGAGTCAGAAACCTCGTGAAAGAGAACCTTGGAGCTAGAGAATTGATTACATGGGCTGCAAATTATGCCATCTTCACATAATCTATTTCACCCCCTCCCCATCCAAATTTTACATACTATCAGTATTTATAGTCCTCTACCAGCTGCATTATGGCTTCGCATATTATAAAAGTCCTCCAACAAACAATCAGCTACCTAAATCCAGGCCAGACCCCAGTCATGGTAGCTGATCCAACAATCTTCACATTAGCCAAGAAACTTCAGTGGAAGTTACCCCAGACAAAGCTTGGCCAGGATTCCTTCCTGGTAACGTTGCGTGGTGGTGGGGGTAGGGCAATGCATACAAATAAAAGAGAAGATACTGTGGAGTACGTCTAGTGACTGGCTGAATATCAACGGCTGGACAACATCTCTTACCAATAGTGGTATCTCGACTTGTGGGAAAGCTCAGGCCTTCATTAGTGTTCACTACGCCTGCAGAGCCTGAAACATACATCATGTTTCTGTAGTTGCTCTCTATTTTATCATGAAGAAGGCTTATAATCAATATGTAGAGAATACAATAAATGAAGATGATTAGGCGAGCGATCTCAACTCTCTAGCCTTTGATGAATGGCTCAAGACGCCGTGTGCCTCACAACTCAAAGTAGATTTCTGGTTCAAGTCCATGGGACTGGATCTTCTTGTTCTTCAGGTAAGATCAAGTCATGTGTCTCATTCAGTCTTTTGTGTAATTTATATTCGTAAATCACGATTACAGATGTCATATATTTCTAGTATCTGTATCTATAAGACGCTCTATCTGTTCCTCCGTCCACAACGTTGTTCGCTGATAAAAACGGTCACTCACGCGTGTGCATAAACTGCTGGGCGCGCGCGGTGAAAAGTTTACTCATTATAAGTATATTATATGAGAGGGTAACTATGCTAATTTCATATAAAGAGCTTGTTTTTTGTTTGTTAAGTTCTGTCACTCAGCCGACTTGTCCCTCTAAAAGGAAACATTTGATTCTCTGATAGCATGGATATTTGCTCTGGATCATACCCACCATGCTCGGGACCTGCCCATCCATCTTCGGCATATGGCAAAACTATAAGAACAACGCCCTGTTCTCTTTGTGGAGTTCCAGAGGGGTCACTTTGTGGCACAAAAGTCAAGACGAGCCTTCTCTGAGATTCCCAAGGACCAGATACATGAGCAAATCTTTGATTGGCTCAAGAATTATGGTGGTGTCATAGTGAATATAGATGACCCAAACACAATTCGCTGAGAGCAGGTTGCTCGCCTTGAGATGGCACGCCTAGTCCGGCAATTTGAGATCACAAAAGAGTCAGATGAACAAAGGCACGATGAACAGTACCCAAAGCTTCAAGATGACTATAATTTTCTGTTATATTAAAAATTGAAAGATAGTTTTAGGAATGTCAACGAAATGCATGATTTGAGAATCGATAAATTCTCGTGGAGATCTGCTGGACTTAGATTCATCAATCGACATACCGGCAGATGTGGTAGACTGTAAGGAGAGTGAAGGATATTAGAGTGTAAAGATGCACAGCATTTGTTTACAAGTGATTCAGGTTACAAGAAGAAGCCTACTTAGCTCTCATACTACTCAGCAGGCTGAAGTTGTTCAATACTCCGCTTTCCCAACCACGCAACAAATCAGAGGAGGTTGTTGTCAAGGAACAACAAGCAAAAGTGACTCTACTTTTTCCAGCTGTTCACTTTAGTCGCAAAATCATTGGGGGAGTATTCTCACTAGAAAGTTCTCCCCAACCCCCTCGACTCAATCAATAAGGTGAAATGCATCATGGAACCAAGAGTGAGATTCTAGATTGCATTGTTTCCCAAAAACTTGACAACCACAAACCAGTAACAACCGCAACTGGTTTTGATGATACTTTGTTTGTTCAAATCCTTCCTTCTGGAAATGCCGTGACAATATGACACTAGTTCACAGATGTGTGCACACCATACATCCATTCTTGGTTTAAAACAAATGACTGAGTTGACAATGTCTGGGGTGTGTACTCCAAGACAAGTCTGAAGTCTGGAACTCGAGAATGAGGATTACTCTCTCGACCAAAGTTCTTGGCAACTGGGCTTTCTTCCTACGAATAGGCTTGAACAAGCAGGAGTTTTTCGTAGAGCTAGCTAAAAGCTTGAAGCTCATGCCACTTCCACATGTATTGTAGGCATATACTGTTAATTAATAATGCAATAATGTATCTCTTGATATTCTTATTACATGCTGTAGTCAACACATCTGACTTCGTTGGTATATCTTCAATTATAGTCTTTCTCGATCCAGGGCAAGGAGCTCTTCACCCACTGGCATTGACGTTGATGCACTGGCACATTGGATACATGATAAAGCCGATACCCTGGCATTTCTGCATGTGGCTGCAACTACCGTTGCTGTTCATCGTCGAAGGATTATTCTCAGTCGTGATAGTGATGTTGTAGTGCTGTTAATTGCCACCTTTGCGGCCCCGCAGAGACGACCGAGGAACTCTGGATTGTCTTTGCATTTCGGCGCCACTTCAGGTACTGTCATTTTAGTAAGATGTATTTGTGCTATTAGCGTTCATTTCAGCACTTATTTCAGTAGAGCACTAAATAAGACTCTTTTTTCCTTGCCAGGTACATCACGGCGCATGGACCATTCAAGGCAATGGCCTTGCCAGAATTTCATGCACTAACAGGGTGCGACACTACCTCATTCTTTTACAACGGCAAGATGACAGCCTGGTCGGAGTGATAATCTCTGCCTGAGTTCACCTTACCTCTTCAGCTGTTCTCAGGCTCTACCTCCACCATTAAAATGTCAGAATCACCCACACACCCACGCTCCAGAGACTTGCCTTGCAGTTCTATGGTGTATCAGGACACACCATCACAACTGTTTATGCTGTGCTACTCTCCTTTCAAAGAGGAAGAGAATTTGACTACATTCCGCCAAGCAGTGAGTGATACACTTCACCAGCCTCTCTTTTGAGTAGCTCATCAGGCAACACAGCACTGTATAAGTGCATAAGTTAAAAATGGCTGAGAATAATAAAGAGCCTTGTGTACATATATCACTAATCATATGTTTCTCTTCAGAGTGGACAGGTGTGGGGCAATACACTTGGCAAAGATCATGCGACAGTAGGAAAAAAAACTTAGGAGACTTTAAAAAGGTTAATAAAACGTTTTAATAGGACATATTTTATATTCTGGAAAATGCATACGAATTTTAGTTAAATGTGTAAAAAAGTAGTAAAGTATAATTAAAAAGGTTAAGAGATATGATAGACATTCGGTACATTTAGCCAGATTTTAAAATTAAACCCTAAATTTGCCAAAATATCATTGGTGCTCTCCCAAAATGGACACCGCATGGAACCAAGACAGACAACATTATTTTGATATTTTGAATCGGTTTTAAATGATAGATTAGTGATTTTGTAGGAATTAGAAACTTATCACAATGATAAATATCTAATAAACCTATGATATGGCTATCTCTAAATCCTCTATGCCTAAAGGGTACCGAATGTGCGGCCTTTGTAAGAAGTTCTAGGCCCACATGGCTTCTGAAATGCCAACGGTCGCCATATACCAAATCAAGATGTCGTTTTCGTTTATCTCGTTCTCCAGATAGTTACTTTAATTTTCGCAGAACGGAAGGGGGCGGGGGGGGGGGGTGTATAAACAGTACTAAACATAGGATGGTCATTTCTCAACGTACTTTCGCACCCAGAGGTGTCGGATCCAAAAAACATCGTGGCTCATTGGTCGTAAATTTGAATCTTGGGGTGCAGATGTACGACGATCTTGGAGTTTGTAAATGACTATTTTCCAATTCATTAAAAAGCTTACTTTTAAGGTAATACTTTTGGTTCATTTTTGTTTTTCCAGCCATTCTTTATTCTCATTCCGTTCATTTGTTATCTCATTTCGTTTATCTCCCCTCCTTCATCACCATAGACCACGAAAAAGAGAGAGAAACGAAGATAGAGGGAGAATTGTCTCAATAAAAGAAGCAGAGTTGCTATAGCAACAGAAAGCCAGGCTTTTAATCAAATTTTAATTAACGCTGTGATGTATTGCTGCGTTGCCCATGTAATTGACTCTTCGCGGAGCTAATTTGTGATAAGGCAATAAGGGAGGGGGGTAAATAGCGCTAGTGGCAATATTGTGGGAGATCGTCCTCGACCTACCTCTGAGTCCTCCCTCGAAAGCCATGATGTGTTTCTGAGACCCTCTTGGTACTCTCATAATGGCTTAGTGGACTAACTTACATAATAGATGTAACTAAGCATTCTTAATTGTAGAGGGATACACCAAAATAGTAGTATTTCCCCACCTCCTAAGATATTACTTCGGGAGAGAAAGCGAGCCGTTATCCCCCCATCCCCCCTCCGACTTCACCCTTTTTGGACTTGCCACAAGGTCACTGAGAAATTCACACCGAGGCATGACGCTAAAATTGAAGGCTCCCTTCCCGCCGTCTTAATCTTCCCCTCCACTAGGTCGGGAGATTACTCATTTATTTTGTAGGTTTGCCTCGAACAACTTTTATGCCACCAGGCGCTG
The DNA here is from genome assembly GCA_963969495.1 of Ceratothoa steindachneri. Taxonomy (NCBI): domain Eukaryota; kingdom Metazoa; phylum Arthropoda; class Malacostraca; order Isopoda; family Cymothoidae; genus Ceratothoa; species Ceratothoa steindachneri. The sequence goes on along the minus strand of OZ018324.1, from coordinate 200,110,137 downwards.
CTGTTCGGTCAGACCCGCTGATCCCAGCCTCTTACACTTTCCCGTAAGGACACGCTCGGTTGTTCCAGCAGATAATGAGGGTTCGAGAAGGCCCCTCTCTCTCTCCCTGTTTTGGAGAAATCCGGGTATATATGGACATCACACTTGTATCTTCGGGTCAGGGAGAAGAGTCTCTTGAGGCAACGTCAGCCTTTCTCAACCGCCTTCGGATCAAGGATTGGAGAATCCGTCCTCCGAAGTTCTTCTGGTGACCTATTGAGGACAGGAGGCCCAATAGTTCGCTCAATCCGAGTTTGGAGAAGTCATCTCCCCCCCCCCCCCCCGTCCTGACTTTGAAGTTCGACTGGTGACCTCTTGAGGACAAGAGGCCCGATAGCTCGCTCAATCCGAGTTTGGAGAATTCACCTCCTCCCCTAACGAAGTTCGTCCTGTGACCTCTTGAGGACAAGAGGCCCGCATCTCGCTAAATCAGGTTTGGAGAAAGTAGCACCACCCTCTTCGGGTTCCCGGCTACACTCGTGAGTAACCAAGGTCACCAAGACCCCCCCGCTTTACTCTCGAGGTTCAAAGGAACTAATAAATCGCTCACTACCCTAAATCTCCCATTATAACCATTTAATAACCCTGGTTATCCAATTAGTATTCGGAACCTAATTCCGTCTTATCCATGTACTTATATATCCATATTTATTGTGTACCTTTTATCTAGTGTGTATTAAAATCTATTTTTTGTCGTTGTGTTTGGAATATTCTCTAGGTACACAGCTGCAGCTATCTATTCAAATCGCCCTCTTAGAACAATAACATTTGTTGCCTTGCTTAGCCTACCCTAGAGCCCGTGTGCGTATATTCCCGTACCCTGGGCCATACTTCGATATATATATATATATATATATATATATATATATATATATATATATATATATATATATAATTTGACGTCAGGCTTTGGGTCTTCCTAAGAATCCTCCCCACCTGATTTTGAAGCACTAAGTTCAATTAATATCAGCTGCATTACCAAGAATATCTGAGCACCAAGATATTAGGACAATTTTCTTTTTGATTAACGGGTAACAACCAATTTTAAGGCTCCATTCTTGTTTGGTGTGTCCACAGTTTTCCTAGTTCTTTAAAAGAGGATACTAGCTAAGCGGTAATAGTAACCGCCATTTTTTTCTTGTCGTGAGTCAGATTCCCTCGTTATTAATTTATTATTTTTGTGTGAGTTCGCCCGATTTGTACTCGGAATTTTTAATAATTTTGTCGTTAGTAAAATTTATATTTATTTTTGGGTAAAACTTAAATAGCTCTGGTCGCTTTTTCGTGTGCAAAGGCCGAGAGTAGCATATCCAGGATGTCTTCATTCGATCGCTTTCATAAGCAATGGCAGATCCTAGGCTTATCTGGGTAAGATTTAATCGCCTACGTCCAGTAAGAGGAACGTAACGAACGTGCGGAAAGAAAAGCACAGAGAGAAGAGGAAGGAAGAAAAGCACAGAGAGAAGACGAAGAAAAAAAGTACAGAGAGAAGAGAAGCCGAAGAAAGGAAAACACAGAAAGAAGAAAAAGAGGGGCAAGCGCAGAGAAAAGCAGAAGAGAGAGACAGAATTAGGCAGAACGAGAGAGAGATAAGCCGTGAACAAATCGAGATTAAATCCGTAGGATCTCGAAATGAACAGGCTCAAGTGCCCTCACTAAAACGACCCGCATACAAGGATGGAGAAGATTTTTGCTCTTATTTAACGCACTTCGAGAAGATCTTCAAAGGCAATACTTGGGACTTAGAATCAGAGGGTGTCGCCCGGCTACTTCCACTCCTGAATACTCGTCTTTGTTATATATTCATTTCGCTTCCTTGATTATTCAACCCTAAAGGCAGAACTTCTTTCTGCTATTAACATGAATCCAGAATTTTATAGGGTTAGATTCCGGTCCGCGCAAATACAGCCATGCCAAACCTACAGACAATTTGGATTCACGCTTCGGCGTAATTTCCAATTCTGGCTGGATTCCGCCCAAGTATCAAATGATTATGAGTCGCTAATTGACTTCATTCTAAGGGATCAGCTGATGTCGACCCTCCCTCGCGAACTAAGGGCTTTCATAGCGGACAGAAGAGCGTCCACTTTCAAGGAGTGTGTGGAAGAAGCCGACCTTCACGCTTCCAGTCACGACCTCTACCTCAAGGAGGTCAAGAAGAACCATCCCCCCTCCCCCAAACACAAGTTTGGGTTTAAAAAAGCCAACCCAAGGGCAACAACGGCTTCGTGAAAGTGCAAGCGTCGAGCAAGTACAGGCCTCACCTGCCGTGAGAGCAAAAGGACGTGAAGCATCCAGTACTCCCATCCACGCCTAGTAACTACCCCGTAGACCAATTGTATGTTTTACGTGTGGCACCCCTGGGCACTTAAGTTACAATTGCCCCCAAAATTCTCAACTGAGGACCTCGTTGAGTCACCAGGTCCACCAAATCTCTGCTGCCCCCTCGCCTAATCCGCCAGCCGCATCGCCAGCGGCCCCTGATCCTTCTTTCCCGGATCAACAAGTAAATTTCCTGTTTAACAAGAAAACCCACGGTGGGATTCAGTTTGAAAATGGCGCAGTAAATGGTTGCCGAGTGTCAACCTTAGTTAGAGATACAGATTGCACCTGTATAGTAGTATCGGACAAGCTACTACCCCTCGTAAGCCCCCAGCATAACAGGTTTGCATTGGTGCATAACTTTTTAAGTCGTGCACCAGGTTCCCAGTGGTACAGTGCCATATTCAGTGCTAGTATTTCACAGGATGGGCCGACGTAGTCGTGGCCCCGATAAAATTCTGCTCCATCCTTATCGGACAGAGTGCACAGCTTTCCAAAAACCCAATTTCTCAGCCGGTCGTTACTGGGGCCCCGGCCGAGAAAGAAATATCGCTTTCGGTACCTCTATCGTCCCCAGACGTCGACATCGCCATAAATGTTCAATTTGATGAGACGCAAAAGAATTGCCCTACATTACAACCCCTGTGGGAAAAAAACAAGGAAGAAGGAGACTGAAATGGTGCGAGGCAATCGGAAGATCGAATACACCGTGAAGGACGCGTTATTATACCGTTCTTCTGTTGAACCGGAGAGCCCCCCCCCGTTGTGTGTGCCGAGAATCTATATCGAACCCGTTCTAAAGGTGGCTCATGATGGCCTAATGGCCGGACAATTCGGTCATAACAAAACGGCACAGCGAGTTTTTAAATATTTCTTTTGGCCAGGCACGGCTAAAGAAATTATCGACTTCTGCAAGTCCTGTGACCTTTGCCAGAAGGTCATCTCCAAAGGGCGTGTAGCCCCCGCCCCCCTTCAAAAGACCCTGACAGTGGCCGAGCCCTTCGCCCGGGTCTCAATCGACCTAATAGGCCCCATTCGTCCCCCGTCGAGTGAGGGACACTCCTATATTTTAATACTCGTCGATTGCACCACCCGTTTTCCAAAGGCTATCCCCATAAAGAAGATTGACAGCATTTCTTGTACCAGAGGCTTTAATCTCAATCTTTTCCCGAGTAGGGATCCCGAAGGAGATCTTATCCGACAGAAGATCTTATCCGACAGAAGACGTCAATTCACCTCTGAATTGATGAAGTATGTCGGTAAACTCCTTCTCATCAAGCCCCTCTTAACAACGCCCTGGCCCTCCTCCGCTAACGGGATGTGCGAAAAATTAAACGGCACCCTCAAAATGGTCCTCAAGAAGGTGTGCCACGATCATCCGCAAGAGTGGCACCGCAACCTCCCCGTAGAGTTATTTGTTTGTCGCGAAGTCCCCCATAAAACTTTGGGGTTCGCTTCCTTTGAGCTGTTATATGGACGTAACGCCCGAGGACCGATGAGTATTTTAGAAGAATTGTGGTCCAATCCTAGAATGGATGAGGAAATTAAATCCTCTTACGCGTACGTTTTAGACCTGCGTACGCGGTTAGAAAAATGTGCGGACATCGCTCTCCGGAACGCCGATCTAAACTTGGAGAAATAGCTCACCTACTTCGACTTAAAATCAAAGGTGCGTTCGTTTAAACCAGGTGACGAAGTATTGCTCTTGCTTCCATCCGAAGCAAATAAGCTCCTCTCCCACTGAAAAGGACCTTTTCCCGTTTTAGAGCCCCGCAGCCCGGTGGATTACCTAATCGAAACCCTCTCTGGTAATAAGATTTACCACATCAACTTCTCAATAAAATACCACTGCCGAGCTTGCCTAAATAACATAGTCGCCCTAGACAAAGAACCCGTCCTCGAAGCCGCCTATCCCTTTGAACCCTTGTGTCTGGTCCAAACGGTGTGCATAGAAGCAGACGATGAGTATCCTCTGCCGTCTCTTCCTTCCCCCCCAGCAGAGCCTAACTCCGATTTGAACGTAAACCCCAATCTCGCCCCTTATGAGAGGGCTCAATTGCTTGCCTTATTGGAAGGCTTTCCCGACGTGATTTCAGAATTCCCGGGTTGTTCAACCTAATTTACACATAAGATTGTCTTTACTACTCAAGATTCGATAAAAACCAAGCCTTATCCCATACCCGTACATTTACGGCCGACTTTCGATGCAGAGATCGAGAACTTGTTAAAATTAGGAATTATAGAACCCTCGTCGTCAGATTTTTGCTCCCGCATTTCAATGGTTAGGAAGCCTGACAAGTCGTTTAGGATGTGCGTCGATTTTCGCAAATTTTACGCAGTTACACAGTTTGACGCAAGACCGATACCCCTAATCGACCAACGTCTTCATGCCTTCGAAGACTCTAAATTCATCTCCGAGATCGACCTCTGCAAAGTCTACCACCAAGTGCCGCTTTACCGCTTTCGCTACTGAAAAGGGGTTATTTCAGTTTACTCGACTTCCATTTTGGTTAGTAACTGCTTGCGGAAGTTATAACCGGATCATGCGCCGGTTGTTAGATGGCTCATCGAATGTGACGTTTTATTTCGATAACGTGTACGTCGCTACTCGTACCTGGGACCAACACGTACAGTCTCTGTGCGCGCTTCTATCTCGGTTACGCGTACACAGGTTTACGGTAGGCCCGACAAAGTGTCACTTCGCCTATGAAACCATTAATTACCTTGGCTTCCAGTTCGGTAGGAATCAAATGCTTCCCCAGGACGACAAGGTAAAGGCTATTTCGGAAATGCCGCTCCCCCGAACGAAGAAAAAGCTTCGTTCCTTTTGGGGATCCGTGTCATTCTATCGTCGTTTTGTGCCGAATTTCACTTCCATAGCCTCACCCCTTAACGACATGCTTAAGAGAACGGCCCCCGATCCAGTCAATTGGACCCCTTCCGCGGAAGGCCGCTTCCACCAGTTAAAAGACAAACTAATATCTGCCCCTATTTTGAGATTACCGAATCCTAATAAAACATTCGGGGTTCGTACCGATGCCTCCCAGGATGGCCTAGGTTGTTCACTCATCCAATATGATGATGATGGAGTGGGATATCCGGCAGGATATGCTAGTAGGAAACTGTCTTATCACGAAAAGGCGTATGCCACCATAGAGCTGCTTTAGCCATAGTGTGGTCTATTCGTAAGTTTAGGATGTATCTCATAGGTAGTGAATTTATTGTCGAAAGTGATCACAAACCCCTGGCGTACCTAAAAAACTGTAAGAGCCAAAATGGCCGTTTAATCATTAGAGCCTACTACTCATGGAGTACCAATTTAGGATCATGTATGTTAAATACACCGACAACTGCCTGGCCGATAGATAGCTTGAGTAGGAATCCAAGAGAAGACCCCCCTCCAAAAATATGAGTGTATAGTAAAATTCGTGTTTGACTCATTTTGTAAATACTAATTTCCTTTTTTTTTGCTTTGTTGATGTTGTGTGTGCGTATGTGTAGATTAAGTTATCTGTGGTTACACATATGTAAATCCCGTGTAGTGTTATATGTTTTTTTCTCTGTTGGTAAACATTAAAATTGTAGCTTTATAAGTTGCCGCTCTTGATGAAATTAGATGTAGAGATTTTTTTCGTCCCAAAGTGTTATGTGCTGCAAAAATGTCTTTGGATAGGAAGGAGTGGAGAGGAATCCACTAAAATAGTAGTATTTCACTACCTCCTAATATATTACTTCGGGAGAGAAAGTGAGCCGTTACTCCTCCCCCCACCCTCCGACTTCACCCTTTTTGGACTTGAGACCAGGTCACTGAGAAATTCACACCGAAGCATGACGCTGAAATTGAAGGCTACCTTCCCGTCGTCTTAATCTTCCCTCCCCCGGATCGAGAGATTACTCATCTATTTTGTAGGTTTGCCTCGAACAACTTTTATGGCTCCAGCCGCTGGTCGTTCCGTCAGACCCGCTGATCCTGGCCTCTTACACTTTCCCGTAAGGACAAGCTCAGTTGTCCCGGCCGATAATGAGGGTTCGAGAAGGCCCCTCTATCTCTCCCTATTTTGGAGAAATCCGGGTATATATGCACCCTCCCAAGGATTACCCAGGAGATTCGTTTAGACGACACTTTCCCGAACAGAGGTTCGATTCAACAACGCTCTCTCCCGAGAAGTGTTTAGTGACGGTCGCAGGCCACGGAAGAACTGGACATAACACTCTTGAGGCAACGTCAGCCTTTCTCAACCGCCTTCGGATCAAGGATTGGAGAAGCCGTCCTCCGAAGTTCTTTAGTGACCTCTTGAGCTTCACCACGTTCTGCGTGATATAGCCTCGTTGCTATTGCGATTTAAGAGACGGGCTGCCTTACTGTTTCGAGAAGTAATGTATTAATAACTGCTGAAGTTTGGAATCTAGACGATTTAACGTAGAAAAGATAGATTTAGATTATTTTTTTTGCAAGGGAGTTAATTAAAAATGATAAAATATCAACGGAAAAGTGAAGACGAATTGAATAACTTCATAAACGTGAGGCAAACTTGCGTTTGACGCAAACTTAGATGAAAAGCAGTCTAGCGATCTACGTCCCATACAATTATACATTAATTTCAGATTTCTAATACACTTTAAAGCGAAAAAATTTAGCGACATAGTACTAACAAAGTACCGCTGCCAACGACCGCTGCCAACTCTAAAATAGCGCCACCTGGCAACCTCAGTCACGCGAACATATTTAGTGGCACTGAGAACTTGAGAAGAGAATTAAATACATCGTGTTTTCATCGTTTCACATCTCTTAGAATCCAGTAGTTCTTTATGCACCCTGTACAGCAGAGGTCCCCAAACCACGCCCACGGGCCACGCGCGGCGAGCGAAGCCATTACGTGCGACCCGTGAGGACATCCTGTGTGGCCCGCGGGCCATATGTCAAAATTAACATTACGTGATGCCCGCCAGATCCTTTCCTGGGAAGGGAAGGGAGAGGGGGTAGTGATTTATGGGTTATCAGAATTGTGTTGATGGTTCTGAAAAAAGAGAGTGGGAGAAATTTAGGTCATGTATGGCTCTAAATTTGTGTTCTCAAATATCCCTGACACACCCTGTACATTATGTACATTGAATTGTGGCCGAAATGCCCCGTAAGGGGCACAGCGATTTGCCATCCTGGCCGCCGTGCTGACGGGACTCAGCACCCCGGCCGTCCCCAGCTTAGCCTCTCTTCCTTCCTTCAAAACACTTGTTTCCTCTCTTTTCATACAACCTCTCCCACAACTTTCTCTGGTCAGCCTCTAATTTCACAGGGTAGAGGCTGACCTTCTTCTCAGCCAACCGTCCTGGATCGGGGCTTAGGGGGAAGGGGACAATGTTCCCTAACCCCTGAGCTCCGGTCTGGGGTGGTTGGTTTTTAACAACCTGCTTCATCCCCACCCATACCTTCCTCACATCCCTTTTCCTCTCCTCTTCACAATCTATCCTTTTACGCCGTGTCTAAGGTGGAGCCGCCATGCCGATGGACTGCCAGGCCACTAGGCGGGAGGGGTGGTCCCAAATGGCGGCGCCTGGCTCTGTCGGGCCTGTAAGCACCTCTTGCAGTGCGGGCAACTGTGAGAGGTGGTGAGCTATTGCGTCCCGTGGCACAAACAGGGTCACGATGCCCATGGATGAATCTCTAAAAAACAAAAGCCCTTTAACTCCCCCTGAAACAACGACGAAGCCGCCCTCGGGCAGCTCCAGCGAAAAAATGGACGTCCTTCCCCCCCTGTGCTTGCGCAGGGGACCCTCCATATTTCTTGAGGGGAATCCCCCTCACCCCCTTCTCTGGAGGTGCTTTCAGGCACCTCCCTATTTCCAGCGGCAGTCCCTCCTTTGCTTTCTAAGGGGACTGCCAAGAAAGCCAGCAGGCACCCCATTGCCGACCGCCCCTCGTGTAAGCGGCTCGGTAGGGCAAACCCCCTTAGGGGGGAGAGGAAAGCCAGGCCCCTTCGGTCGCTTTCCTCAAAAGACCTGCTGGCAAGGATATTAAACCTTGCTGGGGTCAAGGACTGTTCCTCCCCACAAAAGACTCTTGACGCTGCCAAGGGGGGCTGCGATGTTCAGGGAGGGGATGGCCAACTGAAGGCCCCTCCTGTGATAGACATGGTCCTTGAGGAGACCCAACCTCAGACGGTAGGGCCTTCCATGAGGGGAGATTCGGGCTCGGCGCCAAGCACCGAACCCGAATCCGCCCCTATGCAAGGTCCTCCTCAAACGGCCGAGGGATCCAAGGCAGTACAAGGAGGGGAGGGATCTCCTCCGGATGATGCCCCTGCGACCACAAGGACCTTCTCCATTTCGGAGAAGGACCTGGCTGAGGCCGGTCCATCTGGCCTAGGGGCTTCTGCCGGCGGAGGTGAGAAGCATGTCCATTCCCCGCCCTCCTCTCCAAAAAAGAAAAAGACCAAAAAGACCAAGAAGACTCGGGGCTCCTCTCCATCCGTAGGGGCTGCGGGGACGGATGGGTCTGCTGCCACTTTGGTAGGCGACCAAGCCCAGATCGGCACATCCGGCACCTCTACCCTCCCCCCGTGTGCGGAGCCCCTGGCGTTTTCGAGCCCGCTGGCTTCAAGCGCTTCCTCGTTATTTGCTCCACTGATGGCACCATGTTGTCCAAGGGCAACATGATCCATCAGAGGTGAGGATTAGCTAGTGAAATTGGTAGAGAGCCGAAAGTGACCAAGCTCCCGGACGGGAGCCTTCTGGCGAATGGGGCGAATCCCGCCGAGCCGGCCAAGATAAGTGCTCTTCAGACACTTGATGGCACCCCGGTGAGTGTGACGCCGCACTCTACCATGAACTTTGTGAAAGGAGTAGTTTATGCGAGGGAACTCGTTGACTACTGTATTGAGGACATCACCCTAGAGCTGGCCGACCATGGGGCGGTCATAGTCGAACGTGTGATGAGAAAACAGGGAGGGGCCTCGAGACACACCCCTACACTCTTCGTCACGTTCGACTGTGACAAGCTCCCTGAGTCGGTGCGTGCCGGTTGGTACCGCTACCGCGTGAAGGCATTCGTGCCACTGCCACGGCGGTGCTATTACTGTCACCACCTTGGCCATACGAATCGCTCATGTAGACGTGCAAAGTCGGGGTCACCCGAAGTCTGTGTAAATTGCTCCAAGGTCGCACACAATAAGTCCAAATCGTGTGTGGCCAAGTGTGTCAATTGCGGAGAGCCGCACCCTGCTTCTTCGAAGCAATGTGGTGCATATCTCTTTGAGAAAGAAATCCTGGCCGTTCAGGTCCAGGATCGACTCTCATTCCGCGAGGCTAAGGACTTGGTCCTGGCGCGCCCGGCTCTGCCTGGGACGTCATATGCCTCAATAGTTAGAAAGGCACCCTCTGCTCCTGGCCCATCCAGGCCAACGAGCACGGTTGTTTCCGCGCCCATTCAGAGCCCTTCTGCGGGCTCTACCCAACCCGTGCGCTCCCCTGGTTAAGCTGGCGGCAAAAAGGGTTCATACCCAGCCCTGGCTAAAACCAGGGCTTCCCCCTCTTTCCCCAGCGTGACCGTTTGCCGTAAGGCGAAACGGCCACGCACCTCCACCGAGTTGTTAGACTCACAGGAGGCAACACCCCTGAAAATGGTCACTAGGCCATCTTCCTGGGTTCCTAAAGCTGTCCCCCGAATGGAGGACAGCAACAAAGGAGCGTCGGCTCCTTCGCCCACGCCCCGAGGTAGAGCGAGTGGCTCGGAGACGATGGTTCCTCGAAAAAAAGGCCCCCCGCCTCCGAAGCCGCAATGCCCGTCCAAGGTTTCAAGGCGAAGGCAGGAAAAGACTCGCATGGCGAGCCCAACCTCCCCCAATAAGTCCTCGAAGGCAACAGCGCTTTGTCCGGCCAACAGCGCCCGGGGTTCTGCCCCCGGGAAGCGTACGACCATTCCCGTGAGGGTCTTCAGTCCGAGCTAGGCCTGGAGGGCATATTCCTTCAATGGAATTTCCGTGGTCTTCGGGCCAACTGGGAGGAGCTGCGGAGGCTCGTCTCGTCCCGTTCCCCGTTAGCTATCTTTTTGCAAGAGACCATGCTAGGCGCGTTCCCCCTGCCCGCCCTCCTAGGGTATAAGGGTCTTGCGACCCGACCACTGCGGAATGGCCGAGCTGGGGGATGCGCGGTTTACACCCGGCATGATGTCTCCGTTCTTCCTTCCTTTTTAGATACCTCCTTTCAGGCAGTGGCTGTGCAGCTGCACCTGGATAGGAGGTATACTATCATTTCTGTGTACATTCCACCGTCAGCTGACTTCGACGCGGGGGACTTCCGCCGCGTCGTGGCACGGTTGACGAGGCCCTATCTCTTGCTTGGAGATCTGAACGGCAGGCATCCTCTCTGGGAAGATTACTCCATAAATCCTAGGGGACAAGTCCTTGCCGATCTGATCGAAGAGCTTGAGATGGGTGTCCTAAACGTGGATGAGTTTACGCATCACTGTCCGAAAACCGCTTCATTTTCTTGCCTTGACCTATCTTTGTGCTCTTCGGAGGCACAGCCTGATTTTGATTGGAGGGTGGTTGATGACCTCCATGGTAGTGATCACCTTCCCATTCAAATATCATTTTCAGGGCAACTGCCGCCTGAGAGACCACCTCGGTGGTGCTTGGCGCGGGCCGGTGGCCTGCATTTCAGGAAATGACTGAATTCTCTATCTCAGTCGAGGAGTTTAGGTTGGTAGATGAGGCCGTTGAGTTCTTCTCCGGCAACCTCATCGCAGTGGGCCTGACTACTATTCCTAGGGCGTCTGGCCGTTTTGCACGCCGACCACTCCCATGGTGGTCTGCCGAGTGTGAGACGGCCCTCAAACAGAAGCGTTATGCCTACATTCGCTATAAGCGCCGTTCGAACGATTTCACTGTCGCTGAATTTTGTCGGGCTAGGGCTAGGTTCCGGTATATTTCGAAGCACGCCCGCCGCTCTTCTTGGCGGGCATACGTGTCTTCACTTAACGGGAAGACCCCTTTAGTTGAGGTGTGGAAACGAGTCAAAAGGATTCGGGGCAAGTTCTCGCAGGACCCCCCTCTCGTTCTCCAGGAGAATGGGACTGCAATCCGGACCCCGCGTCCGTGGCGGAAGCTTTAGCGACCGCTTTTTCCACATTCTCTAGCCGGATGCTGCTCCGCCAGCATTCAATGCAAGTCGTGATGTCGCGGAAGGCCGCAGGCTGGACTTTACCTCCAGAGGCGGAGAACCCTTCAACGACAAGTTTACTGTGAGTGAGTTGCGCTCCGCTCTCTTTTCGTGCGCGGACTCCGCCCATGGTCCCGACAATGTCCCGTACGCCATGCTTCGACACCTGGGTGAGCGAGGCATGGCCTTTCTGTTAGATTTGTCCAACAGGATCTGGGTCGAGGGTCTTCTCCCAGACTCCTGGTGAAACGCTACTTTGCTCGCCTTTCGCAAACCGGGGAGAGATCACTCTACTCCGACCGGTTTCCGCCCAATCTCTCTAACCTCTTGCGTGTGCAAGTTGATGGAGAAATTAGTAAATGTTAGATTAGCCTTTTTCATGGACAGCGGAGGCCATCTGTCTTCCGTACAGTGTGGCATCCGCAAGTTCCACTCCACGTCGGATGCTCTGTTCCGACTGGAAAATGCCGTCTGCGAGGCTTTCCTTCGTAGACAGCACTACGCCACGGTGTTTTTCGATCTGGAGAAGGCCTATGATACCGCATGGCGATACGGTATCATGGAGACTCTCCACACGATACGGGCGAGGGGACGCCTCCCAATCTTTATATCTGATTTTTTGCGAGATCGTCGATTCCGCATACGGGTGGAAGGAGCCCTCTCCGGCCTAAAGGAGCAGGAAGAGGGTGTCCCGCAGGGAAGTGTCTCCAGTGTCACACTCTTTGCCCTGAACATCAACGGCATCACCTCGGTGCTGCCGGAAGATGTTCTCGCTACGCTCTACGTGGACGACCTTTCGATCTCTTTTGGCACGGCCCAGATGCCAACTCTGGAGCGTCGACTCCAACAGGCATTAAACCGCGTCTCTCGCTATGCCGAAGCGCACAGGTTTCGGTTTTCTATGGCTAAGACTCAGGTGGTGCACTTCTGCCGCCATCCACGGCTTCACCCTGACCCAGATTTGTTTCTTAATGGGGTGCGCCTGGATGTGGTGGAGTCGCACCGTTTCCTTGGTCTTGTATTCGACCGACATTTCACCTGAAAGGCTCATATTCGCAGCCTTAGGGTCTCTTGTACCCGTGCCATGGACATTCTCCGTTCCGTGACGTTCAGCGCTTGGGCTGCTGATAGGGCTACTGCCTTACTTTTTTATTAATCCTTTGTTCGTTCGAAGCTCGACTACAGATGCGAGTTTTATGCATCCACAGCCGAGCGTTTATTGCGGAAGGTGGATTCGATCCACCACACCGGCCTTCGCCTTGCGACCGGTGCCTTCCGCACTTCCCCCATTGAGAGCCTACTAGTCGATGCTGGGGAAATGCCACTCGCTCTGCGCCACGTGCAGTGCATCATTCGCCTGTATGCGTCAGCCCGGCCCCTCCCTCAGTCGCCAACAGCTCTCACTGCATCCGCAGCTGATCTCTATGGTGCCTATGCCGCCGAGAGACGCCAGTCATACCCTAAGCCCTTTGGGTTTAGGGCCAGGAAACTCCTTCGAGAGGTAGATATAGCTCTCGGGCCAGTGGCGCCCCTGGTTTTGCCCAGGACGCCACCCTGGAGGGTACCACATTTGGTTATTTGTCGCCACGCCTCTGCTCCCAAAGCTTGTACTGCGCCGGGAGTATTGCGTTCGACCTTTTTGGAGCACACCTCGTGTCACGCTGGAACCGTGCTAGTGTATACGGATGGCTCCAAGCCCCAAGAGGGGGTCGGCTTCCACGCCGTATCCCCTCTGTTTGAAGTCAGCGGGGCTCTACCAGGCGCTGCGTCTGTCTTCACGGCCAAGCTGGTGGCAATACACCACTCAGGTGGGAGATTACGCGACGTGCCCGGTTCGGAGACCGGATTGTGATCTATAGCGACTCACAAAGCGCCCTGAGTGCTCTCGGGGCATTGGAATCTCCGCATCCCCTGGTTCGCGATATCCGTGACGCCACGGTTTTGGCGAGCCGGGCGGATGTCGAGATTATCTTCTGCTGGGTTCCTGGACATGTAGGAATTGCGGGGAATGAGCGCGCCGATGAGGGCGCCAAAGAGTCCGCGAGGACTCTGCGACCGGACCTGTGTTTCGCTCTTCCTCACACCGACTACATGGCAGGAATACGGGCAGCTCTTCGGACTGCTTGGCAAAGAAGATGGGAGACGATCGAAGGGAACTTAAAGTTGCGTGCTATTGCGCCGCGACTGTTCCCATGGACCTACCCCCCCAATGCCGCGACGGCTTCAGGTCGCTTTCTGTCTTCTCCGAATCGGGCACACTCGTGTGACGCATCGCTATCTGATGGAGCGCTCGCCAGCGCCCTGTTGCGATGACTGCGTCGTGCCCTAGACTGTTCGCCACATTCTTGTCGAATGTCCCAGTCTGGGTGATCTTCGCGCACGATACCTGTCCCGGTATCGGGATGGGCGGGGTCGCTACCGCCTGTCCCTTGTACTCGGGACAGATTCGTGCACATTGACTTGTGGACTTGTTGACCTTTGGGGAGAGGCCGGGCTTCTCCCCTTTATTTAAGGTTCTTTTCTGTTTTTTCGTTTGTTATTGTTTTGTTTGTAGGTTGCACTCTCCTGTACCGGGGTGAGGGGGACCTCCCCCTGCTGCCGGAGATTGCTTCCTTATTGTTAAGTTTTTCCAATATTTATCAGTTATTTTTTCATATATTTTTTTTAAGTAGCCTAGTTCTAGGCTGTCGTGTTTTTCGGCGACTTATGCCCAAGTGGGCAGTTGCCAGATGGGCTCTATAAAATTAAAAAAAAAAATGTGGCCGAAATGGAAATAATTAAACGAATATGAACCATGGAAACCAAAACAGAGGGTAAAAATACGAACAATTGAACTAAGAAATGAACTCGAGGATACTTAACCTTAACATGGTAAAGAAAGTAAAAGACTCCGACACCAAATATTGCATGAACAAATGGAGGTGAAACAAACGTCGACCGATAGAGTTGTGAAAGCAACGAAAGACGCACATATACATACATAATTTTGACAATGTAATTATTTAATATTTTAACCCCTGAAAATGGTTCTAGGATGGGTTCGAGACGTTTACGTTTTCCTTTTCTTGCTGACACTAAGATTTCTCCGAGCTTCTTAATGTTTAATATATATCTAAATCTCTCTTTCTCTCTCTCTCTCTCTCTCTCTCTCTCTCTCTCTATATATATATATATATATATATATATATATATATATATATATATATATGTGTGTGTGTGTGTGTGTGTGCGCGCGAGAAAGTTACGACAAAAGACATGACATCAGGATGCTCTTAATGCGAGCAGATTGAGCCGCCCTCCCCCTCCCCCTCTAACCCACAGTGATGATGTCCCTTAGATGTAAAAAGGCGATTGGCTTTAATTCCCGGTAGATACACACACACACACACACACGCCGTCCTACGCACACAAATGAACACATAGGATTCCCCGTTCACGCGCGAGTAATTAAGGAGCCATTTTGTGAACGGTCGTCTCTCGAGCCTCTTTTATTGATTTAAATATTCAATTATTTCTATTTATCCGTAATTCGTTCATTTATTATTGGATTTAGTCAACGGTAATTCACTGATTTTTTTAAATAATTATTAAGTTTCTCAGTAAGCAGTTTATTGTTGTATTTTTGTAGTTAATTCATAAATTATGAAATCTAACCTAACCTAAATCAAACCTAACTTAACTTTATCTAGCCTAAACTAAACCTAACCTAAATCAAACCTAACTTAACTTTATCTAGCCTAAACTAAACCTAACCTAAATCAAACCTAACTTAACTTTATCTAGCCTAAACTAAACCTAAATCAAACCTAACTTAACTTTATCTAGCCTAAACTAAACCTAACCTAAATCAAACCTAACTTAACTTTATCTAGCCTAAACTAAACCTAACCTAAATCAAACCTAACTTAACTTTATCTAGCCTAAACTAAACCTATCTAAATCAAACCTAACTTAACTTTATCTAGCCTAAACTAAACCTAACCTAACTTTATCTAGCCTAACCTAAACTAAACCTAACTTATCTAAATTTACCTAGCCTAAACTAAGCCTAACATAACATTTTCTAACTTTATTTAGCCTAAATTAAACCAACTTAATTTTATTTAACTTTATGTAGCCTAAAATAAACATAACTTTATCTAATTTTGTTTATGCTAAACTTAATCTAACCTAACTTTATCCAACTTTACCTAGCCTAAACTAAACCTAACCTAACTTTACCTAGCTAAAATAACGCCTAACCTAAGTTAACTCAAACCTAACATAACCTAAACCTACCAACCGTAAACCTAACCGAACCATTTTTAACTCCGTTTTTCAGAGTCCCTCTTTTAATTAATTATAAAATCAAAATGATTTGTCAACGCGTCAGAGATTTAGAAACGGTGTACCAAAATCTCGTATTTAAAGTTATGGTTCTGCAGCAACAAATTCTGTTTGCCACTAGTCACCTCTCCCGGAGCGCGTAATGCAACCTTGAACGGCTCCCGTTTGCTACAACTGTTATCGGATTGGGACGAAATGTAAATACAAGCTTTCGCGGTCCCTTGGTTCGTTAGCGACGGATTAAACCGAAAGACAAGATTCAATAAAAGGGAAGCTGGCCGCCCTTCCACTTTGACCACCGAGGCAGCGTGACATCTCTCAAGATAATCCTCCCAGGATTGGAACAAGTGCGTCGCGGATTTAGTGAGGGAACCGAGGGAAGGGAGAAGAGCAACGAGGAACACAACTTAGTCGTGATGAAGCCTCTGAGTACGCCGGCTCCCGAAGACTAGGCACTGGTTAGTTACCCCCCCCCCCCACCCTCTGGAGAGGAGAGATAAAAGAAATGAAGTTTTAAAAGTGTGGTAGAAAAAATGAAGGAAAGTTAAGAGATAAAAACATTACGCGAATTATTTAAAACAATTGACCTACAGCCAGTCTTAGGGCGAGACTGAAAAGGCCCTTTCAAAGGCAAAATTAATGATCAGTTGCTATGCCAATGATAGAGCAATTGAGGATAACTTGCTATGCAGAAGATAGAGCAATTAATGATAATTTGCTATGCAGAAGATAGAGCAATTAATGATCATTTGCTATGCATAAGATAGAGCAATTAATGAGAATTTGCTATGTAGAAGATAGAGTAATTAAGGATAAATTGCCATGCAAATGATAGAGCAATTAATGATCAATTGTTATGTAAAAGATAGAGCAATTAATGAGAATTCGCTATGTAGAAGATAGAGTAATTAAGGATAAATTGCCATGCAAATGATAGAGCAATTAATGATCAATTGTTATGTAAAAGATAGAGCAATTAATGAGAATTCGCTATGTAGAAGATAGAGTAATTAAGAATAAATTGCCATGCAAATGATAGAGCAATTAATGATCAATTGTTATGTATAAAATAAAGACAGTAGAATTTTCGCTCTAATCTGATAGCCGATATAAAACGCTTTTTTAGGGCAGTTTGTAACGCTTGACGAGAGCATGGGAAAGAAAATAAAGGGTGGAATTAATTTAAAGGGAGGAATGGAATTCACCTCGAGAGGAAGGAATTAATTTAAAGGGAGGAATGGAATTCACCTCGAGAGGAAGGAATTAATTTAAAGGGAGGAATGGAATTCACCTCGAGAGGAAGGAATTAATTTAAAGGGAGGAATGGAATTCACCTCGAGAGGAAGGAATTAATTTAAAGGGAGGAATGGAATTCACCTCGAGAGGAAGGAATTAATTTAAAGGGAGGAATGGAATTCACCTCGAGAGGAAGGAATTAATTTAAAGGGAGGAATGGAATTCACCTCGAGAGGAAGGAATTAATTTAAAGGGAGGAATGGAATTCACCTCGAGAGGAAGGAATTAATTTAAAGGGAGGGTTAGTAATTCACCTGGAGAGCTAAAGGAAAGCCTGTAGGATTAAATCACCAATTACGAGAGGACCGTTTGATTCTTCTGTTCCATCCTCTGGACTATTTTGTACCCGGGATTGTTCTCCGCCCCTGGGTCAAACAAAGTCAGATCAGAGAAGAAAAAAAATCCAACAAAAGACAACAACACTATTTCCCTGCTTTGTTTTTAAGGATCCCTCCGCCCCGTCCAGAGGAGGGGGGGAGGGCATTTTATTACGCAAGCTTTTATTAACTTTTCAATTCTGATTCGTGGATACACACGCACGCACGCACGGGCGGAGAAACGCACGTGTGTTTCCCCTCTTAGATACGCGGATATTATAAAGTGGGTTTAAAAGATTAATTTAAGTTAATTTGAAAAGGGAAGAAGGGGTGGGCACGTCATTTGGGGAGGGGAAATCGTGGGGATTGTTATGGGGGGATAATTATCCCTCTCAGCCCCTTTTTCGATTGATTAGAAATTAATAAGGCAAGATGGCGCCCATAATGACTGTTTTGACACGATGCTGCTTCCGCTTAATGAGGGCCTCTAACCGCCCCACCTAATTTGTAAACACACCCTCCTACTCCCCCCTCTACATGATATATATATATATATATATATATATATATATATATATATATATATATATATATATATATATATATATATATATGAAAATAACACCCACAGGGAAAATGGAGAAACGATTCCGAGCGCTTTCGTCTTTATTCTAAAAGACCTCTTCATGGAATAACGTAGGTCAGGACAGACAATGTCTTAAATAGTAAGGAGGGGGGGTGGGTTAAAACGGCTACCTGCATCAAAACCCCAACTAGGGGGTACAAATTCTTTAAACACTTTAATTTGTGATTTAATATAATGAGCCTAGATTCTATCATATCTAATTATATTAAATCACAAATTAAAGTGTTTAAAGAATTTGTACCCCCTAGTTGGGGTTTTGATGCAGGTAGACGTTTTAACCCCCCCCCTCCTTACTATTTAAGACATTGTCTGTCCTGACCTACGTTATTCTATAAAGAGGTCTTTTAGAATAAAACGAAAGTGCTCGGAATCATTTTTCCATTTTCCTTGTGGGTGTTATTTATCATAATTTTGACTCACGGGCAAGTTGTGAATTTCTTTTCATAAATATATATATATATATATATATATATATATATATATATATATATATATATATATATATATATATATATATATATATGAATGAAAAGAGGACTCCAACACCCCTTTACTATATCTTGATGACCATTAGTTTAAACCCTTCTTTAGTAATGAACTAGATAATAGAATTAAAAAGGACTCGGATAACTTTCATTTTATTGTGAGTATTTTTAACAAGTATTTTGGCTTTTCCTTTTTGTCTATCGTGGCTCGAATACCTTTGTCGCATTTGTCATGCAAATGATAACTGCAGCAAAGCCTCTTATGTTTTATACAAGACCCAAACTATAATAGTGGACAGTCACTCGTCTGCAGTTGTAGCAGCTCTGTACACATCGGCGAATTAATGTAATCAACATTAATACATCGGCCAATTTATGTAATAAACCTCAATTATCAGGCAATTTATGTAATAAAACTTAATACAACGGCCAATTTATGTAATAAACATTGATATAAAGGTCAATTTATATAATCAACCTTAAGACAACGACCAATTTATGTAATACACCTGATTACAACAGCCAATTTAGGTAATAAACCTCAATACAATGGACAATTTATGTAATAAACCTAAATACATCGGCCAATTAATGTAATCAACCTTAATACATCGGCTAATTTATGTAATCAACCTTAATACCGCGGACAATTTATATAATAAACCTTAAAACCCCGGCCAATTTATGTAATAAACAAAAATACATCAGCCAATTTAGGTAATCAACCTAAATACCATGGCCAATTTATGTAATAAACCTTAATACAACGCCCAATTTATGAAATAAACCTCAATACATCGGCCAATTTATGTAATATACCTTAATACAACGGCCGATTTATTAATAAACCTTAATACAACGGCCGATTTATTTAATCAACCTTAATACAACGGCCAATTTATCTAATAAACCTCATTACATCGGTAATTTATTTAATCAACCTTAATACCTAGGCAAATTTATGTAATAAACCTCATTAAAACGGGCACTTTATGTTATAAACCTCAATACATCGGCCAATTTATGTAATAACCTTAATACAACGACTAATTTATGTAATAGCCTCAATAGCTCTCCAATTTATGTAATAAACCTAAATACATCGGCCAATTAATGTAATAAACATCAATACAACGTCCAATTTATGTAATACACCTCAATATATGTAATAAACCTTAATATATCGACCAATTTCACTAATAAGCCTCAATACAACGGCCAATTTATGTAATACACCTGAATACATCGATCAATTCATGTAATAAACCTCAATACATCGGTCAATTTATGTAATAAATCTCAATATATTGGCTAATTTATGTAATGAACCTCAATACAATGGCCAATTTATGTAATATACCTAAATATGTCGTGGTATGACCAGGTGTACATGGTTATCCGCACACTGGCCGACCGAAATTAAGGCTCCACCTGGGGATGGTTCTAAGAGTGATTTAAATACACAGTTGCTAGGCAAAGGAATATTCAAACATGGCTACAAAAATATACTTTAATAGGACTAAAGATTACATATACATATAGGGCTAGTTAAATGGCAATGTAGTTAAATATTGACGGTTCACTGCTAAGATGATTAACACCATCAATTAAGTTTGAACTGAGGGATAATTACTTAAGTAATGATTTTAAAATTATGCAAGTTCCAGAGCAAAAGGGATCCTTGAGGTTCGACGCGGTAAAGGTGGGAGGAGCGTGACGAAGCGGGGGTTAAATCCCTTTTACCTTGATGTGCGGCGAGTAGGGCCAGGTAGGTAAATTCGAACTTGAACTTGTGGGCATCTCACGAGACGCTCAATTCAACTTCGGGAAACTGAAGTTGGCGGCCTCTTATCCTTAATAGGCAACAGAGGGTGCTTCGGGATGGCTTTTCCGATCCTTAAAATCCGAAGACGTGGTGAGAAGGATTGAAGCGCACCTAACTATCTCCACGAGCAACACTGAGTGACAACTAGCTGTTCTTTGGCTCTTCGACAATCACTCAATTCTTCTCTGGACGAGAATGTAGTCGATTTCCTCTCGACTAATGAAGACGTTACGGCTAACGTACTGTACGGCGGCTTCAGGCACAATCTGCATGTGAACTCTGAAGTGTCGAATATATACTCAGAAATTATCTAGACGGGGAGAGAGATTCATCGCCAACAGACTTACTTAATTGCCTTGGGTCGCGATAAGGACCCATAGCGAGAAGTCACGATACCCTCTTAATGGCATTTCCATTGTGCTAATTTTCGCAGTATATAGGGCAGACGAATTTACAACGGTCAACGGCGAACTGGGGAAGTCGAGAGGAAAGGGAGGATTCCTTCTATCTCTCCTTATTCTTCCACACAATACAACGGCCAATTTATGTAATAAGCCTCAGTACATTGGCCAATTCATGTAATAAACCTCAATACATCGGTCAATTTATGTAATAGACGTCAATACAACGGCCAATTTATTTAATAAACCTGAATACATCGATCAATTTATGTAATAAACTTCAATACATCGGCTAATTAATGTAATCAACCTTAGTACCGCAGCCAATTTATGTAATAAACCTCAATACAAGGGCTAATTTATGTAATAAACCTATTAATATGCCAATTTATGTAATAAATCTCAATATATCGGCCAATTTATGAAATAAACCTCAATACATCGGTTGATTTATGTAATAAACCTCAATACAACGGCAATTTATGTAATAAACCTTAATACAACGGCCAATTTATGTAATCAACCTCAATACATCGGTTGATTTATGTAATAAACCTTAATACAACGGCCAATTTATGTAATCAACCTCAATACATCGGTTGATTTATGTAATAAACCTTAATACATCGGCAACTTTATGTAATAAACCTCAATACATCGGTTGATTTATGTAATAAACCTTAATACATCGGCAACTTTATGTAATAAACCTCAATACATCGGCGGATTTATGTAATCAACCTTAATACTTCGTTGGTTTGGTCCCAAACCATCGACTGTATCAATTAGCCTCTTCGCTTCGCGCAATGGATTCCTTCACGAGCCAAAGAAAAGACCGTGCAAATTGAGATCAGTTTCGATCGCAATCCGGGTGAATAAAGACATTTCATGCCTCATTTAACGTCTCAAATCCATCGGTGAAACTCAACCTAGAAATTACAGCGGGGAGATTAATGATGTTGCCACATACCGAGTATAATTAAACGATGAGATTAACGAAATCACCGTATATTGACTACAATTACGTGGGGATTACCAAAGTCACCGCATATTGGCTGCAGTTATAGATTGAGATTATCGAAATTGCTGCATACTGACTTAAAATTACAGGCCGAGATTAACGAAGTTGTCACATGCTGAGCTATAATTACAAGTCGAAATTTACGAAGTTGTCATATACTGTCATAATTGCAAGGCAAGATTAACGCCATTGTCACATATTGAGTTATAATTACAGGTAGAAATTAATTAAGGAAGTTGTCACATACTGAGATATAATTACAGGTGGAGATTAAAGAAAAAAACACATATTAACTATAATTCAAGGTGGAGATAAGCTAAGTTACTTCACTAAGTATAATTACATGCTGAGATTAGTGAAATTCCTTCATATTGATGGGATTATTACGTCAACTATAATTACAAGTCGAGATTCGGGAAAAAAGAGTTCTCTTGTGGCTCACATCGTGTTAGGTGGATCTCATTGCAAAAGGAGCAGAAAATCATTTTAGCTGTCGGTGCACCATATGTGACTCACACCCTAGTCAACATGATATGTGGCTCACACCCTAGTCAACATGATATGTTGCTCGCACCCCAGCCAACATGATATGTGGCTCGCGCCCCAGTCAACATGATATGTGGCTCGCACCCTAGTCAACATGATATGTGGCTTGCACCCCAGTCAACATGATATGCGGGTCACAACCCAGTCAACATGATATGTGGCTCACAACGAAGCGAACATGATAGACGGCTCACAACCCAGTCAACGTGATATGTGGCTCACAACCCAGTCAACATGATATGTGGCTTGCACACCAGTCTAGATGATATGTGGCTCACAGCCCAGTCAACATGATATGTGGCTCACAACCCAGTCAACATGATATGGGACTCACAACTCAGTCAACATGATATGGGACTCACAACCCAGTCGACATGATATGTGGCTCACAACCCAGTCAACATGATTGGGACTCACAACCCAGTCGACATGATATGTGGCTCACAACCCAGTCAACATGATATGGGATTCACAACCCAGTTGACATGATTTGGGACTCACAACCCAGTCGACATGATATGGGATTCACAACCCAGTTGACATGATTTGGGACTCACAACCCAGTCGACATGATATGGGACTCACAACCCAGTCGACATGATATGTGGCTCACAACCCAGTCAACATGATATGGGATTCACAACCCAGTCAACATGATATGGGATTCACAACCCAGTTGACATGATTTGGGACTCACAACCCAGTCGACATGATATGTGGCTCACAACCCAGTCAACATGATATGGGATTCACAACCCAGTTGACATGATTTGGGACTCACAACCCAGTCGACATGATATGGGATTCACAACCCAGTTGACATGATTTGGGACTCACAACCCAGTCAACATGATATGGGACTCACAACCCAGTCGACATGATATGTGGCTCACAACCCAGTCAACATGATATGGGATTCACAACCCAGTTGACATGATTTGGGACTCACAACCCAGTCAACATGATATGGGATTCACAACCCAGTTGACATGATTTGGGACTCACAACCCAGTCAACATGATATGGGATTCACAACCCAGTTGACATGATTTGGGACTCACAACCCAGTCGACATGATAGGCAAATTATTGAACAGCAGACACGGGTCTTGCAAAATTAATAAAAGCTTAGAAAAATATTAAAAATATTAACTGCATTCTTCGAGGGAACGAAATTAATGATATAGAGAGAACAAGAATAAAAAAATACGCTCCAACGAGCAAGAATATAAAAATACCCCAAAAATCACGTGTAAAAAAATACCCCCAGAGACCAAAAGTAGAAAATGTCCCAAACGACCAAGAGTCAAAAAATAACCCAAGAGACAAAGAGTAAAAAAAAAATCCCCCAAAGGACCAAGAATAAAAATAATCCCAGTGACCAAGAGAAAAATACCCAGAAAGACAAAGATTAAACAATACCCACCAATACCAAGAGAAAAAATACCCCTAAAGACCAAGAGTAAAAAAAACCCCAAACCTTTCAACGATCAAGAGTAAAAAAAATCTCCCTAAAAACCAAAAGTAAAAAATAACCCCAATGACCTAGAGTAAAATGTACCCCTAAAGACCAGAGGTTAAAAAATATCCCCGTAGACTAAGAATAAACAATATCATCAAAGACCAAGAGTAAATAATGCCCCCCAGACCAAGAGTAAACAATACCCCCAACGAGCAAGAGTAAACATCCCCCCCCCAAGACCAAAATGAATAAACACCAGAGAATAAAGTAATTAAAGGGAGGAAATTATTGTTGTTGTTGTTTTTTTTAACTTTGAGGGACTGGCATTAATAAGCGAATCCCCTTCCAATAGTTGGGGTGGGTGGCTGGGATGCGACAATTCGCTACAACCCTTAACAGGACCTGCCTTCCTACGGTGGGAGAATTGCGCGCCAAGCCGTCCCCTAATGCACCTGAGTCTCCTCTTTAAGTTACTCGGGCCACATCAAAGAAACCGGAATCCACGAACCTCAGAAACCATGGAAGGATTTAGAGGTGCGAACCAAGAACCCTCTCTAGGCCCATCTAAGGGCTCTTTAGGACCTCAGTAATTAGGGTTGGGGGGTTTCTGGGGGTATCTCATCCTTGGACTCCCCCCCCCCCGTATCCCGATATTGGGTGTCATCGCCTCCCCCTGTCTATTTAATATCTGCAAATGCATCTGGACACGATAATTGGTGTATGGAGATACTTCCCCTTCACCCCCTCACTACCAACCATTCTTCGTTATTTTCTCTTTCCCCTTCATCCCACAAGGGCTTAGCGCCCCTTCTCCTTGGTGGACCTCTAATGTTACGTCTCAATCAACAGCGCCATTAAGCCCCGCCCCCTATCCAGGGCCTCCAATTTGACCGCACTAAAACAAGGAACCAGCCTATAAAGGGCCTGTCTTATCACGCATCTGAAGAGGGGCGATGGTTCCCCATTGCTATGGAGGCGGAAGGGACAAATTAGGGCGTCGTTAGTTGGGGACCGAACCTAAATAAGGGTGCATTTGGGCCGCCTCGAGGAATCCCACGCCCAGTGGTATTAAAACAAAGCTCCCGCATCCAATATGTGATGGAATCTCATAACTGGAGGAGTACTTTTGAGTCCTGTGGCTTAAAGGAACCCTGATTGAAGAAGGTTCTGGGTTCTGGGGCTAAAAGAAACCCTCTTTGAAGAAGGTCCTGGGTCCTGGGGATGAAAGAAACTCTTCTTGAAGAAGGTTCTGAGTCCTGGGCCTGAAAGGAATCCTCTTTGAAGAAGGTTCTGGGTCCTGGGGCTGAAAGGAACCCTACTTAAAGAAGGTTCTGGGGCTGAAAGGAACCTTTCTTGAAAATGGTTCTGGGTCCTGGGGCTGAAAAGAACCCTATTTGAAGAAGATTCTGGGTCTTAAGGCTGAAAGGAACCCTTCTTGAAGAAGGTTCTGGGCCCTGGGGTTGAAAAGAACCCTCCTTGAAGAAGGTTCTGGGTCCCGGGGATCAGGGAAGAGTCCCTCTTGAACAATCCTGAGCGAAGGGCGTGGAAGATCAACGGAATGCCGCAAGGTGAATTTTTTGTTTCTCTCTTGTTTCCCAATATAAAGGGTCTTAATTTGCTCGCTTTGGTCGCCGGCGTCTGAGTTTGTTTAAGAAGTGAGACCAATTACAAAGAGACATTACTGAACAGATGCTACAGTAGGGGATTAAAGTAAAATGCTAAATAGGGAGGGGATAGACACTGGAGAAAATGGAAGCAGATATTTTTAAAGACAAATAGATGAGTCGTAAAAGACTTACAGAAGGCCTGTTGTCTTTGGTCTTAGATCTTTTTTAAGGGGGAAGTTTACCATAGAAGTAAAGGATGACGGAGGGAGTAGACAAAGAACCTAAGGATGTATTGGCGGGTATTTTTTAGGATTCTGACAACCGGAACATTCCGATAGATGCTGAACGAAACAACAAGGATATCCGAGCCACACTTATAATCCTTAGAGATGAACCGTCAAACCTTAAGAATAAACACACTTAAAGAAAAAAAAGAAGTTATTTTTCAAAGGAACTTGTCCGTCGCTCGATGAATTCATCGAGTTCTATAGAAATATTGAAGATCTATACCTTTATAGATCACACAAGAGGATATCTCCCTCCCTCTTCTTTGTCTAACCACCAAACTCTGCCCCGACCCGTCTTCCGCGGTTGCACACTGGTGGCTCATCCCAGCGCGTACCAGTGACCACCCGACGTCTCCGCAAACCGATCTACTTAAAGGCTTAGCGAAGTTAAACGGCGCTAAAATGAAGCTTTTAAGCCATTCCCGAACAATTGTCAACAATTACACAGACGTAACCACTGTCCAGAGATGGAAAAGAAGGCTTTTCCATACACTCACACATACACACAGCTACACATCCAGACAAAACGAGGGTCTTCCGTTTCTAGTGGGTTACAACCTTTTTATGGAGTGGAAAAATAGAACACCGTCGCCTTGGCAACGATTTCGGAGACCTTTCAAGACAAGGGCCCTATTCTTCCTTCCAGGGCGGTCCAGGAAGACCGGAAAGGGGGGATTTTGGTCTCCCGGTTCTTTTCAGAGAGTCACGTACTGCGGGTGGGTGGGTCCTGAAAGTAGGGACCGAACTTTCTAGGACAAGATACCAGCGGCCAGATTATGGCTCGGGCGGGCTTCGCGTATTATTTGCATACAGCGGCGAATAAAGTAGAATTAATGGACATACACACACAAACACTCACATAAACCTCTCTCTCTCTCTCTGAGAGAGAGAGAGAGAGGTCTACTCTTAGTAATATCTCGACCAAAACACACACCGCCTACAAAAAAAAAGCACTTACACACCACATTCACTGGCACACACACCGCACAAACTCACCTACACTCCCAGTATTCATATATATCACAGACAAACACTCGCATCACCTTCTCACAACAACGCTCATATACACCACACCCGCCGCACATCTCCAAACACACTCACATACATATACAACACACACATGGGTTCTATGTGTCATGTGATTCGACGCCAAACTCCAAACAATTTGTAGTTTTTTTGCTAAGACGCCCATCACGAGGGTCAGCTGCTGAGAGGCAAAAAAGAGCTGGACTCTTGGCACTAACAAGGTTGACCTTGACCCAAATCGACGACCATCAAAGCTACAAGGTTGACCTTGACCTCGATCAACGACCATAGAAGGTACGAGGTTGACCTTGACCTCGATCAACGACCATCGGAGGTACTAGGTTGACCTTGACCTCGATCGACAACCATCGAAGGTACGAGGTTGACCTTGACATCGATCAACGACCATCGAAAGTACAAGGTTGACCTCGATCAACGACCATCGAAGGTACAAGGTCGACCTTAACCTCAATCAAAGACGAACAAAGGCTCATCGCTAATCAAAAAGAAAAGGCAACGGAAGGGATAAAGAAAGTGTCGATGGGGAAATCTGAAAGAAAGTGGAAGAGAAAAATGAAAATGTGTGAAAGATATAAATTCACATATTCATCAGGGGGCGCTAGGGTATGGAGGGCACGCAATCTTCCAGTTGTCCGTTTCAGCATGGTTGCTAATGATACATCTGACCCCCTCCCCCTTTTTGGATCAAGAGCAAAGACTCGAGCACTGAACTCCATGAGAGCGCGTTGTACTAAAGTTGTACTCATTTAGTGCCCATAATAGACCATTAGCCCCTCCTTCTCCCGGTCACTGGCTGGAGGGGTGCCTGTGTTCTCCTGAGTAAAATCGATTCAAATTGAGCTCTGAAGGCTGTCCTAGGAGGGGCCTAATGCCCCCCACTTGTTTACCGCGCGGACTCCTACCCTCCTTGGGAGCGAAATAGCCCCCGACGAGGGTTACCAGGTAAGAGAGGAGGAGAGGGTAGACGACAGACAGCGGAAGATTTATGAGTGGGAAGTTCTGCTTCAAAGGTCGTCCAATGAGGGGTGCAGCTTAAGGTCGAATGGCGGAGAATAAGAGACGAGCACAGGGGCACAGAGAATCCAGTCTACTATACTGATCTCCCCGTGTTTACATCCGTGTTGGGATTAAGCGCCGTGTTTACATCCGTGTTGGGATTAAGCGCCGTGTTTACATCCGTGTTGGAATTAAGCGCCGTGTTTACATCCGTGTTGGGATTAAGTGCCGTGCTTACATCCGTGTTGGGATTAAGCGCCGTGTTTACATCCGTGTTGGGATTAAGCGCCGTGTTTACATCCGTGTTGGGATTAAGCGCCGTGTTTACATCCGTGTTGGGATTAAGCGCCGCGTTTACATCCGTGTTGGAATTAAGCACAGCGTTTACATCCGTGTTGGGATTAAGCGCCGTGTTTACATCCGTGTTGAGATTAAGCGCCGTGTTTACTTCCTTGTTGGGATTAAACGCCGTGTTTACTTCATTGTTGGGATTAAGCTCCGTGTTTACATCCGTGTTGGGATTAAGCGCCTTGTCCACCTCCTTGTTGGCATTAAACGCCGTGTTTACCTTCTTGTTGGGATTAAACGCCGTGTTTACTTCCTTGTTGGGATTAAACGCCATGTTTACTTCCTTGATGGGATTAAAACGCTTGGCACCCTGAAAACTACTCGGTGACGAGTTTCAGCAATTTTTGACTCACAGTATATGTGTTTGATGAGTGTTGGGGGGGGGGGCTTCAGATACCCACGCATCTGCATAAAATCTTCCCTTTTCATGGTTCGCAAGAGCTTCCAAGTTGTCTGCGGGTTTCCTCTCTTGGTTACGGATGTCTCTCGAGATCTCTTGGCTCCTTGTTGTCTGCCGGTTGTCTCCCTTGCTTGCAACATGCATTGCTTAAGCAAAGTAGAGGGAAAACCCTCAAAAAACTAACCTAACCCGAGTTACAGGCAGGAGTGGAAACGCCTCCTTCCTAGTGGGGTTTAACCTTTGAACATATATTTTACCCCCCCCCCCCGCTATCATCCCTCTCCTGTATGCATCACATTCATTCTTGCACGAATTTAGCAAAAGAACAGGTCAAGAAACTAACTCCCTTATCGTCCATTGATCAGAATATGACCGCCGAATGGAATGGAACAATTCCAGAAAGTTAAAATGATTATTTGAAAAAAAATATTGTAGAATCAACCATAATATAAGCATATAAGACTGGGCTACTATCCCTTTCTCTAAAACGAGAATTGTTCTTATCTATAATATATAAATATATATATATATATATATATATATATATATATATATATATATATATATATATATATATATATATATATATATATATATATATATATATATATATATATATATGCGCGGTTAAAAAGGCAATGTTGTAGCTAAGTAAGCTCTTCATCATGGTTTCCTAAGATCACAAATGGTTCCACTATCCCTGGTTGATGTAGAAAAAACACTGCCCTATCAAATTTACACGGGTTAGCTCCTGGTGATTTCGTGGTCAATACAGATGATTGTCATTCTGATCTTAATGTACATTTCATATGCTCAGGGGTATGTCTTCCACGATGCGAGGAACAAATGAAGCTACCTACCTATTTACTAACCTACATAAAAAAATTAGGATATATCAGTTATCAGCGCTTTCAAAACAACAACCACTCAGGAGCGAGATAAAAAAAATGACATATTTAATGACGTCACGGGAAAGAGAACCATACTACTGAAACTTGTCATTCAACGTAAAATAAATACATTTTAAATTACATTATCTAATTAGTCTAATGTATTTAATGATCAAGTGATAGGATCCTGATAAGAAATCACAACGATATTTTCAAAGAAACTATTTTATAAAGCACAATGTTAGAAAACAAAACAAGCAATGACGATCAACAACAAAAATACGCGAGGCTACGAAAAGAATTTATGAGAAAAATGAGACGCGAAGGAAAAGATCGAATCCATGGAAAGCAACGAACGTATTAGAAATCAACTCAGGATTTAAAACACAATAAAAATCAAGTTAACAAATGGATCAAAAACAAGAAATCACTAAATAAAGCAACGAATCACAATTGATTGACAGAAAATTAAAACCTCAAAGAATAAACAAGGAAATAAAATCACAAACAGAGAAAAGATCATTAAATGAAATGAAGAATTCTATCAGGATCTATAAGAGAGAAATGGCAATCATACAACATATGCTAATTTGTATGGTTACAAAAGAGTAATAGTAATAATTCCTTAATCCGCTAGAAAAGTCTCCTGTAGTTCCTCACCCCTCTTCAAAAACGCCACCCATACGACTTAGCTGCAATCCATTTCTCTAAAAATAGAAATTTCAAGAAGCTTTTTATACGGGTTGGCCTTTGAAACTTTAACAAAAAACGAGAAAATTTGAGAATTTATTGCGGCTCTTCACCATCTCATTTCGGTCAGCCGAAACAACGGCCTCCAGCCGGTGTTGGAACTTGCTGCAGCCCTTCTTGACGGGCCCTCTGTTTAACAGGGTGAAAACTGAGGTGATCTTGGACCTTGATCTAGTATGGTAGTGTACGAGGACTCGTTGCTCTTTTTTTTCTCTCCCTCTCTCAACCAGCACCACTCATAATAGTAAATGGCGCTACAGTCTGGGGAGTTAGGAAGCCAGATGTTGAGAGTGATGTAGTCGAAAAGTCTAATATACAAAACTGAGTCCTCTTGCTTGTGTGGCATATGGTATTGCTTCCTTCAAAGATGATGCACAACTAAGTCTACTATGATGGAAAGAAGAGAAAACCGACACCAGACAACATGCATGCGCGGAATTTAAAGTTTCCAACGGCGACATAATACTCATTGTACCCCTCTCTCTCTCTCTCTCTCTCTCACACACACACACACACACACACACATATATATATATATATATATATATATATATATATATATATATATATATATATATATATATATATATATATATATACGAGTATATGCGTGAACTTGCTTTATGAACAAAGTTGGAAAGTAATTAGAAAGTTCTTTTAGGATAAAGAAAGTTAGAAAGTTTTCATGATAGGGCAACGCGGCATTCCCGATGTATATATATATACACACACTGAATATATTGCCAGATAATGATAAAATGGATTCGCCTGTACACAAATACATACACACACAAACACACATATACCATAAGTTGCCAAAAGCATCGGATGCTTTAATAGTCCGCTACTCGGGTCCATCTTCTCCCTCTAGTGTGGATCCTCGGTAGAATTTTACAATAAGTAGATGTCGAAGGGGGTAGGGGTCCTAATTCAGGTGTAACTAGAGAGGGAATTTTTACTAGGTGTGGAAAAACGAACTTAAGAATTACAATAATAGCAAAAGTTACTAACTGGAGAGGGACGGAGAATTAAATTCAGGGTTGTAAAAAGTGGCACCTGTAACCCAACAAGTTTGTTTTAAAAGTGATACCTGTAATCGAACAGGTTCGTAAAAAGTGGCTCCTGTAATCGATCAAGTTCGTAAAAAGGTGGCACCTGTAATCGATCAAGTTCTTAAAAAGGTGGCACCTGTAACCCAACAAGTTTGTAAAAAGTGATACCTGTAATCGAACAGGTTCGTAAAAAGTGGATCCTGTAATTGATCAAGTTCGTAAAAAGTGGCACCTGTAATCGATCAAGTTCGTAAAAAAATGACACCTGTACCCAACAAGTTTGTAAAAAATGATACCTGTAATCGAACAGGTTCGTAAAAAGTGGCTCCTGTAATTGATCAAGTTCGTAAAAAGTGGCACCTGTAATCGAACAGGTTTGTAATAAATGGCATCTGTAACCGAATAAGTTAGTAAAAATGACACACGTATCCGAACAAGTTCGTAAAAAATGGGACCCGTAACCGAACAAGTTTGTAAAAATGGGACCTGTAACCGGACAAGTTCGTAAAAAGTGGCTCCTGAAATCGAACAAGTTCGTAAAAATGGCACATATAACCGGACAAGTTCGTAAAAAGTGCCGCCTGAAATCGAACAAGTTCGTAAAAATAACACCTGTAACCGGGCAAGTTCGTAAAAAGTGGCTCCTGAAATCGAACAAGTTCGTAAAAGGAGGCGTAGTTACCACGGTGTAAGAGCGCTAAACGTCTCGGCTGGCTATTGAAGGGGACATGGAAAAATTACGTCTTATTATTTAGGCGATGTTAGAAATTGATTCGACCCAACCCAATCTAATTTAACTTAATCTTATCTAACCTAACCCAAATTAACGTAACTCCTAACAAACCAAACAGAGACTAATTCTAGTCTAACACAAATTTGAATACCACTAATAGAATCTAACAAATCCTAAGCCATCCTAACCTAATAATTAACACAACTTAACATAAATTAACCTAATTCAACCAAATTTAACAACCTATCATAACCTAATTGACCGCTCATTTCTTTCCTAAAAGTTAGGTTAAGTTAATTAGGTCATGTCCAAACTTCCTAAACATTTTACGATGGGTTAAATTCCACCTTTGTTTCTTAAATTTTTAATAATTAATATTTGGGGTCATTTATAAAATTAAACTATTCGTGCTTCGATGAAAATTCGAAAAGCCAAATTAATATTTTTGATATACACTAAAGGGATTGGTCCTAAATAAAATTTTTATATTATAGGAAATTCCTTAGTTAATGTAAACGATTGGATTTTATCTGTAAATTAGCTTTGGTAATAAACAACCCTAGTTTTTCTGCATCATTTTGCTTCACCCTGTAGATATAAAAGAATGAACAGATATTTAAATTAGTAAAGTGTAATTATTTTCCTTTTTAGTCGCGTGCTCACGATTATATATATTACTATTACTTTGGCAACAACATCGTAATTATTCGGCCGATTCTAACGAAATTTTAAACCCTTGTGTGGTTTTACATTCTCTTTCGAATGATATAATAATCAAGGTCCTCTCAAGGTTAGTCCAGGAATTATTTGGCAATAACATCGTAACTATTCGGCCGATTCTAACGAAATTTGAAACCCCTATGTTGTTTTACATTCTCTTTCCAATGCTATAATTGCCAAGGTCCTCCCAAAGTTAGTCCTGGAAGTATTTAGCAATAACATCGTAACTATTCCGCCGATTCTATCGAAATTTGAAACCCTTATGTTGTTTTACATTATCTTTCTAATGATATAATAACCAAGGTCCTCTCAATGTTAGTCCTGGAATTATTAAAAGAAAACTAACTATGCGTCAGATTGGCCCCCTTGTTAATGGTCTTAAGGTCATAAGTCAAAATAATTGAGAGCACGCGATTTTGCACTGTTCACCTTGTTTTAACTCATCCACTCTTTCACACTTCTGTTTGGCTCACCTGCAGAACACCCTTGATCGTTCGAGGCACACCTTGGCTCCTCCTTTCTATAAATACTTTATACCTATTATTATTATTTACTTTACCTTTATCACTTTTTACGTACATTATTTTCTTCTTGTAGCATTTTGAGCGCTTTGTATAAATCTGTTCTTTTTTTGGTGGTCGAAATAGCGGAAAACAGAGTTTTGAATCCGAATCCGTTGAAATCGGATTTTACCTCGCATTTGCCTCCTTTATGATTCTAACTGTCAAAAAGGAAGAAGAGAATTGGACAAATAACCTGCAATATTACAAGAAGGAATAACCTACACGTTGGCACCTACAGTCTCTAAAACGGCTCAGTGTTGTTTTTGTTTTTTTATTTACTCTTTTGAAACTTGGAATTATACAACAGGGAAGCACGAACCATTTACACATTTAAAAACTAACCCTGTTTGAAAAACCTCCTATCCCTAACATGCTTCGTGGTTAAATCAACTTCTACTTAAATGCGATATGGATGGAGACTAGTTAAAATACCAAACAAACATACCTAAGTCGCGTGTTCTCAATTATTCTGACTTCGGACCTTACCACCTTCAAAATCTTCAATAATTCCAGGACTAACCTTAGGGGAACCGTGACCTTTATATCATTCGAAAGAGAATTTAAAAACAACATAAGTGTTTCCAATTTTGTTAGAATCGACCGAATAGTTACGATGTTATTGCCAAAAAACTCATTGACAAGTACAATGTTTGCCATCAACTCGATCACCTACGAGCCGACATAACTTATAATGTCGCTTTCACGTGATTAAAAACCTAAGACACGATGGGGGTCGTTGTGAACCTGTCTTACGGTCTGAAAAATGTATTTCAAACCTACCAAATATCACAAAGCAAAGAAGCTAAATCCTAAACAAAGAGAAATGGAAGAAAATGTAACGATAAGAAAATTGAAAAAGGTCTTCAATGTGACGTCACTAAAATCATGCCCTAAAATACATCTTCAATATGACGTCATCATAATGAATGCAAAGAAAATCGTGTGGCTATATTAACCAATTCCGCGGGTAAGATGGAAGAGTGATGTGTTTCGCTCCTCCTACAGTGAGAGGACGTTTCACTAGGCAAGAGGATGAAGGGGGGGGGCTAAATTTGAATAAACAGAATGGGGGAATGAAATGGTGATAAAAATATCCCCTCAATGAGCGAAATCTTATCGATGGTTTTCCTCCCCATCACCAATAAACCGTTAAATAGTGAACATCACCTTTTCTCGTATCAAGATGACCTTCTTGCCCCATTAAAGAGTCCTTTCGACGTATGAACAGATCAACTCATAAAACGACCACCTTATCACGACCACTCTCTATATACCTTCTCAACATTACCTCCCCACACCAAAACACCATCAATCGAGCATCTTAACTACATTTATAACTCAATTCCCCCCCCCCCCGTCGTTTCCCCCACCGCCTCCTTAATCCCAAAGAACTGCGCCCGTGTGCGAGATTTTACTGCATCGGCTGGCTTCACCTCCTTGACAGGTCCTTACGAGCTTTATAAACAGTCCCTCTCTCTCCGTATCTGAGCGCAGGCCAGAAGGCCTCATCGATTAATCTCTTCTCGGCAAGCGGGGGGCCTGCTTCCGCCTCTTAAACGGTAATACAGCGCCGAGTTAAGCAGACCTAATAAGTCCGCCAAGCTATAATAAACAACGCATCAAGTAATGCAACGTTAGCTGCCGCTGAATTACTACCCACAGAGGGCGCTGTTTGATCCAAAGGAGATGGGGGTAAGGGGGAGGGTTTAATAGTGGCAAGGGGTTTTTGCAACAGTCCTTTCCTATATATTTCTCCCGAAAGGATTAATAACGTATTTATTAGCTCCATCGATCGACTCAATGTTATTTTTATTATTTTTTACTATCGCTCGCATAAAATAGCACCGAATTACAATTCTAAATTTAACGTCGGTGTTTTTTTTTCCTCTTCCATGACTAAGTGGCAATATTTATTGTAATGTTGCCATAATAGAGGGTTTTTAATTTGGCCGCAGACCGCTTTTTATTAATTTAATCTGGGCTCACATCTAATATAAGAAAGTGAACAAAGCACTCTGCAAATGACGTGCATTAACTAAATGGAGAAGATAGGGAAACAAGATGGGGGATGGTGCCCCATAGCATCATCCTCTTACTCCCCTCTAAACAGGGAGAGCAAACTTGTACGAAGTTTTGAGTGGAATAAATAAAGACTCGGGCAAAGATTGATATCATTAAACATCGTTCGTATTTCTTAATATATCGCTGCGAAGTAAATAATATTTTGTATTAAGCAGTTAGGCGCCTTTCCGAGATATTTCGCTCGATTTATGGCCATCTCGCTTCACGCAAAATACAAGTAACCGTCAATGAATGACTAAGGGGCAAATTATATCTTTTCTACTAGTTTGTAATGTGAGTGAAACTTTACGAAACAATTAGTTAAACAATTAGTTATATACGAATAAACATGTAGCGTTCCCATTCATTGTGAACTTCAAAAATTGATTATTTATAAAATACATCGCTCCTAATTATTTTAGACATAAACAAAAGTATCATCACCAACTCTATAATTTAAGAAGAAGATTTTATTGAGTATTTGAATAATAATTTCATCTTAGTTTGGTTATGACTTATGTTTTTTATCAAAGTTATTTCTAATAATTCTTTTATAATATCAAAAAACAAAATGGTGAAGTTCAGAAATAAATATAAGTATCGAAATTTTGCGAATTTTTTTAAAACCCAAAGAATTACAAATGGTGAAGTTCAGAAAATTTATTTGTATATATCTTCTTCTACTATCTTCTTATATATCTTCTATTCTTCTATAACTCTATATTTTAGCAACGTGATATTTTGAAAGGGTTGAAATTTTGTTCAGAGTTCCTTTTTAAAATTATTATAATTAGCGAAGTTCAGAAAATTGATAAAAATTTAACCATGGCTGCTTTTTTTAGATTTAAAATTTTAATTTTAGTAGCGAAGCCCAAGTTAACCACGTAGGGGGATGGGGGCGTGGCGAGGTCATTGCCTAGTTTTCTTATGTTTTTAGCATTCAGGAACACGAATATGATGTTCAATCCCGCCGCAATTCACTTACTTTCGGGATAAAAGGTTTCCTTTATTTATAATTAATTTAATCCGATTGCCCAGAGCGCACCGCAAAAAGACTGAATATTGAAGCGAGTAGCGACGTCTGGCAACCGCATTTGAATTCGAACCTAATGCTGAGCTTTTTGGAAGAATGTATATTACGAGTTGATTAAAATTAGCGGGTGGTAAGAGGGGGGGTGAGACCCCCATTTTGAAAATAATCATCTTAGAGTTCCCGTATTTCCGTCGCTACAATTTTGGGCTCGATTTCAATCACTAGCCATTTCCTTGACCTGGTTACCACACCAGAAGGAAAACTATACATCCCATTTTCCTTTATCTTTGCGCAATCCTTCGATAAGAGTTCGTCCACGACCACAGGGCACGATACAACTCTCTTCTCTCAAATATACCACAAATGACATCCATCATTTGATCTAACGGTGTATCATCCACACCAAATGTAGAATACACCCCAATTCCGAAATCAGACTGCGGTTATAATTTGGCTAATGGGACCTCTTTAAATTTCATAAATCAGGTATAATTTGGCTAATGAGGACTTTTTAAATCTCATTAAGCAAGTATAATTTGGCTAATGGGACCTCTTTAAATTTCATAAATCAGGTATAATTTGGCTAATGAGGACTTTTTAAATCTCATTAAGCAAGTATAATTTGGCTAATGGGACCTCTTTAAATTTCATTAATCAGGTATAATTTGGCTAATGGGACCTTTTTGAATCTCATTAATCAGGTATAATTTGGCTAATGGGACCTTTTTAAATCTCATTAATCAGGTATCATTTGGCTAATGGGATCTTTTTAAATCTCATTAATCAGGTATAATTTTACTAATGAAACCTTTTTGAATCTCATTAATCATGTATAATTTGGCTAATGGAACCTTTTTAAATCTCATTAACCAGGTAAAAATTCGTCTAATAAGACCTTTTAAAATCACATTAATCGGGTATAATTTGGCTAATAAACCCTTTTTAAATCTCATTAATCAAGTATAATTTGGCTAATGGGACCTGTTAATCTCATTAATCGCGTATAATTTTTCCTAATGGGACCTTTTTAAATCTCATTAATCAGTTATAATTTGGCTAATGGGACCTTTTTAAATCTCATTAATCAGTTATAATTTGGCTAATGGGACCTTATACATTTTATTAATCACGTATAATTTTACTAATAGGACCTTTTTAAAAATCATTAATCAGGTATAATTTGGCTAATACGACCATTTTAAATCTCATTAATCAGGTATAATTTCTCTAATTGGACCTTTTAAATCTCATTAATCAGGTATAATTTTGCTAATGGGACCTTTTTAAATTACATTAATCGGGTATAACTGGCTAATGGAACCTTTTTAAATCTCATTAATCAAGTATAATTTGGCTAATGGGACCTGTTAATCTCATTAATCGGGTATAATTTTTCCTAATAGGATCTTTTTAAATCTCATTAATCAGGTATAATTTGGCTAATGGGACCTTTTTAAATCTCATTAATCAGTTATAATTTGGCTAATGGGACCTTATACATTTCATTAATCACGTATAATTTTACTAATGAGACCTTTTTAAAAATCATTAATCAGGTATAATTTAGCTAATAGGACCATTTTAAATCTCATTAATCAGGTATAATTTCCCTAATGGGACCGCTTAAATCTCATTAATCAGGTATAATTTTGCTAATGGGACCTTTTTAAATTACATTAATCGGGTATAATTTGGCTAATTGAACCTTTTTGAATCTCATTAATCAAGTATAATTTGGCTAATAGGACCTGTTAATCTCATTAATCGCGTATAACTTTACTAATGGGACCTTTTTAAATCTCATTAATTGGGCATAATTTGGCTAATGGGATCTTTTTAAATCTCATTAATCAGTTATAATTTGGCTAATGGGACCTTTTTAAAAATCATTAATCAGGTATAATTTGGCTAATACGACCATTTTAAATCTCATTAATCAGGTATAATTTCTCTAATTGGACCTTTTAAATCTCATTAATCAGGTATAATTTTGCTAATGGGACCTTTTTAAATTACATTAATCGGGTATAACTGGCTAATGGAACCTTTTTAAATCTCATTAATCAAGTATAATTTGGCTAATGGGACCTGTTAATCTCATTAATCGCGTATAATTTTTCCTAATAGGATCTTTTTAAATCTCATTAATCAGGTATAATTTGGCTAATGGGACCTTTTTAAATCTCATTAATCAGTTATAATTTGGCTAATGGGACCTTATACATTTCATTAATCACGTATAATTTTACTAATGAGACCTTTTTAAAAATCATTAATCAGGTATAATTTAGCTAATAGGACCATTTTAAATCTCATTAATCAGGTATAATTTCCCTAATGGGACCTTTTAAATCTCATTAATCAGGTATAATTTTGCTAATGGGACCTTTTTAAATTACATTAATCGGGTATAATTTGGCTAATGGAACCTTTTTGAATCTCATTAATCAAGTATAATTTGGCTAATAGGACCTGTTAATCTCATTAATCGCGTATAATTTTACTAATGGGACCTTTTTAAATCTCATTAATTGGGCATAATTTGGCTAATGGGATCTTTTTAAATCTCATTAATCAGTTATAATTTGGCTAATGGGACCTTTTACATTTCATTAATCACATATAATTTTACTAATAGGACCTTTTTGAATCTCATTAATCAGGTATAATTTAGCTAATGGGACCTTTTTAAATCTCATTAACCAGGTATATTTCGGCTAATGGGACCCTTTTAAATCTCATTAATCAGGTATAATTTGGCTAATGGGCCCTTTTTAAATTTCCTTGATCAGGTATAATTTGGCTAATGGAACCTTTTAAAATTTCATTAATCAGGTATAATTTGGCTAATGGGCACTTTATATTTCCTTAATCAGGTTTAATTTGTCTAATGGAACCTTCTAAATCTCATTAATCACGTATAATATTGCAAATGGGACCTTTTTAAATCTCATTCATAAGGTTTAATTTGGCTAATGGGACCTATTTGATCTCATTAATCCGGTATAATTTGGCTAATGGGATTTTAAAAATCTGATTAATCAGGTATAATTTGGGTAATGGGACCTTTTTAAATCTCATTAATCAGTTATAATTTAGCTAATGGGACCTTTTAAAATTACATTAATCGGGTATAATTTGGCTAATGGAACCTTTTTGAATCTCATTAATCAAGTATAATTTGGCTAATAGGACCTGTTCATCTCATTAATCGCATATAATTTTACTAATGGGACCTTTTTAAATCTCATTAATTAGGCATAATTTGGCTAATGGGACCTTTTTAAATCTCATTAATCAGTTACAATTTGGCTAATGGGACCTTTTACATTTCATTAATCACTTATAATTTTACTAATAGGACCTTTTTAAAAATCATTAATCAGGTATAATTTGGCTAAGGGGACCAATTTAAATCTCATTAATCAGGTATAATTTTGCTAATGGGACCTCTTTAAATCTCATTAATCAGTTATAATTTGGCTAATGGGCCCTTTTTAAATTTCATTAATCAGGTATAATTTGGCTAATGGAACCTTTTTAAATCTCATTAATCAGGTATAATTTTGCTAATGGGACCTTTATAAATTACATTAATCGGGTATAATTTGGCTAATGGAACCTTTTTGAATCTCATTAATCAAGTATAATTTGGCTAATAGGACCTTTTTAAATCTCATTAATCAGGTATAATTTGGCTAATAGGCACTTTATATTTCCTTGATCAGGTTTAATTTGTCTAATGGGACCTTTCAAATCTCATTAATCACGTATAATATTGCTAATGGGACCTATTTAAATCTCATTAATCCGGTATCATTTAGCTAATGAGACCTTTTTAAATCTCATTAATCAGGTATAATTGTGCTAATGGGAACTTTTTAAATCTTATTAATCAGGTATAATATTGGGATTGGAACTTTTTAAATCTCATTCATCAGGTATAATTTGCTAATGGGAACTTTTAAAATCTCATTAATCAGTTATAATTTGGCTAATGGGGCCTTTATATTTCATTAATCAGGTTAAATTTGTCTAATGGGACCTTTTACATCTCATTAATCACGTATAATTTTACTAATGGGACCTTTTTAAATCTCATTAATCAGGTATAATTCAGCTAATGGAACCTTTTTAAATCTCATTATTCAGGTATAATTTGGCCAATGGGATCTTTTTAAATCTCATTAATCCGGTATAATTTTGCTAATGGGACCTTTTTAAATCTCATTAATCCGGTATAATTTTGCTAATGGGACCTTTTTAAATCTCATTAATCAGGTATATTTCGGCTAATTGAACCTTTTTAATTCTCTTTAATCAGGAATAATTTGGCTAATTGGGCCTTTTTAAATATCATTAATTGGGTATACTTTGGCTAATGTGACCTTTTTGAATCTCATTAATCAGGTATAATTTGGCTAATGGGAACTTTTTAAGTCTCATTAATCAGGTATAATTTGGCTATTGGGACC
The DNA here is from genome assembly GCA_963969495.1 of Ceratothoa steindachneri. Taxonomy (NCBI): domain Eukaryota; kingdom Metazoa; phylum Arthropoda; class Malacostraca; order Isopoda; family Cymothoidae; genus Ceratothoa; species Ceratothoa steindachneri. The sequence goes on along the minus strand of OZ018324.1, from coordinate 200,069,334 downwards.
TTTTACATCTCATTATTCACGTATAATTTTGCTAATGGGACCTTTTTAAATCTTATTAATCAGGTATAATTTGGCTAATGGGGCCTTTTCAAATCTTATTAATCAGGTATACTTTGGCTAATGGGACCTTTTTAAATCTCATTAATCAGGTATAATTTGGCTAATGGGCCCTTTTTAAATTTCTTTAATCAGGTATAATTTGTCTAATGGAACCTTTTTACATTTCATTAATCAGGTATAATTTGGCTAATGGGACCTTTTTAAATCTCATTAATCAGGTATAATTTTGCCAATTGCACCTTTTTAAATTTTATTAATCAAGTATAATTTGGCTAATGAGACCTTTCTAAATCTCATTAATCCTCGAATCAAATTCTGCTAAGCATTTTAGCGCAAATCCCAAAGGAACTTCTCGAACCGTAACTAACTTTAGCCTTTGTCTCTGGGAACCCTAACTGACTGAGTACTATGACCTTTTCCTCTTGATTTTCTATCATTAAAAACAAGGTCAACAGACCTACATAGGTCGCGTGCTCTAATTTTTTCTGACTTATGACCATATGACTTTACAACCTGCAACCCTTTCAATAATTCTCTTACTAAACTTGGGAGGACCTTGGTCATTATACCCTTCGAAAGAAAATATAAACTAACTTAGGGTTTCAAATTTCGTTGGAATCGTCCTAATAGTTAGGATGTTATTGCAAAAAAACTAATTGAAAAGTAAAATCGTTACCAACCTACTTAACTCCTACGGACCGACATACTAACTTATAGAGCCGCGTGCTGGCGATTAAAAATATAATCATCATCAAGAGAGGTGCATTTAGTTACTTGTAACTGACTTAATCCTACCTAAGTCTGATTTCGATCTGATTTAGAAACCACTCTCCTCTCGCCTTCTCGAATACTTCCCGTTTACCTTTCATAAGGGACAATAGCTTTTCATATGGCCACTTTTATTACATAAGTAACAAATTAACTGGTTCCCTGGTTTGCGTTTTGATCATGATAACCGCTGCCATGATGTGCAGTGGCGGTAGTTTACTGCCGTTGGCAACACTGAATTCCAAGCATCGCTATTGTTTAGCGTCGTTATCTCTTATCCGTATCATAGTAGACTGAGTTTTGCATAATATGCGAAGAAATCCATATAATTGCTGAATTCAGGCCTCCAGAAATTGGAAAATGTAAGCTTTGTTTCTTGCTATTCATACCGGGAGCTCCAATGCGAAGATCTCTGAGTGCTTGGGTGTCAATGTGAGGACAGTGCAGAGGATCCTGAAAAGTTTGGATGAATCAAAATGTGATTACGAGGATAAGGGGGTTCTGAAAGTTCAATCTAATCGTTCTAGTAGGAAAAAAATCACTGAATATGCCTCGGAAATATAGACCATCATTCACAACGATCCCAACGAGATGTCCATATCCAGGGTCAAAGCAGTGTCAGAGTCTCTCGTCAGGTAGTTATTGCATGAGGATATCCACGACTACTCAAAGCGGATGAGAAAGAGCCACCCTCTGTCGCAAAAGATGAAGGAGAAGCGGAAAGAAGATGGTATGAAGCTTGTGAACAAACTGAACCATCCTCTCAAGCTTGCAATGCTTTGGTTTTTCTTAGACGAGAAGTTCTGCCAAGACTAGTGAGTGGTGAACTCCTCAAACTTCTGCTGGTTTGCCGCGTCCCCCAAAGATGTACCGAAAGACATGGAGGTCAAGTTGCCGGTCCGCCTCATGTTTTGGGTGGGCAGTAGCGAGGGCCATGTTATGCCCCATTGATCTGTCCGGAGGGCATCGGACTTTAAGTGGAGGGCTACATCAATTGCCTAGAGGAGTTAGTGTTGCCATGGATCCAAGAGGTGGCCACTGAATGGCCGTACGTGTGGTAGAAAGACTCTGCACCATACGACCAGAAGCAATGGGACCCATTCTTGGCTGTCAGACAATTACTTTACCCACATCACTCCGAACGTATGTCCTCCCAACTCGCCAGACTGCAACACCCTGGACTTATTATCTGTGGTTGAAAAAGAGAGAAAGAGAGCAAAAAATCCCTGTACACCGCCAAGGTAGCGATCAGGTTCAAGATCACCACCGCAGTTTTCACCCAGTTGAACAGAGGAAGCGTCGAGAAGGCCTGCAGCCAATTCCGACGATGCCTCTACGGCGTGGTTGAGTCCAACGGTGATTTCATTGAATAAAATGAAGACTACAGCAATCCTTCAGGTCTTTACTATGTAACTTTGGTAAATATATCTCTATAGATGAATTCTCCGTACTAACGGCATACTTTTAACTGAGATCAAAGCAGTGCTCGCTGCCTCAGTGTGCCTGGTTCGAATCGTTTCCCTGCACCGATTTTTCGAAAAAAGGTAATAAAAATATTACTGCAAGGAAAAATTATTCCGTTTTCTCTTTCAATGTGGTTTAATGGATTCATATATATATATATATATATATATATATATATATATATATATATATATATATATATATATATATGGAAAAGTTAATAAATACTAACAAATGAATGAATATCAAAACATCTTGGTAGTGACCCATCGGTTAAATAGGTCAAAATAAAATGGGGCAATCGCTTTACAAATATAAACAACCATAAATTAACCTAAAATGGTTACCATTGCAATAGAAGATAAATTGGATAGTTTATTAAATGGGCATATTAATTTGTTATAAAGGCGTTTTCTCTCCTTTCTTAAACAGTCATTGGTTTTACTCGTATGTCTGAGATAGCATATAATGTTAGTTAGTATGTAAATATACGAACCAGGTCTCCCATTATACATCCAGGAGCATTCGATAATTGCAGAAATTGCGGCGATAATTCTTTTTATCGATACAAAGGTAAATTCCTCTGCATCCTGGCTTTGCGTTAACGAAGTGCGATATTCGTCTGTCATTAATGAAAGTAAGTCTGGAAGGGAAATTTCCAGATTAGTGATCCAGCGTTATTGTCGTGGTGTGACATTATATTATATCAATACCATATTATATTGATGGAGAAGGGACTAATAACTTAAAGGCGAACCAACAAAGAGGCAGAACGCCAAGAGTTTCGACGCGCGGAGCAGCAAGAATAAAGTGCAAAACGAGGTCAGGTAAAATTTGCGCGATGGCACAGCTCAAGGTTATTTAAAGAGGCATGTACAAAAATATACTTTTATTTACATAAAATAAGAGAATCAATGGGCAAAATTATATTGGTAAATGAGGGGGGGAATTGTAGAGTTATGCATCAGACTCTGAAGTTAGAAATTAAAGCGTTACAGAAGGAGACTATTCCAATGGGGAGGATTAACTCAAATGGGTTACTGAAGGGGGAGAGAGGTTGGCTTACGGAGGATTCCGGGTGAGACGTCAGGGTGAGGTTTCACGGAGGTCTTCTGCAGGCAATAAACGTGAGGGAGAGGGCACTCAGAGCTTCTGAACGGGAAGTTGACGTGATGACGGTTCTCCAAAGGGGGGAGGGGGGGTAACTTCCGGTCCAGGGGAGAGTATTTCAGTCACCCGAAGACGAGGAGGGAACGAGGAGGGCTTCTACAGGAGTTGATGAGTGGAGTCAGAAAAATCGCTCGGTGGCGATCGTCAAATGGAATTACCTCACTAGCTGGGCTAACTCCAACGACACGAAAAGTTCAGCCGTCACTTTGCTTCGTTGTTAGCACCTGACTTGGAACTAGGGGAATGCTTCTTGGATCCTGGCTGGACTCCTCAACTCTGTATCTCCTACATGGAAAACGAGCTCTATATATCCGAGGTTCCCCCCTCAGGGGTGGTGGAAACATGGGGTGTTTGGCCAGCGCTACTCTCGAATGGCCTCGAACCTTCACGCCCAGGCGATTCTAACCCGCGAAAAGGTGGTCCGAGGTGGACGCGGTTCGAGGCTACCGCTTGTGGATGATGAAGGGAAGGGGAGGACGGCTTACCAATTTAAGCCTAACCAAATTCTAGAATTTTCTTTAGCGCATGGACCTCACTTCCGTGCTGGAAAAGAAATTCCACGTGGAATTCCCCCACAGTTATAATCAAAACGATAGAAAGCAGATTCTTTCTGTGATATATATATATATATATATATATATATATATATATATATATATATATATATATATATATATATATATATATATATATAGTATATATATATATATATATATATATATATATATATATATATATATATATATATATATATATATATATATCTAAGGGTATCCACGATACTCCACACCCGGAAGGTCTCGGTTGGCTTACCTTCATTTTATTATGACTGTGGCTGGCTGCTCCAGAGGGAAGAAAAGGTCTGGGTATGAAAGACTAGCTACGAAATATAATTTACTAGCGCAATTATCATAAACCGTTGTACAGCATGTCTTATATACATTAAATTTAAACACTGAATGTAATTAGTTAGAATGTGGGGTAGTGGATGTGGGGGTGTAACGAACCAAAGTTATCATCGCTCTGATTACATTACCAATAGAACATAGTTTTGTGAATCAGAAGAACATATGCCCGCAGCCTAATCCTTTCGTTCTACTATTCTCTGATGCATGAGCAACCCTACCTCCTGCTGGTTCTTACAAAACATAAACCTACATCTTCTAAGGTATTGGTCATAAAACCATATGCTCTGAACTCTTCAAAACACCTACTCTTTATGAATAAGGGGACTGCTACTTCAGCCACCTTGTTTCTCCGTCCTCGCACTCAAATAAACCCTCTGGTTTCCATAGGGAAACCCAACAAAGGATTCGAATCCGAATAAAAAGAATCCCTTACGGCATAAGGAAATCCATAAAAGTAATCCTTACAAGTATGTAAAAAACAAAGCAAAATAACATTCTCCCCCACGATAAAGAGAACAAACATAAAAATACCTTCCTTAAGAACGAAGGCAAAAATCTTAAATCTAATCTTTTAAAACTAGGAAAAACGGGCATGAGACAAGGCATATGTCATAACGTTCTCTTTACTTCTTATGTGTTCTACCGTCAAACTATGAACGACAGTAAACATCGATGGCACCGGTTATTCTTCGTTATAAACCTACTCAAATAGGCCAACGAATTATGGTCACTTAAAACTCTGAACCTATCAATACCATGAATCAGATATATTTTTAATTTCTCCAGTGCAAACATTAGCTTTAAAAGTTCCTTCTCGATCGTAGAATAATTTTGCGGGAGCTGACTAGCTTCCTGGAGGTAAAGGCGAAGGGGTGAAGAAGTTCTAACTCGTCCTTCTTCTACAAAACAGCTCCCAAACCTGAGTAGGCAGCATCAATTGTATGCTAGAACGACTCCGCGAAGTTGGGTGATTTCAGAACCACGACATATTCCAAAAGCCTCTTGATTTCTTCGATTTAGTCTTACTCCACCTCAACCCTCCAATTGAGAGGCACTTTGTGGCTCACTAGTTTCGTAAAGAGGGCCACCAGTGCCGACAAATTTGGGCAGAATACAGACATTCCGAGGAATTGCTGGACATCCTTTCTATGTTCGGAGCGAGCATCTCGTCAATCGCGGACATTTTGACTTCTAACGGCGTTACGTCGCCATTCCACACACCGTATCCAAGGTACTGTATGCTGAAATTCTCTAGCCGCTTGAATCCGACTGATGTGTTCATTCCCGCTGTCTATCACCACTACTAAGTCGTCCAGGTAGGCTGTCACCCCTTCTAGTCCGGCGATTACAGGATTAATACTCTGTTAGAAGATACTAACCGAACTACTCAACCCAATAGACAGACGATAGTAAGTGTATAACCTATCTGGCGTCACAAACGCCGCTAATTCATTAATATTTTCGGTCAGGGGAAGGCGTAATAGCTTCGTAGCAGGTCAAATTTTGATACATATTTGATCTCAACCACCTCGTCGATTGTATTGAATATTCGGGGAAAAGGTAAGCCGACTATTTACGTTGCCGATTCAAGTCCCGGAAGTCTGTCACCATACGAACCTTCGTTTCACCCCCTCCCAGTTTTAGCACCAGAAGACATGAACTTCTCTAACTGACGGATGACGGTTTCACAAAGCCATTTTCTACGAGGAACTTGACATCCTCTCTGATCAATCGGTAATCTCACTGGTTTGCTTGATATGGAACTAGCCTTATCGGTGTGATTTCAGAGGAAAGCTCGATGTCATACAATACCATATTACACCGCTAGCCACTTTACCCCGTGCTGTTGCCTCGCGCTTAGATGCATGACTTTCTCTGTAATGTTATACAAAGTTTCCTGGTTCCTGAGCCTTGGATTTCCCTCAAAGACCTTACTGTCCGGTTCTAGTAGTACGCTATAGCCGCCGCTTACCTCTCCTTCCGGCTCATCGTATGCCTCGTCTCCTGACCCCGTATTCCTTGTTGAACGTCTGGCTGAAACTGCAACCTTTTTGCGATTCTCACCCTGTGCCGCTCACAATAATAATAATAATAATAATAACAATGATAGAGTTTTATATGATGCTCTTCAAGCTCTTTAAGCCTTCGCAGGGCGTCTTTCCTTTGACTAAGAAAAAGCCTGACAAAAGAGGCGGGTTTTCAGAGCTCATTTGAATGTGCCAGACGAAAAGAGGAGCGTATGGCAAGATACAAACCCTTTACACAGCTTAGGAGCAACTGCAGAGAAGGCACAATCATTCATGCATCAGAGACGAGTGCGAAGAACCGAAAGCAGGAGAGCACTTCCCGAGAGAAGGGTTCTTTGTTGTCTGAACTCAGAAAGTGTGGAGAACAAGTAAGAGGGAGTTGCGGTGTTTATGATTTTAAATGCGAGATGGAAAACTTTAAAAGTAATTCGGAATTTAAGGGAAAGCCAGTGAAGTTCGACGAGCAGGGTGTGGCATTAGACAACCATGTTTAACAGAAGAGAACTCGAGCCGCAAATTTCTGGACAAGTTGAAAGGGACAGGTCGTAGTGTTGAGGTCTCCAATGAGAAGAGTTACAGTAATCAAGGCGGGAGGTAACAAAGGTATGGATGGCTATTTCAAAACTGTTTCATTCAAAGTGTGACCGGGTACAACTGAGGTTACGAGGATAGCAGATAGATTATAATTATTTGCTGATATTAGTAATATGCGATTTAAAATCGCGTTGACTGTCAAAAGAAATACCAGGTTTCGAACATTGTCAAAAAACGCGATCGGATAGCCTCCTAGAGTGAGAGAGGATTCTACATTATTATAGTGAACAATACAATTTGAAGTTGTTAATGTGACACACCAATTCCTTCTTCCTCCTGTTGGGAGTCCTAATTAAATATTTTTGGGCACTCACCTTCTCCTTCACCTGATAGGGACCTAAAAATTTAATTTCAAACGAGCTCTTATGGTTGGTCGATAAAGTACCACTTTTTGGCGTACTTGGACTCTCAAAACACGATGTTTAAACTTTTCATCGATAATTAACTTCACTTCAAGTTCTTTTGAACATCAGAAGGTGTTTCTTCTCGCTGACACTGAATTGGTCGCCGATGTCGAGCACTAGCGTCCCACACAATCTCTTCAAGTGTGGTTATTCCTCCTGAGTTCGACCACAAACTTGGTGATCCTCTCAGAGTTGACCTTTCGGAGCAGCAATCCTACAACTATCCCAATCAGCAATTAACGGGAGATCAACCCAGCACAAGCGGACAAAAAGAATGATAGCGCACGAACAAACACTCACCGTGGTAAGCCAATTAGTTAATAGCGTCTCATTCCCGGAGTTCCTAACTATTAGAGTTCCTTCTTCATTTAGAAAGAAACACAAACGATCACCACAATTTAAAATGTTAGTTCGTTCGTTTCCCAACCACGAAATTGATAGTCTATCTCCAAATTAAAATATACAAAAATTCCGTGCCCATACAAGACGCTCAAGGCCGAGATGCTCGAATGCCATGTCCTTACCCAGCACAAACGGACAAAAAAAATGATAGCGCACGAACAAACACTCACCGTGGTAAGCTGAAGAGTTAATATCGTCTCATTCCCGGAGTTTCTAACTATTAGAACTCCTTTTTCATTTAGAAAGGAACACAAACGATCACCACAAATTAAAATGTTAGTTTTTTCGTTTCCCAAACACGAAATTGATAGTAGTCTATCGTTAAATTAAACGATACAAAAAATCCGTGCCCATACAAGACGCTCAAGGCCGAAATTTTCGAATGCCATTCCCTACCGTTACTCAGAAAATGGCAATACTGGCTAGGACCCCACAACTTTCAAATTTACATCCCGTCGATTGTCTCAAGAAACTACGAAACACATTTAAGATAGCATCAGTTATGACTCGCCCAGGAAATCCTTTGTCTGTCAGCCGCCGTAACATATTCAGCAGACTCGAAATCCTGTCGCCTGACACCCCTATATTAACTAGCGAACCCAGCGGTCTCCTCTTTAGAGAGTGAAATATAACGACGTGTTGCGTAAGTTGGTAAAATCCACTCCAGACGAAGTATCACGAACTATAGGCATCATTGACCTCCATCACCGCAAAAGTTGCTACCCCCTCAAAGAGACTAGCAAAATTAAACAGCTTAGGTTACCTTCCAGAAGAATATTTTCTGCGCCTAGACGGAGTACCGCCAACCTATACGATGCAATTTGCTTGGAGCTATTAGGGAATTTGGATACCAAAGCCAAGTTTGCCATCCACCAGCAGGCAAACTCCTGGATAGGACGTCAGTTAGAATGTGACTTATACCGTCCTTACGAACTCCTGTTTCCACTTCAATTATATCATTACGAGTAGGCGATTCAACAAAATTTGCATTCAGAAAAGACTTCTACCCATCTACACTAAATATTAAAACCTCTGACCTAGCAGCGGAAAATGAGCCTATAACTATAGCCTTTCGTCGCCATCTTATAGAAAGGCAAATAGAACTTTTAAAGAAAACCATCCCCAAACTTGAACGTGATGTTGAGGAAACGTTATCACAACTTGAAGAGTTCGAAATTTCACATGCAAAACGAGACTCTGTCACAAAAGCTCTCTCTAACCGCGCTTTGCAAACGGAAAACTCCGAAAAAAGCATTAAGACTAAAAAGCTTAATAAACTGTACAAGGGACGTATAACACTACCAGAATCCACAACATCATTCATCAATCTCTCCCGCCATACGCTCTCCACTAGTGAAATAGAAGCTCTTAACCTCGGTTTGAACTGCCACCTACAAGCCAAATTCAATCCAATTTCAAAAAAAGTTGAACTAGAATCCCTGTTTCAATTACTATTAAAACTACAAGATCAAGCCACCATTAAAATTAACCCTAACCTAAAATACCAACTACGCGCAGAAGCCGCCAAACGAAGGTGCTTTAATGGCAGCAAACTTATAACACCAGAGATACGTAAGGCCATCAGCTCTCTAAAAAACAACAAAGAAATAGTTATAAGAAAATCTAACAAATCCAACATATACGTCATTCTAAACAAAGAAGAATATAACAACAAATTGAATACCATCCTAAGTGACACTACTAAATTTAAACGTATGAAAAAAGATCCAACAAAAGTCCCATCATCCCTCAAGTCACGACACCAACGTATCGTTTAGCTAAAACCCTAAATGAAGTAATAAAACCGTACATCCCTTCGAAGTACAACATAAAATCCACGGAAGAATTTATTGATATACTCCACTCTACAAGACCGGCAGGACTAATAGCATCTCTTGATGTGGAAAGTCTGTTTACGAACGTGCCTATCGCTCAGACTATCGACATCATTATGAAGATTGTGTACCACCATCCTACAATGTCTCCTCCAAATCTCGACCCAAACATCTTAAGGAACATGTTACGTTCATGCACATCAGAGGCTCCGTTCAGAACACCGGACGGTAATCTATACACGCAAGTGGATTGAGTAACTATGGGGTCTCCCATAGGGCCGACCTTCTCCAACTACTATATGGGTAAACTTGAAGAGAGATTATTGGACAACAGTGAAAATAAGCCACACACATATTGCCGATATGTAGACGACATCTACATCAACGTCCAACTCTACGTGGGAACTTTTCCACCAAGAGATCTTACGTGTAAAATAAACACTCGTGAACATCGGTTTCCCGAACAGCATGATTGACAAACAACTCCAATCAATTTTAAATAATCGCTTCAAAGATACAGATACATTGAAAAGTAATCAAGGCACAGTAAACAACATTAAATTATACTACAGAAATCAGATGTCCACGGCCTATAAAGTAGATGAAAAAAACATCAAGGAGATTATTAACCGTAACATCAAGGTTAAGAATCAAATGGGTAAAATTCAACTGATTATTTATTATAAAACAACAAAAGCCAACAATCTCCTTATGAAAAACAACAGCTGCCAAAACTCCTCAAATCTCAAGTCAACCAACATAGTTTACGAGTTCATCTGCCCCAATAAAGACTGCAAGCTTTATAATAACTCTAAATCTATTCGCATAACAACTATCACACTTTCGAGACGTTTAACGATGCATCTGCAAAGCGAAAGACCTAAAAATCATATGGACAGCGCACATAACATCAATCTAACGAGAGATATTCTAGCTGACAACACCGTAATTAAAAGAAAAGAGGAAAATAAAGCTAGGCTGAAAATCTTAGAAGCCATTTTAATAAACGAATAAAAATGGGCCATTAAGAGTCAAGCGTTAAGCTGGAATTGAACATTAAAGTTGTTTTAAAATTCCACTCACCGGATTGGCTCGTTTCCTCTAACATTATGATCAACCAGGCGGAATAAATACCACCTAAAAACCGTTAGACGAGGTGAGAAATATAGCAAGGGAACATAGGAAACACTATGACAGGTTGAGATGCACGGAAACGTGTAGAGAATTAGTGGCCGGGATGCGCCGCTTCGAAGCTGAGCTAACTCGAATAATCAGGGAAAAACAGACGGAAATATGGGAACAATTAATTGACAACATTGAGGACGAAGACAACCCCAATAAATTCTGGGGACAGATAAAGAGACTCAGAAGTACAAACATCAGGAAAAAAACACGAATCAAGGAGAACGAATCATACATCGAGGAACCAACAGACCTCACAGTACGGTTTAAGGAGCACTAGAGAGAAGTCTTCTCAATAACACCAGAGGACAACAAAGACTTCGACTTAGAGTTTGAGGGTGAGCTCATCGACGACCTGAGTGATGTTATTGAGCGGACCTACCCGTACCCACACGTCTCCGAAGAAAGGGAGATGACGGGTCACGAGAGGGCATTGACAATGCAGCAACTCACTGATGCCATCAAATCCTTCAAACAAAAAGTTCCAGGTTGGTCGAGAATAACAAAAGCGAATATACCAACGCTCCACCGCAAGTGCATCAGGGAATACTGAACGTAATGAACTCAGCCATGAACACCAGCTACTTCCCTATGGGTTTAGACTTGCAAAGGTTATATTCATCCGAAGGGGAGCAGACCTCCTGACCAGCTCCTAAATTATAGGCCAATCTTCCTTCTGGAATTTATAGGCAAGATCTTTAAAAAGATCATAGCCGACAGGCTACAGAACCAGCTAGCAGAGAACGATACACTCAACTATCAACAGCACGGCTTCCGCAGAGGAAGAAGAACCGACACCGCGCTCGCACTTCTCTCAGAAAAGCTAGCAAATTTCAGGGCGGAGGGAGAGTACGTAGACGTAGTCCTCAGAGACGTATATAAGGCCTTTGACAAGGTTTGGCTGAAGGTTCTGAAATTCAAGATTGTAAACCTTCGGCTAAACCCAATCATTAAAAAGCTCCTCTGCAATTATGTGATGAAAAGAAGAGCGCAAATACAAATTGAGGGCCACAAGGGACCAGAATTTAGCCTCGAGGCTGGTGTGCCGCAAGGTAGCTACCTCAGCCCTCTACTGTATAGCATCTTCACAATCGACCTTCCATCACCAATCAAGGGTGACGCGATGTATCTGCAATACGCTGATGACATCACGCAGATTGTACCGAGCACTTACAACAACGACCTAGTGCAAGCTACAGAGACGGCGGCGGAGATCGAAAACATAGACTCGTACTAGCGTAAATGGAAGATAAAGACGAACGTCCAAAGGTTCGTCATTATCCCCCTGAACCGCACGATATACGACGACATTTATGTTGGCGATCGAAACCACCTCTATTCTCAGGAGGGCATAGTGCTCGGGCTCAAACTTACCATTCGGGGGTATAAGCCTCAACGTTACAGACCGGATCAACTTAGCACTGGTGGAATTGGTGAAACTGTTTCGTTTCCGCAAACTGAGCAGGAGTAACTTAAGGAAACTCTACCTTTGGTGCGTTAGACCAAAGTTTATATACCCAGCCATAATCACCCAAACCTCAGGGATCATGACAATGAGATCTATGCAGAGGGTACAGAATAAAGCCTCCTTGAGTATTCACCACACCAGAAGACGGGAATGCATATAACAGAGAACACTACACAGAAGAGCGAGACTACAACCAATCAACACTTTAATACAATCCCAAGCAGAGAAGACATGGGACAATTAGAAACTGAAATACTGCCAAGTCTGGACCTGGACTTAGACATTGAAATGACAAGACTAAAACGGAAAATCATACGACGGACTAACTTCCCAAGTGGCAGGCGAACTGCTGCTGAGGAACTGACTGAACGGTTTACATAGACTATCCTTTTATATATTGTTTGACCCAAAGTTCATATAGAAACACCGTAATTATGACAAAAGCACTTAAAAAACTCCAACTTATGACCTAAATCATTAATCTGTCTTAAATTATTTAAATCGCTTATGTTGACAAAAGTTTTTTAATAGGTACTTAAAATGTATTAATTCAGCCACAACTAGAATATAAAGGCTTGAACACCTCAAAAATATATAATTATTTAAAATATGTTTATATAAAGTAAAAAAGAAAACAAAACCGGATACGTAAATGTATTTTTTTTAATGAAAATAAACAGATTGTGTATATAGGAATTAGTATGAATGTATAAAAGTTAAAAAGAATATTTGTATGAAAGTTTAAAGTTAGATTAAATATATATGTCAAAATTTGCATGCAAGTATAAAAGTTAGAAAAATTTATGTAAAAACTTGTATGAAAGTTTAAAGTTAGATCAAATTTATGTTAAATGTTGATTGAAAGTTTAAAGTTTGAATAAATATATGTCAAATTTGTATGAAAGTATAAACTTTAGAATAAATATAGATTAAACAAAAAAAAAAAGTATATACATGCGTGTATACAAAAATTTTAATAATAATAATAAACAAAAACTTACAAAAAAAGAAAAAAAAGAATATATATATAAAACGAGTATATAAAAAAGCAAGAATTGTCAAAGCATTAAGATTCAAAAGGAGGAAAAAAAAATGTAAGAGATGCGCCATTCACCAGGACAAAATTTCAACGGTATGTGTTCACCAAACTATCTCTACCACTATCTATCTACTACTAAAAAAACTTTGAACATCTGCAAATTCTTTCATTCACTCGGATTCCGACTCTACATTTCATTGGTAAAGGAGGAAAGAATATATCAAGACGCTCCGAAGATGATTGAATAAGATCGAAAGCTCAGCAATTTAGTTTGGTTTTTACCAAACCCATTCATTAAAAAGGAGATGAATATAGGACAAGTGATCCACCATCTACAAGGTGGAATAAAAAAGACAGTTAGAAGAAGAGAAAGTTGCCAAAGGAAATTAACTAAGGCGAAATGTACAATGGTCTTCAACAAAATTTGCATATATATATATATATATATATATATATATATATATATATATATATATATATATATATATATATATATATACAGGGTGTCCACAAAGTCTGGGTACATAGGAATTTTAATATTTTATTTATTTATGTTATTTTTCCTCCCCAGATCGAATGGTGGCTCTGTCTAAAGAAGAAAGAATCGAGTTAGTACTTTTAAGTGGACGAGAAGGATGGTCTTATCGCAAAATCGCCGATGAATATAACCTTCGACACCCTGATCGGCAACCTATTTATTTTACTGCCGTTGGGAAATTGGTCACGAAGTTTAAAGAAACTGGCAGTGTCTTGGACAAACCCCGTTCCGGGCGACCAAAGACTTCAGATGAAACGAAAGAGGTTGTCATGGCCAAGATTGCGGCTAGCCCAAAGAAATCACTTCGTCGGACATCCATGGAGTTGGGTGGTCCAAGGTCAACTATCCACAAAATCCTGGTAGAGCAGAATTTCCATCCGTACAAATTACAGATATTGCATCACTTAAATGAAGACGACCACCGATAGACGAATGCAGATGTGCGAATGGTTTTCAGATAAATTGGATGACAATATCAATTTTACTAAAGACCTTTTGCTGTTCAGTGATGAAGCTTTGTTTTATGTTAATGGTGAAGTCAACAGACAGAATCTTCGATACTGGACTCAAGACAATCCACATTGGATGGATCCATCCAAACAGCAATGCTGCCAAAAGGTGATGGTGTGGTGTGGTTTGTGGAAAACTCATTTGCTAGGACCCTTCTTCTTTGATGAACATGTAACCGGTGAGACTTATCTGAACATGTTGAGAGACAAATTAATGCCTCAAATTGAGCGCCTAGGCGAGGGACTTCCGGACTGGTTTCAGCAGGATGGAGTCCCTGCCCATTTTGCTACAAATGTTAGAGATTGGCTGAATGGCACTTTTCCTCACTGGATTGGAAGAAGAGGTCATGTGGAGTGGTCCCCTCGTTCACCAGACCTTTCTCCCCTTGATTTCTTTTTCTGGAGTATGTTAAAAGAGAAAGTTTACTCAATGAAGGTTGCAAATCTAAACCACTTGAGAGAACGCATTATCAGTCAGTGTGCTGAAATCGACGGCAATGTACACCTATTCAATCGAGTCCACCAGAATTTAGCAAGGCGCATCGAATTATGCATTGCAAATAATGGAAATCATATTGAAAATATAATTTCTTAACATTATAATTAAATAATATTGTTTTGTTCTAAAGGTATGTATTTATCCCCTATGTACCCATCTTTGTGGACACCCTGTATATATATATATATATATATATATATATATATATATATATATATATATATATATATATATATATATATGTACTACGGAAGGAAACTGAATAAAAAGCAGATTGGAGTTAGTAGTTTCGTCTATTCGACATTTTCAAACTTAATGGTAAGAAAAATAAGACACACAGTATTTATACAAAGCACGTTTCCCTATGAGGTCAACATTCTATAAATACTGGGTGTCTTATTTTTCTTACCATTGAGTTTGAAAATGTCGAATAGACGAAAGTACTAACTCCAATCTGCTTTTTATTCAGTTTCCTTCCGTGGTACCTATTCATATTTATAGTTATCACGTGCTAACTTTCGCGATATTTCCCATATATATATATATATATATATATATATATATATATATATATATATCTTAAGAGACCAGACGTGTTGCGCGTTGCCAGGCGTATACGTATTTTTAGGATAATTAAGCAGGCTAAATTTAGTAAGTTCATTATTATATTATAACTTCTTGGTTCCGACGTTTCGGGTAAGAACCCATTCTCAAGGATATGACATTATAAATATATACAAACATAAGAATTTTTTAGAGAAGTTATCAGATATTTATAAATTAATTATATGTGAAATGGGAAGCAGCAGAGGTGGTAATATTCAAATTATATAAATGCAGGGCTTTTAACTATTAGGGAATAGGAAATATGTTTTTGTTTTTAAAATAAACCCGAGATTAATTAGTTTGGGGTGTCTTTATTTTCAAAAAGGGGAGATAATGGAAAGATTCGAACAATATAGGTCGTGTTTTGGGTGAGTGGATTTGGCGTGTTTATTTCGTGGGTGATTAGAGTTGTAGTAAAAGTGAAAATGAGCTTGTGTCAGAGTTTAATGTGGAGTTTGTAAAGCTAATATAAAGAGATTCCAGTGTACGTAGTGGTTTTCGATGTTTGCTGTGTCTTTAATAGAAAAATTAGTTAAGTTGGATTTATGGTGAGGATGTCTGTTTTCGTAGTGTATTCGGATAGGGGAGAATTCGGGAGTAGTGAGTGGGGCTCCGGTTCTGTTGCTGATGCCTACCTAAATGTGCGCAAATACGGGTATGTAGTGTGTGAAATTTGGGTAGTGAGTACTTTCGCTGTTCTCTCGGTATTCATACACTCGAAACCCACAGAAAGTTGTATGCACAGCCATACAGGTCTTCTCTAAATTATTACCCATAATATAGTACATAATTCGTCCTTCAAAATTACCTTTTGGAAGCCATATCAATTTAATTCAGAAATCAGGTCATTCTTATAGAGTAACTTGTGATTACAGATTATAAAAACTACAACAATTCTAGGGCATGTCAATTTCCTTAGGAAACCAGGCAATGGCTTCGCCTCTTCCACTTACGGGGGAGCTTGCGCTTCGCTGCTAAAATTAAAATTTAGAATCTAAAAAAGGGCAGCCATGGTTAAATTTTTATCAATTTTATGAATTTCGCCAATTATAATAATTTTAAAAAAGAACTCTAAACTAAATTTCCCCCCCTTTCAAAATATCACGTTGCTAAAATATAGTTATAGAAGATATATAAAAATAAATTTTCTGAACTTCACCATTTGTAATTCTTTGGGTTTTAAAAAATTCACAAAATTTCGATACTTATATTTATTTTGAACTTCACCATTTTGTTTTTTTGATATTATAAAATAATTATTAGAAATAACTTTGATAAAAAAACATAAGTCATAACCAAACTAAGATGAAATTATTATTCAAATACTCAAAAAATCCCATTCTTAAATTATAGAGTTAGTGATGATGATGATGATGATGATGATGATTCCTAACAAATTCCGGAACTATCCTTCTTCCATTGACTAGACTATTAGAAAACGTAAATAAATAACTCTCCTTTTCATTTTAGCTTGTGAAGATGAGACAGAAAATAAAAAGGGACAAAGCAGAAGTTACCGTTTTGAGGTGACCCGAGAAAGGATTACCCCTTTCGCATCACCACTGACGCCTCAAATATAGGTGTGGGAGCGATTCTCCAACATTTCCACGATGGGGAATGGAAAGTCCTATGTTACTTTAGCTACGCGTTTAAAGGAGTCAAGCTTAATTATTCCACATTCAATAAAGAAATATTAAAAATATTTTCAGAAATAAAACAGTTTAGATACATGCTCTAGAGAGGGGTCACCATTTTGGCACCGTTCTGCTCTCATACCACGAAACAATCCACTCGAAAGGCTCACGCCCTCTAATTTATCAGCCAATTTACCAACGACACCCAACACATTTCAGGTAGACTAAATATAATCGACGCTCTCTTGCGAGCATCACTCATCACAAGTAAGGCACAACTTTCGTCACATGAGTTTTATTCGTCTTCCATACATGGTAATATTCCGACTCCATCCCTTGATCCAATCTCTCCCGTCATTTCATGATGTGTAATCAGGAATCATGAAGCTCTCGTTGGCTCTCTGTCAACAGATGAGGAATTGATATAATTGTAAGCTGACCCATTGACTTCATTTAAATTGCATAAAATCACCTTACTTTCTGCTCAGATCTTATCTCACCTCTCATGGCCTTGCGATTGATTAGTTGCACAGTTTGGGTTACATAGAAACTCATCTAACTTTGAAATTTAGTTTAGATCGGGTTTGTGGTGGTATAGCAAGGGACCGAGTGAGATGTTCGTACGTATAGGTATGTTACATACTTCGAAACTCCGTGATTAAGTTTTCTCTCTAAGAGTACTATATTTTATTATTATTATTACGTTATTTTAATCTTTGAGGGTTTCTAGTACCATGAACAGCGTTTCGAGGATTGAATCAAATGCTTCTAAGAAAATAGACTTTAATTGCAACATGAACCAAAATTGAAATTTAACAAACAAATAACACAGTAATGAATTAAACAAATTTAAGTGAGGCTTACTTAATTACACAATTTAATATACAGTAATAGTTGACCCAAAGCTCACTTTAATATTAAATGCAAATTGACCTTCAACGAAACAGATAATGGGATTTAAATATCTTTAAAGATTCACACGAGAATCAGTTTTGAGACTGACCTTGGCCTCAATTTTTATGTCGCCTCAAGAATGTTGTTTTCGGGCAGGCACGTGGACCGCCGTTCCAGATGTTGTCTGAAGGGTGAATGCTTTAAAGCCGCAGAGGAATTTGGCGCGTGTGGCGGATGGAGTTAAGCACGTCTTCTTGGTGAGATGATTTCACCAGGGGACAGGGAAAGTATGTTTCCTTCAATCTTCGGGTTACTCTGGGAATAATTCGCACTAACGAGCAATGAGCCAAAGAGTGAATCCTTTGACAAAGGGGAGTGCTTGAGGAAGTTCACTTTGGAGTATTCCTCAATGGCGAGGACTATCTCTGGGTTTGGGGATACTTCAGGATAGGGGACTCCTCTAACGAGAGGTAAAAGAACTTGCTTCTCAATCCAAGTTAACTAAAAGTTCGGTGTGACCACCAGGAACTGGCTCAGGATGAGCTTCTTCTAAGTCCCTCTCGTTGGTTTTCTGGGCACTTATGCCGGACTTCGCTGTCTCGATGACTCTTACGGTCTCTCCTGTTCTTCTGCAGTTATTTGATTATATACTTCGCCACCCCACTGGGGGTAGGGGAAGGAGGGGGGGTGAGGAGGGCGGCATTAAGTCTCCTCCTCTAACGGTTTTTCCCAAAGCTCTTTCAGCTAGCCCTGAAGGGGACCTTCTGGCTTTAGGCCGACGCTCCTCTAATTTCGCATATGAGGTGAAATTAAATATCAACTCTTAGGGGAAATATTGCCTGTTTAACCATTGTTAGGCTCACCGGGGTCGGACATGGGATGATTGCTGCATTATGTGGTTTTAAGCGGCCTTTCTTGTTCTTTTCGAGGCGAGGGGAGAGAGGTGGGGGAGGTTAAGTGATCGAGCTCCGCCTCCAAAAATGCCAGGACGTTTTGGTTAAGGAACAGGGCCTCAGTTGTGAGGGTGGGATATCAATTTTCCTACAGGGTTGTTTGGAAGATCATACGCAGAGAAGTACGAGATTGGATCAAAAGTTGGTCAGTTTGTCAAAACTTAAAAATCATCCCACATAAAGCTACCATAAAAAGGTTCATTGACCCCGATGGCCGATTTCCCATGCAGTTCTAATTGACATTTTCGGTCCTTTTTCCACAACTAGAAAAGGTTTCAAGTATCTCTTTGCGGCCATTGTTGGTTAACTAAATAGATAGAAGCTTTTTTGCTCAGGGTCATGATATTAGAATATATAACTGAGGTTTTTTTTATGGCCTCATTTCCCGATTCCGCACACCGGTGCATATAATTTCTGACAAAGCTCTTTAATTTCAGTCATGGTTATTCAACCAACCGACGGCAATAGACCATGGCTATATTAACTCCGTAAACCCAGGTGCAAACATTTCTTTTGAATGCATACATCGGACCCTGAACTATTCTCTTCTAGTAAAAGGTAGTCCATCTAGGTTGTTAGAGATTCTACATTCCGTCCTCTTAGCGTTACTCCCCTCAATTCAGATAGCAATTACTCCTCCGCAAAAATGACGTACGGGTGTAACCTAAGTCTCTAAGGCGACTTGTTTGACACCTGAAGTAATCACCCTTTCAGAGTCTCATCCATTTTGTACCTAAAATCCTTGATAAATTCAGTAGGATAGATAGTATTAAAGGAATTAGCCGAATATGGTTCCTCAACGCCAAAACACTTGGAATAATGCAGTTAATTATTAGATTAAATTCGGGAAAAATAACGTTGTCATGGAAATCGAGATACGTGAGCTTGTTCGCTAATGGATTTGTGTAAACATATCAGCTCTACTCACCCCAAGACATGAGAATTCAACCTAAACTGGTTGGAGAAGTTCAGCCCTATTCCTAGTGGTCGAATATAGCATCCAAGTTGGTAACCAATAATTATCGTACCCACTATTTACGACCATGTAAACTGTTCTACTAACTTAAGCCTTTCGCATTACTGTTAATAATGGGACTTAATTATTACTATCAGAGTTCGATACGCATTCATTATGTGCATTATATAAAACGCGGCCATATTACTCCGTTAGATTAACTTAGGCCACGATCAGGACTCAATATTCTTGAACCCAGCAGTAGCATCATAACCCTGATTTGTGATAGAACAATAATTTCATAATTAAACCAATTTTGAAACCCAGGTGGCATTTGATCGAATAGCAAAGCTCCAGGGATTGAAACTCATCTCGTACAGCAAGGGTCACCAAACTTCGGCACTCGGGCCGGATCGGCCCGCGATGTCAGTTCATCCGGCCCGCCGTCGCCACTTAAATTCACTTAAATTCACGAGCTATTGAGATAAAAATAAATAAGGCAGAAGCATGTGGTGTCAGGTCACGTGTCGTACAGCGTTGCCATGCTTCCTACTTGCACAGCAATAAAAAAACGTGGCATACATATTTAAGAATGTGGTTACGAAATATCGTTACTTCTGTTAATTTTTACCGTAGTTTTAAGGAGGAAAATAATGTAACAATTATGCTTAGAATACAATTTGAAGGAATATCAGTAGAATATATGCTATTTTTAGTCGCGTGCGCTTAATCGCGGGCGACTTTATATCTCACTATGTCGGTCTGTCAGTCGATCGGTCAGTTGATCGGTTCTCGTTTTGCATTCTTTTGTTTTGGTCATAACATTGTAACTATTCGGCTGATTCTAATGAAATTTGAAACCCTTATGTTGTTTTACATTCTCTTTCGAATGATATAATTGGCAAGGTTCGCCCAAGGATAGCCCGTGAATTATTTTATTTTGGCAATAACATCATAAATATTCGGACTATTGTAACGAGATTTGAAACCCTTATGTTGGTTTACATTTTCTTTCGAATGATATAATTGCCAAGGTCATCCTAAGGTTAGCCTTGAAATTATTTACTAATAACATCATAACTATTCGGCCGATTGTAACAAAATTTTAAACCCTTATGTTGTTTCAATTCTTTTTCAAATGATATAATTGCCAAAGTCCTCCCAAATTTAGCCCGGGAATAATTTTGTTTTGGCAATAATATTGTAACTATTCAGTCGATTCTAATGAAATTTGAAACCCTTATGTTGTTTTGCATTCTCTTTCGAATGATATAATTGGCAAGGTTTCCCCAAGTTTAGCCGGTGGATTATTTGGCAATAACATCGTAACTATTCGGACGATTCTAACGAAATTTGAAACCCTTATGTTGTTATACATTTTCTTTCGAATGATATAATTGCCAAGGTCCTCCTAAGGTTAATCCGGGATTATTAAAGGTTTTGAAACTTATCTGTTTATAAATCAGAATAAGTGGAAGCACGCGACTTTGGTCAGCAGATCTTGTTTTATTCCGTCTGGCTGAAGTTTCTATTCTCTCCCCGTCAACAATTGAATGTGAGTTGCTGGCTTTATATATATTGAATTATTGAGGATTATGGCCTTAAGGTTAGCATACTAAATTTGAGGCACTAACTATTTATTTTAGGGTCAAATATGATGCTTTTTCAATTCGAGATAGTTTTTTCCAGATATTAAAAAAAATAAATAAAATTTCTGGTCATAAAATTTCATTAGTTTCGTACTTCAGCGATAATTACCTACGTCGATGACTTAGGTTATGTTTTTTTCTGCCGTTTGTTTGTTTGTCTGTTTGACGTCTACAAAATAACTTCAAAACTATACCGATTTTTTACAGATTCTGTGTTTTACATTTTCAGATTCTGTTTTCTTCACCCTTCGTTGTGGCTACTAACGAAAGAAAAGTGGACGCAGTGTCGCGTCTTCAATGAAGAATGGGGAGAGAAGTACTTATTATTGGAAAAAAATAACCAGAAAGCTAGTTGCGTAATATGCAGCGAACGTATTTCCGTTTTGAAAGAGTACAATCTTCGGGATCACTATGAAACAAATCATCTATCAACATATTCGAAGTTTTCTGCAAAGTTGCGTTCTGAGAAATTTGAATCCATGAAACGTGGGTTTGAATCTCAAAGTTTGATGAAAATGATTGTCACTCATACAAATTACAAACTAGTGCATAAGATGACAGAACGAGGAAAACGTTTACGGACGGCAACTTAAAGTGTGTATGATAGCAGCAGCAAATACCTTGAGTTCTGAGAAAGCCGATTTGTTTTGAAGTATCCGCCTTTCAGCAAGTTCAGTTGTGCGGAGAACAGAGGAATTTGGAGACAACATAGTGTTTCAGATACGCGAGAAAGCTAGGAATTTCTTGTGGTATTTTCTGGCTCTGGATGAGTCTACTGATCGCTCGAGTACGTCGCAACTTCTCGTGTTCATTCGTGGTGTTAAATTGGACTTTCAAAGCACGAAAGAGTTGGTATCCGTTTCGCAGTGTGCACGAAAAAACAACTGGAGAAAACATTTACATGGAAGTGCGGAAAACTTTGTAAGACTATAATCTACAGTGAAATCAGGATATATTTAATGGATCAAAAATCATGGCTGGAGTGAGGAAGAGTCTGTTTGGGAAGATCAGGACTCAGTTGCAAGATCTTGGAATCCTGGGCGCTCTGTTCATACAATGTATCATACATCAACCAGCACTTCTTTCTTGCGTACTGAAACCAGTCGTTTCTGCGGTAAATTTTATTCGGGTCATGCACTTAATCACCGCTAGTTCCAGGCTTTTCTTGAAGAAATTGATTCTGATTTCTGTGACGTGCCTTATCACACAGCATTGAGGTTGTTCAGCTGCGCTAAAGTTCTGGTTTGTTGTTATAAGTTCAGGAGCGAAATAATTTTTTTTTCTCCTCCCCGAAAAAGATAGAGCTGATCCACTTCTGTCGGATCCAGACCTGGCTGTTATAGTGATCATTTTTGGTTGACATCACTTCCCACATGAAGGAATTGAAGCTGAAATTTCAGGGAAAAGATAACCTTGTCTGTGATCTCTACAGAATCATCAAAGGATCTAGGAGAAAGCTGTCATTGTCTGAAGCACAACTGGAAGGAGGAAACTTCTCTCTTGTTCAGTGTTTCAAAGAGTTTTGCGCTAGAATCCCAAAAGATGTCAACCGCGAGTTTCCGAAAAATATTCTTCGTGACTTGAATCATTATTTTTGGAGAAATTTTCGGATATCGACAGAATTGAGAGTGACATTTTACTGTTCCAGAATCTGTTTGATTGTAAACTTGACGACCTACCAGTCGAACTACAGTTAGAGCTCATTGGTTTGCAAGAAAATGACTCGATGAAAGGGTTGCACAGAGAAGGGAAACTTCTTAAATTTTACCAATGTTACCCTGATGATGAGTTTCTCAAAATTGAAGAAACTTGCTCTTGGTATCGCATTAGTGCTTGGAACAACTTTTAGGTCTTTAAGCAACCATTTAAAAAAATGAAGTATGTGAAGTCATCGAACGAGGTTGAGTGAGGTACATTTGAAAGCAATTCTCTCGGTTCAGATCCAGAAATTCCAAACCAAAAATCACTAACTCTATAATTTAAGAAGGGGATTTTTTTGAGTATTTGAATAATAATTTCATCTTAGTTTGGTTATGACTTATGTTTTTTTATCAAAGTTATTTCTAATAATTCTTTTATAATATAAAAAAAAAAATGGTGAAGTTCAGAAATAAATATAAGTATCCAAATTTTGTGAATTTGTTTAAAACCCAAAGAATTACAAATGGTGAAGTTCATAAATTTATTTTTATTAAAAGGATTATAATGCGAAGTTCATAAAAATTATAAAAATTTAACCATGGCTGATTTTTTTCAGATTTTAATCTTAGCAGCGAAGCGCAAGCTCCCCCAATAGGGAAGGGAGTGGTGAAGCCATTGCCTGGTTGATATATTAAAAGCCAAACGCATATTTTACAAATCTCACTAACATTATTTTGCTGCTTCGTTTAATTTTATTAAACTTGCTTAAAATTGAATTGTTTTTCACTCGATTTTGATATTGTTTTTGAGAAGGGTTAAAATGAACCCTTTGGGTGTTAAAAGTAAACATATATCCGTGGAGCCTTCGTAGCTCAGTAGATGCTCACTAGGTGTGCTGTAAATATCTTTGAGCTGCTTATGTGGCCAGCGCTCATCTTTCACTTATCTGGCCCGCTGTCAAACAAGGTCAACAGACCTAAGTCACGTGCTCTCACTTATTCTGACTTATGACCTTATGACCTTCAAATCCTTCAACAAGTGAAGCAATCCAACGCATAGTTAATTTACTTCTAATAATTCCTGGGCTAATCGTGGGAGGACCTTGGCAAGTATACCATTCGAAAGAAAATGTAAAACAACAAATGGGTTTCAAATTTTGTTAGAATCGGCCGAATAGTTACGATGTTATTGGCAAAAATGTCATTGAAAAGTAAAATGGTTACCATCCGACCGACGACCTACGGACAGACAGTAACTTAAAGAGTCGCATCCAAGGGACTAAAAGATTTGTTGGCCCCTGTCGTACAGGAACAGAACCAGAGCACGATTTTGGCTTCAGCGAAGGAATGCACTTTTTTCTTATTATCTTTTAAATGCTGAATTTTTTTTTAATTAACCTGCAATAATAATTTTAATCATCACTAACTCTATAATTTAAGAAGGCGATTTTTTTGAGTATTTGAATAATAATTTCATCTTAGTTTGGTTATGACTTATGTTTTTTTATCAAAGTTATTCCTAATAATTCTTTTACCAGGCAATGGCTTCGCCACTCTCACCTACAGGGGTGTGCTTGCCCTTTGCTACTAAGATTGAAATTTAAAATCTAAAAAAAGCAGCCATGGTTAAATTTTTATCAATTTTCTGAACTTCGCCAATTATAATAATTTTAAAAAGGAACTCTAAACTAAATTTTGCCCCTTTCAAAATATCACGTTGCTAAAATATAGTTATAGAAGAAGATATATAAAAATAAATTTCTGAACTTCACCATTTCTAGGTAATTCTTTGGGTTTTAAAAAATTCACAAAATTTCGATATATTTATAGAATTATAGACTATATATTTATAGAAAAAGAGAGAGAGAGAGGGAGAGTGTGTGTGCGCGCGAGAGTGTATATGTATAGATATGTCCCAATACATCTCCCTTTATTAGTAAAAATGGAATTAAACAACCCCGAAAATGAAAATCCCGGAAGAGAGACCGCAGTTGTTAGCCTTTTGTGTCTTAAGCAGCTCCTCCATTTAAAATACGAGGAAGGAAACGTCCGGAAAAAAAGAACCGAAAGAACGCGATGTCGAAAGTTTTCACCCGCTAAAAGGATGGTGGAGCTACGTCTTTTCAAAAAAAAGGTTAACGAGACGGTCTTTTTTCTGCGGTCTCGGAAATTATAAACAGCAACTTCCCTTGACGTCACCGACTAAACCCCCATTAATCGCATTGAACTCCCTTCCCATTACCCGGCAAAAGCTTGAATAAACCTACATTACCACTATCGCAGAAACATTTAGAAACGTCGTTAT
This sequence comes from Ceratothoa steindachneri, assembly GCA_963969495.1. NCBI lineage: Eukaryota > Metazoa > Arthropoda > Malacostraca > Isopoda > Cymothoidae > Ceratothoa > Ceratothoa steindachneri. The sequence goes on along the minus strand of OZ018324.1, from coordinate 200,043,831 downwards.
TTCCGAAAGCGATAGAGTGCGGCAAAATTAATTGGCAAAACAAAAGAAGATGGAACGATAAGTCAAATATATTGCATCGCTTATCTTAATTGCGATTTTATCAACCCGTATCCAGTACCACCTAAATTTTCAAAGGGGGTCCATTTCTAACAAAAAAAAGAGGATACGGTACATGGACCGTTATTTTAGAGGGTCCGCTCCGCCGTTTCGAGTATTGGGGTACTTTTTGAAACGTGGCAACATGGTAAAAACGGGAATTAAAGGAAAGTGGCAATTTATTGGTGGTAATTGTGGAAATGAATGAGCATGGGGGGGGGGGGGGCTCGCTACCCCAGCCGTTGGATTTACACACCTGGGTTCTGCTTCAATTTCCGGCGAGTAAAAACACCCAAACATTTTCGGGTTCGCTGGGTGCTACCGCATAGCCCGCGGTGCGTCGAGTCTGATTGACCAACCAACGCGCTGACAGCTCCTACCCACGAACTTCATCTTAAACAACTAATCATAACACCGCTATCTTTCTTCCCTGTCTTCACTCTCAGAATCGACTGAAAGGGTTTACCCTGACGCGGAGCGGGTAGCTTTCCTTCGAGCCACGAGGGTTCCCTGATTCCAGGTCGTTGGCAAATCCCAGTACCAACGAGCTTTCTATTCCTACCCCGTCCACGAGGAGTGGCTTTTAGTGTCCTCGGTCTTGTCTGTAATTGTCACTCTGATCATTATGTAAATTTTATTATCCATTCAGGAGGGGGGTGGGGTCTACATTTTAACACGAATAAATACAGTTTAAAGGATAATAAATCTTTATATTTTTCTTTATATCAGACGTGTTTTGCCCTCGCTATTTGGCGCTAAAAACTGTGCTACGAAGGGAGATAAATAATCCGAAGCGGCGTGGGGAGCAATGGGGGGGAGAGGCTTTTGAGGTGTTTGGTGGACCAATGAGACGTTAATGAAACCTGAGCTATGCTGAAGGGTAAAATAACTGTATTATTCCTAGTATTTACTTCAAATAACGAAGCGACAAAGAATGAGAGACTCTCCATTACTAGACTCGATGAAGAAGCTTCGAGAAGTCACAAGGTCGCGTTCCAGCTTCAAAAGACGACCCATGAACCACCCAATAAAAATAATAATAATGGAAAGACAAAATAGAAAAAAGAAATCTCAAAAATAAGAGCGAACATCTCTCTCATTGAGGAGATTCAGAAAAGTAAAGTTAAAGATACGAAAGTGAAGAAGATCAAGAGAAAATTTGATATAAAGGACAATGATGACCTGACTAGAGTGAAAGAGTCTAAAATAACAAGTCCAGGCCAAACCACAAAGACTGAAACGATACATCAAAAGAGCTAACTTCTTCCGCCAGAACAGAATGTTCAAAGAGAACGCCAGGAATTTCTACAGAGAAATCGGGAAGAAGTCCATTGATATCCTGAACTTGCCCTCAGTGAATGAGGTTGAGTCTTTCTGGAGTAACATATGGGAGAAGGACAAGACTCACAATGGAAATGCCAAATGGATTCAAGACCTGGACAAAGCCAATCAGGCTGTACCATCCCAACAATGGTCAGACATCACCACAGATGAAACAGCCAAAGCCATTCTTAAAACCAGCAACTGGAATGCAGCTGGGTGTGAGGGTGTGGAAAATTTCTGGCTCAAACAACTGACCAACCTACATCAAGAACTAGCTATTGCCTACACTAATATCCTAAAACATCCAGAAAAGGCCCCAGAATGGCTAACAAAAGGTACCACTCTCCTCCTACCAAAGAACCAAGACACAGGTAACTCCAAGAACTACAGGCCAATTACATGCCTACCGACAATGTACAAGGTATTAACCTCTATCATCACAGAAAGGACCTACACCTTCCTCGATAATATCAATCTACTCCCCAAAGAACAGAAAGGCTGAAGGTGAAGGACTTATGGATGCAAAGACCAACTCCTCATTAACAAGTCCATCCTTGAGGAGGTGAAGAGTAAACACCGTAATCTATCCACGGCATGGATTGACTACAAAAAGGCCATTGACATTGTGCCACACACCTGGATAATTAAAAGCCTTGAGATCTACAAAATCTGCCTAACCATCACTCGCTTCATGCAGGAAAACATGAAAACGTGGAAAACCATCCTTCAGCTCAACCATGACAAGGGCACAATAACATTTAGGCCTATTAACATCAAAAGTGGCATATACTCTACTCTTCTGCCTTGCACTAACCCCACTGAGCATGCTCCTGAACAGGACTGGTTATGGGTATAACACCCTACAAGGCAAGATAAGCCTGAAGACATATGGAAAAAATGATGAAGAACAGACTGGGCTCCTGAAGATAGTCAAAGCCTTCAGTGATGACATTGGAATGGAGTTCGGACTGGACAAGTGAGCCAAGGCCACCTTCAAGAAAGGCCACCTAACTAACTGCTCAAATATTACACTTGATACTGATACAGTCATCTGTGACCTCGAACAAGAGGGTACCTATAAATATATTGGTGTCAATGAGGGTGACGAAGTAGAACACAACAAAATGAAAGAACAGATCAGAAAGGAGTACTATCGTAGAGTTCGGATGGTCCTTAAATCAGAACTGAACTCTGCAAACAAGCTGGATGCCATTAACATCTTAGCAGTTCCAGTAGTTACATATAGCTTCAACATCATCTACTAGAAGATGCAAGAGCTGGCCAAATTAGACACAAAGACCCGTAAGCTCCTTACAATGCATCGAATGCATCACCCAGAATCTGATGTAGATAGAATGTACCTGCTAAAAAGGGAAGGAGGTAGAGGACTCATCCAAACTATGCTCTCTTACAAAACCACTGCGATCGGACTTAAAAAGTACCTTCAAGAAGCACAAAACAATCTGCTCCATTTTGTCAGGGACCATGAGAAGCACAAACCCTGTACTCCATCAACAATCATGCAATTAAGTTCACCCAGGAGCTCCAGATGCCTTCAGTTCCCCCGGCAGAAGACGAAGCAAGCACCAACTATGCCTGTCGAACCAAGGCCAAAACCAAACATTGTGGACAACAACAACTTAAATCCAGATGGGAAACCAAAAACATCCATGGCAAATACCCCCAACGAATTCAAAAACCTGATGTAGACCAGAAACAGACACACAACCGACTACAAGCTACAAGACTGAAATCAGAAACAGAGGGCTTTATCATAGCAGCCCAGGACCAAAGGCTCCTTACACGATGGCACCAACACAACATTGTAAAAAAAAGGGATGTTGACCCCAAATGCAGACTATGTGGAAGGTTTTATGAGACCATAGACCAACTCGTATCAGGCTGCCCTGAATTGTCAAAACCCGAATATATCCACCGCAACAACAAAGCAGCCGCTTACCTCCACTGGAACATCTGCAAAGAGCATGGGATACAGGTCTCTGGCAAGTGGTATTAGCATGAGCTTAAGGTAGTTGTTGAAAACGACAATGTCACCATCATCGGGAACATGCCCATCCACACAGACAGGACTATAGCAGCCAAAATACCTGATATAGTACTGAAAAACAAGAAGGACAAGACCTGCCTTCTCATAGACATGTCCATATCCCTCGACATCAACACCTCAGTCAAGACTACCGAAAAGCCCAACAAGTATAGACTTAGAAATTGAAGTTGAGCGGATGTGGGGACTCAAAACCACAACAATTCCTGTCATTGTAGTTGCCCTTGTAACTATCAAGGCTAAAAAAATACCTAGACCAAATACCTGCCAGCATCGAAATCTATGAACTACAGTAAACCACCCTCTTCTCCACTGCACATCTCCTCAGGAGGGCCTTGTCCATGAGATAACCATGGGATATCCAAGCATCCTTAGGCCCATGGTTTGGACCCGGATACCTGGAGATGCAGACTAAGAAGATAAGAGTAGTGAAATTAATACTATTCTTGTGGTTCTTCTTTAACGCCCTCTTTATCCCTCTATTAGGTCTAAGCAGGCACAAAAAAGAAAACCCGAGAGAGAGCACCGGTTTCCCTTCGGGTATTGGGGTCAGAAAGGGGCGCCACCCCTCCATGTTCAGGGGTCGCGGGGGCTATTGAGACCTGCTACACCCCTACCCTCCTTGTGGTTGTGAGATGGGAGGTGGATGATCAATTGAATTGATTTGGACGATTGGGTGAAGTGGCTGAGTCAAGTGTGTGAAAGAGAGCGGGAAGAAAACCATCGAGGGAATCAACCGAAACGGTGGCCTTAATCGGGGTTTCTGTGGGACATTTTCACGACGATGACCTCCGCGGTCGCTAGGGCGATTATGGTTTCCTTATGGCCTCCTTATGGTCGCTTATGGTCTCCTTATGGTCGCTTATGGTCTCCTTGTGATCTCCTTATGGTCGCTTATGGTCGCTTATGGTCTCCTTATGGTCGCTTATGGTCTCCTTATGGTCGTTTATGGTCTCCTTATGATATCCTTATGGTCGCTTATGGTCTCCTTATGGTCGTTTATGGTCTCCTTATGGTCTCCTTATGATCTCCTTATGGTCGCTTATGTTCTCCTTATGGTCGATTATGGTCTCCTTATGGTCGCTTATGGTCTCCTTATGATCTCCTTATGGTCGCTTATGGTCTCCTTATGGTCGTTTATGGTCTCCTTATGGTCTCCTTATGATCTCCTTTTGGTCGCTTATGTTCTCCTTATGGTCGCTTATGGTCTCCTTATGGTCGCTTATGGTCTCCTTATGATCTCCATATGATCTCCTTATGGTCGCTTATGGTCACTTATGGTCTCCTAATGGTCTCAAAAAGGTCGCTTATGGTTTCATTATGGTCTCTTTATGGTCGCTTATGGTCTCCTTAAGGTCTCCTTATGGTCGCTTATGGTCTCCTTATGGTCGCTTATGGCCTCATTATGGTCTCCTTATGGTCGTTTATGGTCCTTTTATGGTCGTTTATGGTCTCCTCATGATCTCCTGATGGTCGCTTATGGTCTCCTTATGGTCTCCTTATGGTCGTTTATGGTCACTTATGGTCTCCTTATGATCTCCTTATGCTCGCTTATGGTCTCATTATGGTCACTTATGGTCTCCTTATGGTCGCTTATGGTCTCCTTATGGTCGTTTATGGTCTCCTTATGTTCTCTTTATGATCGCTTATGGTCTCATCATGATCTCCTTATGGTCGCTTATGGCTTCATTATGGTCTCCTTATGGTCGTTTAATGTCACCTTATTAATTCCTTATGGTCGCTTATGGTCTCCTTATGGTCGTTTATGGTCTCCTTATGATCTCCTTATGGTCACTTATGGTCTCCTTATGGCCTCCTTATAGTCCCTTATGGCCTAATTATGGACTCCTTATGGTCGCTCATGGTATCCTTCTGGTCGCTTATGGTCTCCTTATAATCTCCTTATGGTCGCTTATGATCTCCTTATGGTCGCTTATGGTCTTCTTATGGTTGCTTATGGCCTCATTATGTTCTCCCTATGGTCGCTTATGGTCTCCTTATGGTCGTTTATGGTCTCCTTATAATCTCCTTATGGTCGCTTATGGTCTCCTTATGGTGTTTATGGTCTCCTTGTAATCTCCTTATGGTCGCTTATGGTCTCCTTATGGTCACTTATGGTCACTTATGGGCTCTTGATGGTCTCCTTATGGTCGCTTATGGTCTCCTTATAATCTCCTTATGGTCGCTTATGGTCCCTTTATGGTTGCTTATGGTCTTCTTATGGTCGCTTATGGCCTCATTATGGTCTCCTTATGGTCTCCTTATGGTCTCCTTATGGTCACTTATGGTCACTTTTATGGTCTCCTAATGGTCTCCTTATGGTCGCTTATGGTCTCATTATGGTCTTCTTATGGTCGCCTATGGTCTCCTTAAGGTCTCCTTATGGTCGCTTATGGCCTCATTATGGTCTCCTTATGGTCGCTTATGGTCTCCTTATGGTTGTTTATGGTCTCCTCATGATCTCTTTATGGTCGCTTATGGTCTCCTTATGGTCTCCTTATGGTCGTTTATGGTCTCCTCATGATCTCCTTATGGTCGCTTATGGTCTCTTTATTGTCCCCTTATGGTCGCTTATGGTCACTTATGGTCTCCTGATGGTCTCCTTATGTTCTCCTTAATGTTGTTTTTGGTCTCCTTATGATCTCCTTATGGTCGCCTATGGTCTCCTTATGGTCGCTTATGGTCTCCTCGTTGGGAGAAGCGGGCAAAAGGCGGAAATCAAGCAACATTGCCACCAGTAGTATTTGTGGCAGTAGTAGTAATATTAATGGTAGTAGTAGGAGTAGTAATGGTACTATTATTATTATTTATATTATTATTATTATTGGTATCAGTAGTAGCAATGGTAGTAGTATTAATGTTATTAGTAGTAGTTGCAATGGTATTAGTACTGTTAATGGTAGCAGTAGTAGCAATGGTATTAGTAATGGAGGAGTAGGAGGAGGAGTAGGAGGAGGACGAGGAGGACGAGGAGGAGGAGTAGGAGGAGTAGGAGGAGGAGGAGGAGGAGGAGGAGGAGGAGGAGGAACTGGTGGCGGTGGTTCTTCAGCATTGCCTTTCCAACTCCAGCCACGCTCTCTGCTCACTCGAGTGCCACTAGTCTCCTTCTTCTACTCGTGATGGCCCCGGGGTCTCCACCCTCTACCTGCTCGAGCAGGAACAGCCTCCACAGGGTCTCCTGCCCCCTTATATGGTGTCTCCTGAGCAAAAGGATCTATCCTTAAGCCGTGCAGTGACGTCAGTAAAGCCGGCGGCAGCATTTCCCTCGTTAAGGGATGCATTCGCGGTTTCCTTAACGACCGCGAATCCTTCAAGGTCAAATGATGTGGAACACCCCAATAAAATTCAAGGATGAGATACGGTCGTGTTATCCGGATTTATAGGGGAATTGGCTGGGTAGGGTCGTGTTTTAGTCGCGGTTTCCTTCTCTGCTTTAAATCAAACAATCTTGGCTAAAAGTGAATATTTGTTAGTTTTTTTTAGGTTGTAATTCACACCCGTGGCCATCGTTGCACCCACAAGTTTACTTCACGCTGTTATCTCGATCGATATAAATATTAGGAATACAGTAGGTCATATTTGTGTCACATAATTGGCTATAAGGATAAAGAATGAACAGCACATATATGTTGTACTACATATAATGTAGTCTAAATGGTCTAAATGAAAAATGCAGTATTTAAAATTTGGAGTGCCAAAGGTTTGGGGTCAACAACTGGATATTCAGAGTAAATATTTGATGTTGTAATTAACCTGAATAATGTAGATATATAAAAAATGGTTTTTAAAAAATGACCAGTTAATATAAGCAATGCACACACGTATATTTTCTTTTAATTCCAGGTAAAACTACTTGGAATTGTTTATCCTAATCTTAGCTCTGCCATCCACCCAGTTCCCCACTTATCCGAAATACCAATACCACAAATCCACCTGCCGAAATAATACTTTCTGATTCAGAAATCTCAGCAGATAAACTTGAACAGGATGATTTCTATGAACCCCCAGAGATAGAGTTCCCTACAAACCCCATCTCTCTGAGCTAAATGATTTGATCCGTGACTTAAATTTGACAAAACAACAGACTGAGTGAGCTTTTAGCGTCGTGGCTTATTAGAAAAACTTATTGGCTAAAAATGTTGATCATATCTCAATTTTTTAGACTTTCCGACGATTTAAAACATAGATTTACAACATAAATTTCAATGTTAAACAATTTGTGTTTGGTCAATGACATTCCAGGGCTTTTTGAAAAGCTCGATTTGACTTATAAAACAACCAGGCAATGGCTTCGCCACTCCCCCTAGGATTAAAATTTTAAATCTAATAAAAAGCAAACATGGTTAAATTTTTAAAAATTTTCTGAACTTTGCCAATTATAATGGGTTGAGGAATAAGTTCTTGCGGTTTTATCAAATTTATTCATTACCATTAACAATTTTAGAAAAACTTCATTTTTAATTGATAACAATATGCAATTTAATCAATAAGGTATTCATAGTTGTTATTTACGACTTCTTCCTAACGTTCAACTAGTTTTTCGTCTAACCCCGTTCTTAATTCCAAATCAGTATCGAACGAAACGCCGCGCAAATTGTTGGAGAGCGATGGGAACAGATGGAAATCCGATGGAGTCAAGTCTGGCCAATATGGAGGATGCGGCAGGATTTCCCAATTAAGCGTTTGGATGGCGTCTTTTGTCATATTGGTAATGGGAGGACAAGCATTGGTGTGTTGCAGAAGGACTCCATAACGTCGATGAGGTCGCTTTTCACGAATAGCTTCCGCAAGTCAATACATTTGTTGAACGTAGAGTTCTGCATTAACAATCTCGTTGTTCGCAAGGAGCTCGTAAATAATGATTCCTTCACAATCCCACCACACACACAGCATCGTCTTTCGTGGATGAAGTCCTTGCTTTAATCGCGGAAGTGTTTTTTTTATTGGGGTTAAGCCATTGTTTTCGATGGTTCATGTTGACATAAACACACCACTTTTGGTCGCCAGTGATGATGCAGTGAACAAATCTGTCATTATATACCCGAGTAGCCTTGTGACGAGCAGGCAAACCTGCGGCAATCGTGGAACGTTGAAGTTTGTTGCTTTCGCTCAAAGCGTGCGGACCCATGCACCGAGTTTTTGAACTTTCCCCATCGAATGAAGGTGATTCACTACAGTTTTCTGATTATACACCAATTGTACAGCCAATTCTCTAGTCGATTGACGAGGATTTTCATGAAGAAGGTCGTTCTATCGATCTTCATCCAACCTAATAAAACGACCAGAACGTTCTTTGTCATTAAGATTGAAATGACCGTTTTTGAAACGTGAAAACCACCATTGAGCTGTCCTTTCTGATAAAGCATTTTCTCCGTACACAGCACAAATATCGCCACGAGCTTTGGCTACATTTGCATTGTTCCCGTCTCGATTAAAAATAAATAACAACAAGTGTCGAAAATGCGCCTTTCTTTCAACTTGACATTCCATTTTGAGGGTACAGAACAAAAATTAAATTAACACAACTTTTAAATAAACCGCAATGACTTATTACTCAACTTCAAGACATAGCCTACGAGGGGAGTCTACGCTGTTAAGAGACGTAGCCTAACCTTTGCAAATTTTGCTCTCATTATTTATTATTGTTTCTTAATATGTGCACAAATCACGTCAACAAAACTTAAATCAACACATTAAAAAAAACGCAAGAATTTATTCCTCAACCTAATAAAAAAATTAAAAAAGCAACTCTAAACTAAATTTCCCTTCTTTCAAAATAACACGTTGCTAAAATATAGTTATATTTATTTCTGAACTTCATCATTTTGTTTTTTGATATTATAAAAGAATTATTAGAAATAACTTTGATAAAAAAACATAAGTCATAACCAAACTAAGATGAAATTATTATTAAAATACTAAAAAAAAATCCCCTTCTTAAATTATAGATTTAGTGATGATGATGATGATTTGCCAAAGCCTTGAAGCATGATCACCATCTTTCGCATATCTCAAAGGCAAATTTACTAAGCTTAGTGAATCAAAACTAAATGAAGTGATCTTTGTCGGTCCCCAATTTCCTCAACTCATGGTAAAAAGAATTAATTTGAAACAACTATGAATGGGGTAAAATTGGAGGCAAGACAAAGTTTGAAGAGCCTGTGAAATTAACTGCTTGGTAAACTCAGGGCTGACAACTTCTGATCACATTTTGCTCCAAATTCTTATAACCTTTGTTCCAAGTTCTGATTCCCTTTAATTCCAAGTTCGGATTCTTTTTGTTCCATTTTTTGAATTCATTTTGTTTGAAGTTCTGATTTCTTTATGTTCCAAGTTCTTATTCCCGTTTTCTTCTAAGTTCTGATTGGCTTTTCTTCCAAGTTTTCTTCCTAAGTTCTGATTCCCTTTTGTTCCAAGTTCTGAGTCTGTATTGTTCCAAATTATGATCCCCTTCTATTCCCAAGTTATGATGACCATTAGTTCAAATTTCTAAATCTCTAATGTTTCAATTTCTTATTCTTTCTGTTTTCAATATCAAATCCTTTTGTTCCATGTTCTGATTCCATTTTGCTTATATTTATGGATCCTTATTGTTAAAATTTCGGATTCACTTTTGTTCGAAGTTCTGATTCCATTTCGTTCCAATTTCTGAATTCTTATTCTTTCGATTTCTGATTCCCTTTTGTTCCAAGTTCTGATTCAATTTCGTTCCAATTTCTGAATTCTTATTGTTCCAATTTCTGATTCACTTTTGTTCCAAGTTCTGATTCCATTTTGTTATAATTTCTGAATCCCTAATGTTGAAAGTTCTGATATACTTTTGTTTAAAGTTCTGATTTACTTTTGTTATAAGTTCTGATTCTCTCTGTTCCAAGTTCTGATTCCCCCTTTTCCAAGTTCTGATTTTCTTTCCCCTAAAGTTTTGATAGGTTTTGTTCCTAATTCTCTTTCTATTTTGTTCCGAGTTCTTATTCCATTTTGTTCTTATGCATGATTCCGGTTTGTTCCAAGTTCTAATTATGTTTTGTTGCAAGTTCGAACACTTCTTTGTTAAAATTTCTTATTACCTTTTATCCAGAGTTTTGATTGTTTTTATCCAAGTTTTGATTGCATTATTTTTCAAATTCTGATTCCGTTTTGTTCCATATTCTAATTATATTTTATTCCAAGTTCTTACTTTAATTTCTTCCAAATTCTTATTCCTTTTTGTTCCAAGTTCTGATTTTCTTTGGTTCTAAGTTCTGATTCTTTATTGTTCCATTTTAAGAATAACTTTTGTTCTAAGTTCAAATTTATATATGTTGCAAGTTTGGATTTAATTTTCTTCTAATTTATGCATCCATTTTGTTCGAAGTTCTCATTCTACTTTCTTCCAAATTCTGATTTCATTTTAGCACAGGTATTTTATTTACCATCGTTTTTAGTATTAATTCCGTTGTTTTCCAAGTTCTGATTCATTTAATTCCAAGTTCTAATTTCATTTTGTCTAAGATGTGCTTCCGGTTCTTACTAGTTCTGTTTTTTTTTCAATTTTAGATTTCCTTTTATTCAAAGTTCTGATTCTCATCCGTTCTAAGTTATGATACCCTTTGTTCAAAGTTCTGATTCCCTTCGTTACAAGTTCTGATTCCCTTTTGTTACAAGTTCTAAATCCCCTTCATTCAAGTTGTGATTCCCTATTGTTCCAAGTTTTTATCGCCCTTTGTTGCAAGCCCCTACTTCCTTTTGTTGCAAGTTCTTATTCCTCTTTGTTCCAAGTTCTGATTCCCTTTTGTTCCAATTGCCGATTACTGTTGTTCCAAGTTCTGATTCCATTTTCAAAGTTCTGATTCTTTCCGTTCCAGGTTCTTATTCCTCATTCGCAAGTTCTGATTCGCCCATTAAAGTTTAGATTCCTTCTCATTCCAAGTTCTAATGTTCCTTTGTTCCAAGTTGTGATTCACTTTAATCCAAGTTCTGATTTCTTTTTGTTCTAAGTTATGATTCCCCCTTTCCAAGTTCTGATGCACCTCTATTTAAAGTTCTAATTATATTTGTTCCAAGTTCTGTTTTCCTATTGTTCTTAGTTCAGGTTCAGTTTTATTCCAAGTTCTTATTTACTTTTTGTTACAAGTTCTGATTCCTTTTTGTTCCAGATTATGATTCCCTTTTGTTCCAAGTTCTGATTCACTTTTGTTGCAAGTTCTTATACCCTTTTGTGGCAAGTTCATATCCATTTTGTTCCAAGTTCTGATTCCCTTTTCTTCCAAGTACTGATTTTCTCTTGTTCCAAGTTTAGATTACCATTTCTTCCAATATATGATTCCTTTTTGTTCCAAGTTCTGATTCCCTACTGTTCCAGGTTTTGTTTTCCTTACGCTCCAAGTTCTGATTCAGTTTGGTTTCAAGTTCGTATTTACTTTTTGTTACAAGTTCTGATTCCCTTTTGTTCTAGGTTATGATTCCCTTTTGTTTCAAGTTCTGATTCACTTTTCTTACAAGTTCTGATTCCTTTTTGTTCAAAGTTCTTATCATTTTTTTTCGAGTTCCAAGTTCTGAATAACTTTTGTATCAAATTATGATTTCCCTTTGTTCCAAGATTTGACTCACTTTTGTTCCAAGTTGTGATTCCCTTTTGTTGCAAGCTCTGATTCCTTTTTGTTCCAAGTTTTGATTCACTTTTGTCACACGTTCTGATTTGATTTTGTTCCAAGTTCTAAATATCTTTTTGTTCCAAGTTCTGATTCTATTTCCCCCAAGTTCTAATTCTTTTGTTCAAAGTTTTGATTCCGCCTTGTTCCAATTCTGATTCCCATTTGTTCGAGGTCTAATTATTTTCGTTCAAATTCTGATTCCTTTTTCCCAAGTTTTGAATCTCCTTTGTTCTAAGTTTTGATTACCCTTTCTTCCAAGATATTTTCCCCTTTCTTCCAGGTTATATTTCCTTTTGTTCCAAGTTTTGATTCTACTTTGTTCCAAGTTCTGATTCCACTTTGTTCCAATTTATGATTCCCCTTTGTTACAAGTTCTGATTCACTTTCATTCCAAGTTCTGATTCCCCTTTGTTCCAAGTTCTGATTCCGTTTGTTCCAAGTTCCGATACCCTTTCCCCCAAATTCCGATTCCCTTTTGTTCCAATTCAGGACTCACCTTTGTTGAAAGTTCTGATTTTCTTCTTGTTCCATGTTTTGATTCCCTTTTGTTCCAATTCTGATTTCCTGTTGTTCCAAGTCCTCATTCCCTTTTGTTCCAAGGTCTGATTTTACTTTGTTCTAAAGTTCTGATTCCACTTTGTTCCAAGTTATGATTCCCTTTTGTTCCAAATCCTGATTCATTTTCGTTCCAAGTTCTGATTCCTGTTTGTTAAAAGTTCTGATTCCATTTGTTCCAAGTTCCGATACCATTTTCCCCAACTTCTGATTCCCTTTTATTCCAAGTTCTGTTTCAATTTTTTTATAAGTTCTGATTACCTTTTGTTCCTAGTTCTGAATCTTCTTTTCCCCAAATTCTGATTCCCTTTTGTTTCAAGTTTTGATTCCCCTTTGTTCCCTGTTCTGATTCCACTTTGTTCAAAGTTCTGATTCCAATTTCTTTGAATTTCTGATTATCTTTTGTTTCAAGTTTTGATTGCCCTTTGTTTCAAGTTTTGATTCCCCTTTATTCCAAGATATAACTCCCCTTTGTTCCAAGTTCTGATTCCTGTTTGTTCTAAGTTCTGATTCTCCGTTTTTCCAAGTTCTGATTCCCTTTTTTCCAAGTCCTGATTCACTTTCGTTCCAAGTCCTGATTCCCATTTGTTACAAGTTCTGATTCCCTTTTTTCCAAGTTCCAATACCCTTTCCCCCAAGTTCTGATTCACTTTTGTTCCAATTTTTTATTCACTTTTGTTTCAAGTTTTGATTCCCTCTTGTTCCAAGTTTTGATTCCATTTTGTTCTGAGTTCTAAATCCCTTTTGTTCCAAGTTTTATTCCCCTTTGTTCCAAGTTCGGATTCCCTTTTGTTCCAGATTATGATTCCCTTTTGTTCCAAGTTCTGATTAGTTTTATTCTAAGTTTTAATTCCATGTTGTCCCAAGTTCTGATTTTCTTTTGTTCCAGATTATGATTCCCTTTTGTTCCAAGTACTGATTTTCTTTTGTTCCAATTTTTATTTGCTTTTGCGCCACGTTCTGATTCCCCTTTGTTCGTATTTCTGACTCCCTTTGTTCAAAGTTCTGACTCACTTTTGTTCAAAGTTCTGACTCACTTTTATTCCAAGTTCTGATCTCCCTTTGCTCCAAGTTCTGATTACCTTTTGTTCCTAGTTTTTGATTCTCCTTTTCCCATGTTCTGATTTCCTTTTGTTCCAAGTTTTGACTCCGATTTGTTCCCAGTTCTGATTCCACTTTGCTCTAAGTTCTGATCCAATTTCTTTCAAGTTCTCATTCAATTTTGTTCTAAGTTTTGATTCCCATTTCTTCCAAGTTCTGATTTACTTTGTTCCAAGTTCTGATTCCACTTTGTTCCAAGTTATGATTCCCTTTTGTTTCAAGTCCTGATTCACTTTCGTTCCCTGTTCTGATTCCCGTTTGTTCAAAGTTCTGATTCCCTTTGTGTTCTAAGTTCTCATTACCTTTTGTTCCAAGTTCGAACTCCTTTTGTTCCAAGTTCTGATTGCCTTGTTCCAAATTTTGATTTCCTTTTGTTCTAAGTTCTGAACTCCTTTAGTTCAAAGTTCTGATTTCCATGTGTTCCAAGTTCGTAGCCCTAAATATCACTACTAGTTCTGCCGTCAAATTGGTAGAAAAGATTTTTCTACTGTGTGGTCCAAATTTCTCTTTTGTCTACTTCCGTAAACTAAACTGCACTGTACCCATTAATGGGTATGCACCTATTATACCCTGACCCCCTGAAGGTCGAAAACGATCCCCTGCCGCGGTTGGATTAAAACGATCGCCTTTACTGCAACAACCAAAGTCAAGGTCCAAAATTCCCAATTAATACAGTTTTTTTTACGGGATTCAAATTGTTCCATTAAATCCCTTCAATTGGTAGGTTTTGATAAGGGCGTTTCCCAGCTGTGTCCGATGCAGTATGAAAGTACTCATAGCTAAATCGCATTAACTATATGTACAGGAAAGTGTGTCAGTGTATTGGTCTTGCATTATATGTCTGTTTCCGAAGGCTTTTTCATAGTCAACGAATGCTATATGCTATATGTGTATATATATATATATATATATATATATATATATATATATATATATATATATATATATATATATATATATATATATATATATATATATATATATATATGCAGACGGGGGCGTGGCGTTTTGACCCCTGGGTAAATAAATCCCTTCATACTTGAATTACAAATTATCAACATGGCCAAGGAGGGGGACGGGGCCTTGAACCCTGGGTAAATATTTACCTTCCTACTTGATAACAAATCTTCAACATGGGCGTTTTTTTTACCTCGATACACTTTTGTACACGAGGAAAAAACAAGATCTTTGTACAGATTTTAAAGGTTGGAGTGGCTCTGTTATGAAGTGTTGAGAAGATTGCCCTGGTTAGGCGCAGCGAGGGGTCTAGGCTCCCTCCCCTTCCCTACAACTATAGAGGTGTTAGGTCTTGGGACAATGGGAGAGTAGGGTAATTCAATGGGGTCTCGTTTTTAGGTCCGTCTGTTGGGAAAGTTTGCTCCTAACACATACTCACAGCATCAAGATGTGGCCGGACGCCAACATGTCGATACCACATTTTCCTTGATTTACCTGCTTTTGCTGATGGGGAAATGATTGGCACGAATTCCTTGATTTTTAGAGAGAGAGAGAGAGAGAGAGAGAGAGAGAGAGAGAGAGAGAGAAAGAGAGAGAGAGAGAGAGAGAGAGAGAGAGGAAGAAGGAGAGGGAAAAAGAGATAAGGGATAGATAGATAGTGTGTGCGTGAGAGAGAGAAGAGAGAGTGTGTATGCGTGTGAGAGTGTGTGTGTGAGAGAGTGTGTGTAAGAGAGAGTATGTGTGAGAGAGAGTCTATGTGTGAGAGAGAGTGTTTGTGTGAAAGAGAGAAAGAGAGAGTGTGTATGTTTGAGAGAGAGAAAGAGAGAGTGTGTGTATGTTTGAGAGAGAGAGAGAGAGAGTGTGTGTAAGAGAGAGAGTATGTGTGAGAGAGAGTCTATGTGTGTGTGAGAGAGAGAGTGTATGTGTGAGAGATAGTGTTTGTGTGAAAGAGAGAGTATGTATGTTTGAGAGAGAGAAAGAGAGAGTGTGTTTATGTTTGAAAGAGAGAAAGAGAGAGAGAGAGAGAGAGAGAGAGAGAGAGAGAGAGAAAGAGAGAGAGAGAGAGAGAGAGAGAGAGAGAGAGAGAGAGAGAGAGAGAGAGAGAGAGAGAGAGAGAGAGAGATAGAGAGAGAGGAAGAAGGAGAGGGAAAAAGAGATAAGGGATAGATAGATAGTGTGTGCGTGAGAGAGAGAAGAGAGAGTGTGTATGCGTGTGAGAGTGTGTGTGTGAGAGAGTGTGTGTAAGAGAGAGTATGTGTGAGAGAGAGTCTATGTGTGAGAGAGAGTGTTTGTGTGAAAGAGAGAAAGAGAGAGTGTGTATGTTTGAGAGAGAGAAAGAGAGAGTGTGTGTATGTTTGAGAGAGAGAGAGAGAGAGTGTGTGTAAGAGAGAGAGTATGTGTGAGAGAGAGTATATGTGTGTGTGAGAGAGAGAGTGTATGTGTGAGAGATAGTGTTTGTGTGAAAGAGAGAGTATGTATGTTTGAGAGAGAGAAAGAGAGAGTGTGTTTATGTTTGAAAGAGAGAAAGAGAGAGAGATAGAAGAGAGAGAGATAGAACGAGAAAGAGATAGAGAGAGAAGAGTGTGTGTGTGTGTGTGAGAGAGAGAGAGATTGAAAGAGTGAGAGAGAGAGCATTGTATATATACATACATGAGTCTCTTCTTTTATTATCCGACCAATAAAAATCCTGGGCCAAGAAAATTGTCTTAGGATTTCTCGCAATCTTCGACTTATTTTCCTTTTGTGACAATATAGTCAGGCAGAATTTTTGAGATGTGTAATTGGATGACCCCGCCCTGCAGGCACTCACCCTCCCCTACCCCATTCTCCCTGCTCCCCCCGCCCCCTTACTGCAGGGGGCATTTGCATATTATCTCAACAAAGAATGAGAGAGTGTTTGTGATGAAACCAACTACCTTACCCTATTCGATTATTATTTTTAGCATTATATTATTATCATTTTTTAAATTCCCAGTACCTGTTCCCAAGATCGATCTGCACATACACACGCAGATGCTATTACATATCTTTAAATGACATACGCACCAACACCAAATACAAGAAACATTAAAAGAATGAATATCTTTTTTCTTCTTATTTGTGCACCTCTACGGACGCACGCAGGAATCATGTACAGAGGCGTTTACGTGTCGGCACCCTGGGGCCTCACACAATCAATTCATATGATGGTCTTTAAAGGAAGTAATTTAATTTGATTAGTTCATCAACACCTTAATAACTGATCAGTTTAAGAGGCTCGTGCGCGAAAACGAACATTTCAGATATCGTAAATCAAAGCCATTCGGACGTAAACGAACGCGCCGTCTCCTCGCGCGCCAGAATCCGATGGCGCGAAAGCGACTCAAAGATAAACAAAGAAAATGGCGCGAACTGAGGGAGACGCGGAACAGAGAATATCTCTTTTTATTCTTCATCTCATTTCAGATCTCAAAAGCACATCAATTCTCTATCGTTTTTTTCCCCCAAGATTCCAGGGGATAGGGGCTGTAAAGGGAGGAGCTGAGAGGGGAGAGTGGAATAAAACAGCAAAATGGGGGGGCGGGAGAATGAAGGCGGAGCTTAGAATGGCACAAATGGCTTTGATTCGATTAGGACGTGAGGGGAAACTATTTTCGGGGGTTACTCTTCCCTGATTTGATATATCATTTAATGATAAAGGGAGGCAATTCCTCGAAAATTCCTTAGATCAGATCACCAATTCCCCTCAATAGCTCCCTAATCTTCGTATACATGAAGACATCACACAATACGTAGACATGATCTCTTTTTCCTCGGAATCCACACTGAGTACAACGGGTGTCTACAGACAGGTATGAAAAAATAACCCCAATTTAAGGTTTATGATGGGAGAGTTGGGCGCGAGGGGGAAAGTTATCTGCGACTTCCCGGGAAAATTCCCCTCGTACAATAAAAAAATCTTTCTTAATGCAGCAAACTGTTCTGAGTTCCCCTTGTACACAGTCACACATGTATAATATATAATTAATTTGATGCTAAAGAGGCATTAAAAATAATGGTGGACACTCATACAAGGTGTCTTCTCGGATGTGAGCCAATGACGTGGATTTTTACACAAAGGACCCCCTTAAAGAGGGGAAATTAACGTGCACAATTAACACAAGTAAATACAACGATACTTAAAAACCGCTTCATGTCCCCGCCCCCCGGGCTCGTGTAATTTGCCCTCTCCCACTGGGGTCATATTATCTGTCCCCTCACTTCGTGTTTTTGTTAACGAGGGCAACTAAAAAGATTAAAATTTAACTTCGTTCCGAAATTATTTTAATATCTTCGTATATTAGTTAAAATATAATATTTTTTATTTAATATATTTGAAGATTCATTAATTTTTGTTTAATGAACGGGACCTTCCCCCCGCCCCTGTTCAAATTTACACCCCAGGAAGGGAGATTTAAAAACTTTGGCACTACTTTAACTCATAGAGTCATAATATTTTGAATCACCCTGTATGCCACGAGGTAAGGGGAAGGGGTTCTTAAAAGAAATCAGGGCCAGGTTGTACCTTCACGCATCCAGCACTTGCAGTTGAATGCCCTCCTGGCCTCACACCCTCAGGTGAGAGCATTTCCGGCATTAAGAACTACGCCTATATGTCTTCTACATATTTTCCCTTCCTCTAATTTCACCAATTTATTTGTAGCTCTCTCCTTTTAAACAAAGAGGGAGATGCCTTAGTTGGTTTTTACCTTAAGATTAATTAAAAACAATCGGGCTAAAAACAGAATTAGGTTAAGAGCTTTAGGCAGCTCCTGGCGGTAAGATCAACTTGATCATCCTCTGAGGGGAGGAACTACTTCGAACCCTTTCTGCACCGATGATCGATCATGTTGAGAAGATATGGAAGATCCAATAAAAAAAAAACAATATGTAGTGTGCGTGCTCAAATGTATGGGAGAAGAAAAAAAGGCCAGGCAGAAAATCACTTCGTTCTATCCGAGAACTGTTTTCTCTTCACCCTCACACAAACATATAGCAGGCAAAAAGGATGAGGGTGGAAACATTAGGAAAGACTACCAGTAAACAACTATTAGGAAAGGTTATCAAAGGAGAACCAGTGGGAAAATATGTCGGTGGAAGGTCGTTAAAAAAGGAGCCCAGGGGATAAATATTAAATAAGGTTGTCAGTGTAGAACCGGTCTGTAAAAATGTTTGTGTACAATAGTTAAAAAAGGCTGCCAGTAGACAAATATTAACAAAGTCTGTAAGGGGAGAACCAGTGGGTAGAGATACAAGTGTACAATGGTTAATAAAGGCTGCCAGTGGACGAATATTAAGAAAGAGATGTCAGTGGAGATGCACAATCTTTAAAAAACGGAGGCCAGTAGGCAAATATTAGGAAAGGCTGCCAGTGGAAAATCACTGGGCAAATATGTCGGTATACAATGGTTAAAAAAGGCTGCCAGTGGGCAAATATAGAAAAAGGTTGTCAGTAGAGAACCAGTGTATAAAGATGTCGGTGTACAATGGTTAATAAAGGCTGTTAGTAGAGATTCATTGGGAAAATATGTCGGTACACAATAGTTAGAAAGGCTGCCAGTAGACAAATATTAAAAAAGGCTGTATGTGTAAAATGGTTAAAAAAGGCTGCCAGTGGGCGAATATTAAGAAAGGATCTTATTGGAGAAACAGTGGGTACAGATTTTGGTCTATAAAGGTTAAAAAGGGCTACCAGTAGATAAATATTAGGGGACATCTTTCAATAGAGAACCATTGGGTAAACATTGCGGTGTACAATGATTATAAAAGGTTGCCAGTAGACAAATATTAAAATAGGCTGCTAGAGGATAATCATTGGGTAAAGATATCGATGTACAATGGTTAAAAAGGCTGCCATTGGATTATTATTAGAAAAATCTATTGGTGGGCAATCATTAGGAAAGGGTATCGGTCGATAATCAATAGGAAAAGATCTCGGTGCACAATCCTAAGGAAAAGCTGTCGATATACAATCATTCGTAAAGGCTGTCAGTGGACAATCATCAAGAAAAGGTGTCGTTGGACAATCATGAGGAAAGAAGTGTGATTACAGCGGCCTATTCCCTGGTGGGCAGTCGCCGGATGGGCTCTTAAAAAAAAATTAGGAAAGGACAACGATAAACATTCATTACAAATGGCTCTCAATTGTCAGTGGACAATAAATTAGCAAACGCCTTTGCTATACAATAATTAAGAAAGGCTATCGGAGGACAATCATTAGCCAAGAGAGTGGATGCACATTCGTTAGGAAAGGCTGTCGATTGACAATTATTAGTGGACAAGCTTTAGATAAGGCTGTGGTAGACAATCACCAGGTAAGGCTGTGATGTAAACTCATTAGATAGAGCTGTGATGTACAATCATTAGGAAAGATTGTCGGTAGGAAATTAATAAAAAAGCCTGTCCATAGACAATCATTTGGAAATTCCCTCCGTAAACAATTATTAGGAAATGCAGTTTTTGCACAATCATTAGGTAATGTTTCTTTGGAACAATCATTAGGATTGGTTCGGTGTACAATTATAAGGATAGGCTGTCCATGGACAATCATTTGGATTGGTTCAGTGGAAGATTATAAGAAGATTCTCTCCGTGAATAATAATTTGCATTGATTCGGTGGACAATTATTAGGAGATGCTCTCCACGGACAATGGTTTGGATTGGTTAGGTGGACAATTATAAAGAGATGCTGTACATAGACAATCATTTGGATTCGTTCAGTAGGCAATTATAAGGAGATGTTGTCCTTGGATAATCGTTTGGATTGGTTTGGTAGACAATTATTAGAAGATTTTGTCAGTAGACAATCACTAGGATTGGCTCGGTGGACAATTATAAGGATAGGCTGTCCATTGAGAAGCATTTGGATTGGTTCGGTGGACAATTATAAGAGGATTCTGTCTGTGGATAATAATTTGTGGATTGATTCGGTGAACAATTATTAGGAGATGCTCTCTGTGGACAATCATTTGAATTGGTTCGGTGGACAAATATTAGGAGATGCTGTCTGTGGACAATCATTCGTATTCGTTCGGTGGAATTTATAAGGAGATGCTGTCCGTGGACAATCATTTGGATTACTTCGGTGGATAATTATAAGGAGATGCTTTCCGTGGATAATAATTTGTATTGATTCGGTGGACAATTATTAGGAGATGCTCTCCGTGTACAATCATTTGGATTTGTTCGGTGGACAATTATAAGGAGATGCTTTTCATGGTCACTCATTTAGATTGGTTCGGTGGACAATTATAAGGATATGCTCTCCATGGACAATCTTTTGAAATGGTTCGATGGACAATTATTAGGAAATGCTTTATTTGGATTGGTTCGGTTTTAAATTATAAGGAGATGATGTTCCTGGAAAAACATTTAGATTGGCTTGTGGACAATTATAAGGAGATGCTGTTCATAGATAATCATTTGGATTGGTTGGCTGGAAAATTATAAGGAGATGCTGCCCGTGGACAATCATTTAGATTGGTTCAGTGGACACTTATTAGAAGATGCTGCCTGTGGAAAATCATTTTAATTTGTTCGGTGTACAATTACAAGGAGGTGATGTCCAGGAACAATCATTTGGATTATTTCGGTGGACAATTATAGCGAGATACTCTCAGTGCACAATCATTTGGACTGGTTCGGTGGACAATTATTAGGAGATGCTGTCGTTGGACAATCATTTGGATTTGTTTGGTGGACAATTATTAGGAAATGCTGTTCGTGGACAATTACTTCGATTGGTTTGCTGGACAATTATTAGAGATGCTGTATGTAGACAATCATTTGGATTAGTTCGGTGGTCAATTATTAGGAGATGCTCTCCGTGGACAATCATTTGAATTGGTTCAGTGGACAAATATTAGGAAATGCTGCCTGTGGACAATCATTTGCATTGCTTCGGTGGACAATTATAAGGTGATGCTCTCCGTGCACAATTCTTTGGATTGGCTCGGTGGAAACTTATAAGGAGATGCTGTTGGTGGACAATCATTTGGATTGGTTCGGTGAACAATTTTAAGGAGATGCTGTACATGGACAATCATTTGGATTGGTTCGGTGGGCAATTATTAGAGGATTTTGTCCGTAGTCAATCATTAGGATTAGTTCGGTAGACAATTATAAGGATAAGGTGTTCATGGACAATCATTTGGATTAGTTCGGTGAACAATTATAAGAGGATTCTCTCCGAGATTAATAATTTGGATTGATTCGGTGGGCAATTATTAGGAGATGCTCTCCATGGGCAATGGTTTTGGATTGGTTCGGTGGACAATTATAAAGAAATGATGTACATGGACAATCATTTAGATTCGTTCAGTGGGCAATTATAAGGAGATGCTGTCCATGGATAATAGTTTGGATTGATTCGGTAGACAATTATTAGAAGATTTTGTCCGTAGACAATCATTAGGATTAGTTCGGTAGACAATTATAAGGATAAGGTGTTCATGGACAATCATTTGGATTAGTTCGGTGGACAATTATAAGAGGATTCTGTCTGTGGATAATAATTTGTGGATTGATTCGATGTACAATTATTAGGAGATGCTCTCTGTGGACAATCATTTGAATTGGTTCGGTGGAAAAATATTAGGAGATGCTGTCTGTGGACAATCATTTGTATTCGTTCGGTAGAATTTATAAGGAGATGCTGTCCGTGGACAATCATTTGGATTACTTCGCTGGATAATTATAAGGAGATGTTCTCCGTGGACGATCCTTTGAATTGGTTCGGTAAAAATTTATATGGAGATGGAGTTCGTGGACAATCATTTGAATTGATTCGGTGGAAAATTATAAGGAGATGCTGTTCGCGGACAATCATATAGATTAGTTCGGTGGACAATTATAAAGAGATTCTCTCCTTGAACTATCATTTTGATTGGTTCGGTTGGCAATTATTAGGAGATGCCCTGTGTGGACAATCATTTTGATTGGTTCGTTGGACAATTATAAGAAGATGCTGTCCTTGGACAATCATTTGGATTCGTTCGGTGTACAATTATAAGATGCTGCTTCCGTGGATAATAATTTGTTTTGATTCGGTGGCAATCATTTGGATTTGTTTGGTGGACAATTATAAGGAGATGCTTTTCGTGGTCACTCATTTAGATTGGTTCGGTGGACAATTATAAGGATATGCTCTCCATGGACAATCACTTGAATCTGTTTGGTGGATAATTATAACGAGATGATGTTTGTTGACAACCATTTGGTGTACGTGGACAATCATTTAGTTTGGTTCTGTTGACAATTATAAATACATGCTCTCCTTGAACTATCATATGGATTGATTCGGTTGACAATTATTAAGAGATGCTGTTGGTGGAAAATCATTTGAATTGGTTCGGTTGTCAATTATTAGGAGTTGCTGTCCGTAGGCCATCATTTGGATTGGTTCAGGCGCAATTATAGGGAGATGCTCTCCGTGGACAATCATTTAGATTGTTTCGGTAGACAATGATTAGGAAATTCTCTGGGTTTGAAATCATTTAGATTGTGTATCAGTGTCTCCTCCCCCTTAAGGAATGCCAATGAATAAATATTAGGAACGACTGTCGGTCACGACTACTTAGGATAGGCTGTCGGTGGACAATCATTTGGAGAAGCTGTCAGGGGAAACTCATTAGCAAAAGCTGCATGTTCGTGTACAGCCTTTAAGAAATCACGAAGAGGAACAGCAATTACCAAAGGTTGTCTAAAGAGATTCGCTGGTACCTAAAGGTTTTACTTAGATGATCATTGGTGAACGCTGTCGTTGGGCAATCATGACTAAATGCTGTCCGTCGACAACCATTAGGAAAACTTTCAGCGGGCTACGATGTTTTTTGGAGGTACTCTAGATTTTTTATATTCATTTATGGGATAAATAATTGACTTATTCCCCTTTTCGTTTGTTTATTCATTTATTGTATAATTTATATATTAGATTGCCTAATCATGTATTAATATTTTTATTCATTCATTTATATTGTGGGATTCTATAATCGTCTGTTGAATCATTTATTCTCTTTTGATTGAATTTTTATAAAATACTTTACCATTTATTTCTTTATTTATTTTTATATTTATTTTTATTTATTTATTTATTCATGTATAATAATAATGTATATATTTACTTCTTTATTTATATATTTATTTATTTCTATATATTTATTTGTTTATTTATTTATATATTATATTTATTTATATACTTATTAATTTTTATTTATTTATTTATTGTGTGCTTTATTCCCTTGCTAGATTATATATTCATACATTTACTGATATTTCATTTAGTTATCTCTTTATTAGATTGCCATCCCTCCTAAATGTCAGCTGCAGCATAGACTTCCATTACGCCGATGACGTCTGAAAGGGAAGCGTGCCCTCATGACCCCAACACCTGAACTTACTTGTCTTCCTGGTCCTAATTCCTGTAGATGGATTTGCGGCTATATTATCTCTCACACATTTCGACTTATCCAATATTCACCATTTTCTTTACAGATATTTTCTATTTAAATTTAAGATAAATATTTATTAAATTTATTTACATTTATTTAACATAAGAAAATAAACAAAAGAATGAGTCTGCAAAAAGCTAATCAACAGCCTTTACAAGGCCTGTCCTGTTCCCATCACCCAGTTCAGTCCCAATATCGAAGTAAAGTGAAGAATGTAAAGCGGTTCGGGACATTATTACACGTATTGATAAAACCACTACACCACTTAGAATCTTCATCCATAAATCTATCCCTAATGTCAGTCCCACCTAGCGTCTTCATCCATAAATCTATCCCCAAGGTCAGTGCCACCTAGCGTCTTCATCCATAAATCTATCCCCAAGGTCAGTGCCACCTAGCATCTTCATCCACAAATCTATCCCCAAGGTCAGTCCCACGTAGCATCTTCATCCATAAATCTATCCCTAAGGTCATTCCCACATAGCATCTTCATCCATAAATCTATCCCCAAGGTCGGTCCCACCTAGAATCTTCATCCATAAATCTATCCCCAGGGTCAGTCCCACATAGCGTTTCATCCATAAATCTATCCTCAATGTCAGTCCCACCTGGCGTTTTCATCCATAAATCTATCCCCAAGGTCAGTCCCACCTAGCGTCTTCATCCATAAATCTATCCCCAACGTCAGTGCCACCTAGCGTCTTCATCCATAAATCTATCCCCAAGGTCAGTCTCACATAGCATCTTCATCCACAAATCTATTCCCAAGGTCAGTCCCACATAGTATCTTCATCCATAAATCTATCCCCAAGGTCGGTCCCACCTAGAATCTTCATCCATAAATCTATCCCCAGGGTCAGTCCCACATAGCGTTTCATCCATAAATCTATCCCCAAGGTCAGTCTCACCTACAATCTTGATCCATAAATCTATCCCTAAGGTCAGTCCCACCTAGCGTCTTCATCCATAAATCTATCCTCAAGGTCGGTCCACCTAGAATCTTCATCCATAAATCTATCCCCAAGGTCAGTACCACATAGCGTTTCATCCATAAATCTATCCCTAAAGTCAGTCCCACCTACAATCTTGATCCATAAATCTATCCCTAAGGTCAGTCCCACCTAGCGTCTTGATCCATAAATCTATCCCCAAGGTCAGTGCCACCTAGCGTCTTGATCCATAAATCTATCCCTAAGGTCAGTCCCACCTAGCGTCTTCATCCATAAATCTATCCCCAAGGTCAGTGCCACCTAGCGTCTTCATCCATAAATCTATCCCCAAGGTCAGTGCCACCTAGCATCTTTATCCACTAATCTATCCCCAAGGTCAGTCCCACGTAGCATCCTTATCCATAAATCTATCCCTAAGGTCAGTCCCACATAGCATCTTCATCCATAAATCATACCCCAAGGTCGGTCCCACCTAGAATCTTCATCCATAAATCTATCCCCAGGGTCAGTCCCACATAGCGTTTCATCCATAAATCTATCCTCAAGGTCAGTCCCACCTAGCGTTTTCATCCATAAATCTATCCCCAAGGTCAGTCCCACCTAGCGTCTTCATCCATAAATCTATCCCCAACGTGAGTGCCACCTAGCGTCTTCATCCATAAATCTATCCCCAAGGTCAGTCCCACATAGCATCTTCATCCACAAATCTATCCCCAAGGTCAGTCCCACATAGTATCTTCATCCATAAATCTATCCCCAAGGTCGGTCCCACCTAGAATCTTCATCCATAAATCTATCCCCAGGGTCAGTCCCACATAGCGTTTCATCCATAAATCTATCCTCAAGGTCAGTCCCATCTAGCGTTTTCATCCATAAATCTATCCCCAAGGTCAGTCCCACCTACAATCTTGATCCATAAATCTATCCCTAAGGTCAGTCCCACCTAGCGTCTTCATCCATAAATCTATCCCCAAGGTCGTCCCACCTAGAATCTTCATCCATAAATCTATCCCCAAGGTCAGTACCACATAGCGTTTCATCCATAAATCTATCCCTAAAGTCAGTCCCACCTATCGTCTTCATCTATAAATCTATCCCCAAGGTCGTCCCACCTAGCGTCTTCATCCATAAATCTATCCCCAAGGTCAGTCCCACCTATCGTCTTCATCCATAAACCTATCCAGTTTTTAAAACTCCGCAGGGATTACGCTTCTATCGCATGACTATGTACTGAGCCTATTACATTTCATTCATTTACCACTCGAGTTGTAAACCAATTTCTACCAATCTACCACTCGATTTGTAAACCCATCTATACCAATCTCTTTCCTAAACCTAAACTTGTCCAGCTTAAGCCCATTGCTACGTGTCCTATCCTGTTCACTAAAAATATGACCGTATTATATATAACCTTTTACCCACTTGAAGTCTTCAATCGGGTCTTCTCTAACTCTTCCCCTTTCTAAGGTATGAATATTTAGCCTTAAGCCTTCCACTAAAGGTAATATCCTCAACCCATGAATCATATTAGCCATCCTTCTCTGTACAGACTCAAGCAAAGCAACATCCTTCTTATAATACGGTGACCAAAATTGCACCACATATTCAAGATGAGGCCTAACTAATGTCAGGTACAGTTTCAAAATGACGTCAGCACTCCTATTACTTACATTCCTTAAAAAAAACCCAATAGCCAATTAGCTTTATTCCTAGTACTTATGCACTTCTTTCTATGCCGAAGGTCAGAACTTACAAGGAGAGGTAAGACTGTACCGCATTCTGACCTTCCTATAACTCCCATTCTATTTATGATTATTCAGTGAATTGTACCTACCTATACTAAGTACACTACAATTATGTTAAATACTATTTGCTATTTCTCCACCCATTGGAATAGTTTGGTGAATTCATCTGTAATACCCCAGCATCGGAGTCAGATCTTATAATCCTACCCACAGACTTGATCAGGTCACTACTTATACCTAAGTCAAGATCATTCATATAAATCGAGAATAACAACGGCCACAACACCGACCCCTGAGCAACCCCACTGGGTAACATTTCCCCACTCAGATTTAATACCATCAATACTAACTCTCTGCTGCCTGTCACTAAGCTACGACACAATCCACCTAAAAATCCGTCCATCAATCGCATCCTCTTTATTCAACAGTCGTAAGTGTGACGACCAGTCGAAAGCCTTACTAGAATGTAAATAAACAATATCGTAATTCAGCTTTCTCTCTGCAGCATCCATCATACAACTTTCGAGTCAAACCTTTTGGAGATTCCTTAAATAATAATAATAATATAATATAATAATAATAGGTATTTATAATGCGCCCTTCAGGGCTGTTAGCCCTCCCAGAGCGCAGGTTGTGTATCGTAATTCAGATTTCTCTCTGCAGCATCATACAACTTTCGAGTCAAACCTTTTGGAGATTCCTTAATCAACTGATGTTTAAGTGATCCCTAATAGATTTCGGTATTACAGAGTCCGTTCTTTTGCCCATTCACTGGCTGGTAATTACTCATAATCGTTTTATCCCCCTTTTTAAAAATAGGTATCACATTAGCTTTCTTCCACGTAGTTGGTACAACGTCAATCTCTAACTATTTTCTAAATGTGTATGCTAGAAGCTCACTTAACATATCTTTACACTCCTGCAAACTTCAACGAAAAATTCTCCTTGGTAATTAAAATATCCTATAATTTCTCTTCCTCATCACACCTGAAGATCAAGGTTTGATCGTTATTCATTAATTTATGTTGAATTTTTAATGAATTTTATTTGATGCTACATTCATTTATCAAGTGTGCATTCTTTATTTATTGGCATATTTATTTATCATATATTAATTTAATTGTTTTTTTAGTAATTTATAGAATCCCTTATTAATTTATTTATTCGTTTTATTCATTTAAAGGATGCTTAAGCCATTTATTTATTTACTAATTTATTGTGCTCTTCATTCATTTAATTGGTTATTTACTTATTTATTGGATCCTTCATTCCTTTGTTTTTACTAATTTATTTGATCCTCTCATTTGTTTTTACTTATTTATTATAACCATCATTTAGTTGTAGTTTTTTTTTTACTTATTTATTGGATCCTTCATTCATTTGTTTCTTTACTAATTTATTGAATCCTTCATTTATTTATTTGATCTTTACGTATTTATTGATTCCTTCCTTCATTTATTTCTTTAGCTTTCACTCATTTATTGAATCCTTCCTTCATTTTGTTATTCTTTGCTCATTTATTAGGTCCTTCATTCAGTTATTTCTCTAGAGATTTACTCATTTATTATATCTTTCAATTATTTATTTGGTTCTTTAATCATTTATTAGGTTCTTCATTCATTTATAGAAACAAAACAAAAAATTTGGTTTGTTTTTCAATGCTACGATGTGACGAAACTAAGTAAGCAGCATCCGGCGGAGAAGTTTCTCTTGTCGTCAAGTTCTACGAAAGAAGTCTCGTTGCAGGTGGAGACTCTGCATCCGGCGAAGTGTCTCTACTCGCCCTTTCTTCAAAAAAGATCTCGTTTCAGGTGGAAACTCTGCATCCGGCGAAGTGTCTCTACTCACCATTTCTTCGAAAAAAGTCTCGTTGCAGGCGGAGACTCTGCATCCGGCGAAGTGTCTCTACTCGCCCTTTCTTCGATAAAAATCTCGTTTCAGGTGGAAACTCTGCATCCGGCGAAGTGTCTCTACTCGCCATTTCTTCAAAAAAGATCTTGTTTCAGGCGGAAACTCTGCATCCGGCGAAGTGTCTCTACTCACCATTTCTTCGAAAAAAGTCTCGTTGCAGGCGGAGACTCCGCATCCGGCGAAGTGTCTCTACTCGCCATTTCTTCGAAAAAGATCTCGTTTCAGGCGGAAACTCTGCATCTGGCGAAGTGTCTCTACTCACCATTTCTTCGAAAAAGATCTCGTTTCAGGCGGAAACTCTGAATCCAGCGAAGTGTCTCTACTCGTCATTTCTTCGAAAAAAATCTCGTTTCAGGCGGAATCCCTCCAGTTGTGACCCATAGGGACACAAATTGAGACAGCGACATGCATAAATCCCGGTCATCACCGACCATGCTTAATCACTTTGTTGCATAATTGGGGAGAAGAAACTAAGATTCTGAAGTAGGAAATATTTATTATTAATCTATGTATGTTAGCGCCTTTTACGAAGTACATTATATGTGTATTATGTACATTGTACTACAATAAGTACAATACGAAGTAAAGGTTTACGATAAATTGTATATTTGTATCATACATATATTTGAAAAAAACCTGCGGGAAAAATAACAAGAAGACCTTTCTTTTCAAGGAGTGAACCTATAATTGAAGTGGAATGTCTCCGTATTGTTTCATTTTTCCTGCATGTTTAGTTTCATTTATAACCAAATGGAATAATATCTCTTTTACATATAAATGGAAAATGGACGTCTGTGGAAACTTGTTTATCTTTGGCCATTCGACCAGAAAAATCGTCAGTGCTCGGAGGCAAAGAGTCTGGCGTGCCATACAAAGGATCAAAGGGAGCGCTGATAGGGACCAGGGGTTGCAAATGCGACTCCACCAGAATCCAACCATCCACGGAGGAGCCTGGGTGAAGTAGAAGGTGTGGTAGAAGTGCAAAAGGAAGTCTAGACGCGAATAACAATAATTCCCTCTATTTGCATAATTTACTGTGAATGGAGTAGGGGCAAAATCACATATACATGTATATAAATACTTTCTTTACACCTATATACACAAACTAACTGACACAGTGTTCCGAAGACTACACAGGGTTAATTTAATATATACACGTTTATGGTAGGACTAGTAGAGTTAAATTACCTTTGGCCACCGATGCCATGTACTGGTGCGAGTTAAAAAATTAGAATATTTGGAAAAAGGTTTTATTTTTTTAATTTAATTAAAAAATGGTCATATTTTTTATTCATTCCACATAAAAGAGAAATATTTCAAGAATCTTTGTTCTAATGTTGATTATGGCTTTGAGTATCTCAAATTATTGGAACATTTCATAAGATCAATCAGAAAAGATTGTCAGATAGAGAAATGTCCTCCAAAGAATGTTCACTCTTACAGTCAATACTTGCTTTACATCACTACGGATTACTGGATCAATGGGGCGTAGCATTGGGGCGATAAAGTTGGAGCATTTCGGAGGTGTTATTGAAGCCCAGGTGGCTTTGATAGTGGCCTTCTGCTCGTCTCTGTATTTTTGAGTCGGGTGATTTTCATCTTCCTCTTGAGAATATCCCAGAGATTATCTATGGAGTTTAGGTCAGGAGATTTAGGCGGCTAATCAAGTACATTAATATCACGTTGGGCAAATTATTTTGGGGTAGTTTGGGCATTTTGCACTGTGGGTAAGTGGTATGCTCGGCTAGAAAAGGAAATTGGGTATCCTGCTAGATGGCAACGTTGACTTTGCACTTGATCAAACACAGTGGATCTTCACTATCAGGTGTCATGGCCCCTCCTAATCAGGAGAGAGTGCAGAAACTTTACATTGAACTTCAAACACCTCGGATTAGGTGCCTCTGGCCTCTTCCTCACACCGCAGACTATAGGACCTTGATTTCCAAAGACATACAAAGTTTACTATCATCTGAAAATAGGTTTTGGACCGCTGGGCAAGGGTCCATTTCTCCTTAGTCAAGATAGGACGCTTCTGACGTTGTCTCCGCTTCAAGGGTGTCTTGATATCAGGAATACGGCAGCTGTAGCTCCTTTCCTCAAGATGCCTGTGTGTGGTGGCTCTTGATTCATTCACGCCAGCCTCACTCCACTCCATGTGAAGCTCGACTAAGAGCTTGAATCGACTTTTCTTGATAATCCTCTCAAGGCTGCGGTCATTCCTGTTACCCATACAACCTTTCCTACCACAATTTCCTAATCCAGTCAACTCTCCCTTGATATACTTCAATATAGCACTCTGTGAACAGCCAGTCTCTCAACAAAGCCATTCTGCGATTTATCCTGCTAATGGAAGATGTCTATGATCATCTTCTGAACAACTGGCAGATCAACAGTCTTCCGCATGATTATGATTGCCTGTACTGTACTAGACCGAGTGGTACGCGTATTTATACTATTTGAATAGTAGTTTACTCAAACTTGACAGGAAATATTTTAATAATTTGAGCCATAGTCAACATTAGAACAAAAATTCTTGAAATATTTCTCTTTACGAGTAATGGCTAAAAAAATATAAGATGTTTATTCTTTTTAATTGAATTAGGAAAATAAATGAGTTTTTTTACGATATTCTAACCTTTGCGCTGCACTAATATATATATATATATATATATATATATATATATATATATATGTGTGTGGTTTGGACTGTGTATTGGATACAACTTAGCGACAATCAAGATATCATATATATATATATATATATATATATATATATATATATATATATATATATATATATATATATATATATATATACAGTAAATATTTATATATTTTTCACTCTGACATTATAGGTTACGTAGGTTTTTTCTCTTTTAAAAGCTAATGGAATGGTTTTAATTAATGGATTGGTTTTATTCATTGGGGGAAAACATTCAAAGGGAGAAGTAGGGGGGACAAGCGAGCTGGGCTCAATGAAAATCTCGCAGGTCAGGATGGAGTGATCCCGGCTCCCCAGCACGACCGGAGCCCCCGCCTACCCCTAGAGCCGTCATCCCCGCGGGAGAGACCAGCGAGATAGGGGCTCCGCTACCCCCAGGAGGTGTCCCGGGGCTGAGAGGGGGGTGCTGACCGGGGTGAAGAGGGAGGCCTGATGGAAGGAGGTGGGGCGGGGTAGAGTGGTGGTGGATGTGGTGGTGATGATGCTGCTGCGCTGGCTGGGACTGGGCGTGGGGAGGCGTGAGGTGGTGGTGGGGAGGGGGTGCTGCGATAGCTGGGGAAGTGACGTCATCGAAGGGAGAATGTTTGAGCCTCTTGGAAGAGGCTATTGCCGGGGCCGGCGCTGGTGCCCCACTGTTACCGGCCCCGACGGCCTCGGCCGAAGAGGAGGAGGTGGAGGAGGAGGTAGAAGCGGAGGCGCCGCCCCTTGAGGATGACCGCTCGTCCTCGTCGTCGTCGCGGTCTTCGTCCTCAAAGCCGTCCGCGGCCTCCTCCTGCTTCCGCTTCGCCGTCGCCATCTCGGCCGCGTGCTTCTTGCGCCATTTGGTCCGCCGATTCTGGAACCACACCTGCAACACGCGGGAAAATTCCATTATTACCACCTGCAACACGCGGAAAAATTCCATTGTTACCACTTGCAAAAGACGGAAACATTTTATTATTAACCTGCGACAGGCAAAAAAATCCATTATTACCGCCTGCAGCACGCGAAAAATTCAATTATTACGACCTGCAATAGGCGGAAACATTCCATTATTACCACCTGAAAGACGCGGAAAAATTCCAAAATTTGCACCTAAAACACGCGGAAACATTCCATCATTACCACCTGCTACACGGGAAACTACATCATTACCACCTGCAACACGAGGAAACATTCTATCATTAGCACATCCAACACGCGGAAACATTCTATCATTACCACCTGCAACACGTGGAAACATTCCATTATTACCACCTGAAACACGTGGAAACATTCCATTGTTACCACCTACAACACACATAAACATCCCATTATTACCACCCACAGCACGCTGAAACATTCACTTATTACTACCTGAAACACGGGGAAACATTCCATTAATACCACATGAAACGAGGAAATATCCCATTATTACCACCAGCAACATGCGGAAACATTCCATTATTACCACCTCAAACACGAGGAAACATTCGCTGATGACCACTTGCAACACGCGGAAACATTCATTATTACCACTTAAACTAGCGGAAAATTCCAACATTAGTACCTGAAACACGCGGAAACATTACATCATTACCACCTGCAACACGCTAAAACATTCAAGCATTACCACCTGCAACACGTGGAACCATTCCATCATTACCACCTGCAACACAAGGAAACATTTCATCATTAGCACATGAAACACGCAGAAACATTCCCCCATTACCACCTACAACACGCAAAAACATTCCATCATTAACACCTGTAACCCGCGAAAACATTCCATCATTAGCACCTAAAACACGCGGAAACATTCCATTATTACCATCTGAAACAAGAGGAAACATTCCATTATTACTACCTGAAACACGCGGAAAAATTCCAACATTAGTACCTGCAACATGCGGAAATTTACATCATTACCACTTGCAACATGCGGAAACATTCCATCATTACTACCTCCAACACGCATAAACCTTACATCATTACCATCTGTAGTACGCGAAAGCATTCCATCATCCCCACCTGAAACACGAGGAAACATTCCATCATTAGCACCTGCAACACGCTGAAACATTCCATCATTAACACCTACAACACGCAAAAACATTTCATCATTAACACCTGCAACACGAGGAAACATTCCATCATTATCACCGGAAATACTCGGAAACATTCCATCATTACCACCGGAAAGACGCGGAAACATTCCATCATTCTCACCTGCAAGACGGGAAAAATTCAATCATTACCACCTTCATCACGCAGAAACACTCCATAATTACCACCCGCAACACGTGGAAATATGCAATCATTACCACTTTGAACACGCCGAAATATTCCATCATTGCCACCTGCAACACGCAAAAACATTCAATTCTTACACCGGAAACACGTGAAAAAGTCCGTCATTACCAACTAAAAAACGCGGAAAGATCTCATTACCACATACAAAATGCGGAAACATTCCTTCATTACCACCTGCAACATGCCGTAGAATCACAACACGCGGAAATATCATATTGCGACTTATAACACACGAAAAGATCATATTGCCACTTATAACACACGGAAAGATCTTTTTACCACTTATAACTCATGGAAAAAATCCTATTGCCACTTTTACATACGAAAATTATCCTATTGCTACAGGTAAAACACGGAAAATCTATTGCCACACGTAACAGGCGGCAATAATTCATTACCACGCGTAACGCGGACAGATCCCTTTACTACGTGTAGCACGTAGAAATCGTCAGAAAAAAATAGTTGGGACAATTTATAAATAATAAAAATCCGCACTAAAAATCCATTAATCTTCCAAAGGCGCTCCTTTACTGTGACCTGGCTGGTAATTTGAAGCAGGGCTTCAAGGGAGATATTTTACACGTTCGAAACTGTTACATTTATTCAGATGTTAAATTCTGTTAATAAATTTTAATTCGAAGGGTAGACCTCCCCCCCCCCCGAGGAAGTGGGGGTGTTCCTCATATATTAATTTACTTGCTTCAAGAGAGGGCTACCCGTTGTGCGTTAGGGGAGTGTGGATTGAAAACACACGTTCCTCCAGCACGGGAGAGTGATGTGTTGTATGTGTGAAGAGATGACAAAAGAAAAAACAGCGGTGTTGTATTTGCTGGCTGTGTGTGTGGTAAATACTTGGGTTAATATTTTAATTATAGGGATATAATCCCTACCAAGGAAGAGGGGGAGGTCCGTCATATATGTTCACATATGGGAATTAGCTGGAGGATGGGGAGCATTTTTACCACAATATATATATATATATATATATATATATATATATATATATATATATATATATATAATATTTTAAAGAAAATTTCCACTAAGAAATTACTTAAATCATTTCTTCTTCCCCTATTTTTTTATTATAATTCAAACGCATATTTTTATCTATGTATATTTTGCGAAAGTCATTCATCTTCACAATTTTCAAGATTTATTCCAATATTGTTTTAATTTTCCTATATTTTTGCCTTCCAACACTTTCGTCTCATAAATTTTTTTTTGTTTTGATTCCGTAATTTAATTCTTCATTGACATGTCGCGTTTTACCTAATTGTATAAACTAATCATTATGTTATTTGGAAGAAGCCCTAAAATAAACACTTGGATAAGCATGCAAACTCGGGAGGCAGATATAGCAAAAAAGGATATTTTGAATTGGAAATGGGCATGACACACCTTTAGAAGAAACGACCGAAAATAGACCAAAGGAATCCTTAGTTAAGGCACCTTTGTACAAACAGACACAAGAAGACGAATTCGCAAATGGTGAGAAGGAGAAATTCGCTTAATCGCAGAATTGCGTTGCAAACTCTAGCGCTGGACCCTATGGAAACTTCTTTTGTGGGGGAGAGAGGGGAGTTTGACCATCAATGGGATGATATAGGATGATGATATCGATATATCTGAGCCAATACCAACCATTCTTCATCCCTGAAGATTTATTCATCTCTCAATTCCATCACTTATCATTGGATTTCGTTTGGATGAATAACAAATTCCGGCCTCGGTTATTATTTTCAGTCTCGCCTTTGCGAAGATCTCACACTAGAGTCACCCCCAAAGACGAAGGCTCGCTTGTACACACACATACGTACGTGTATACATACATACACATACACCTACATATATGTATTCATACATATACATATACACGCCCATAACACATGTATTCATACCAACACATACACAGCCATACATACACACATTTATTCATATATAAATACATATATGTATGAATACGTACATGTACACACATATACACACCCATACACAGATGTATTCATACATGCATGCATATATGTATTCCTACATACATTATGCACACATACATGCATGCCAATGCATACATGCACACATACATACATATATGTATTCTTACATACATATATACACACACCCATACATACATACTTACATCTCCCAACACCCTACCGCGCAAATATCCACCTGTACAGTGCTACAACAACATATGCGCCAATAAATACTCACACATCCGTTCAGCTATGGCAGTATGTGTGTATGCCGTGGCTCCATCTCATAATTCATCATTTTCCCCCTCACGGAAAGATGAAAGAAAGCCCCCTTGCGTCGAAGAGAAAAGGGGGGGGATTGGGGGACGCTCCCTCTAAATGGGAGAAGGAGAAAGAGAAAACAAAGTGACGGAGAGAAACAGAAGGAAATATAATAATGTGGAAACAAAAGAGAAAGATGAAGAGTGACAAATTGTTGTTATTATTATTATCTTGATTATTAAGGAAATATTCTTTAAAAACAACTTAAGATCTACGATCGTTTCTGCAGGGGATTCGGCTATACGATAATTACCACACGGATAATTATCACAACTAGAATCACCAGACCCGGATTACACGTGAAAAAGATACACTAGAATCACCATACGAGAATTACCACGCTAGAACCATCGGAGGAAACTTGACCGAACATTGTTTTAGGAGAATTAACGAAATATTTAACACATGAGAACGATCGCAACTAGCATGACCATATAAGGGGTATCAATTGAGAATTACCACACTAGAACCACCAGAAAAAATTACCACAATATAATCACCATACATGAGCTACCACGTGGGAATTACCACACCAGAATCACCACATGAGAATTACCACACTAGAATCACCACACATGGGTTACAATACGAGAATGAGCAAATATAAATTACCCCATCAGAATTACCATACTGAAATCACTCTACATGCGTTACCACGTGTAAATTACCACATTAGAATCGCCAATGGCACTGTGCGAAAAAGTTCGTGCGCTTCTCGGGGAGGAGGCGATGGGGATAAATCTTAGGGCAGTGTCTTTTTAGGCTGTGGTCGAGGAACAAGCAGTTTGGTTCCTTTGTAACCACTTTTTAGGATGTGGTCCAGAAACAGGCAGTTTTGTTCCTTTGTAACCATTTTTTAGGATGTGGTCCAGAAACAGTCAGTTTTGTTCCTTTGAAACCATTTTTAGGATGTGGTCCAGAAACAGGCAGTTTTGTTCCTTTGTAACCATTTTTTAGGATGTGGTCCAGAAACAGTCAGTTTTGTTCCTTTGAAACCATTTTTAGGATGTGGTCCAGGAACAGTCAGTTTTGTTCCTTTGTAACCATTTTTTAGGATGTGGTCCAGAAACAGTCAGTTTTGTTCCTTTGAAACCATTTTTAGGATGTGGTCCAGAAACAGGCAGTTTTGCTCCTTTGTAACCATTTTTTTAGGATGTGGTCCAGAAACAGTCAGTTTTGTTCCTTTGAAACCATTTTTAGGTTGTGGTCCAGGAACAGGCAGTTTTGTTCCTTTGTAACCATTTTTTAGGATGTGGTCCAGAAACAGGCAGTTTTGTTCCTTTGAAACCATTTTTAGGATGTGGTCCAGAAACAGGCAGTTTTGTTACTTTGTAGCCACTTTTTAGGATATGGTCCAGGAACAAGCAGTTTGGTTCCTTTGTAACCACTTTTTAAGATGTGGTTCGTTTCGGTCTATTTGTTCATCTTTCGCCATTTTTCCGTTTTCATCCTTGTACCCGTTTTTAGCCATTTGTCCATTTACATTCATTTTTCAGTTTTCAGCCATTTTTCCATTTCATCCATGTGTCCATCAATTTTCAGCCATTTGTCCATTTCCAGCTATTCGTCCGTTTTCAGCCATTTTTCCGTTTTCATCCATGTGTCCATTTTACAACCATTTTCATTCGTTTCCAGCCATTTGTCGGTTTTCAGCCATTTGTACATTTTACAACCATCTTTATTCGTTTTCAGCCATTTGTCCTTTTTAAGCCATTTGTCAGTCAGCAGCCATTTATAAACAGCGCTGTTTAATTGTCTCTGTGATGATATACGTGGCCGGAGCTGTTTGCGTTTGTGCCTCAGACTTATCTCGTTTGATTTGGCGGCGGTCCCCTACGAGCTGTTTTCGTTTTTGTATTTTATTTTTCTTTAGCAATGGTAAAAAGTGAAATAATGAATATATATATATATATATATATATATATATATATATATATATATATATATATATATATATATATATATATATATATAAGAGCGAGAGGGGGAGAGGAGAGAGGAGAGAGGAGAGGGTCTTCTAAGAACAAGAAAAATTGACAGCCCAAACAGAACCCCGATCATGTAGCTGACATCTGGATTACGTGCTTTCTAGTCCTCAACACCTGAATGGGTATCTTTAATTGTGGGTGTTGCGCAGGTCCTGAATAGTTGCGCTCCAAGTAGTCTTGACATTAATCCTGTTATATACCTTAAACCCCTAATTTCACAACTGTCTGTACATATCTTGCTGTATGTACAGACCAACGGGTGAGAAGCCCCCTGGTTTTCCTTTTCGCTTTGTTGATGTTTAAATTGTCTCAATTTTGCTGCACCCTGTACAAAGATCACTGCGGCAACACCCAGGATTTTTTGAAGCGTCAAAAATACTGTTTAGGTACCACATAAATTGTCTCAAGGAAGACGTGTACAACGTGTGAATATTGCTTTATCTCTATTTGGTCGAAATGCGCATAAGCCATTTCTGGACAGAATTATTACATAAAAAATCAAACTAGGTTCTCTACTGCAATATTAATCGCAACAAAACAATGGTTTGATCGTAAATAAAAAAACCCCAACGTAATCCTAGACGTGGTAGCCAAAAATAGAAGCCTCATGTATGTATTTGGTGGGATGGAAAGGAGTTATTCATTATCTGCTTCCCAATAATAAAGATAAAAGTTATTCGGGACCGAACTGTTCAACAATGGCAACTTTAAATGAAGTTCTTGAACAAAACTATCCTTCAGTGATCAACCGAGTTCCTCCTCCTCCGTCATGACGGGGAAAAAATATTGCGCTAAGTTTGTAAGTTCCTTATCCTTTCAAATTCACTTTATCTTGATATAATTATCATTGATTTACGCCATTACAATCACTTAAATGGTCAAATTTACTTTGATATAAGGTAGAGAAAGATAGCGAATCCTATATTTCATCAAAACCGAAGGAATTCTTCAAGGAAGGTATCCTCTGTTATGTTTAAGGATGGGAAACTCTCAATAATGGAGGAAACTAAATGTATTTTTTGTATATGAAAAATTATTTAATTTTCCTACAAAACATTAATTTCCTGAAAATTTATAATAATAACAACCATTTTCTATCTCTCGAAGCGTCTATTTTTACGAGGCGCAAAATGGCTGACACTTGAACATCTGGAGTTAGAGTGGGAGAGAGAGGGACAGATAAATTCGGTTGATCGGGGTCGCCTTTACGAGTCTCGGGGGCGAAGGGGGTCATAACGCCACTATCGAAACCCTCCATCCATAGTCAACCGGCACAACAATAACAGAATTAAGTCATCCTTGGGATATCTCCCTCAAGAGATATGCCTTTGTACACGAAAATAAAGCCTTTATTAGCAACAGCACAAAATAATATTAATAATAATAACAATAAAGCCCCATTCGTGGAGAAAGAGGTAAGAGGTGGCGCTGAAGGCAGAGAGTAGATATAAAACGAGCATTCTCGCCATTTCTGTATATAAAGAAATAATGGCGCGTAACTTGATTAAAATCCGTCCACACAGACGCTCCACCGTTCTGCAGCGCGGGAAACAACTAGAATACAAAACACTCGATTACCCAACCCTGCTCCTCTATAACGCGTCCAATGGGCAAAAGGGCGTATGAGAACCCGGCGAGTCCATTACACAACGTAAAATCGCCCTTCGGCAAAGCGACTCGATAGGCGATTTCTCGCCGACTAGACATCTATCGGTAATTCCACCTAGGAGGGTCGATGGAAGTGTTTGGCGAGGTGGGTTACGCCTTTGAACGACGCGTAAATAAGTATGTGGTTGAACGGGGCCCGTCATTGGGATTGGACTTTGGAATGAGGCGTGCAATGACCGCCCATTTAAACGACTTTTTCTCATCGAGATTTTCATGTCTTCGAGTTTATTCCTTGGCGCGGAGTGTTTATACTTTATTGCGCGAGAATCGGTGAGGTAAGAGGGGGGTGGGGGGGATTGATTTTTAGGGGATGGGGGGGCGGGGGGCAGCCGAGGAAGGACAGGAGTCTTGCCCCTTGGAGAGAGATGACCGACTCAACTAGCCGAGGTGTCAAGGGAAAACGGGATCATACAGACAACAGAGATTCCAATCCCGAATCGGAGATCCAGGGTTGCTTATTCAAGCCCCCTGGACTCCCCCCCCCCTTAATTGGGTCAGGGTAAAACTACCCAACAGGAAAAGAAAAATGAGATTCAATTCATATCTTTATTATTCCTTGAATGAGACCTTGTGAAAATGACGAACAAACTCGGAATCCCATTTTACATTTTTGCATGAAATTTTAATTCATCTTTTACTTCTCTGGTAAAAGACCCAGTAAAATTGAGAAACCCCCCCACCAGTACATGGATCTCCCCACCGGCGCAATGTCCCTACCTCCTCAACGCCAAGGAAATTAGTCTCTCCTCCAAATACAAAGACGCCAACGAACCTAATGAGGTCTATTTCTGTATTCCCCTTAGGTTTTCTTGTAAACCATGACGTTTGAAACTTCTCTATTTGCAACCTATTGAAGTTCAGCTACCCACACCCCCCCATCTCCAACATTCTCCCTTTGTCCCTCTCTTTCTTGACGACCGAGTTTTGGTTGGTCGCGCCTTACCAGATTCCCTTTAAATAAAATCAAATAGCCGCTCGGGACTGCCGCTGATTACGAAAAATACTACCAATACGGACTACAACAGTTGCCCTTCCCCCGTCCGCAATCAAAATTACCCCACAAATAGAGGTGAAATGAATATATATATATATATATATATATATATATATATATATATATATATATATATATATATATATATATATATATATATATATATATTAATTCACCCAACAAAACAATAAACATCATCAACCCACTGCAATCAACTCTTCCACTCCAAAGTTTGGCAAAAGTTGCAGTTGATCGGGAAAAAATAATCATCAGACACTCACTTATTCTCTTTTGTGTAACAGTAAATTTCGGTAAATGGGGTCCCAAAGTTGAAACAGGCGTGTGACGTGGCCGGGGAATTACCATGGAAGGAAGGTGACCTGGAGATCCATAGAACCGAATTTCCTTTTTTAACGTTGACGTTGGCGTTAGACCAGCGTTCACAAACGTTAAACAAGTTGAGTTTTCGCAGCAGCTTCCGGAGTGGCCGAATAAACAAGCTGGGAATTTGCAGCAGCTTCCGAGTGACAGAATAAATAAGCTTCAACTTCACAACAGCTTCTGACTGGCTAAAAAACAACAAGCTGAGAGTTCACAGCAGCTTCAAAGTGGCCAAACAAACAAGCTTAAACTTCGCAGTAGTTTGGGAGTGGCTGAATAAACAAACTTGGATTTTTCAGTAGTTTCCAAGCTGCCAAATGAACAAGCTTGGACTTAGCGGCAGCTTCTAAGTGGTCGAATAAACAAGCTGGGACTTTGCAGCAGCTTCAGAGTGGCCGAATAAACAAAGCTAGAACTTCGAAACAGCTTCTAAGTGGCCGAATAAACAAGCTTGAACTTCGCAGCAGCTTCTGAGTGGCCGAATAAACAAGCTTGAACTGCGCAGCAGCTTCTGAGTTGTCAAATAAACAAACTGGGACTTCGCATCATTTTCTGAGTGGCCAAATAAACAAGCTGTGACTTCGCAGCAACTTTCGAGTGGCCAAATAAACAAGCTGGGACTTTTCAGCAGCCTCCGAGTGGCCGAATAAAGGGAACGGGTGGTAATGGCATAAGAAAAGAGACGTGTATGCGTCCGGATGTATGAACCAAAATCAAAATATTGACTGGGGTCGCGTGTATAATTGAGTCAGGTAGTATGTTGTGGCAGAATCAAAAAGATATAGAAGAGAATTAATTAACAAAACCTCTCACAAAAACCATAACAAACGCACATCGCCCCAATACTCGAATACAGACCAACAGCTCCCTGCACACCACTCGTATACATCCATTTCCCTTCACCCCCCTCCCTCCAATCCCCCTTCTCTCTAAGCATGCTGGAGGAGTGGGTGTCGAGGGGGGGGGGGTACAAGGCGGGAGTAGAGGAAAAGAAAATAGGGGCTGGCCCCGTTTATGGGCGAACCCAATCTTGCCTTGGCGTGTGTAAAAGAGGGTCTCGAGAGAGTCACTATTTTTACCCCCGCTGGTATGAAATGTCATTTGGGGAGGGTCTGGGAGGAGGAGATGAAATAGAAGAGAGGGTAAATTAATTTCGAGGTGGGTTCTATTCGGGGCCCCGACCCCGGCATTTCTATGGGTAAACAAAGAACCGAGACTGAATGGTTACCACTCCAAGGCCATTTATGACAATTCGCGAAATTCTGCAAAGGGGACCTCTGTCATTCTATGCCTTCTTGTAAGAGCACTCGGTTATTTGATACCTCAAAAAAGAGTACTACTACATACGGAATTTTATTTGAGACATCAAAACAAAGACTACTAGTGTATACGTGCGTTTATTTTAGATCTCAAAAAGTACTATTGTATACGTGTTTATTTGGGATATCAAAAGAAAGAGTACTTCTCTATACGTGCGTTATGTGAGACCTGAAAAGACACTAGTATATATGTACGCTTATTTTTTTTCTCAAAACAAAGAGTACTAATCTACACGTGCGTTTCTTTGAGAACTCAAAACAAAGAGTACTACTCTATACGTATGTTTATTTGAGACCTCAAAACACAGAAAACTACTGCATACGTAGTTTTATTTGAGCCCTCAAAACAAGGAGTACTGCTCTATACGTACGTTTATTTGAGACCTCAAAATAAACAAGGCTACTGTACAAGTAATTCTTCCAACATATGCAGTACACTTCTAACCCTTCCGGATGTATCGTTAAACGGGAGTGGTTCTGGTCGTTAAACAATGAGTACTAAGCTAAAAGTATGTTTAATCGAGACCTCAAGAGATTACTATTTATACATACATAAATTTTAGAAATCAAAACAAATGGGAACTACTATAAAAATACGTTTATTTGAGACCTAAAAAGAGTACTAATTTATCCGTATGTTTATTTGAGACATAAAAACAAAGAGTACTAATGCATAGGTACATTCAATTGAGACATC
Organism: Ceratothoa steindachneri; assembly: GCA_963969495.1. Classification (NCBI taxonomy): domain Eukaryota; kingdom Metazoa; phylum Arthropoda; class Malacostraca; order Isopoda; family Cymothoidae; genus Ceratothoa; species Ceratothoa steindachneri. Next base: position 200,000,691 of record OZ018324.1, on the reverse strand, counting down.
AAAACAAAGAGTGCTACTCTATGCGTGCGTATATTTTAGAACTTAAAAAGAGGACAATTTTATCTGTACGTTTATTTGAGACCTCAAAACAAGGAGTACTACTATATATATACGTTTATTTGAGACCTCAAAATAAAGGTTACTATTGCATCCGTACGTTTATTTGAGACCTCAAAACAATAAGCACGTACTTTTATTTGAGACCTTAAAACTAGGAATACTGCTCTATACTTACGTTTATTTGAGACCTCAAAATAAACAAGGCTACTGTACAAGTAATTCTTCCAACATATGCAGTACACTTCTAACCCTTCCGGATGTATCGTTAAACGGGAGTGGTTCTGATCGTTAAACAATGAGTACTAAGCTAAAAGTACGTTTAATCGAGACCTGAAGAGATTACTATTTATACATACGTAAATTTTAGAAATCAAAACAAATGGGAACTACGATAAAAATACGTTTATTTGAGACCTAAAAAGAGTACTATTTTATCCATATGTTTATTTGAGACATAAAAACAAAGAGTACTAATGCATAGGTACATTCAATTGAGACCTCAAAACAAAGAGTGCTACTCTATGCGTGCGTATATTTGAGAACTTAAAAAAGAGTACAATTTTATCTGTACGTTTATTTGAGACCTCAAAACAAGGAGTACTACTATATATGTACGTTTATTTGAGACTTCAAAATAAAGGTTACTATTGCATCCGTACGCTTATTTGAGACCTCAAAACAATGAGCACGTACTTTATACGTACTTTTATTTGAGACCTTAAAACTAGGAGTAAAACTATATACGTACGTTTATTTTAGACATCAAAACAAGGAGTACTACTCTATACGTACTGCGCTAGGAGAGGTTTTAAAATGGAAAACCCAATTAAAACATACTAGGGTGGAACATGGGCGTTTTTCTGAATTTCCTAGCCCAAAATTAGGTCGGACAGGATGCGTTGATCTGATTTTTATGAAGGGGAGATGACCATAGTTGAAATGAATCTCTTATTCAGTTGGAAGGACCGGAAGGAGATGTTGGTTATACCATCACAAGGAAACGTGCCTTAACAAGAGAGGAGGCTTACAATCTAAGGGGGTTTCTTATTCAGCACGGGGAGGGGGAGGACATGACTTCCCGAGAAACTGTCAGGAAAGACGATTTGTGTAAGGAGGGACAACTCGTACGACTTGCTCCTGAATTTGGCTAAATTTAAATTTAAACAATGTTTTTAGGGGACTGAATCCCTCTGGCTTCTTAATGAGAGTGAATTATGTATATATACTTAGAAACACACATATTTATGTATATTTCTGTACTTATGTACATATATACTTATGTACATTTTAGATTAACCTGAGGACAACCGATTTAAGTATACTATTTAATTTACTATTCTTGTTCACTTGCTTTATATCATAAATAATAATTTCTTTCTTAAATTTTATTAATATTTCCTATGTCAATGGACCACATCTACACAAAATACAGTGTGGTCCAATAGTCTCGCTACCAGTTAACAACTGACCATTGTTATTTTTTTTTATTAAATTATTTTTTGTTAAAAACCTTAATAACTTTTTATTTATTTATTAAATGAGATCCTAATTTTTTTCTATGGTCGAGCGACTTTTGGACCACCCTGTAGTATCTCTATTGGGCTAATAGGATCATTAGCTTCTATACAAAATTCACTTTTCCTAATTTCACCAACTCAGTCGTTAGTTTTTTTTTCTGGCGTAGATGCCCTCGTTGGCAGTCGAAAAAATCTACAGGGTGATGAAAAATTCTACATACACCAAATAATTAACTCTAAGCTTGTTTTATATTTTGTATTATTATTATTATTATTATTATTATTATTATTATTATTAGTAGTAGTAGTAGTAGTAGTAGTAGTAGTAGTAGTAGTAGTAGTAGTAGTAGTAGTAGTATTAGTAGTATCGATATCTCCCTTTTTATGTCTGCATGAAAACCCTCGCTCTGTATTTAAAATTTCTTGTCCGGCTTAGTACACTCTATCCAGATCGCCAAGAGCGATGCAGAGGTTGCGCAAATTTTTTGTTACCATTATGGTCGACGGACTTCTGACCCTTCCCCAGCACTAACCTGAACCCGCTGTGTTTTATTTTGGGAGGGGGATTGAACCCGTTGTATTTTATTTTGGTAGAGTGTCACTGCCAAGACTCCGTACCTTAGTCTCGATGCCCTCAAAGCTCCCATGAGGGCGGTGAGCAGGGATGGGCGGGAAGAAGGTGGTCAAGAACGGCGCAGCTCTGCGAGGCGGCGTTGAAGACCGATGTTCAATAGAATGTGATTTTAAAGTCCTAATTTGACCGTATTGATCAGGATCCTCGTTAGGTAAATAGACCATAGATGGTTAGTAAGCGATTTGCGGAGGACGAGGCCATTGGAGGATAGTTCGAGAGGAGATACTTGGTGCAGTGACTTGAGGGAGAAACTTGGAGGAGTGACGAGGGGGAGAAACTTGTAGGAGTGATTTGGAGTAGAGACTTGGATGAGTGACTTGGAGTATAGACTTGGAGAAGTGACTTGGAGGAGAAACTTGTAAGAGTCTCTAGGAGAAGTGGCTTGGATGACAAACTTGAGGAGTCACTTGGAGTAAGTACTTAGAGAAGCTACTTGGAGGGCTGACTTGGAGTAGATACTTGGAGATATGAGTTGTAGGAGAAACTTGAAGGAATGAATTGTAGTATAAATATGGAGTAGAAACTTGGAATGGTGACTTAGAGTAGAAAATTAGAGAAGTGACTTGGAGGAGTGACTAGGGGAGAAACTTAGAGAAAATTATAGGAGTGATTTGGAGTAGAGACTTGGAGGCGAAACTTGGAGAAGTGACTTGGAGTAGAAAGTTGGAGAAGTTACTTGGAGGAGACACGGAATGGTGACTTGTAGTCAAGACTTAGAGAAGTTACTTGGATGAGAAACTTGGAGGAGTGACTTGGAGTAGAGACTTTGAGAGACTGGTTCAAGATCAAAGACGTTTCCCTTATCAAATAACAAACTCCACATGTGGGGCTCAAGGATCAACGAAGGTGACCTGCTAAGGATCGCTGTCGAACATTTTAAGTCATCGTCGAAAAAGGGAGGTTCGAGACTTCAAAGTAGTCTCCGAGTAAGGACCAAAGATTTCCTACAGAAGCGGGAAGAAGTGAGGGCAAGATGGTCCAATCGGGGGGAACTGCCTTAGCCTCTAACAAGACTCATTTTTGTGATGGGGGGATGAAGGGGGTTAAGGTCCTTCCACTCGCCCTCTAATTAAGAGATTCCACCACGCGAAATCGAGCGCTTCAGCGAAGGGCAGTGGTTGGACTCGTCCAGCATTTATGGACGGCGGAAGAGAAAGGCGCGGGGGGGGGATACCTAATAGAGAAAAGAGAGGGGGCAAATAGAGACAGGGGGAGACGTAATGGAGACAATAGGGGCAAATGGAGACAATGTAGGCAAATGGAGACAGAAAAACCTAATGGTGACCGGGGGGGAGACGTAATGGAAACAATTGGGGGCAAATGGAGAGAATAGGAGAAAATACATAGGGGGAGGCCAAATGGAGACTTAAGGGAGACATGGGTAGACCAAATGGAGACAAGGGGGCCAAATGGAGACAAGGGGGCCAAATGGAGACAGGGGGCGACCTAATGGAGACAAGGAACAAATGGAGAGAGGGAGAGACCAAATGGGGACAGGAAAATACCAAATAGAGACAAGGAGAGACCAAATTGAGACAAGGGGATACTAAATGGAGACAGAGAAATACCAAATGGAGACAGAGAGAGACAAAATGGAGACATGGAGAGACAGTGGGAGACAAAGAGTTAAAAAATCCGAGACAAACCGGACCATAGAGAGAGAAACAAAGAAAGAAGAAAAATTGATGTAATTTTCTTTTAATTCGAAACGACTGAAAACAAAAGGCGAAAAAAAAGATACCAAACGGATGATTCCGAATAACAAAAACAAATACCTCGAGCAAAAACAAAAATCCCTAACAGAGACCCGCAACAAAACCAAATTTATTTGTGAGGGGAGGGGGGGGGGTTCAAGCGACCTACCCACTTTATTATTATTCGCGCCAATTTCAGCATCATTGAAATGGCGCGAATCCCGTCTTACGGATTATTAGCGTTACCCGGACGAGCGCCACAATTCCGCTGACGCTAATTCTGATGGCTTGAAAGGGTCCTCACCCCATCACCCCCACCCCTAAGCCTTGCATGGGGTTATGGGATGGGAGGGGGACGAGGCTAATTGGGGTTGAAGGGATAAACACAACCCTATCAGAGCTCCTTTACATAATGGACGAGGCCGATCTATTTGCTGTGACGTCCTATACAAATGCGGGGATTTATGGCGCCATCGAGGGGCCAGTCAGGGGGGTGCCAAGGGCCCCAGAGGGCCCTGCGTTCGCACTCACACAGATGACCTCTTCCTCCTCCTCCATCGTCAATGAAGGTCCTTTAATGGGGTGGCTGCCATGCGTACATAATGCGTTCATATTAACTGCATCGTTTTAATAAAGCGGACTCCAACACACACACACACAAACATATATATATATATATATATATATATATATATATATATATATATATATATATATATATATATATATATATATATATATATATATATATATATATATATATATATATATATATATATATATATATATTGGTGTATATAGAGGAGAGGTAGGAAAAAGGGCAAGGAAAAAAAAGATTTCGTAGGTGAGTTGCGAACAGCTTCCCGCGTCACTGGACCACTGTTAGCGAACGCCGAATCCACTCAGCCATCCTGAGTCACAAAAAGGACTCATTCAAACGGAGCTTTTGAGCCGCTCACCTGCACTTCTGGTACACTACACTCGGGATTTGCAAAAGGCAAAAGTTCTGTTATATTCGGGGGTAGGGTGGGTATCTTTGGGGAGGTTTACAGGTGTGATAGAAAAAGTTCTACTTTTCCAAGAATCGAGACCTCTGCTCTCCTTGACGCGGGCCGCAACAAGTCCGACATCGTCAAGCGGCTCAATTCAGCCGGATGACCGTCCACAGAGTCACGGAGAGGCTCAAGAACGAGGAACACCTCCAAGATCGACCACTTTCAGGCAGAGCTCAAGTTGTCAAAAGTTTGCCAAAGAGAAAGGCCTTCAAAAGTGCTCTAAGTTTAAAATGCCAGCGCACATGAAGAACATCTCGGTGGCCACGATGTCTAAAGCCGTCTAGGAGGAGGGTGGCAGGAGCTTGAGTGAGGTGTATTAAAGGCTTTTGCTCACCGACCGTATGCGAGAACATCGTCGGGAGCGATGTCCTCTTCTTCTCAACAATTTAAGTGTCATGGAAATTGGATTCTCTTTTTTTCTGATAAAAAAGCCTTCACGGTCGATCCGGTCATCAAAGAGCAGAACGACCGCGTAGTGTGCTTTGGTCAGGTCGTCTCCGAGGTCCGTTACGTGTCCACGACCTCCCTGATGATGCTCGGCGTCGTGGCTTCGAATGGCGAGAAGATGCCGACGGTGTGGTTCGCGGTCGGTTACAGGTTCACCGCGGACGATTGATTATGAGAACATCTTCGCCAAGAAAGTCCTGACTTTGGTGAGAAAGATCACGAAGAATGCTGACTATATCTTTCAGCAGGACGGTGGCCCGACCCATCATTCTACGTGCAAGAGTGGTTGGGGACGAACATGAACTTCTGGTTGAATGGCTTTTGGTCGATACAGTCACCCGACCTCAATCCCTTCGACTACATCGTGTGGACGCATGTGGAGGACAAGGCTTGCAAGGTCCGCAACAGCAACGACGACGAGCTGAAGTCTTCCGCCAACATCGTGTGGGGCAGAATGAGGAAGGGCTTCGTCCGCAACGTGTGCGCGGCTCTTAGGTCTTGCCTGGAGCGCAGGTTCACCGCCCAGGGCAGTCACAACACATTTAAATGTCAAAACAATAAACCCGTCCATAATTGCATCAAAACTATCATTGTGTCCTTTGGTGAAAGCGTCCTAACGAGTGAAATAGGACGTTTGCGATACTATATATATATATATATATATATATATATATATATATATATATATATATATATATATATATATATATATATATATATATATATATATATATATACGTTTATTGATGACCAAATTGAAAAAATAACTCGTAAGTAGAAATAATGACACAAAAACACACTATGTAAGATGGAAAATGATTTCGAGCTCTTTCGTCATTATCACAAAATTCTTTGATAATAAAGACGAAAGCGCTTGGAATCAATTATCATTTTCTTTAGTGAGTTCCGGTCATATATATATATATATATATATATATGATCACTTCCAATGGAGCCTGACTCCTCCCCATTTCCTCCAATAGATTCCCCTTTCAACTCGATTATTCAATGAGGCCTTTGTAAATAAAAACGAAAGTGCTTGAAATGGAATATCCCCCCTCCCTTTGCGGAAGAATATAGGAATAATTTCGGAGATTTAGAAGTAGTTCCTTCATCATGTAACAATTATATACATGTAAATAGAAAAGCCAAGACAAACGAGGGTATCTCAATAAGAATCGTTGCGAAAGCGGCTTGTGAGAAAAGTGGTAAAATTAGTCGAAGTAAACATATATTAAGAACATAAGAACATAAGAAGACTGCAAAAGACCATTCATGGCCTACAATAATCTACATTATTGTGTGGTATCGAAGTACCAGACCGAAGTTTATCCATACGAAAGGCTGTAGAATGATGTCACCGGTCGTACCCCGAGCATGCCTTCTGGCTAGTGCCCAGAAGGAGAGGGGGGGCCATTTCAAAATCGACTACTCCCCCTCCAAGGGAGAAGCTTCTCCTCGATAAAAAATCGTGTTTTTTGTCCTTAACCTAACCTAAACTACCAAATTGAACCTAAAACTTACCTAACTACCTAACCAAACTCAACCTAAAACTTACCTAACCCAATTTAACCTAAAACTTGACCCAACCAGGAGCTAGATGCAACGTAGCATTGACAACGTCTCTTTTACCCAGTCACTGGAGAATAGGGACCTGGGGAGGGAGGGGGGGGCACAGTCCCTCCTGATTGCAAGAGCGCGTTTGACCAACTTTAAATTTATAGTCTAATAAAAATCATAGTAATAGTTGTTGGGGTAAGTGGGGTTGGCGTCTCTGACTCTCCCATTCATGATTCTTGCACCCTCCTACTTAAGTGCCCCTCCCCCCCTCTCAAATGTAGGGAGGGGAAGAGTTATTAATCAAGAGAAGAGGCAAGCCAGCGAGAGTGTATCCAGAGGCACCCCAACACAGAAGGGAGGGGCCCCAGCCCCTAATAATAATAATCATAATAATGGCGGGCGAGACCACACGAGAAGGGCCCAAACAGAAGCCGCCTCTTTCGTTACGGAGGGCGGCTGTGGGCGTCACATGTCCCTGGCAGCTCATAAGCGGGCGGCTGTGATTAATTCTCCCTCGTCCCTCCGTCCGCCGGATCCTCTGTTTGTCTATTATCAGTCTATCGATTGTCGAGGGTAATGCCATATGTTGAGATCTTTCCGCGGTCTTATTTGCCCGCGCCCAAGAATTAAAGCCCGCCATATTTACGTAAGAATTACCCTTTTCAAGTCACCGCATAAGGGCAGTTTTCACGTCCATGCACGGGGGTAGCTTCGAACAATGAGTTTCTTAGAGGCGGAGAATTTTGGGGGGCGGCACCCACCCTTGTTGCGTACAACGTAAGTTGGCTGCATTGCGTTGATATAAATCTTGGCAAAAGAAATGTTATGACAAACCAACCAGAGATCAACATGATAGATATTATAATTGACAACGAAGAAATTGAAATGATAAACAAATATATCTATCACCGGGAAAGGATCAAGGAATCCATCGCAAAATCGTTCTGGCCTAAAAAATATTTGGAACGGCAAACATCGTCTTTAAAAGCAAAATGCCCAAAAGAGCGTGAAAAGAAAAGTATTCAACCAATGCTTAATACCATCTGTGACCTAAGGAACAGAAACTTAAAAAATGACCAAAAACTTATATTGAGATCTTATAAGCCCACGAAACCATTATGATGGGAATCAATTGGCGCGACAGAAAATCAGCCACTTGGATCCGTGGACAAAACAAACCAGGATATTGTGGAAGCTCTAAGAAATCTTAAATGGAACTGAGCAAGCCATGTGAAAAGATTCCAAGACGATAGTTAGACAATAAAAATTACCGATTGGCCTCCAGTTGATAAAAGACGACCGAAAAACTCCCCAAAAGATAGAGAAATGATCTTCTAAATTATTCTAATAATTGGAAACAAATTGCACAAATCAACATAAATTCAGAAAGATGAGAAAGCGATAATCTCTACAGTGGAAGGTAAATGTCTGAAAAGATGATTTTGATGAAAGTTGTGTCAGAGTTGTCATTTCTTAAATTGGTAAAGACTTTGATGATTTAAATAAATTATAGTTTCTCTTCTCAGTGGACCAGCCTGCATGGTAGCATTATGTTAGCTGGATGGTCAGCTCGCTCAAATATTGCAAGGTTTCTTGTCATGAATAATAAGACCAAACTGTAAGCCCATGGAGATGTAGTTGTATCAAGGATTTACAGAGAGGAATGATTATATTTTGGAATGCCTCAAGTCACTGATGATAAAATTCGATATCTTCGTATTCGGATAACTTGTGGCTTATATTTTTGATGTCTAAAGTCACTGATGATAAAATTCGATATCTTCGTATTCGGATAACTTGTGGCTTATATTTTTTATGTCTAAAGTTACTGATGATAAAATTCGATATCTTCGTATTCGGGCAACTTGTGGCCTATATTTTTGATGCCTAATGTCACTGATGATAAAATTCGATATCTTCGTATTTGGATAACTTGTGGCCTATATTTTTGATGTCTAAAGTCACTGATGATAAAATTCGATATCTTCATATTCGGATAACTTGTGGCCTATATTTTTGATGCCTAATGTCACTGATGATAAAATTCGATATCTTCGTATTCGGATAACTTGTGGCTTATATTTTTGATGTCTAAAGTCACTGATGATAAAATTCGATATCTTCGTATTCGGGCAACTTGTGGCCTATATTTTTGATGCCTAATGTCACTGATGATAAAATTCGATATCTTCGTATTTGGATAACTTGTGGCCTATATTTTTGATGCCTAATGTCACTGATGATAAAATTCGATATCTTCGTATTCGGATGACTTGTGGCTTATATTTTTTAGGTCTAAAGTCACTGATGATAAAATTCAATATCTTCGTATTCGGGTAACTTGTGGCTTATATTTTTGATGCCTAAAGTCACTGATGATAAAATTCTATATCTGCTTATTTTGATAACTCGTGTAACATTAAAGCTAACTTAGCCTAAACCTAACTCTCCTTAATCAAAGCCAACCTAACCAAATCTAACCTAGTACTACCCAGCGTAACGTAACCCAGCTTAATCCAACGACCTAACTCTACTTAAAATACATCTAACCTAAACTAAACTAAGTTAACCCCAACCTAATTTTACTTTGAGTTAGGTTTAGGTCAATTTAACTGAGTCTAACTTAGATTGGATTAGATTAAGTAATGTATAAGTGTTGATTAAGTTTAGGTTAGGTTAAGGACAAAACTACCCGATTTTTTTATCGAAGACTGGGTTATCCCATGTGAGCATAATATTTCAGTCTCGGGGTTTGATAATCCTCTAAAGTTTATATAAACCATCGCTATTCGCCTTTCTATATGTTTACTCCTACTAATTTTACCACCTTTCTCGCAAGCCCCTTCGCAACCACTCCGGTTGAGATGCCCTCGCTGGTCGTCGTTTCACTATTTACATAATTATAACACGATTAAGGTATTCTTACATAACCTAACCTTACCCATTAGATGTCCCAATTATTTGCAAATATCTAATTAATTCCACCTGTACCTTTGACGGTAAATATTACCACACAAAAACACCTGTCTTCTCCCAGCTTCCAACACCAGGCAGCTCCACCTTTCATAACACCTTTACTCTTATACTCCCACCTAGCTACCAAGAAAACAGAAAATGGGAGAAACAAGGAAGGAAAATAAGTCAACTCAGGGTGCGTGGATAGTTCGTCGAACGAGCGATCTCATCGCATTAATGGCGGTAAATCCTTACAAATTAATGGGATTAGCAGGAGATTTGGGGAAGATGAGCGATGCTGTTAATCCTCTTATAACAGCGTCATTTCACACACGTCTCCACTTTTGAGAATCATCCCAACACAATAAATTACACCTCACCCATGTGTTCCCAGTACATAGATTCATGGCGAATGTACACAAGGTACACACATGTACACCATTAGTAAAGAGGTTAGCATGGCTTATTTATCATCAAACGGTGGTAGAATATCCCCCCGGTTAGATGGAATTGCTTGGAGCATATTGGAAGAAATTGGTGAAGTTGGCAAAATGGAAGATGCAGTTAGGACCTTGCAGTTTGACCAAATGGGGAGCGCAACTGTCTTGTACGTGCCATTGTTCCAGAAGAAAGGAAGGTCGATTTGCAAAGATGTACACAATAGGGGAAGGGAGTACAAAAGATGTACAATCGAAGAGGCCTTACAAAATATGTACACTCGGATTGGCATTACAAAATATTACAACTGTGAAAGAAGTACAAAAGACGTACAGTTGGATCGTTTGACAAAAGATGTACACTAGATGAGGAGTTACAAATGTACACTTGGAGAAGAAAATGCAAGATATGTACACTAGGGGGAAATGAGAACATAAGATGTACACATGAGGGGAAAGGAGGAACAAAAGATGTACCCTTGAAAGAACAGGGGTATAAAAAATACACGCTTCGACGGGTGGGGGGGGGGAAGCTGTACACTGAAGAAAGTTTCAAAAAAGTGTACATTTGAAGGCCAATGGACTCCAAGAGTGCCATACAAAACATCCGTATTATTATTATTATATTTATTATTATTATACCTGACAGGATGAAAGATGGGGTAGTGGCGCTTTTGCTACACCTTGGTTGAATGAAATATATTGTTCGTGGATGTGGCGAGCGTTCTTTTAACACAAGCATGCGCATCTATGTTCATGGGTTGGCTAAAGGAGAAAGGGATGTAAGAGTATGATTTACTTGTTCCTAGAGGTAAAGAATATGTTGCAGGGTGTAATTTATGTAATAGTTGTGATAGGAATGAGTTTGGGACTATTCGACCACATGATTACGTTGTGTTAGGTTAAATTGATCGATGTGTGGGTATGAAGGGGTGAAGAAGGTGCTAACGAAGGAAAAAAAATAAAGTGAAAGGCTGTTGGATGAGAGGGAAAAGGAGGGGGGTGAGCAGGAGAGATTAAAGGTGAATGTGAGGATGGAGCAAATGTGAAACTCATTTAATGAAGTGATAGTGAGTAGTTTTAAGAGGTGTGCGTAACTGGGCTCGAACTGTAAAAAGAATACAAAATGCTGAATGGTGGAATGACAATAGGAAACGTGTAGTGGTGAGAGAACGGGAAGTGTAATCCCAAATGCTTGCGTGTAGATGTGAATGTCAGGAAGATGAAGGTGAATGCATAGGAGAAGAAAAGAATAGGAAAACGAGCAGTTAAATAGTGTAAGAGAGAAATGAATGAAGAATGTGAATGGAAGATGAATGAAGATCCGGATCGGATCAGGAAGTTCTCCTGCGAGGAAGTGAGAAAGGTTAGAAAACAAGAGAAGTTGTATGAACATGGAGGATGAGAAAGGTGAGTAATGAAGTGACAAGTTGAGTGGTATAATGTATGGAAGATAAAGCGAAGAAGATTTTAAGGGTGTAAACACGGTGTTGTATGGTAGTATGGAAGTAAGAAGTATAGAAATACGTGCTGTCAGAGTTTGGAAAAATGATGGTGTGTGTGTGTTATAGAATGGATTTGGTGGTTGTATCGTAAGGCATTTTAAAGTGGAAGAACCTGAGGATTGGGTGAATGCTGTGTTAATACTATGGGCGTAAAAGTGGAGAAAGGTGAATGGACTAATTACATTGGAATAAGTTTGTTGAATGTAATAGGGAAAGTGTATGGAAGAATTATCATCAGGCGTTTATGAAGGATAATTGAAAGTAAGGTGAGGTCGAAGCTGGTAGGTGGCGTGTGGATCGAGTATTCGCACTAAGCTAAAAAAAACAACGGATGTAGTGTATGTTGGGATCATAGTCCTAGAGGAAGCGTAGGTTCGTTTAGATCAAGGGTCCCCGACCTGCAGAATACCGCGGGACGCATCGACAAGTCTAAGAAGGCCCGCGGGCCGTACCAATAAAAAAAACAACAAAAAACCCCAACATATTATAAGACAAGAAGACTAAACTCGTATCAAAATATACTTAACCTAACCTCTTAACCTGAATTAACCAATTAATCTAACCTAACCTAACCTAACCTAACCTAACCATAACTTAATCTATTCTAAAACCCACTATTGAGATAAAAAGATTTTTCAACACACGTTTGGAATGATGGAGGGTGGCGCCGATGACCCACGCAATGTTAATTCTGACGTGGCCCGTGGGTCGTGGGTCGGAGACCCCTGGTTTAGATAGTGAAGCAGTAGGTATGACAGGTGCTAACAATGTGTGGCGGGGAAAACTGTTGGTGGTAACAAATCCATTTATAATAGAATTAATGGTTGCCTTCGGATGAAAGATGGCCAGAGTGAGTGGTTTACTATGAATACTATACATTTTTTAAGGGGGGGGGGGTAAAGTGTGTGGTGGTATAATGACAGCATTTAATATCTCACTAAATTGAAGTACTGAGAGAAAGACAAATGAGAATAAGGAAAAAGGGTGTAAGATTTATATGGAATGGTAATGGATAGGTTCTGACTATATTGGCGTATTGCAATTACCTGTTATGAGTGGGTGAGAGTGAGAGTGAAAGTGAGAGAGATTTGACAGTGTCGATCTACGTGATTGGCATCGAAAGAGGAGGAGGTGGGGCTTAAGAGTAACTGAAGGGAAGAGTAAGGTGAGGGTGTTCGGGGATGGAGTGAAGTGTTACCATTTGAAAAGGTGCAATATTTTAAGTATCTGCACAGTATGTATCGTGATGGTTGTACAGGTTGCGAGTACAGGGTGAGGAATAGTAAGAAAGCGTCAGGGGGTCATCTGAGCGCCGGAAGATGCTGGAGGTATGAGTGTGTAATGTTGAGAAGCTGCATGAGAGTGTGGCGCCATGTCGAAGTGAATCTGTGTTATGAACTGTGAAGGTGTAGAGTGAGAGTGGTGTTAAGGGGCAATTTTAAAGCGATGTTTGGTGCGCGACTGTCTGAGAGGTAATGGTGTGAAAAAAGGAGTGGAAGAAGTTGTGGCAGTGTTCTGAGGTGGTATGGGTAGGTAGGATGTATGGGTGGAAATAATCTTGTGAGGTGAATTACGAGAATGTGAGGGTGTGTGGAAGGATTAATAAATCCTGTAGAAGTGAGGGGTAGAATGAATGGCTGAGAAAGTGGATGGTATTGTGTATGGTAGAGGTGTGGAAGTAGGTGAGGCTGAGAGGGGTGCTTGGGCCCTTACTGGAGGATATTATTATTATTACTACTATTATTATTTTATGTCATTATTATTATAATTTTATCTGTTATTATTATTATTATTCGAGGATATTAGTTGGCATTGATGCGCGCCGATCACACTCTACTACTACTAATAATAATTCAACCCGGTCGGTACTCGTACCATAGTACGAGTACCGATTGGGGGGAATTATTATTATTATTATTAGTAGTAGTATCATTAGCCCCTTTGCCGCAGACTGTGATCGGCGCGCATCAATGCCAACTATTATCCTCGAATAATAATAATAATAACATAAAAATTACCACAAAATTGTCAATCCGCTCTCCCTGTACGTGTGCTCGTATACGTACATGTATATATATTATTGTAGTCCCAGGCCGAGGCAAAGAGGTAGACTCAATAAGGGCTAACAGACACCCCCGAATGAGGGGGGGATGGCAGAGCGACCGGGAGCAGACAAGGAGTCGAATTTTACTGTAAAGCGCGATTTCGTCACGCGGTCTCATTTTCCCGCCAAATCTCCCCCCTCCCCCCCCCAAAAAAAAATTACCTCCTCAATTAAACGGTCATTCCCACCCTTTTCACACGCACACATACACGCGCACACATATATACCCTATATGGTATCTATTGAGAAACGAATACTAGGATTATTTTTTTAAAATTTTAGTTATGAAATTATGTAACTAAGTTAAAGCTTACTCGAATTGTGGTCCTAATCTCCGAATTAAGGGTCGCATCCTTAAGGGAAAATCACCCCTTTCGCTCCGAAGCCAAGATGGCGGCGGTCGCTTCTGAAAGACCAAATACTCCGTACATTCTCTTTACTCCAATAAACATTTAGGTCCACATCTGTGTGTACATATTGGGCACACACACAGTTTGACAGTATTCATATAGTACCCATTGACAGGGACTAATGCCATTATGTTCAACACACACATACACACACACACTATCGTACACATAGATGAGAGAGCTTCTACCTTCCATTATTATTATTATTGGTATTATTATTATTACTACTATTTTTATTATAATTATTATTATTATAGTGACCTTAATTCACAGGGTCCATACCCCTCCTGATTATATTTGCATTTCGTTTTAGAAGGGGAAGGGACGTGTGTATGTGTGTGCACGCGTGTATGTTAAAGAGGGAAAGAACGAATAAGGATGGGAGAAACCCAATTTTTGTTCCTTTTGCATTAAAAGGAAATCTACATAATAATAGAGCTTAAAAGGCGGTTTCCTTTGTGTGTATTGATGTATAGGTCCCTTAAAATACTTACATAAGCGTACACGGAGGTACTGAGCTATTATAGCGCAAGGGTAAATTCCCAATGTCGTGTAGGGCTTGCCTTTGCCGATTGTACATAAGCATTTGCTCGTGGTTGCATTGCCATTCTAATCCCAACTGCGCTATCCCTTACACGACATACAATCAGACATACATTCATACAATTTGGGAGTAAACTTGATTGACTGTATAGGGATCTTTGGGGGTAAGAGCCCCATTAGAGAGAATGGGGAATCTCGGGGGCTCGAATAAGCGTCCACGAGGGATTAATTCGGGCGAAAAGGACACACCCGGGCCAAGATTATCCTAAGTAAATAGTTACCCTCACCAGAAGTGGCAGATGGAGGGATCCCACATCGAAAACCTCCTTGGCTTATCCCCTCCCCCCCCTACTTTCTTCCCTCTCTCATAATTGGCTGTTGTGCCTTCAGTGTTGGCTGCCAGAAAAGATGGTAAAATTAAAAATAACTCTCCTTTGCAAATAGTCTTTAGCCCACCAGGAAAAAATATGGCTGCAGAATTGCCTCTTCCAATTTAACCCCGTGGTCTTCAGACGTTATGTCGATGACTGTTTCATTATTTCCAAGTACAAGAGTCATTTTCCTTGATTTTTAAACTATATTAATAAACAACACCTCAAAATCAGGTTTTCAAAGGAAACTGACAATACTATTGCATTTTTGGACAATAATGACACTAGAGTTGAGTCAATTTTTAATACTTTATAGAAAACTAACAACAAAATTAGGAACCCATTTCTTTACTAGTACTCCTCATTAATTTAGTTAGTATTAAGAGTTGAATATTCAGAGCTTATCAATTTTTTTTCAATTTCTGGTTTATTGAAAAATGAAGTTCAATATGGAAGAAGTTTCTTTAATTTTAATTACTACCCTGAAAATTTGTTTGATTAAACCATATCAAAGTTTTTATCCCAAATATTTTCTAAAAACCCATTAGCAACATTTAAAAAACAAAACTTTTATTTAAAAATACATTTATCAAGAATATCTAACCATCAAATTTAAAAAAAAACTACTTGATGCCCTTAAAATTTACTTTCCACGATATTAATTTGTTTGAATAAACTCTAACTCTCCTTACCAGTGGTTCTTAACCTTTGATCTACCATAACCCTTCTAGGAATTGGTCCTTTCTCCCACGCCCTCCTTGCCTCAAAATAACATTCATAAACATCTCACTATTAACCCATGCCCTCGTTAAGAAAATAACAAATACAATTAAAGAAATTTCTGTTTTTCTCCAAGGAATAGCACCTGCTTGGAAAATTAATGACGGACCCCTAGGGGTGCGTGGCCCTCAGGTTAATAACCACTGCCTTTTTACTTTATTTTCGGTTACAAAGTCTTCTGAGATACTAGCGATCATGTTTCATCTAATTCATGACGCCACTTATAAATATGTTGAATCTCTCGCATGCATTATCAAGCTAGAAAGAGTGTTACACAAAATAAAATGTATGATTCCAAGCAAGTTAGTCTATATCAAGGCTTAATTCAGCTTCTCTCATATGAGGTAACGTAATTTTTTTCTGGAACTACGTTTTTATTACCCTATATGATAACAAATAGCCGCAAACGTACATATACGCACACGATTACAAAGATGGGTAGACAGATACGCTAGTAGATACCGATATTCCCTGGGGAATATGCACGCAGGTGGCGGACGGAGGACGGGGGGGTGAACTCGCCCGCTGATTGGAAACCCAATTTGTTCTGGGAGAGGTCCGTTTTGACATCACCCAGCAGAACCAGGAGACTGAGTATCAAATTTATTTAATATAATTTAATCCGATTTAATTTGCTTTTTTAAATTAGCTGTGTATGATTTAATTAAATTTAATATAATTTAATTTAATTTTAGATTTTATTTATAGCTGAATTCTAGATTTAATGTAATTCAATTTACAAAATTTTAGGTATTCTGACGTTTCGTCAAACGCTACTTGACATCTTCAGAAAAACTGAAATTATTTGGTATCCACTCGTTTTAATAGGCAGCAGAGTAGGGGGTAATGGAAAAAGAGGGGGGTAGGCCTTATATATATAAAGTACATAATTTTCAAATTATTCAATTATGTAAAGTATATTTTGTGTATTAATTCGTTTTTTTTTATCTTCAAATCTGATTGATTTTACTTTATTAGAATCGGTTCTGTGATTTTCAAGTTTTGTTCGTTTTGGAATCTGTAAATTACTGAAAATCTTTTAAGGATATTTTTTGTTTTTGTTTTAATTTTATGAATTCTTTCAAGGTGATCTTGAATTTTGGTTAGTTTAAAGCGCTATTGAACGGCCCTAGTTTTGATGGTGTTCCTGGTATAACCGATATAAGAAGTTGTACAATTTTTTTCATTACTTTTAAAAATTGGTATCCCACGAAACTCCTTTTCGCTCCTTTTTCTAATTTTACTGTACTATTTTTATTTCTTTGTAGTAACACTCGATCTTATTTTGTGTATTATCGCTTTTAGTTCGGACATGTTCTTCTATTGTTTTTCTTACTAATGACTCTTCTTTTCCATTTTGTTGTTTTTTGTTCAAAAATTAAGATGATTCGTTTTCTTGAACCTTTTCTTTTTCTTAGTCTTTTTTGTATAGCGATTTAATAGTTTAATAGGTCCTGTTTTTGATAATTTATTGTGGGAAGTCGGATTTAATTAGTTTTTTTTATATATTTTTTATTTCTTCATTAAATAAAGTCCAGATTGAAGTTTTTGTAGGCGCAGTGATTTAGTGTTTTTAGTATGTCTAATTTGTATTTTTATGGAGAGGAGGAAGTGAAGTTCTTGTAAACTTATTTGAATGCTTCTTTCGTGAATAATCCTCCATTATCTTTCCCGTTATTTTCTATTTTATATAAAGTTTAATGTCGAAGAAATGGAAAGTTTTGTGGGTGTTAGAGGTGGGGGTAGCTCACATTCTTCGAGATGACAGCTGCTTATTTTTAGGTCTGGAAAGTCTTTTCTTCCGAAACAGCTAAGCCCGGCGAGAGGCATCTCAAGTTTGCAATATTATTTGTTAAATAGTGTGAGAAGGAAAATGACACCAGTTTAATTCAACAGAGACTCATTCAACGGTGAAAAAAGAAATGAGGGCGAAAACAAAGAGGAAAACAGAAAAGACAACAAGAAAAAGATACAAGAAAGAAAACGAAGCATTAAACAAATCTAGGTAGAAAAAAAAATCTCGCCATAGCCAAATTCATCAATTCTCGATCCGAGGCGAGGAAGAGAATTATCGATAATTAAAGAATAAAAGAATATATCCGGGTTAAAACCGATGATACACAAAATAAGATCGAGAGTTATAAAAAAAATAAAATTAGCAAGTAAATTTTCAATAAGAAAAGTAAGGAAAAATGAGTCAAGTGTTATACGAATTTAAAAGTAATGAAGAAAATTTACAAACACCATCAAAACCGGCGCCTGCATTAAACCGACCAAAAATCAAGATCATCTTGAAAATATTCCTAAAACCAAAGCAAAAACTAAAATATCTAAAAAGAATTTACAGATTCCAAAACGAACAAAACTTGAAAATCACAGAGCCAATTCTATTGAAGCAAAATAAACCAGATTTGAAGATAAATAAACCCGAATTTATACACGAATTATACATCACATAATTGAATAATTTAAAAAATCTGTAATTTAAATATATGCTCCCCCTTATTTTCCCATTAAATCCTATTCTCCTGAATATATAAAACGAGTGGGTACCAATTAATTTAAGTTACTCTGAAGATGTCAAATAGCGTTTGACGAAACGTCAGAATAAAATGTCTTTTCCTCTCGAAAATCATCGATGAAGAAATTGAACTTTAATGCGAAAAAGAGATTTTTTAAATTGGTAGTAATATCTAAAAGTTCCAAAACGTGCTTTATCAGCACCTTTACTCAACAGTTGAGGACCAATATAGGGATGATAACTATATTTTTCAGCATGATGCTGCACCTTGTCACAAAACAAAACAAAAGTTCTTGGCTGAAAATAACATCGAACTTTTGGGACATATTTATAAAATATTAAGTAATAAATCATTAATAATAATATTACCCAACATGTCTCCGTATATATATATATATATATATATATATATATATATATATATATATATATATATATATATATATATATATATATATATATATATATATTCTTCTGTGAGTTATCACATCAGCAATGGCTGCAAAGTTGATCCCTCAATGACCGATTTAATTTCTTTTTTGCCTGACTTCTTCAACCACCTTTTTAAAAGTTATTTTTGTCTAAACTAAAAATAAAAGAAATTAAGGCTGAAAAAGTAGCTAATTCCTTTACGTCATCCCGTGTTTTAATTTCGTTCTTTATATTTACAGTGTTCATCAAAATTTCCAACAGGTTTGAGTCTGTAACTATAAATGATTTCAAGATTTATTTTCAATAAACTAAAGCAGCTTACAATACTATGGAAAACTACGCTGTGCGTAGTAACCATATACAGTTATTATAGCAATAAGAAGCCACGTTCACACACCCATCGGTCACCCTTTGGGGAGCTCTTCAGTCACAGTCACTGGGCGTGGATGAAGGACCGTCCCCCACTGTGAAGGTGACTACTCGTTGCTATGGTAACCGCTTATCAGTTATTATAGAGATCTAAATTTAACTTGGAGAATTCTTGACTTCAAGAAAACTTTTTATATTATCTTGAATATTGCTAAGCGTCTTTATGGTTATATCACATCTTCAGAGCCTTCAAATTTTGTAAAGTCACAGGTTCCAATAAAAAGGGTGTCCCCCCAAAAAGTTATTATGCCATGGGAAATAAATAGTCTCGCCAGGAGCACAGTGAAATGCAACTCTTATGGTGTCTACAAAAACTTCAGTTTAGTAACTTTTCGGACACCCTGTATATGAAAAAGGGACCAGATCTTTTAATGGTTTTCAAACTGGATCTCTTGTAGATCCCTTAAAAGTGCAGTTTCTTCACTCTGATCCTGGCGGTACTATTTATTTCGAGTGCATAGTAACTTCTCGGACACCCTGTATATAGCTAATTGGAGAGGGTGGGGTATATTTTTTGTATATAAGAATATATAATTCTTTAATATGGAAACAGGTTTCGGAAGTGACTGAGGAAGGAAGCCAGTCACTTCGAAACCTGTCTCCTAAGTAAAGAATTACCCACAACAGTTTATTTTGGGAAGGTAATTTCTTGAACAGTTTATTTATTTTTTTCTTTTTCTTTTTAGTAGTTCAAATGTGACTTTGTATGTTATCGTAATTTTATTAAAAAAAAATTAACATAATAAAGAAAAAGGATTGGAAAAAAGAGAATATTCAGAGATTTTCGCAAATTATTAAAATTTAAGGCAGTGAATGAAGATGCTTTCATCAAAGTTCTTTCTAAGAGTTCAGAAAAAAAGATCATCGAATGTTTTGGAATTAAAAAGAAATTTACAAATCATGAAGTTCAGAAAATGTATTAAAATTCAGAAAATGTATTAAAATTAAGCATGGCTGTTTTTTGTGTTGTTTTTTTTATATATATATAAGAGCAAATTTAGATGAAAAAAAGAGCTCTGAAGATAGTTTTTTCCATATATCAAAATAATTCCCATAAAAGTTTTTCTCTTTCGTTTAGGCCCAGAAAATAACCAGGGATCCGAAAAACCCTAGACACGAGTAAATTATTAGGAAATAATATGTAATGGAAATATTTTAACTTTTTATACCAAAACCCCATTGCTAGAGCCAGATAGGCTGCAGGACACAAACCGAAGGTCTGCCTGCGAAGCGCAAGCTCCTCCTGTAAGCAGTGGTGAAGCCGATCCTCTTGTATCTAAAATTTGATCCCATACAGGTAATCTTAAGCGATACATATCGGTTTCTTATAAAATCTTTGTGACGGATCTTACCATTTAGAGTGATCTAATATTTGTTTGAGGGGTAAAAATACTGTACAGTTGACACAATTAGTCATGTCACACCTTACATTATCTTTCGTTCAGAGAGTGATAATGTATTATGTGATGAAAGTGGGGGTGTTTGGGGGGTAATTTAACTATAATTAAATTGAATATGAAATAAAAGAAATTTAATGATTTTTTAAACATTTTATTCAAGAATTTCAGCGATGGAAAAATGAAGGTCAGATCTACTTCCATAATTCCATTACTTCACCCTACACAACTATCTCTCATCTTTACCCCCTAACTTCTTTGTATCATCCATTCTCTTCCATTACATTCCTCTATCACTTCTTTCCTAAAAATAATAAAAACGCTCATAGGATTATTTTATTCTCCGATGAAAACCTCCTGGGCGATGAAAGCTCGGTCATCCTCGGCCCTCTCTTGCACTACAAATCCCTCATCTACACATTCACTAACTCCACCCCGCCCCTCTCAATACACCCTTGGTGGGACATCGCTCCAGGCGGGGAAAATACACCCAGGCGTAACCTAATATTTGCTCCCCCACAACGTCCTGAATACGCAGCTGGGACCCGGAATAGAGTGAATATGTAGGAGTGTGTAAGTAATAAACCTGCACATGTGTACATGTGTGTAAGTAATAAAACTAAATATGCATAGGTGTGTGTAAGTAATAAACCTGCAGTATGTGTAGGTGTATGTAAGTAAAAACCCTACACCATATCTAAGTATGTGTAAGTAATAAACCTACACCATGAACACCGTCGGATCGAACCCTGTCATGATCCCAGTAGTAAGACAGGGTGGGACCATCCTCACCACCACCACTGAGGCAAAGAGGAAAACGCGTACACACATACGCACACAACAACCAAACCCAATCAACACACTTACACATTTCCCTGGTGATGGTGTGGCCGCTCGATCCAAGGCCTTTTAATATCAATATTCACCCTCTTCACCTCTCGCTTCCGCGCAATTTACATCTCTTTCACACACACCCCTCCCACACACAGTCTATCTACACAGAGCAGCGATAGATATGTACTGGGGGGCGGGGGTCATACAGAACTGTATAGTAAGCGGGTTTACGTGTGTGTGTGTGAATGGAGGGGTGTAGGTGTACGGATATGCTGACGGCAAATAAGAGGCCTCGGCCCAAGAAATTGACCCGAAGGCAAACAGAAGAAGCACCAACACAAATCATTACACCCCAGCCAAGACGACGCAGCTGCACATTATGCACCCCCCTCTTCGGGGGGCAGGGGCTAGGGGGGTCCGTGTATGTAGGAGGGATTTGAGGTCACGGGTGATTTGTGTGTATGTAAGGTCACATGGTTGTTTATGTAGATCACTGAGGTGGCTGGGATGTAGGTGTATGAGAAGTCACACACTCCATGTAGGTTTGTGAGCTTGTAGGTCATTTTATAGGTGTATGTGGGCTTGTGTAGGTTATATGCGTGTGCGTAATATATATGGGTACGAAAATCATCTGTATGTGTGTATGTAGGGGCAGTATCACTGTATATGAGGGTGCGTGTGGTATCTTGATGCATAGTATGTTCGTGTGTACGGTTCTTTGAGCTCCTGTATGTAAGGGACGATCATGTATGTATATATATGTGTCCTAAAGACCCATGTATGTGTTATATGTGTAATTAGGGTGTACATGAAGGGCATTGGCAGTCCGTGTGCGCGTTTGTGATCGAAAAATCCTGGGTTTGAGTCCACCTACTAGACCTCAACGGGCAAAAGGACCCAGGAGTCGAACCGTCCCTAGTACGGTAAAGAGGGGGGTGGGTATTCCCCCCATGTTTTAGGGTCACATAAACTCCCCGTTATGTCCATTTCGAGGCAGCACCAAATGCACACACCTAAATTTCTTCTTCGGAGTAAATTGACCTAAGTACGCACACGCAATAACGCACGCTTATACACACTCCCCTGCACGAATAATGCACGTAACTCAAATTACCTCGGGTTTGAATTATCCCTGTTTATTCACCACCCTGTTTGTCTCTCTTCTGGGTAAAAGAGCCATCGTTATTCACACAATCATGTAGGGCTGCGGTCCTCAAGGGCACCGTGTGGGTTCGCTTCTAACTGCTATAATGGAAGAACACTCCATCAACTACAGGCCTTTGATCATACAGCCCCCCTCATACATATGCATAAGTATACATTGCAGATACATGTGTGTAGACATTCACACACGAGACAATTCGTGCTTAGCCAAAATGTGTATCTTTAAATTGTGTCTTTTTTAAGGGGTGGGGGTGCAATGGAGGCGACACGATGCCGTATATTGGATTGCACGATAGAAGTACGATAATAGAGATGAGGGAGATGAGAGTGGGCTAGATAGAGGCCGGATAGGTGCGGGATGGAGCCTCCGATAATGAAGAGATTGCTTTATCGGCGTCTCATCTATTTAGCGAAGAGAGAGAGAGTAACAACAAGGAAAAGGAAACAAGGAAAAAAGGTACGCTAAGAGACCTTACGGTCCATTCAAGGAGGGTACATTTGGACTAGCAATCGAGCGGGCACATGGCTGCTCAATTGTTTCGCGTCCCTAAACGGCCACTTTTCAAGACTTTGTCTAGTCTTGACTTGAACTGGTCAACAGATTTACTGTTGACAACTTCCACTGGAAGTGCGTTCCACTTACCGCAGATACTGTAAGTGAAAAAATTTCCACAAAGATTGCGGTTGTAACGCTTCAGTTCAAGTTTGAAGCCGTGATTGCGCGTTCTGTTCTCACTCAGTGTGAAAATATCCCGGTAGTCAACATTTTCGAACCCTCGAAGTATTTTGAAAACTTCGATGAGCTGACCACGCAGTCTACGGGTTTCCAGCGAGAACAGATTTAATTCCCTTAGTCTATCCTCATAACTTTTATGTCGGATAGAGGGAATCAGCTTGGTTGCCCTGGCTTGTACGCGTTCCAACCTTGCGATATCCTTTCGAAACAAAGGACTCCAAAATTGTACGGCGTACTCCAGGTGCGGCCGAACGAGGGAGTTGTACAGACAAAGTTACTATCTCCTTGTTACGGTATCCAAACTGGCGCTTTATGTAGCCTAACATCCTTTGGGCTTTCTTCTCTGCCTCGATGCACTGTTTCGAGAACTTAAGGTCGCTAGTGATAGTTACCCTTACACCCAAGTCCTTCTCAATGTCACTCGATTCAAGAGCAGTGCCCTTAAGGATATACGAAGATTGGGGGTTTCTGTGGCCGATATGCATCACTTTGCATTTGTTCACGTTAAAAGGCATTTGCCATGTGTCCGACCACTCCCCAATCTTCCCAAGATCATCTTGAAGGCAGGCAGTATTTCCTTCCTTTGCGACGTTCATACAAAGCTTGGTATCGTCGGCAAATTTAGAAATCTTGGCAACCATGTCACCGTCCATGTCATTGACGTAGATGATGAATAGTAGTGATCCCAGGACAGAACATTGAGGCATCCCGCTAGTAACGGGCAACCACTCAGAGAGAGAGAGAGAGAGAGAGAGAGAGAGAGAGAGGTAACAAGGAGGTTACAAGGAAAGAAGGTACCCTAGGAGACCTTACGGTCCATTCAAAGAGGGTACCTTGGGACTAGCAATCGAGCGGGCACATGGCTGCTCAATTGTTTTGCGTCCCTAAACGGCCACTTTTCAAGACTTTGTCTAGTCTTGACTTGAACTGGTCAACAGATTCACTGTTGACAACTTCCACTGGAAGTGCGTTCCACTTACCGCAGATACTGTAGGTGAAAAAGTTTCCACACAGATTGCGGTTGTAACGCTTCAGTTCAAGTTTGAAGCCGTGATTGCGCGTTCTGTTCTCACTCAGTGTGAAAATATCCCGGTAGTCAACATTGTCGAACCCTCGAAGTATTTTGAAAACTTCGATGAGCTGACCACGCAGTCTACGGGTTTCCAACGAGAACAGATCTAATTCCCTTAGTCTATCCTCATAACTTTTATGTCGGATAGAGGGAATCAGTTTGGTTGCCCTGGCTTGTACGCGTTCCAACCTTGCGATGTCCTTTCGAAACGAAGGACTCCAAAATTGTACGGCATACTCCAGGTGCGGCCGAACTAGGGAGTTGTACAGACAAAGTACTATCTCCCTGTTACGGTATCCAAACTGGCGCTTTATGTAGCCTAACATCCTTTGGGCTTTCTTCTCTGCCTCGATGCACTGTTTCGAGAACTTGAGGTCGCTAGTGACAGTAACACCCAAGTCCTTCTCAGTGTCACTCGATTCGAGAGCAGTGCCCTTAAGGATATAATGAGATTGGGGATTTCTGTGGCCGATATGCATTACTTTGCACTTGTTCACGTTGAACGGCATTTGCCACGTGTCCGACCACTCCCCAATCTTCCCAAGGTCTTCCTGCAGGCGGGCAGTATTTCCATCCTTTGCAACGTTCATACAAAGCTTGGTATCGTCGGCAAATTTGGAAATCTTCGCAACCATGTCACCGTCCATGTCGTTGACGTAGATGATGAATAGTAGTGGTCCCAGGACAGAACCTTGAGGCACTCCGCTAGTAACGGGCACCCACTCAGAAGCCTGAGAGAGAGAGAGAGAGAGAGAGAGAGAGAGAGAGAGAGAGAGAGAAAAAAAAACCCCTAAAATATATAGTTAGTTATAGAAGAAGATATATAAAAATAAATTTTCTGCACTTCACCATTTGTAATTCTTTGGGTTTTAAAAATTCACTAAAGTTCGATACTTATATTTATTTCTGAACTTCACCATTTTGTTTTTTTGATATTATAAAAGAATTATTAGAAATAACTTTGATAAAAAAACATGAGTCATAACCAAACTAAGATGAAAATATTATTTATATAGTCAAAAAATTCCCTTTCTTAAATTATAGAGTTAGTGATGATATATATATATATATATATATATATATATATATATATATATATATATATATATATATATATATATATATATATATATATAAAATATCGGCCGCATTGCATTATATCCCGCCTACGTTGCCTCCTTTATGAAAACAATATAAAATAGTAAATTTGCAGTGAACGTTTCTGATGTATGGGCTGGCTATCTCTCCATCTACGCAGAATCTCTAACACAAACGCACACACATACACACGCAGCAAACAGTGATTTGGTCAAGATGCTCGGATGACCCTGGTGGTTAGATAAGTCCTGATCCGGTGCCCCAGTTACAGGGGTGCTCTACAATTTTGAACTTCATAAGCAACCTAAAAATCCAGCTCCTCTGAGTGTTCAGACCCATGACATGTTTATAGCCCGTCTTGGGAAAGGAGCAATTTATGGACTGGTATATTTTTATTGTAACAAAAGACCTTCTTCTCCTTCAGGCTAGAAATATAGACACCAGGCAGAAGACATTTATTCACCCTCTTGAGTGGGGGAGCAATGTATGAAGAGAAGCGGAACCTAACATAACCTATAACATTTTCCTTGCACAAATATACCTTGCCGCTAATATATATATATTTATATATATATATATATATATATATATATATATATATATATATATATATATTTATATATATATATATATATATATATATATATATATATATATATATATATATATATATATATATATATATATATATATATATATATATATGCAAAAAATCCCACAGGAAAATGAAAGGCGGATTCCAAGTACTTTCGAACTTGTTCAGTTTATTAACAAAGAATAACGAAAACTTTACAAAGGTGGTATATATATGTGAAACAGAAGAGCAATACCACCTTTGTAAATTTTTGCATTATTACTTGGAATCCGCTTTCATTTTCCTGTGGGACTTTGTGCATTTATTGCTCTACTTACGCGCTAGTTTGTGAGTTTCTCATATATATATATATATATATATATATATATATATATATATATATATATATATATATATATATATATATATATATATATATATATATATGAAATGTAAAACTCACAAAGTATCACGTGAGGGTAGCAAATGAATGCAATGTCCCGCAGGAAAAATGAAATGGTGTTTCCGAGTACTTATTTATAATTTAAATATTTATATATATATATATATATATATATATATATATATATATATATATATATATATATATATATATATATATATATATATGATTTTATTAGGAAGTCTATTAAGAAAAATTAAGTATATGCAAATTTATACATAGTTCTATACATTTTTCAGAACATTTTTAAACACTTCATCATTCATTATAAAGGAATTTTCCTTGCTTATAATGTGAACGAATAATATTGAGAATTTTAGCCTGTTTCAAAATGCTTCCCCCTTTTTCTTAAAGGAACTAACTTTTTTGGCACAAAGATAAGGAATATTTGGGCGATTTGCTACGATATTTCCAGACCCATAATTAGCAATTGGAGGCGACTTAATGAGCATTTTTCGCTCTTTTTTAACGAGGTTGGCGCCAAAAAATTAGCACTCTTTGCATCTTAATATAAAGGAAAGAGAAAGAAAACGTTATTTCGAGCCATTTTGTGTCGAATTAAGTTTGTCTTGCGCGGGGCGTTAGAACTTAGAACGGCTCTTTACGGTCGTAGGAAAGTAAGTTAACGGCGAATCGGGGCTGTGAACGTCGGGATGCGATGCTTCGAGACAAAGGGAGAGATTTTCCCACCTCAAAAGAGAGGTAGAAACAGCCCAAAAGGGATGTTAAACTACAAACTGAATCTAAATGGCTGATTGTTAATTTCTTTGGCCTAGCAAGTTGAGAAAGTCATATGTAGTCGGTATAATGGTATTTCTCACCAACCATTGCGCTGATAAATGTTACTATTCAATAGTTGCTACAAGTCGATACTTTGTGGCTCTGGGGTCTTTTTTTTTTAGCTTTTTAAAACTCTCTCGATCAGTAAACAATAAACAATATTAAGTTAATATTTCAAAAACCCTATTCGCTTAAAAGCAAATGTGCTCATTTTGGCGAATCCATCTTTATAGAATTTATTGAGAAATCGATATTATTATTATAATAACAGTTTGAATTTTCAATATTTTTCTCTTCCTTGCGATGACTTCATAATAGAAAGGTAGTTTTGCAAAACATTACATAGTGACGTCACATTGTCTACATAATTTTGCCCGAGCTTACCTCTTTCCATCTTTTACCCATTCGTCTTTGTTTTAGATTGGACAATTTTACGTTAAAAACGAACAAACCCTAAAAAAAACTTACCTAACCTTCTTCACTTCCAAACAGGTGGAAATCACCAAATAAAACCAACACACCTAACCTAACCTAACCTAAATACCCGTCAACTTTCCTCAGAGAGAAAGTAATTCAACCCAAGGAACGCCGAGTACCCCTTTACTATAGCAATAAAATGTGTCAATAATAATATTGCAACGAATATTCCCTTTAATTAAATAAGAATGATGCGATGTATATTAACTGAATACTCTTTGTTGATTTTTATACATGTGCTGATGCATTTGAGAGACCTTGCGACACATTTTGTGTCTAACCGTCTCACCGCATTAAATAAACAGATTAGTTTAGGAGAGAATCATCGATCACTGAGTCGTTGCTTACAAATACCTTGGAAGACTCCCATTTGTAGACCTTCGAAGAGTAGTGTAGGATTTGAGAGACTCACCTTCACTTGCGATTCGGTCATGCCCAGGGCATACGCTAACTTTGCCCTCTCCGGCCCAGCCAAGTACTTGGTTTGCTCGAAGGTCTTTTCCAAAGCGAAGATCTGCTGCCCGCTGAACGTGGGTCTGGTGTGCTTCTTTTTGCCATCTTTGTCAAGGGACATGGATGGGAACCCTGAGAAAGAAGACTCACGTGAGAAGGGCTACGAGTGGAATCAAACAAGTTCAAGTCGCGTGCTCTCAATTATTCGGACTTACGACCTAACGACCTTTAAAGCTTTCAACAAGTGCGGCAATCCGATCTATAATTAGTTTTCTTGTAATAATTACTGGACTAACCTTGGGAGGACCTTGACAATTATATCATTCGAAAGAGAATGTAAAACAACATAAGGGTTTCAAATTTTGTTAGAATCAGCCGAATAGTTACGATGTTATTGCCAAATAATTCGAGGACTAACCTAGGGAGGACCTTGATAACTTCATCATTTGAAAGAGAATGTAAAACAACATAAGGGTTTCAAATTTCGTTAGAATCGAACGAATAGTTACGATGTTATTGCCAAATAATTTCCGACTAACCTTTGGAGGACCTTGGAAATTATATAATTCGAAAGAGAATGTAAAACAACTTAAGGGTTTCAAACTTCGTTAGAATCAGCCGAATAGTTACAATGTTATTGCCCCCCAAAATCCCACATTGAAAAGAAAACTGGTTACCATCTGAGCGATCGACCTACGAACCCACATACTAACTTATAGAATCGCGTACACGCTACTTAAAAAGTAAAAAATAACGAATTATGTGGGTTGAGGGCATTTGTTTAAGAAGTAGGACAAAAATTAATAATCTTTGTTGTATACAGTACTATGTAATCCATTTTGGCTTTTACTTAGAGAAATGTGCCTCTTTTATTTATAATAAATTCATTCTCAAAGTTATTGATTTTCTTGGGAAATATGAACAGAAATATGGTTTTCAGGCCGATGGTGTACATAGGTGCATGCAACTATCGCTTCTACCCCTGTATCTTACCTTCTAAATGTATGTGTGTGTGTGTCACTATGCAAGCCGCCCTACGCTTATCCGAATTGCCTCGGACACAGTTCACTCGAGATACTTAAACATTTACTGCGATTCCATTCCCCAACCACATCCAATCTCCGTTATCAGCCTCATTCCCCCGCAACATCACTCAAGCACTTTGTCGACACGGGTCTTAACGGCCAAGACACGTGTCCGGAAGAGCCTCTGGTGTTCTTGAACCCGCTCAGCGACACCCTCGGAATACGATTAGTAGCATTAGAGGCGCGACGCGTCCATGACACTGGTACGGCCTCGTGCCATGACCTCTGAAATCCCTTATCCTAAATTGCTGCTTTGCATTCGCTAACCGAAGGCGGAGTCATCAGGGTCGATAGTTTCTGGCTCCGTCTTTACCGCCTTTTTTGAGACGGATGCTCGTTTAGGCGTGTAATCGCCCGTCAAAGGCTCGTTTGGGGCGAACGCCGACATCATTGTGAAGTCACCAAATGAGTTCGGGCGAGTGGCACTCTGGTAACACGTGACTTCATATACGAGTCACAAAGGGCCTGGGGGAGGAGGGAGTTTTCTGCAGCATGAAAGTCACAGATGGTGGGTAGCGACTCCAGGAGCTCAATAGTGTTTCACAAGGGTATCGGGGAGCTGCGCGTCGCTCCAGTCCCGCGTGATTAGCCCTCTAAATCACTTTTTATACAAACCTCTCCCAGCAAAGCCCCGGTAGAGATTCTCACGTTGGTTTACGCATCTTAGTTTTAAATAATAATAATAAATGATTAAAATGGGAAATATTTTAAAAGCGCGTATGCGCGCCGACCACACATTGTGCGAAAATAAAGAAATTTGAAGGATCTAATAATAATAATAATAATAATAATAATATAAGTAACAATAAAATATTAATAATAAAGAGAGATAAAAATGGTCTTTAAGGGCATTGATGCTTGTCAACCACAATTTGCGTAAAAATGGTCAAAAGTGACGAAAATAATAATAACCACGTTGTTCAATGCCGTAATTAAGAGGCTGCACCCATCTTTTTAAGATAGGTCCTAGTCCGCCTCTGTCTCACACATTCTATGATGCACTCATGGAATTATTTTACTCAACATCCACCCCCATTTCGACCCCCTCCCTTTGATTGGGGCCACCCCTGGAGAATTTGGGAGGAAAGGAGGAAAAGTGATGAGTTTGGATGAACTGCAAAAGTGAGGAATACAAAGAGGAGACTACCTGGCGCGCTAAGGCTGAAGGGAGGCGTTACTATCCCTCAATCTGCTGGGGGTTTGGGGGATTTAATAACCGTCGAATACCCAAAGGGGAGAAAAAAGAAGGGGTGTATGAACCCTTTACTCCTTCCCCTTAAGAGTGACATACAAGTGGTTCTCCCCCCCCCCCTTCTACGCACCCATCTGTCTTCACTCCCTAAAAACCCAATTAAGTTCCCAATTTAATAAAAAATTCCAAGGCCCTGTGTTAATTGGATGCCGGAATTGGGATCTTATTTCACTCTTCCGCACTTTCACATTCCGACAATTAAACAGTAATAGAAATAGTAATAGTAGTAAGAGGAGGAGAATGAGCTTCCATGATAAGCCAATCCCGACGTTACTACGGGAACATCGCGCCCCAGCTGAAGTGAGGAGACCCTCATCACTAAATAGGTCCTGCCCCATTAAAGGCACAGCCCCTATCTATTCACCTTCATACCAACTATCTTTCTTCCACATTCATTATATATATATATATATATATATATATATATATATATATATATATATCAATTGAACCGTCCCTTAGACCACTCAGCTAAGCGGAAGACAAAAATCTTCCGAATAAACAAGCTTTTTGTCTTCCACGTAGCCGAGTGGTCTAAGGGACAGTTGAATTAAGATCAGAGGCGATTGCTCGCTGCCTCAGTGTGCATGGTTCGAATCCCTGTACGGAATTTTTTTGCGAATTAAGAAATAACATTTACGAAGAAAAATGATCCTGTCTTTCTGTTTCTTGCGGTTTGCTGGATTCATTTCATCATTCTTTCGCGTTCATGAAAGATTTATACATTGTAAATTCGCCGAGTGTTTACCTCAACTCTCCTTTGTCCTTTCAATTCCCTATTAATTTCTCTCTCTTTCATAGTCCCAATCTACCTTGCAAGGCGTATATATATATATATATATATATATATATATATATATATATATATATATATATATATATATATATATATATATATATATATATATATATATATACCGAGCAATGGCTTCGCTACTAAGATTAAAAGGTGAAATTTTTATATATATTTTCTGAACTTCGCCAATTATAATAATTTTATCATTTGTAATTGTTTGGGTTTTAAAAACTTCACAAAATTTCGATACTTATATTTATTTCTGAACTTCAGCATTTTGTTTTTTGATATTATAAAAGAATTATTAGAAATAACTTTGATAAAAAAACATAAGTCATAACCAAACTAAGATGAAATTATTATTCAAATACTCAAAAAAATCCCCTTCTTAAATTATAGAGTTAGTGATGATGATATATATATATATATATATATATATATATATATATATATATATATATATATATATATATATATATATATAATTAAAATGTTTTTGAGAACCAATATCTCAATAGCCATTGCAGCTAGGGATATGAAATAAAAATAAATGAAAGATGAATCCTTTATCTATAAATAAGTATTTTTAGATAAAAGATTCATCTTTCATTTGTTTTTATTTCATATCCCTAGCTGCAATGGTTATTGAGATAATGCTTCTCAAAAACGTTTCAATTATATATATATATATATATATATATATATATATATATATATATATATATATATATATATATATATATATCATAACTCTATAATTTAAGAAGGGGATTTTTTTAGTATTTGAATAATATTTTCATCTTAGTTTGGTTATGACTTATGTTTTTTTATCAAAGTTATTTCTAATAATTCTTTTATAAAATAAAAAACAAAAGGGTGAAGTTTAGAAATAAATAGAAGTATCGAAATTTTGTGAAGTTTTTAAAACCCAAACAATTACAAATGATAAAATTATTATAATTGGCGAAGTTCAGAAAATATATATAAAAATTTCACCATGGCTGCTTATTTTAAATTTAAAATTTTAATCTTAGTAGCGAAGCCATTGCTCGATATATATATATATATATATATATATATATATATATATATATATATATATATATATATATATATATATATATATATATATATATATATATATATATATACGTAGGTGAGTCAAAAAGTTCTCAGACAAATGGCATAAAATTTTTATTTGTAATAATACTGTAATCATTTTTCTACATAAGCTCCATTAACATCTATACACTTTCTTAATCTATGAATCCAACGGTAAAGACCATCTTTGCAGAATTCACGGGGTTGTCTCTGGCACCAAGTAATGATCTGCTTTTTTGCTTCATCTAATGATTGAAACCGGGTTCCTTTTAGGTGTCCCTTTAAATTTGGTTAGGTTAGGTTAGGTTAGGTTAGGTTAGGTTAGGTTAGCAGTCTTTTTGGAATGGAAAATTTTGTTGAAGACTATTGTGTATCTTGCCTTAATTAATTTCCTTTGGCAACTTTCTCTTCTTCTAAATCGTTTTCTTTCACTTTCTGCCAGATCCTCACTCCACTCAGTACATCGGTAAAGGAGGCAAGAACATTTCAAAACGCTCCAAAGATGATCGAATAAGATCGAAAGCTTAGCAATTTAGTTTGGTTTTTACCAAACACATTCATTTAAAAAAGAGATGAATATAGGACAAGTGATCTACCATCTACAAGATGGAATAAAAAAGACAGTTAGAAGAAGAGAAAGTAGCCAAATGAAATTAATTAAGGCAAAATTCCAAATGGTCTTCAACCAAATTTGCATATATATATATATATATATATATATATATATATATATATACATATATCACAGGGAAAAAACGACAGTTCCTGTTAGGATCTCATTGTAAAAAAAAACTGTGTTTAAATAGCTACAGTGTTTAAAGAAGGCTTGTACAAGTACATGATGTGTTTGTTATGTCGCTTTATTATTACATTCTTATAGAATATGTAAACAGTGATATGTCTTCTTCCTCTTCTTCTGGTTATTATTATTATCCTTATTATTGTGTTTGATAGCGAGGAGGGGAGCGATTGTCTTAATGAGCGGTTGCGGTCTGAGAGCCTTGTCGTTATTGCGGTAATTATGTTGATTGTGTTTCGAATGGGTTCATACGGAAGAAGGGTGCGGGGGGATGGTCAACTGGACGGTAACGTCCATGAGAGGCACTTAGGGGATATGGCATCGTCTCTTTGCCAAGATGTCCCCCATTTGGCGAATAAGCGAGTGTTTCGACCTCCTAATTAAGACATGTAGGCGGCAGTGCCTCCGTCCTGGCACTAAGAGAGGGTCATTAAGGGCCATTCTTGGACCGAACTGACCTTCATAGTTGGTGGCGTAGCTTATTGAGACGCGGTGCCATCTGTGCGTCTCATATCTTGTTTGATGGCACCATTAATGCACGGCCAGTGTCAGGTCGAGGCACTTATTTTACTCAGTGCCTACTCGACAATAAAACATTTGTAATTACACTAATTTTACGGTCATGATGAATAACTTGTGTATACGTGAACAAGTCATGAGGTATATTTACTAGTACATACACCATTTAATAGTACAACCATCACCTGAAATGTATCATGAATATTCGGGATGTACCCATTTGGACCCAACAGTTTTGGACCTTTTCAAGGTACTTTGACGTAGGGTCTCGAGGAAAAAAAATTAGGATGTTGATCCAAGTATCCTGAAGGACAGTTCGTAGTTCAGAATCAGGGTCCTTAGGGATGAATATATACCTTTAGGTTAACTTCAACCGTTTCACTAAGTATTGAGATAATTTAAATTTATAAATGCTTGTGAATTTAACTTTTGGTTGCTTTTTTCTATCTTGTTTTGTTCCGGATAATCATTCAAAGCATTAATGACGTTTAGGTCGAGATATTAACATCTACATTCTATTGTAGGAAAATTATATGTATACAAGTAAATTTGTGTATTTTTAATTAAAGTTGTGAGGGATAAAGAGAATCTCATCGTCACAAAGTCGTATTCCTAAAAAGACTATTTCAGTTCCAACCAACCAACCGAATCAAAACCGAACATGCTTCTTGGTATGTCTCTAACTAGTCTCACATAGGTTTTCATATATATATATATATATATATATGGAAAACTCACAAAGTATCGCGTGAGTAAGAAATAAATGCAACAAAGCCTACATGGAAAATTAATACGAGGATTCCAAGTACTTTCGAACTTTATTTTGAATTCTTTATCAAGGAATAACAATACTTTTGTTATTCCTTGATAAAGAACTCGAAATAAAGTTTGAAAGTACTTGGAATATCCTCGTATTAATTTTCCCTGTGGGCTTTGTTGCATATATATATATATATATATATATATGTATATATATATATATATATATATATATATATATATATATATATATATATATATATATATATATAATATATATATATATATATATATATATATATATATAGGCCATTGGCAGACGCGAAGTTCTCTCTACTGAATGCCTAAGTCCAATTAGAAGACGGAAGATGATTCGGAACCAATTCGTCTAGATCAGGATGGGGAACCTTTCCTGTGTTGAAGCGAGGCCGTATTCATCAAATTTGAATTTGATATTCTGCAATTTGCACATTATTTTGTGTAAAACTCAATACTATGACTTTGATCGGGATAAAAATCAACAAAATGGTCAATTCAAAAGTTAATTAACCTCTTAATGACTTTGTTGCGATTACTTTCAATGACTGGTGCGAATAATTCTAATGACTGTTGCCAGTACTTTAATTGAATTCATTCAGAGGGCCGCACTTAATGGCTAGGGATGCCGCATCCGGCCTTAAGGGGGCACGTTCCCCAACCTTTGGTCTAGAGACTTTCAAGTCGAATCAAGGCGGAAACTTCACCCTTCTTTCGGGTCAGTAAAAAAACAAAAAAACAAACAAACCCCAAAACTTGTTTTTGTTGGAGGTTTGATTGTAGGGGTGAATTCGGTGGCTAATTTCAACTATAACAGATAAGCAGATGTCAACTGTTTGTTTACTTTCGATTTAATCTTTAATAATTTAAGATTTTTAAGCATTTGATTTTTTTAATCATTTAAGATTTTTTATAATTTAAGATTTTTAAGCATTTGATTTTTTTAATCATTTAAGATTTTTTATAATTTAAGATTTTTAAGCATTTGAGATTTTTAATCATTCAAGAGATTTTTACCTTTATTTTTGATCCACTCAGGATTCCGTCTATTTTAACCAAATTACCAACGGCATTTGCTAGTATACAAAAAGAGACTCTTACAGACCCTCATTCTTGTTTCCTCCACTTTTATTGAGTTCTCCTTGCCCCCTAAGGTTTAAAATACCCACTAAATCACCCCCAAATAATTATGTCACTGGTCCAAGCAACATTTGCGTTCTTATGCATCTTTTGACTTTATTTTTCCCCCTAGGAAATTGCTCTCTTCGAGCGATTCGCTAACATAAGCCATTTCGAATCAGTGCCTTTCCTATGTTAGAAAGACGCAGTTGTGTCCTCAGAGCTCGAGTAGGTTCTGGTTACAGCTCGCAACCGAATGTTTATCTATTTCTCGATGCATCTTCTCAAGTATTTGCCACAGGGCTTAGAAAATCCTCGTGTTCTTGTCCTACCTGGTGCAATTTCCTTCCTCTCCATGATTTCACACGTCTTGAAATTCCGCTTTTTTAAATTTCTCACTGAAAATTTCTGTACATGTAAGAATACTACATATGTTGAGCTTGACTATAAAGATACCTTTGTCATTTTCCTACAGGCCTTTCCTATCATTTTCGAAAATCGCTTAAATAATATAATATACAATAATAAACTTAGAACAACTTTATAATTATATTTTAATAACATCACATAAGATATTAATTAATCAAATATCTATGTTGCTTTAATTAATACTCGCCCACCGCAACATACGCTTGTGTGATAGTTTTAAATACATACTAATGTAATAGTGCGGTAGACACTACTAAAATCATTGATTACACTGGGGGAACACCCTGTATTTGGTGAATTGACAAAAGTACCGTTTCCTACCTAATTCGAGCATACTGAATTCAAATCTGAAATCAGATTCTCTCTAAATGCTACAGATTTTTCGTAATATCAATAACTAATATTATACAATAATTTTCATTTTATGACGCCTATCATCATGCCCCGAAGTAATTTTGAATCATCCTTTTGCGTTATTTATAGTAAAGCACGTTTTTTTTACACATACATTTTATTGCATATGAGAAGAAACTTGAATTGCACATTAGGATTACAAATACTTTAATCAAATAGATGCTAATTTATTAATGACCGTACATCAGGCTGGAGGACCTCTTCTTGATTTGAATCGAGCAAAAATTTGCGTTTGTAACTTTCTTTTGTAAGTCTTCTCTGGCTGATCTCTTCTAATGTTCCAGCAGTAGTCCGCCATCATGGGTCTATCCCAGTCACCTTGGTAACGCTCTTCCATCGTCATCAAATCCTGATGGAAGTGTTCTCCTTGTTCGTCTATGGGAATCGGTCGAGGTGACTATTTAGGAAATGCAGATTCACACTCATGTTGCATCCCAGATCACGATATGCTAAAAGCATATTAGTAACCAGGTCCTCGCAGTTATGCGCTTTTTTGTTTCACAAGAAGTTACGAACCACGGCAGAAAATGAGAGCCAGGCTGCCTTCTCTTTTTCATTCATGGTGTTCATGAATCTAGAATCATTCAGAAGTCTTCGGATTTGGGGACCATCAAATACTCTTGCTTTTATTTTTTTGTATGAGTAAGCAGGAAACGTCGATACTATGTACTGAAAACAATCATTGCCAGTGCTCAACGCCTTGACATATTGCTTCATTAACCCCAGTTTGAGATGAAGTGGGGGGGGGGAGGGGGACGATCTTCTCTCGACTTACGATTGGCTCATTAACAATGTTTGGTATGCCTGCTTCCAAAGTTTCCCGAACTGGCCGATCTTTTGGGGACAGTGTTTGCCACGGGCTCGACTGTCCCACATACAGATACAACATGGAAACTTTGTATATCCCTTCTGCTGACCAAGGAGGAAGTTGACCATTTTAAGGTCTACACATATGATTCAATTGTTTCTCGCAGATGGACAAAGTAACCAAGAGGAACTGCACCAAAGTCATTGCCATTATGCAAAACGACACACTTGAGGCTACGCTTGGAGCTATCCAAAAACAGTCTCCACTCAGGAGGGCTATAGGTGCCAAATCCCAACTCGGTAAACAGACCAGGAACATCGTGGCAGTATACGAATTCTTTGTCCTCAGAGAAATACTTAACAAATGTACTCTTCCTTGTTCGGTAATATGATACCCATACCGACATGTCAAGCATACTGTATGTCTTTCACCTAACTTGGAGGCTAAAAGTTCTGCAGCTTTCATGAAGAGCGCCGAATCACGTATTAAGTCATTCAAATCCTCTTGTTTGAAACATTGAGGAGCTTATGACTGTTTAACATCTGATGATGAATCTGCAGACTCTGAATCCAGTGGACGTCCATATCAGGTAAATCATTTTCATCCTCGGAGGAGGAAGCATATCGACTGAAAATCGGAACTGGTAAAGACTCAGAATGAGGTACTGGCCGGATCGCCGAGGGAATGTTGGTGTAGTCGATCTTGTGCTGAATTTTCTTGCCAATCCCTTTAGTATTCACCAGAAAGAAATAACAGTCCAATACATGATCCTTTGGCTCTCGCCACACCATGGGGATTCCAAAAGGAAGACCATTTCTCTTTCCTTTCGTCCACTCACGAAGATGTTCCACACAACTATGGCAAACAGTACGTGGGGCCCACTTTTTATCTTGATCGCCAAGAGGAACATCAAAATATGCCTTATAAGTGCGGATCACACAGTTTGATATATTGCGCCTTTGACGAACTAACATGTAACAGCCACATATGTAGCAGAAGGTGTCTAGATCATTAACACAATTTCCTCTTGACGAAGCCATCACTCTAACATGAGACCTGAAAAAAGAAACAATAATATCAATATTTTGCACAATAACACTTATTACTATCTTACTACTATGTACTGTGAAGTATTTCCTTTCTTCCAGCACCCTCTCTGTCCGTCCGGAGGGCAGTTTTCGTGCAAACGAGAAAATAGAAATCACAAAATAAATATAGCATGTAGGTAAAAATGGATTATATATTTGAAATCAGCATGAACAAACGAATTAAAATTGGCAGATAAATCTAAGTCACCAGAAAATGTGATTAAAATTGTTCCACTGTGTTATTTATCAACTTCTTAAAATATAAATTGTTTTCACAAGAAATATACACCTTTTAAAATTCCGAAATTTCTCTCTAATCCAATCCATATTAAATATGGATTGGACATCGTCAATATAGTTTGGCACAGTGAGGAAAAGTACTTGGCACTCATGCGGTAGACTTTTGAGCTCTTTAAGGCAGTGATTCCCAAGGTGGAGGTACGCTCCACTGGTAAGGCATGGACAAATTTTCGTAGGGCGTAAACGTTGGAACCAATAATATTTTTTGGGACAATGAGCATCCATTTTTTTTATAATTTCGCAAAATGTCAACTTGGTAACCAACAGTTATATGAAGTAAGATAAAAATTCGGTCATTAGCTTATTTAACCTAGGTGCTTCAACTTGTTCGTTGCAACATGATGAATACTATGTTAAAAAATGTACCATTATGGGGCTATGTGACGAAATTGAATAGAAATACCGTAGTATTATACATTAGCGAGGGGACTTTGATTAATTTTTCCTCGTTCTATTTGGTTGAATGCGGCTTCAGTGCTGTTGACGATTTGCTCCAAGCCAGGCGAAACCGACTTGAAATTTGGCGATTTAAGGTTGAAGCTAAGAAAATTGTCTCTTGGAATCAAGGATTATCTGCCGTAAGAGCCAGGCACAAGGATAATATCACTAAAGTGATTGACTTATCCTTATGATGTCAATAAATATGTTAGTCAGATTTATTTGTACTCAATAATTAAGATTGCAATGTTAAAAATAGGGTTTTTTTTTCACTTTTTAACCCCCGGTAAGGATTACGTTTTCTTTGCATAGTTATAGTGAACCTTGGGGAGAAGAGGTTGAGAAACGATGATTTAGAACAAAGCAAAAGCAGTATATGTGAAACGAGGAGATAAAGATCGCAAAGGAATCTGTATTCTACCAACAATTAACCATAGAAGAATGGTTTTAAAAGTCTGGTGTTGTGTATCAGCAATTGACGTCGGTGATGTAATGAAAATAGAATCCTGAGTATTGAAAAATACACACAATGTAACATGTGTTTCCCTAAAAATCACATTTAAACAGCCGAATCTTTATTATCCAACATGACAACATAATCGTTTTAAAAATATGTGGAAATTAAAGTTTCTGCTGGAGATTTCCGATTAATGATAGGATATGAGTGAATTATGCGTTTTCTGATGTTTGGAGTCCTTAAAGAAGCATGAAAGAACCCCCCCTCCTACCCCTAAATCCAAGAATTTTACGAAGTGGGAGTCGAGAAGCCCCCCCAAAAAAAAGAAACAGACGTGATCCGGGAGTGAAGGATCAGTCTCAACGTCCTACTTAATGCAGCAGTCCCTCGATATCGAGGTTGCAAAGGAGTCATTTCTACATATTATTATTGGTCCCCGCGAATGGTTTTCAGCGAAATGATGTTATTCTTCTCTCACTACATCTACCACGACTTGAGAGGTGGTATGTAAGAATTTCTACTTCTCCCTGGTCCTCCGAACTTCCCATAGTTGACCTCGGTGCGCCCCCCGCCCCCATATTAAGGGAGATTTGTTCCGCAGTGGGAAACGAGGCCCACCAACGGGTATACGGGATCTGCCTTAAGTGTGGATGTTGGGACAGATTCTGAAGAGGCTCTCGGCCGCACGATCCTCAGTGCCCCTCGTAATCTCCTCTCTTGACTCCTCGGGCTGATATCCCCCTGAAACCTTTCACTTCACCCAAATTCACCACTTTTGTTGAAGCCTCACAATATTGCCCATGCCTTTCGGTGCTCTTCGCTTTTTAGCTTTAAGTAAACCAACGAGAGCATCCTTGTCTCAAATTTTCTGAAGAGAAGTTCCGAAAGTGGTGAAGTTAGAGTGTGTGAAAATGAGGCAAAGAGCAAGATAGTGCGCGGCCACGCAACTCTCATGGACTGATTGGGGGATGGGGGGTATTTATTTAAAAT
This sequence comes from Ceratothoa steindachneri, assembly GCA_963969495.1. Classification (NCBI taxonomy): domain Eukaryota; kingdom Metazoa; phylum Arthropoda; class Malacostraca; order Isopoda; family Cymothoidae; genus Ceratothoa; species Ceratothoa steindachneri. Next base: position 199,959,799 of record OZ018324.1, on the reverse strand, counting down.
AAAACCCAACGAAGGCATCTCGGCCGGAAAATTTGCGGGAACAAATAAATCGGTGAAGTTAGGGGAAGTGAAAATGAGTTTTAAGATCCGGAGAGCACGCGATCATTCAGATGTAAGCTGCACCGCCTAGAAGCCACTTTTAGATTTGGGGATAGTGCCCCCCCCCCTTCAAGTAGGTCTCGATATTCCTTTCTTATCTCTATTAAAATGAATGCGTCCTAATTTTTCGATTGACACCAAATCTTTCAAACGCGCTTCTGGTGCGAGACCCTTGTCGGTTGCTGCCATGGCAACGTCATAAATTTCCAGATCACTTGTGGACATAAAGATCTATTATTATTATTTATTATTGATTTTACTCTCATAAATATTAGTATTATTTGATAAGTTATTAATAATTTTCTTCTAGCTATAATAGGCCCAATTATTATTATTATCATTGGTTATTACTTCTTACTTTCATTGTTAGTATTATTATTGGCCTGGAATAAATTTTATAATTTTCTTCTGGCTATAATAGGCCCAACTATTATTATTTGTTATTACTTCTTACTTTCATTATTATTAGTATTATAGGCCTGGAATAAATTTTATAATTTTCTTCTTGTTATAATAGGCCCAATTATTATCATTTGTTATTACTTCTTACTTTCATTGTTAGTATTATTATTGGCCTGGAATAAATTTGATAATTTTCTTCTGGCTATAATAGACCCAAATATTATTATTATCATTGGTTATTACTTCGTACTTTCATTGTTAGTATTATTATTGGCCTGGAATAAATTTTATAATTTTCTTCTGGCTATAATAGGCCCAACTATTATTATTTGTTATTACTTCTTACTTTCATTATTATTAGTATTATTGGCCTGGAATAAATTTTATAATTTTATTCTTGTTATAATAGGCCCAATTATTATCATTTGTTATTAATTTATACTCACTTTATTATTAGATAATATATTGATAATTTTCTTCTTGTAATTATTGGATGAATTATTATATTTTACTCTCATATTATTAGTATTATTGGATAAGTTTTTAATCATTACCTTCTGACTATTATTGGATGAATTATTATTAACATTGTTACTATCATCATTATTAGTATTATTGAATAAGTTATCGATAATTTTTCTTTTTTATATTATTGGATAAATTATTAGTATCATTTATTATTACTTTTTACTATCCTCATTATTAATATCATTGAATAAGTTATTAATGATTTTGTTCTACTTATTATTGGATCAATTAGTATTAATATTCTTCTTAATAGTAATATTAGAACAATTTTTACTAGTTTTCTTTTGTTATTATTATTATTATGTCAATAATAATTTTCTTATTAGCAATATTTGAACAGTTAATATTAATTATATTATTATTATTATTATTATTATTATTATTATTATTAGGCATCGTGGTAAACATGTCCGGCTTCTGTTTAATTTAAAAATTCATTTACCACAAATCTGCGCCGATGAACTTGCGCATTGGCGCTGCTTGTTAAGGGATCCCCGAGAAAATGCGTCAAGTCTCTTCTTAGAAGGCTCTAATTCGAATGCCACACTATGGCACCGCCAGTGCCTCGCTCCACCCGCGTTTCTCATCGCCCTCTCTAATTTGAGTATCAATGCCCTAGATATTAATAGCTCTGCCATCATGCTTGGAAGCTACTGTACCTCTTACCCACCCTTCCCATAATTACGTAACAAAGGGGTGAAAATCGACGATAAAATTCAAAGGAATGACTATTACTGTAATAATTATACAGGGTGGCTCAAAAGTGACGCTACCATTTAAAAACTTAATTATGGAAGATGAAATTACGCAAATGCCCCCCATTTCATTAAAGAGATTGCCATGAATTTTTCCAATGATAGCGCGTTTTTGGTCCACCCTGTATATACATATAATTTAATTATATAACAGAGAAAAGGCAATTGGTTTATGGTAAAAAAGAAGTGCTCTAGCCTTATAAATACAGGTGGCAAGTCCGATTGTAATGGTTCCGCGACAAACCGTGGAGCGAATAACCAAAAGGCGTTTGAAGCCAGCGGGCTCGAAAACGCCAGGTAGTCTTTCAATACCTTGAGTAGCTCGCTATCGGAGGGTTTATAAAGTACTAAAACGGACCCTGATGACAAAGGAGAGCCGGAAGTGTACAGGGTGTCGATGCAATCAAAATAAGGGAAAAGATTAAGAGCTAATTTTAATAATACAGTATTAGTAAAATTTTAATACACTTTTAACTCTTTTGAGTTATTCTTTACATACGGTGTTTATTGGTACTCCTTCGATAAGGTATTTATGCAACTCGTTCGACACGGTATTTATAGCACTCCTTCGATGGTGTATTTATGGGAACTCTTTTGATAAGGTATTATGGCATTCGTTCGATACGGTATTTATGGCAATCCTTCGATGGTGTATGTATGGGAACTCTTTTGATAAGGTATTATGGCATTTGTTCGATACGGTATTTATGGCATTCCTTCGATAAGGTATTTATGGGTACTCCTTCGATAAGGTATTTATGACACTCGTTTGATACGGTATTTATGCCCCTCTGTCGATGCACTATTTATGGTTACTCCTTTGATAAGGTATTTATGGGATTCGTTCGATGCGGTAAGTATGGGTACTCTTTCGATAAAGTATTATGGCACTCCTTCGATACGGTATTTACTGGTACTCCTTTGATAAGGTATTTATGAAACTCGTTTGATACGGTATTTATAGCATTCTTTCAATGCGAGATTTATTGGTACTTTTTGATAAGGTATTTATGATACTCGTTTGATATGGTATTTATGGCACTCCGTCGATATGGTATTTATGGCAGCACTCCTTCGAACGGATTTTAGTGTAACATAAACGACACTGCAAGAATAACGAGGGAGAAATCGAGTTCGAATGCTTAAAGCTGTATTTGAAGGCTTGACTACTAAGTATAATCATAAGCTAAGATTAATCGTTTTAAGATATATCGTAAAAAAGGAAAATGCTTGGAATTACTTAGGCCCGCGAAAAATCTTCGGCATCCGTTTGATCTACGTGTCGCCAAGAGTTCTAAAATATTGACACAGAGATATATAAAGATAAACTGAGCAAGAAAAGAGAGAGAGAGAGATAAAGAAAAAGAAAGTTAGAGAAAAAGAGAGAGAGAAAGTAAGAGAAAAAATAGGGAGAGAGAAAGTGTGTGTGTGTGAGAGAGAGAGAGAAAGAGACACAGTTAGAGAGAAAGGGAAATATCTCAATAGTAAAAGGTATTATTAACACCTGATGTCTCGAGACGGCTCATAATTGTGCCCGCCACTCCGAAATGGCCTGATTTAGGGCCAATTGCATAATATTATTATTGTTACGACGGTCGCCTGTGACGGAGAGGGAGCTGTTATGAGCTGCCATAATCATTAGATCTCAGTTGATGCCGGACACAGAGCAAATTAGGGCTCACGCTGGTCCCTCTTTTGCTTAGCCTTTATCAGTGTTTGTGTATATGTGTGTCAATTTGATCATGTATAGTTGTATATTTTACCCGTCACAAGTTTTTTTATCTCTTTCCACGTGTCCTTTCCTGTAACTTTTATCCTAATATCTATACTAACCTTTCTATTTATTTATGTAGTTAAGAGCACAAGGAAAGGAAAATTGGCACAACAACGCGCTAAAACTCTATGGAATGGATTACGCGAACCATAGAAAGCTTAAGAAAGAAAATGGGATTTTTAGAAACGGAGAAAATAGGAACACTATTTTAACCGCCAATAGCAAAGTAAAGAAAGGAGTTAGATTCGAACCTATGTCATCAAGTGCTCTTCAATATCAGAACCACGACGCTCATCGACTTAGCCACCATATATATATATATATATATATATATATATATATATATATATATATATATATATATATATATATATATATATATATATATATATATATGCAAAAAATCACACAGGAAAATGAAAGGTGGATTCCAAGTACTGAACAAGTTCGAAAGTACTTGAAAACTGCCTTTCATTTTCCTGTGTGATTTTTGCATTTATTGCTGTACTCACGCGCTACTTTGTGAGTTTCTCATATATATATATATATATATATATATATATATATATATATATATATATATATATATATATATATATATATATATATATATATATATATATATATATATATATATATATATATATATATATAACCTTCTAGTCAAGTAGAAATAATGCTTCCTATTAGAACGTAATGAAACCACATCAGCTGTGTTAAGGCTTCAGATAGAGTCGTCAAGGTCCTCCTTCAAGCCGGTTCCCTGGACACCTTTGTTCCGGGTCCCTGGTTAATCAGTCCCCGATGGCACCCGGATAAAAGATAGATAGCATTCACCGATGGGTGGCAAAAACCGGTATCAAATTATACATCTGGAATATTTAAATAATTTGTTAGGGCCTTCAGCCCCAATCTGCCCGAGGACTCCAACGTCTGGGAACCCCAAAGTGCCCTGCTTCGAGTCCTGGACTTAGAGCCGTCAGGGGCTCTGCTCAATTAAGTCCGGGCAAAAGAGTAAAAAAAGATAATTTTAGAAATAATTAATACAGGTGAACCAAAGGAGGGGATGGATTAGAGAGACAGGGGAGGGGGAGTGTGGAAGAAACGGACACTCAAGAGTGATGTGGACATGATAGGAACATGCACTACAGGGTGACGCAAAAGTATTCTTACAAACATTTGCTGCATATTGAGAAATTCCTCCTAGATTTTGAGTTTTGACCAAGGGGAAATTCGAGCCCACACTTCACTCTCGAGGGCACAGAACTCACGAACTTCCAAGTGAGAGCTCCATAGCTCACGTGACCAGTATTGAACGAAGTAGAACTGTGCTTTTCACTCATACTGCGGGTGATATGTCGTCTGAGAATGCACTTTTTATATGCATATGCTATTAAACGAGGGAGATTTTATCTCTCTCTCTCTTATATATATATATATATATATATATATATATATATATATATATATATATATATATATATATATATATATATATATATATGGAAAACTGAAAAAGTGTCGCTTTAAGCAGTAAGTGCAACAAAGCCCACAAGGAAAATAAAATGATGATTCCAAGTACTTTCGAATTTTATTTCAAGTTTATTATCTGTTGTTTTCGTTATTCCTTGATAATGAACTTGAAAAAATAAAGTTCTAAAGTACTTGGAATCTGTATTTTATTTTCCTAGTGGGCTTTGTTGCACACACACACACACACGTATATATATATATATATATATATATATATATATATATATATATATATATATATATATATATATGGTTTATGAGTCTAAAGCTTCTCATAGGCATTATGAGAAAATCGTACACGTCACATAATTTGGGTCAGGATCTTAGGAGAACACCTTCCTTGGATCCTCGTGTCATCTTCATGCTTGTTCCAGTTAGTGTTTGCCCCTCCCCCCCCCCATTCACTTCACCCGAAAATCACAAACACTTGTTAAAAGGGTTTGTGGTTCAAACCAATTAATAATAGGCGAAGAATCCTCAGTCAACAATTGTAAGGACGGGAATTGATGTATTTCAGACTGAATAGATGAACCCAACGGCCGGTTCATCTACCAAACTAACCTCGTTATAGTGAAGTTGAGTTGAACTGGTCAAGTATAATAGGTCGACTCTTGTGTCCATGGGATTATGTGAAGAATATCCTCCTTAAATTCGTTCATGTGAAGAATTTCCATATCATTTCAAGAATGGAAAACCCATTAACTTTGGGTCCATTATTCCTGACATGAGTAGATGATTTGGGTTCACTATTCTTGACATGAGTGAATTTTGGTTCACTATTCTTGACATGGGTAAAGTTAGGTTGAGTATTCTTGATATGTGTAAATTTAGGTTAACTACATATTCTTGAGATGAGTAAATTTGGGTTAACTATTCTTCACATGAGTAAATTTAGGTTAACTATTCTTTAGATCAGTGAATTTGTGTTAATTTTTCTTGACATGAGGAACTTTGGCTTAACTATTCTTGACATGAGTAATTTTGGGTTAACTATTCTTTAGATGAGTGAATTTGACTTAAGTATTCTTGACATGAGTAAACTTGGATTAACTATTATTGACATGAGTAAAGTGGGGTTCAATATTCTTGACATGAGTAAATTTGGGTTCACGATTCTTGACATGAGTAAATTTGACTTAGCTATTCTTGAAATATTCGGTTAAGATCCTTTCCTGACTTTTTTTTATTTTTCTCAGTGTGGACGACTCACATCTGCAAGTGCTTAAAAAAGTGAACTGGTCCAAATAAGAAAAAAATAAATAAATAATTTGGGTTTGGTTGGAAATGCCCCCCCCCCCCCAAATGCAAACGTTTTTCTTACAACAACCCCCATAAAGATTGGGTCTTTTCTTTTTTAAGGGGGAGGAGGGGGGGATCGCGACTTCACTATAGGTAATACTGGCATTCATGGTAAGGCTGGAGTGAGAAAATTGAAATAAGAACAGCAAATTGCCCTTAAGGTTAAGGTTAGGTTAGGATCTCAAACTCAAAGCTTTAGGGGGGAGGGGGTCAGAAGGATCCATCTAATATAATCTTTTCACCAATAAAATTATTTTATAATGGATTCATCATATTCGACATGATCCGAATTTCCTCCACATAGCAGTCGGTCATGGGGGAGAATTTTTTATAGGGTCCGTTTAAACTTTTATTCTTTTCCAAAATAAATGATTTAAGTGTTGGATTGGTCATGGCAAAACATTTAAATACAACGAAGGAAATGGATTTTAAAAGAATTTTGGAAATGTAAAAAAAAAAGTCTCAAATTTCCAGTTTTGCTTCGTCCGTAGTCAAGTATTTTCTCCTATTTCGGCCGATCCATCCAAAACTTCCATTTTAGCTTCCAAAAGGAATGAAATCAAATTTAATAATTTCGAATTTTATAACATAATAAAATCGAACAAAAAGGCCGTTTCTATAAGTCCTTATATATATATATATATATATATATATATATATATATATATATATATATATATATATATATATATATATATATATATATATATATATATACATACATACATATATATGGTGTAAGAAAGCGCTTATGAAATAAAGTTTGGAAACTATGAAAGTGAGATTGTAAAGTAGGAAGAGTTGTATAATCATAGCCCCTCCCTCCCCGCTGTCCCCCAATTACTGCCTCATTAACTATTAAATTAAGAGGTGGCGCTCAGCTACTGCTTGGAAGAAAGGAATGAGCGTAGAAACACGCGCGCGCACACACACACACACACATACACAAGACTACACATTCTGATTTCTCCTTCACAATTAAAGTACATATTTATGTGTTTTGGGGGGGTGGGGGTGGGGTTACGCCGAGTATGAAGAAGCGAATGTGTAGAATTGATGTGAAATGCGTGTAAACATCAATGTGTGAATTTGTTCCATTTTTAAATCCGTATTTTTAGCGAAAATTCTGACCCAGAAGAAAAGTAAAGTGTGATCCCAAGCATGTTTGTGCTTACGAGACGATTTAGAGTCTCAACGATCTTACCACCCCATGGGGGGGGGAGGGGGTCGATAACCGCTGTTTGAAATGGAAGAAGAGAGAGAGAGTTTCCCTTAAGGAAAAGGAAATTTGATTCCAAGCACTTTAAAGGCCGCTCGTAGATAAAGGCGAGAAAACACTCGGATCTTTTTCCTTTTGCCTGCGGGTGATACCGATGGACTAAGGAAGTGGGTAGGGTACATGAGGGGTATTTATCTACTCACCGTGCCCTGCCTGGATGCGCTCCCGCCAGAAGAGGGGGTTCTGGAGCATCCCTTGAACCCCGGGCCAGTAGACAGAGGCGGGGCGGGCCAATTCGGCCATTTTGCCAGCGAGTCCCCCGTACAGGCCTATGCCCCCACCGAGGCGCCCCAAGCCGCTCATGGCGAACCCCGCCGAGGTGGTGATGAGGTGGGTGGGGCGGTTGAGTATGTTCTCGATCCCGTGCGGGGTGGCGAGGGAGGTGGCTGAACTGACAGCGGTGCTGGTGGAGGCGGCGACCGAATACGGGAACCGCTCCTGGGGAGAGAGGCCCTGCGGGGAGAGCTGTGGCGGCGAGTGGGGCGAGAGGGACTTGGGGGGCTGGGAGCCGTAGAGGCTATTCATGTCGGTCATGGTGCTGAGGGCGGCGAGGGGCGGGTTGAGTACTAACCCGCTGTGCCCGTGCTCCATGTTCGAGAGGAAGGAGAGCATCCCGCCTGAGGGGGTCGAAGACGGCACCTGGTTTAACTCCAGCATAGTCCGGTGGGTGACGCGGGCGCGAAAATCACATAAAGGAACACAGAAGAAACAACAGAAGGATCCCGGCAGGGCAACGGTGATAGCGCGTACCACTCGGAGGCAGAAGCCAGAGAGATCTTTGCCCAACGCGGGAGAATGCGGAACTGCGGCGGGAGATCACTATTGTAGTACTCCACAGCCGATAATGTCCGTAACTGCTCGCTTTACTGCCAGTATCGGTCATCAAATAGTGCTCACAAATACTTCACTTTACTCTCAAGCCATCCGTGACGCCCCGCCCACCTCTCCTCTGTTTTGGCCGTTTTGATTGGCTGATGTCTCGGAAAAGAGGTGGGGCTTACACTGGATCAATGGTCAGGCTAGCCAATAGCATGCGTCTGTGGGAGATCCGCAGTGGTGATTGGCCATCGTAGAGATAATAGCTGATGCATCTCTTAATGCTATTCTGCCTACTTGCGAGAGATTTTGACTGTGTTTTTACGGCGTTCGGAAGCCAAAAATTACACGAATCTTTCGCCGGAAATGGAACATCAGAGGACAAGATGAGGCCTTAAATCAAGCGTCCTCCTTCACTCGCATTTGGAAAAGGCCTCCTCCTTGATGGAGAACAGTCATCTGGCGACAATGAACTTGTCCTGAAGGGGGGACAACCCCCTCTAACCCGAACGAGGGACTCGAGATATTCTCACTCTATTGTGACCTCACTCGCTTCAACGACAATTACTTCTGTAAGAGGCGCTGACGGGCTCGCCGAAGATGTTGCAAGGTCTCGCCGGCGAGACCGAGACGAGATCATCTCGTTTAATAACTTTCCCTCTGCGTTGCGATGGAGATTTCGTTATCTCTTCGCGCGCACACAGTTTAATCAACATCTTTGCCTTTATAGAGACATGTAAACACGTACATGTGTGTATATAAATATATAGAGTTTACATGATAAACATACATCCTATTTAGTCTGCTACCCCCTTAGAGCAAATAATCCTTATGGGTCTCTTAAAGTTAGAAATGTGGGGATTCTTCCTTCTTCAGGAGTGCCTTTGTGGGGGCGTTTATCTTCAGACGATCCCAAATTTGTTCCTCTCACCTTCTGCGAGGTCATCTTCCGGCTCTCTTTACCGATCCGTCCTTCCTATTTCCCTTTGACTATATCTGTCACTCGTGTTTGTCTTCTTACCCATATTTTTATCGTTGTTTTTTGTGTGTTTCCCTCAGTTTGTGACTACTCTATTAAACTGATAAGATTAATAATTAAATAAAAATAAATTGATACTGGCTTCACCACCGATCTATTTATGGGACCTATTGATTAACGCGAAATCTGAACCACGAGTATTCCCAGCGTATGGCAGCAGCCGTAATGGTGACCCTAATCAGGACTCCATCCCGAGTCCACAACCTGTCCTAAGTATTAAGGGACCTGCTCCAAAAATAAATCCTTAATTGCAAACCAAAGGATCTTTTTCTTCGTCTTCGAGTCGGTATTTTGAGTCCAGCCGCCGATCGTCGTCAGTGACTCAAATTCTTTTGGATTCGAGCAAAAGTCACTTAAAGGTCTTCTTTTTGTTGCCACTCTAATTTAATTCTACTATTACCACTACTACTATTAATATTGCTACTACTAATATTACCACTGTCACTATTGCTACTACTATTACCACTGCTACTACTAATACTACTGTAACAACAATTATTACCACTGTCACTGTTGCTACTACTATTACCACTGCTACTACTACTAATACTATTACTACTACTATTACCACTACCACTGTTGCTACTACTATTACCACTGCTACTACTACTATGACTACTAATACTAAACTACTACTATACTATTACTATTACCACTACTGCTACTACCACTCTTCCTAACCTTATCTACTTGCATACACACACACACACACAGACATTCTCTAATCCCGTTAAGAATGTCGGTGGTCTACCACCGATGACACCGACTGACGCCTAAGTCAGTGGGACGAACAACTAAATTAACGTGCGATTACTAAGAAGACGCTCGAGTGATGAGTGGCCCCTTGCTGAGGGGTGTCGGTACCATTCAGGCAAAGTGGGGCCTGAGTGCGGTAGGGCGACGTGCCATTCTTTTCGTTTTCTGTAACGGAGTGTAGGTTGAGTAACGAGGGCTGTGGTGATATAAGTGTTAGGTGCTTATAGTAGGGTTGTTCAATTAGTGATCTACTACCTATAGATGGTTTTGCCTCGGATGTAGCCATCTTGACCTCGCTAATGGTTGCTTCGGTAAATTTTCCTTCGTTAATGACATGCATAGGGTTGGTATATCCATACATAGAGGTCCTCAGCTACGCCAGTATGGACACATTTGATTCCGCTCCTTGCAGAGCACGAGACATTTTGATCAGGAGAGCTGCGGACATATCTGGTGAGTACAGCCCAAAGTAATTTCGCGTTAGCTTCTTCGGACTATGAACGCCTCATGCAATTTTAATTTCCCTAACTTCTTTAATTTGTTTACTAGTTCTTTTTAGAGGTATTGTGTGTGTATATGTATGTGCGTGTGTGTGCACCTATCCTATCTTTTTTTATTCGCCTCCCTACACTCATAGAATAATGACTCTATTCTTTATAGGCAAATAATTTGTTTGACAAAAGATTTCAACACTGCAATATAGATACAGGCACATCATGTTTCTTCCAACATGGAAGAAACATGATGTTGCCCTTTGTAGCAAGGATCAATACAGCACTTGATGTTGAACTACGTGGCAAGAGTCAAAACAACACATGATGTTGCCTTTTGTGGCAAGAATCATAACAATGCATGATGTTGACTTTCATCACACGAATCAAGACAACGAACTCTTTGCAGAGTCAAAACAAAACAATGAATTGAACTCATGTTTTTGTATCTGCTTTTAAATCATTTAGTTTATCAAATTAACAAATCGGAATATAAAACTAAGGATTTTAACTAAAGACTAAACCAAAAGTGCTGAAGTAGAGGAGGAGAGGGGGTGGATTTAGGAAAAGGGGGGTTAGGGAAGGGGACCGACGTTTACTAGTTTATTCGAAATTAAGTACATATATTACTTTTAATCATTTTTTGGAAGTTTGTGACTTTACTGGAAATTAGATAGGAATTCGTTCCAGAACTTAGCACCTTGATAAGAGCATCTCGTCATCGTAAGGAGATAGTCGATTTTAAGAATAAAAACCCCACGTGTCAGACCAGTTTATCCATTTCTCTTGCCTGTAAAATACGAAGAGACTAAGGACATTCTAACCTACAGTTGTCAAATACTTTGTTCTCGGTTAGTAAAATAATGATTAGCTCCTTTGACATTGCACTGGACACACTTAGAAGGTGCCCTTTATTCTCGCCAAGTGGGTAACTGTATTTATTAGTCCAATGGTACAGTTCTTCTTATGGCTGTTATATTGGTCTACTGGACACAGTACAGTCGCTTGGCGTGGATTAGGAGCGTCACCCAGGTATGGCCGTTGCTATAGTAACCGCATACCATCAGTGCATTTTTCCTTACAAATACTTTATTTATTTAGTTGCAAGTTTTGTACAAACAGACCTAAGTCGCGTGCTCTCAATTATTATGACTTACGACCTTCAAAACTTTCAACAAGTAGGGCAATCCGACACATAGTTAGTTTTCTTTTATTAATTCCAAGACTAACCTTGGGAGGACCTTGGCAATTGTAACATTCGGAAGAGAATGTAAAATGACATGAGACTTTCAGATTTTATTAGAATCGGCCAAATAGTTACGATGTTATTGGCAAAAAACTCATTAGAAAGTAAAATGGTTACCACCCGACCGACTGACCTACGGATCGAAAGAGTAAGTTATAGAGTCACGTGAGTATAAATCTAGTAGCTCATGGATTTAGAGCATTTGAAATAGTGATCATTTAAAAGTACTCGACTAATTTTCCTTTGCAACACGATGATATGAGGCTGAAATACCTCTATGAGGCAAGTCTCCAAATGTGATGAGAGTGAAGGAGTACAGATTAGAAATCGCGAAGTGTACTATTTGGTAATGTGTGACTGATATTGAGTTAAACATGGTATGGGCAAAGGAGTTTAGTTCATACATGATTAATCAGATGCTACAGGATGACCGTGCAATGATTAAAGATAGTTCAATGGTATTAAACCATTCATCTACCGAAGAGAGAACTTCATTCGTGGATTCCATATTGAGCACAAATTATTAAAGATGTGACATCAGCATTTTGAATGCCATACGGCACATGAAAAAGTCATCCACATAAGTAAATAATAAGAAATGGCCAATATCAAGGCACATGTAAAAGTCATCCACATAACTAAATAATAAGAAAAGGCTAATATCAAGGCACATGAATAAGTCATCCACATAACTAAATAATAAGAAAGGGACAATGATAGTAAATGCTAACTTGATTGAAATTACATCCATTTAAATCCCCATTAAATATGACATAATCCATTCCATGGGAGTGTGCGTCACCTCATATCAAACCCACTAGGGAGCTAGCGATAAATTCTCAAATTTAAACGGTGTGATCAGCGTTCATTAACGCACCTAAATAGACACTCCTGTTCCCACTATTTCCTTTTCCTCCAGTACACCCTTATTTATCATTTATCTCTCTGCCCATCCCTCTATCTCCCTATTTATCAGAACTAAAGCCAGCAGAGTTGTTCTTTTTAGGAAGGTTGAAACAAAAGAGAAGACAAAATGAGATCTCTTTAAACACGAGAGGCGGCAGATGACGTCACAAAGGCGAAAGAACGGATTTGGTCAGTTCAAAGGAGCCGAGTAGAACCTCATGACCGACCCACCTACGAGTTTGGAAGCTGGTCTATTGACCATATCGTGACCTTTCTACTCAATTCCTTTCTTCACATTTCTATTAATTCATTCGTTTCCCGTTCTACCCATTCATTCACTTACCTTTCTACTCATTCATTCCCTTACCTTTCTACCAATTTATTCCATTACCTTACGAATCGTTGATCCCCTTGCCTTGCTACTCATTATTCCCCTTACATTTCTATTAATTACTTCCTTTACTTTTATACTAATCCATTCCTTATCTTTCTAAACATTCATTCCATTACTTTTCTATTCATTCTTTCCCTTATTTTTCTCCATATTCCTTTGCTCTCCAAGCTGCGCCGATGCGTCGTTCGCTCGCCGCGAAGCTAAAAGGGAATGAGCGAAAGATTCCGCCAACTTTCGCCTCGTTTCCCATTTTATTTCGTAATGGGATTCTTTGTAATGTTGTTATAATATATATGATAATGGAGTTGTAGTCAGATTTGGGATATTGTGGAAATGGAACCCGAATAGGCAAATTCGTATATTGCTTCGGATTGAGATAAGCCGGCGTGGTAAAAAAAAGCCGGAGCGGTTTAGCGAGTAAACAGGTCGAAAACATGTTTGTGGATGGTTCAGTTATTAATATTATTATACTAAATGACGATTGTTTTATTTTGGTCAAATATCATGTCTACAGTCATAGGCAAATGTTTTGGGCCTACTATATTTTTTTAGTATAAGAAAATTAATAGAAATAATCAAACGTGGCATTTTGTTTTATTGTGTTTGCGCCACATAGAAATTTAGAGCCCAAACCCATTTTATTAGTAAATACAGTCGACGAATCCTCGAGACTGTGTTTCATGCCTTCGTCACCTCACGCTTAGCCTACTGCAATTCTCTTCTAGTGAATCTCCCTTCTTCGTCACTTCGCCCCCTACAACTAGTTCAAATCTATGCTGCCCGGCTCCTCCTCGGCTGCCCCCGGTTCTCTCCTTCGATGCCTCTGTTACAGGAGCTACACTGGTTACCCATTCGCTTCCGTACCCACTATAAAATTCATCTCATCACCTACAAGGCCCTAAACCTCGAGGCTCCACCTTATCTCTCGTCTGCCCTCTCGTCGTCAAACTCCTCGGGCACTCTGGTCTAACCTCGCTCCCATCCTGAACACTCCTCGTTCTGTCCTCTGCTCGATGGGTAACAGTTCCTTCTCAGTTTGTGCTCCTAGACTTTTGAGTGCTCTTCCTGCCGAAGTCCAATCCTATCCCTTCCTCGCTACTTTTAAACGTCTCCTGAAGACTCATCTCTTCAGAATTGCCTTCTCTTCCCTGTAAACTTTCTCTACACTCCTACGCTCTGAGAGGGCTAACAGCCGTGAAGGGCGCATTATAAATACCTATTATTATTATAATTGATGGGGGCAGTCATGATTTACAACAGGGTTCCCCGTTCTTCAGAACTGCTTCAGTTCATTTTACAATGCTGGAGACCAAATTTGTAAAGATATTTTGAATGATATTGTCTCATTTTTAATAACCACCCGCAATTGGTCACAATTGGATGGATTCAGTTGATCAATTGCTCCAAACAAGGGGAGAAAGAGCTTCATCAAAGAACAATCACTTTGCCCTAGCATTCCAAAGTTCATTCTTGATATTTCCTACAAAAGTGGAGTCTATTCTTAAGGTTCTTGGTGAAATGAGGCTTCTTCGCAGACCTTCTCAACTTGAGACCTTTTCGATCCTTGAGCTGGGACTTTACCAAGAGGCGATCTTGGCGTTCATTTGAAGCTCTTGGACTTCCAGAAGATTCTTCACAAGAGTGTAACCAGTCTATTTAAAGTCATTAATGATCCTAATGATGGTGCTCTTTGATGCAATAACCCTTAGCTTCTTGTATTTTGGGCCATTTTGATGTAGAGTAATAATGGTTACACGTTTTTCTTTGGAGAGAACCAGTTCAGGAATTGAAAAAGATTCAAGCATTTATTTAAAAAAAACACTACGAAATAGATTATAATTATACATCATTAATTTAACCCATATTTATCATTATTTTACCCTTTTGATCGAATAACAAACCTTCAGGGACTGAAACTCACTACCGACAGGAACAGGACCAGACCGAAATTTGGGATTCAGCGAAGGAATGGAATTTTTTCTTACCATTTTTGAAACGCTAACATTTTAATAAACCAGCAAAGAATAACAGAGGAGTAAGTGCGATGATCCACAGAAATAGAGTAGTAGGAGAGGAAAATGGCGCTGAAAAAACTTTTGAAGGGATAGGAAGAGTTAAAGGTCGGTGGCTTGACACCGATGCGTCGTGTTTTGGTGTGTGTGCACCTGGTGGTACTAGGGTTTTATCAAATGTGGCCCTGAGTATCTCGTGTGAGGTTTGTATGTAAGTCTTGTGGGGGTTGTGTAATTTATGTCTGGTGTACATATGTAGATTTATATTTTGAGCCTGTAGTGGTCTCGCATGCCATATAATGTCGTCTGTATCTTCAGAGGATTGGTGGCTATGAAGAGCTACTTGTCCTCAAAATCTTATTGTTTAGCCTCATCTGTGCACGGTGCGCGATTCTGTCTAGGAACTGCCCGGGGACGAGAATGGTTTCGTCTTCAGCGTAGGACAAAGTATGTGTGCATCTGCAGTTTTCCGGTGGCCGTGGGGTATCGTTTGTGTATATTATGTATAGTGTAGGCGCAAGTACGCTACCCTGGGGTACGCCAGCACGTGGTGTGAATGGATGTGATACCTCCTTTCAGTAAGGTAGTGGAAGAAAAGCCTTTTGATGCAGAGAGAGAGAGCGCGCTTTGTATTGTTGGCTAGTCCCTCGTGCTATACTTTATCGAAAGCCTTCTCCACATCCTTTCTGATGGAGAGTGTCTTTTGTTTTGATTGTCGTTTTTTTTGTATTATGGCGTGAATGATAGTCAAAACCGCTTGAGTGGACCGCCTTCACCTGAAGCCATACTGGCATAGGGAACTTTCCTCCGGGTAATTCTAGAGACAAGCGTTGACCATTCGTTTGAGTATTTTGCCTAGATTCTCTAAGCGAACAATAGGCCTGTAGCTATTTGGGTGTTTTGGGTTCTTGTGTTGTTTTGGTAGTAGTATATTTTGTGAGTTTTTTAAAATGTGTGGGAAGTGGCCAGAGGTGATTAAGGCATTGTAGAGTAATGTGAGTGTTGGGAATGTTTTCAGGTAGGTGTTGGAACAAAGTGGCTTGGAGCCGGATAGGCCGGGGCGTGTTTTAAGTACTTATTTTTATTTAGTGTTTTGTTTCCTCGACGGTGATGGAGTTGAGTTGTCAGTGTAGTAGAGTTATCAAACACTTCCAGCCGTGGTGGGGAATGAGGGGGGAGGACGCTCTTCAGCGTGAAGTCGACACCATTCCCAGACTTCCTGGAAGTACTCTCGGGCATAAGGTTTAGGTATTTTGTGTGTGTACGTTATCCCAGTGGTACTTGACTGCGTGGAGGATGTCATTAGTGTCAGTTAGGGCGTGGTTATTGTATTGTAGGGTTATTGGTTTGGGTGGCTCCGTGCCCAGCATCCTTTTCACGCGTCGCCAGAAGAAGGAAGGGTCAGTGCAGCGAGCGTCATACCCTATGCGGGTCACCTCGCGCCACTGGCGGTGACGATCCAGCCACACGCATTGTAGGGTGCGTTCAGGTAGGAGTGTGATGAGGGTGTTGGCGTGGGTCTCAGCCGTAGTGCTTGTTGTACATGGTTATTAGTCTTTGTGTGTATGAAGAATGTGAAGTGTTTAATGCATGTGTGTGTTTTACGCTGTGTGTACATGTTTCGGGCTATGTTTGCGGTAGGCATGAATGTACCACAGTAGTTTTCTATATGTGTAGGGTTGGTGTTCTGGGTCCTGACTTTGCCAACGATAAACGGCAGGATGTACCGGAACCTTACAGGCTACCAGAATTTCTTTTGGTACATTTGCGTACGTCAACACTGATTTGATTAAATATTTGACCTAATTCATTTCTTTTGCCTTTAACTAATCTAACTTACACAACTAACCTAACTTAACAAAACATAACCCAAAGAAACCTAACTTAACTTAACCTAACCTAGCGTATCCAATTATGAGATTGCAAATCAGTTTTCGCCTACGGGGTCAAAGGGGCGGGTAATTGTTATGGCGTATATACAGGTCATCCTAATTCTATGGGAAAAGGGTTGATGATGATAAATTGGATTGTAATAGGTCATTGGTTTCTTTTCTGTTTTTCCCCGGGGGGTTTACTACCGGTATGCACTCCATTTTTAAGGCATTTTCCAATCTGGGATGGACAATTATTGCGGGATCCGAACCAAGGGTCGCTATGGTGGATGGCAGCGGGCGCTAAGTCGAATTGAATTGGGACTCCATCCGGCGACTAAACAAACCCGAAGTGGCTTAACTTCAATCAATTCGCTCGGCTGGATCGAAGCTTTTATAACTTTGAATTTTCTTGTGAATATTGTAGATAGGCCAGCTCAGGTCAGGTCAGGTCAGTTTAGGTTAAGTCAGGTTCGTAACTTCCTTGCTCTCGCCAGTTACTTGCAGGTAAGTGGCCGTGGTCACTTGTCCTGCACCCTTTCGAGAAAGAGACCCTTCGCGGCAAACCACAGTTACCAACTTTAGAACCCCTTAAATGTACTTTTATCTTTACCACCCTTAAAACTCCTTAAGGCGACATGTCCTTAAATAGTGCTCTCGAACCGCAAGTAGGTTGGACTACCTGACATCCCACTCAAATCCAAACATCACCAATTGTAGGTCACCAAATTCATCCCCATTTAATGCTAAAGAAAAAGCATCAACTAATTGACAGACTCCCATTACTTACAACGGAACTAAGCGCAAACTACTAAGTTGTCCTAACAGTAAGTATCAACCAAGATTTCCGACTCCACTTATGTAACCGTGCAAGGACAGTAAGTGAACCTCGCCTTTTGTTGGCATGAAGTGCAATGGGACCTAAGTGCCATGTAAGTGACGCTTAATGACAGTGAGTGCCTAATTATAATGCCAGCTCATCAGATGGCATCGGGGGAGCAAAACATTTGTCAATATGGCGTCGGTGCCACGAGACAAAACAAATTATGTTTAAACGAGATTCGAATGGAGGGACATTTGCATAAATGTCTCAGTCGAAAGAACGAAGAGAGAGAAAGGGAGACATAAAAGACAGAGAGAGAGAGAAATACAGAGGGAGAGAGAAACAGAGAGATAGACAAATAGATAGAGAGGAAGAGAGAGAGATAGTGAGACAGACAGATAAAGAGAGATAGACAGATAGATAGAGAGGGAGAGAGAGATGGTGAGACAGACAGATAGAGAGAGAGAGAGAGATACAGACAGAGGGAAAGAGAGGGGAGAGAGAGGAAGTGTGTGGGAGAGAGGGAGGGAGAGAGAGAGAGAGTGAGATATTGTGTGTGTGTGTAAGAGTGTATAACGGAATTGAGTACGTTGCAGCGCTATTAATCCAATTTCCACTTCGGAATAAACCTTAATCAAATGCCGTCGCGTGTATGAGTGGGAAAGGGCAGGGTGCTTTTAACATTTTTAACACAGAATAACACCACCATTCTCGTCTGGACACGGGCTACAAATGGCACTATTTGTTGACGCCAAATGCACCCATTTTCCCCACTTACACTCCCACACAAACAGATAAATGTGGAAAATGGATTTACAGTTTAAAGCGGATTCCATCTTCTGCACATTCTTGAGTATATGTGTATGGTAGGTTATGGTATTTTGGCTACAAAGGAATACAAAGGTTAGAGCATTTAACAACAGACCATTTGATTCTTACGTAGTTGCATGCAGACACGGGGCTAAGTTCACTAAGCTTCGCCGCCTCGATCCGTGATGTTCGCTCATCTTATGGAAAGCGAAAACAGAAAAATGTCTAGTTTGTGTTTAAATGAATCGACTGTAGTGCAGTGAAAGACGTTACGGGGAGACCATTTCATAGGTTGACAATTCGGTTGCATATTTTTGTTAGACTCGTGGAAGTTAACCGGTTTACCAACACTATTGAAACCCCTTTCCCCTTGTGTAATTACTCGTAGATCGGTCGATTAAAAGAACTTGTTACAGTTCATATTAACTATGCCATTGACGATTTTAAATACATGAATTAGGTCACCTTTTGATCTAGGCTGGGTTAATGGGAAGAGATTTATTTGCTTAACACATTAAACTTCACGTCATACATATGTGAATGACGTTCGGACAACGATGGACCACGATATACACATTTGTATGGCATACAATTTTCGTTTGGGGCCACGTCACTGAAATATGGATACTTTAGTTTGCAAATCCAATGATGAGCGGAAAGTATTTTTATTTTTAGTTTTAGTTGATTGATGAAAGAAGTGAAAATACAGGGTGTTATTAAAAAAAATGAAGTATTTATATGTAGTTATTGATATGTATAAAAGTTTAATATGCTTTGTAAAATCATAAAATATTCATTCTACATGTTTACAGAAATAATTAAAAGACGTTTCTTTTATTGGTATTAAAAGACAAAAATTCTTTTATTATTGAAATTTAAAAAAAAAGTTCCTTTCATTTATAAAAAATTAAAGCAGTTTCTTTCCTTATTAAAATTAATGTCTAAAGTTTATTCTAAATTAAAACATTTCAAATTGAAATTAAAACGTTTCTTTTATTATTGAAGTTCGAACAAAGATTTCTTTGCTTTTCGGAAATTAATTGTTTTAAATTGAAATACTTAATAGAAAATTAGGACTGATCTTGGAATTTGTCACAATAGATATAAACCATTTTAGTTCTCTTTCTAGCTGCTTTACGACCGTTTTCCTCTTACATAACATTCACTGCATTTCTATCGCACCTTCTTCCTGTTCTTATCCTTCCTTTCAGTCAGTTTTTTGCTTATTTTCAAGTACCCTTAGGCGTATATGTCGCTCTTGTAGTTGAATTTGTAGCAAAGTTGAAGAGTTTCTCGAAATAAACGTTTTGTAATTTTATTTTGTGTAACTTTTTTTGTAAATGGCCCATGTATTTATTATGACAATTCCAAGTTTTATTTCAAGGCCTATTTTTCGATACCATTTTATACCTTTGCGAAGAGTTGAAACATACGAGCATAATCGACCTGACAAATCGATGCCAGACTTGCTTTATCGTAAGCTAAATCTGCTAAAGGTTTTAGATGCAGCTTTTCGAGACCTCCGTCCTCTAGTGATAGCAGAAAACATGTTCGTGGAATGTCTAAAGGAAGTTTGAGGAATGGTACTTTTCTTCCATACCACCATTGGAGTAAAAATCTAGGCGCGTTTTTTTTTATAAAGGTTTCCCCATTAAACGTGGCATATCAGCGGGGTAGTGCGATGTTGCCGTTATCATTGACCTTTCCAGGTCGCTTCCGGTGATCTGCCTGCACAAGTGCTACAATCACGTTTAATGGGTGAACCTTTATACAAAAAACGCGCATATATTTTTACCTTAATGGTGGTGTGGAACAAAAGTTAAAATAATTTCGGAAATACACCAATTTTGATAAAAAAAGAGAGAGAGAAGGAAAGACAGAACAGGGTAGAAAGGAAGGAGAGCAGCTGATCTGTGGAGATTTGGCAACAGTGTGGGGACACGTGTTTCACGATTCGGCCACACCCAAACGTCCATTTCTCGCTGCGTCGACTATACTCATGAATTCATTGAGCTTTCGCTTGCTCATTTTCAATTCGATTTGAGAGAGGGAAAATCTTACAGAAATTTATAAAAAATATAAAATTTAATCAGACTAATTTGAAATAGCAAAGGAATTATAACATGAACAAAAAAAAGAAGTATTAGTAATATCAGTATAAATAGTATTTAAAATAAAATATTTGAATAGAATAACCACGGAACAATTGTGTCGACACATAATTGAATGACTTGACATGGGACATACAGGGTCACTCCCCCCAAAAAGCATGCGCCAAATTTCGATAGGCCGCATTTCTTAATTTTCTGCAAGGATTGAATGAAACTTTAGTGATAACTAGTTTATTGTGATAACTAGCACTCTCCTGCAAGTCTCGGAAGATATTCCGAGGGACTCTCTCACGTTCTCGACCAGCTAAGCTGTACTCTTCCTGGAGCATCCTGAATGGCTTGGACAGTTGTCACTGGCTCCATTGAGGTTTTCCACTGTCCAATAGTTCTCGAAGTGGTTCACACAGTCCTGAATTCTGCTATTGGAGGGGTCTTTTACATATTCGAACTGATGCACGAAAGTGTCCTGCAATTTCTTGAACGAACCTGTCTTGTAGTAATGTTTGACGCAATATATTCTTTGCTGGAGCTCCCATTGAGATCTAGTTGTGTTCACAGGTGTTGCTTCTGCCATTCCCTGCAAAGTAAGGGTGATTAGTGAATGAATGAATGATGGATATATCACAAAAAGTGTATGCAGGCCCGTTTTGGGGGGGGGGGGTCATCCTGTATAACTTAGCATAAAATTGGATTTTTCTGAAAAAAATAATGCAAATTAAAGAAAAATGTTGGATGGATCCGAGTAAAATTTTATCGAAATTAGCTTAGCGCTTGAGGTGTCAAGAGGGTCATCGTATGGCTTGTCTTTAGTCGCGTGTGAGTCTAATCACGGGCGCCTCTACGTCTCATTATGTCAGTCGGTCAGTCGGTCTCAGTTTTGCTTTTTTTTTGTTTTGGTCAAACATTGTAACTATTCGGCGGATTTTAACGAAATTTGAAGCCCTTATGTTGTTTTACATTCTCATTCGAATAATATAATTGCAAAGGTCCTCCCAAGGTTAGCTCATGAATTATTTTGTTTTGGCAATAACATCATAACTATTTGGCCGATTCTAACGAAATTTGAAACCCTTATACCTGTTTTACACATCCAAGGTCCTCCTATACTTAGTCTTTGAATTATTGGAAGTTTTGAAGGTCGTAAGGTTAGGAATCAAAATAAGTGAGAGCACGTTACCTTTGGGTCAACAGACCTTGTTTAGATTATGCATCACTTTTGGTAACCCTACGTTGTATCCGTTCTAGCACGTTTATATACTTTTGGTAGTTATGTCACCAGGCTAGAACACGGTATTCCAGAAGAGGCCGGACTAAAGAGTTGTAGAGAGTTGTACTTATTTCGAGTTGTGGTCAAATGACTCACCAATAGAGTCAATTCTTTGTTCGCCTTCTTGGTAACTTCTTTGTTGACTGAGTTTTAGGTAACTCGATACTGTTTACTCCTAAATCTGTTTCTTTGGTCTACGCTTTTCAATCGTGTTTCATTCATAAAGTAAGATAGGAGGGGGGGTAGTCCCCTGTTCGCGAGTTTATAAGTTACCATGTCGGTCCGTAGGTCGATCAGTTCGATGGTAGCCATTTTAATTTTCAATGCGTTTTGGGGAATAACATCGTAACTATTCGGCAAATTCCAACTAAATTTGAAACTCTTATGTTGTTTTAAATCCTCTTTTGAATGATAGAACTGAAAAGGTCCTCCCAAGGTTAGTCCGGGAATTATTTAATGTTTTGAAGGTCATAAGTCAGAATAAGTGAGAGCACGCGACTTAGGTCTGTTGACCTTGTTTTATTTTGACTTCCTACGTGGAGCACTCTGCATTCCTATGTTAAGCACTCTGAATTCCTATGCGGAGCACTCTGCATTCCTATATGGAGCACTCTGCAATCCTATGTGGAGCACTCTGCATTCTTATGTGGAGCACTCTGCATTCCTATGTGGAGCACTCTGCATTCCTATATGGAGCACTCCGCATTCATATATGGAACACTCTGCATTCATATGTGGAGCACTCTGCATTCCTATATGGAGCACTCTGTAATCCCATGTGGAGCACTCCGCATTCCTATGTGGAGCACTCTGCATTCCTATGCGGAACACTCTGCATTCCTATATGGAGCACTCTGCAATCCTATGGGGAGCACTCTGCATTCTTATGTGAAGCACTCTGCATTCCTATGTGGAGCACTCTGAATTCCTATATGGAGCACTCCGCATTCATATGTGGAGCACTCCGCATTCATATGTGGAGCACTCTGCATTTCTATATGGAGCACTCTGCAATCCTATGTGGAGCACTCCGCATTCATATGTGAAGCACTCTGCATTCCTATGTGGAACACTCTGCATTCCTATGTGGAGCACTCCGCATTCCTATGTGGAGCACTCCGCATTCCTATGTGGAGCACTCTGCATTCCTATGTGGAGCACTCTGCATCCCTATGTGGTGCACTTTGCATTTCTATGTGGAGCACTCCGCAATCCTATGTGGAGTACTCTGCATTTATCCGCGTTGAATCACATTTGCCAAGTTTGGGCCTAAGATGAAAACTTGTCTAAATTATGTTGCATCTCTTATACTTTCTTATGTGATTTTACAGCATTGGCGATTCTTGTATCATCCACATACTTTGAGATTATGCATTCCAGACCTTCATCAATATCGTTAATGTAGATTAGAAAGAAGACAGGCGCCAAAACTGAGCCCAGAGGAATCCCGCTAGTTACATTGAGCCATTTAGAAGCTTGCCATTTATGACTAATCTCTCCTTATTTTGCTGAGCGAATTTTCAATCTATCTTGCCCTGAATTCCGTTTGACTGTAATTTTATCATTAGACGTTTGTGAAGAACTTTGTCGAAGGCCTTCGGGAAATCAAGGTGTATGTATGATATATATCAACGGCTTTACTCTCATAGATTAAGGATATCGTGCAAGAAGTCTAAAAGGTTTGAGAGGCAAGGTTTGTTACGGAAGCCATGCTGGGTATCTTTAAGAATGTGGTTTACCTCCATATATTTCACAATTTTGTTCCTTATGAGCGTTTCAAGAATTTTTCATACAACTGAGGTTAAGCTAATTGAGCGCTAGTTTGTCACGTATAGATTTGCTACCATTTTTTAAATATTGGTGTTACATTAACGAGCTTCCACTTCTCTGGTATAGTCCCATTCTGCAATGATGTATTAAAAAGAAGTGTAGGTAATTTATAAAGCTCATTCTTAGCTTCTTTTATAACTCCCGATGAGATAGTGTCTGAGCCTAGTGATTTGTTTGAGTCAAGCTCTCCCCAAATTTTTAGCACATCGTTTTTACTTACGGTGATATGTTGTAGAGCGCCTGCATCATCTTTTTGGTTGGGCAAAGATATAATACTTAGGTCTTCTGTAGTGAATACTGAAGCGAAGATGCATTAATGGTGACTCATCACTTTTTCGTCGTTTATAAATTCCCCGTTCTCATTCACTAATGGTTCAATAGTTGATGTTGCTACTCATTTCTTTCTGATATAGCTATAAAATTCTTTAGTGTTTGCTTTACTTTTATTCACTATTTTTATCTCCATGACCTTTCTATTTTCTTTAATTAATTTTTTGGTTTTGCGTTGAAGCTAATGAAATTCGTTCGTTCCTCCTCATCAGTCGTGTGTTTAAATTTGTCGTGAGCTTTTTTCTTAGCAAGTAAACAATGCGCAATGTCCTTGGTCCACCAAGTGAGTTTATCATACACTGGACGTCTATTTCTCAATGGTATTCACGCTTACAGCGTACAAATTTAGGTAAATATTAGTGAATAGTTCACAAGAAGTGTTTATGTTGGTATGTTAGTCATAAAGCTCCAGCCCGTTTCAGAAACTCTTGGTCGGGTTTGCGAAAATTTGCCTTTTTAAAATTAGGATTTTACTCTAATTTAAATTAATGCAGAAAGTTATTTTATGATGATCACTATTACTCAAAGTATCACCAACTTTAACATCCATTAACCAGGTCTTCTTTTGTTACAAATACAACGTCAAGTACATTATTTCCATACAAGTCATGTCCAGAATATGAAAACAGCATGTTGCCCCATTTAGATATGGCTAAGTTGAAGTCCCCCCCAAAAAATAATTACGGAAAACTAGTGTTATTTATATCCCAGGGTATATATATATATATATATATATATATATATATATATATATATATATATATATATATATATATATATATATATATATATTTTGTCGTAGAACGACTCCCGACGATACCATATATCACTATTCGTTGAGGGAACTTCCTTAATTATCTTTAGAGTGCGTTAATTGTCTGGCGGCCGATATTATGTATCTTCGATATGCTTAAGAAGTGGAACTGAGCTCAAGGATAATAATATTGCTATCATTAATAAAATAGAGTTTTATTAATAATAACTATCAACAAACACAAAAACGGAAAATATTGACATAAACAGAGAATGGAAAGGGTCGTGGAGACTCGGGCTAATCCGAGGATTTAAAGGATTTAAAAAGGTAAAACAAATATAGAGTTAAAGAGATGGGATGGTTCGATAAACTATTTAAAGCACAGGATAGAATTGACAAAAGGGTTAAGTACTCAAAGGTGACGTTTGGCTTACGTAACTTTTACACTAGTGGTGCAGTGGAAGGTGGCGCGAAGGAATTTTCGGTCCGCTGGCGAGTTCCAGCCGAAGGAGGGGAATAAAAGGATCCTGACGTGGCGTCTTGGGAAGGAGAACCGTTTCTCGACGAACGGCTTGAAGAACAATGGCTGTTCTACGTTGTTCTCTTCTGAACAAAAGGGGGGGGGGGGTGAGAACCGTCTCTTGTCTACGGGCTCAAGAACAATGGCTGTTCTAAGGTTGTTCTCCTCTGAACAACAGGTGTGGGGGGGTGAGAACCGTCTCTTGTCTACGGGCTCAAGAACAATGGCTGTTCTCCTCTGAACAACAAGGGGGAAGGGTGAGAACCGTTTCTTGGCGAAGGCCTCAAAAGAACAATGGCTGTTCTACGTTGTTCTTTTCTGAACACGAGGGGGAAGCCTTGGGGACTTGGCGTCACGAAAGGCTCGAACCTTTGGCACTCAAGGGATATTGTCCTCTTTCTGGACAAGTGATGGTGAATCTCGAGGTTGAGGTCCCTTGGCGCACAGAGGGAGAGAGGGTCGTGGTGATGTTTCGCGACGAAAATCTGGATCTCCAATCTGATCTTAGTGGTAAAGTTTCCATATAAATAGCCAGGACATTTCCTTGGCGTGGGGGGCAATGGGGTGGGAGCTTCGAGGGAACGCACAGCCGAGCCGGAGAACAATGCCTTATCTGCCCATAAGCCTAACTCAATCTGGCGAGGTCGGCGTATGGGGGCGAACGGGGGGGACGATAACCTCCTTGTTTAAACATTGACATCCGGTGGCTGCGATAAGGCTCCAAGCTTCGAATCGAAGATGCACGTGGGCAGCATCGTGGTTTTAAATAATATGGGATAGGAGTTGAAATTAACGAGGCTTCAACTCGTTCTATCACATATATATATATTTTAAGCAAGGGTATGTTGGTTTTTTAATTTTTTTTAAAGAGAATTTAAACTATATGAACGTTAATAATTTGAAGCTTTTACACTGAAATAGGGTTAAGACTTTCTCTGATGAAAAATGGTACGCCTCCTCCATTATTAACTCTACTGTGTCATAAAGAGGAAGTTTATATTCAGCTAGAAAGTCTCTGCCCGTGACTGACCTGTTTTTGAACGGAAATCATTGACGGCTTTATTCAATAGATGCACAAAACCAGTTGCATTAACCTGGTTAAGATGGATATCCTCTGTGGAAAACAGTGAAGGATCAAAGCAAAAATTGTCCCCGTTATTAAAAATGCTTAAATTATATTCCATACTGATATTAGAAAGTCACCGGTTGAAACGGGTATGGACATTAATACGTGGGATAATTCCAAAATTATAAATTTGCTAGATTTTAGCTTGAATTCCCTAATTATCTGCCTGTATTTGGAGAGCAGTTCTTCAGAGCGGGGACGTTGAACATCATTTGACCCGACGTGAATAACGTGTGTCTTGTTTGCCGGAGATAATTTAAATACTTCGTCCATGGTGGTGGCAATGTCGTCCACTCGACATCCCGGGATGCATTAACGTTTTGGGGACACAGGTGACCAAGCAGATAATTCAGAGAGTTGCTCACGGTCTATGGAATCGCCAACCAGCCGTATTGCTTCGTCTTCCGTATCTTTCTCTAAATAAATCTCGAAACGGTTTTGAGATATTACGTGGATGGTCCTTTTGCGTTTGGGGCACTTGTTGTTCCTAACAACCAGAAGGTTATCTTGGGAAGGAAGAGAATCATTAGAGGAGACTGGATCTTCTGAGACTGCAGCTGTAACTGCAACATCTGAAGCTGCAACTGCAACGTGCAACGATACTGAAGTTTGAGTAAAAGAAGGCAACTCTACATCGCGAACCACAAATTTATGAAGAGATTCCATTTTTAGTGTCAGTTCTTCGATCTTGCGGTTGGCTTCGGCCAGCTCATCTGTCATCTTCATTCTGAGCTGACAGAATCTACAGGATCTGACAGAATCTTTGTTATGTAGAAAGGTGTTTAATTGAACGTATGTGCATGTATATTTACAGGTACGCATGCGTTTATGTGATTTGTATATTTCCCACTCTAATGACCAAATGCCGTCAGTCGTGTCCAATTTTATTATAATTACTATTATATTTTTACTTACTCTAGCGGGAATGAACGAAAAGACTTGCAGACAGATGAAGAAATAGCGAGTGGAATGATGACGGGGGAGTGTAGTTTAATGGAATAAGTTATAAAGTATTAATGGGGGGGGGGTGCAGTGGGGGTGACAGTAGGGATCAATGGTGGAAAACCTATCAAGGAAGGAATTTTGATTGAAAGCAAACCCATCAAGTCTGAAAGAACGAATCAAGGGGGAGTAATAAGGCAAGGATGGAGAAGAATCATGGTGGAAATGGATTAGGGGTGAAAATCAGATTAAAGGTATAAACATAAAAGGCGAGAAATGGTTGAACGGACAAAAGCGGATCCAGATGGGAAATTGGACCACGAGTGAAAGAGGATCGATCAAGGGTATAAAAAAGATAAGGGGTGAAAAAAGGATCAATCCGAGCGGAATTCGAAGATAAAGAAGTGGTGAAAATGAATTGAGAGTGAAAAACGATCGGATTAAAGGTGTAACATAAAGGAAGGTTGAAAAACTGATCCAGGGTGAAAACCGATCCAGGGGGAAAAAACTGAGGCAGGGTGAAAAATAGATCAAGAGTAAAAAACGGATCAAGGTTATATCATCACTAACTCTATAATTTTAGAAGGGGATGTTTTTGAGTATTTGAATAATAATTTCATCTTAGTTTGGTTATGACTTATGTTTTTCTATCAAAGTTATTTATAATAATTCTTTTATAATATCAAATACAAAATGGTGAAGTTCAGATTAAATATAAGTATCGAAATTTTGTGAATTTTTGAGAATCCAAAGAATTATAAATGGTGAAGTTCAGAAAATTTATTTATATATATTCTTCTATAACTCTAAATTTTAGCAACGTGATCTTTTGGAAGGGGGTATATTTAGTTTAGAGTTCCTTTAAAAATTATTATAATTGGCGAAGTTCAGAAAATTTATAAAAATTTAACCATGGCTGCTTTTTTTAGATTTTAAATTTTATTCTTAGCAGCGAAGCGCAAGCTTCCCTCATAGGGGGGGGGGCGAAGCCATTGTCTGCTATATATATATATATATATATATTAAATATCACAACCATCTTTGGTTACTCTACTGTGCTTCTAGGTTTTGGATGTTTGGGTTTGTTGGCGTTTTTTATTTTATTTCACTCTATCAACAAACCTTAAGTGGTGACGACGTGTCAATTATCGTGTTTCAGAGACGACGATATTCTCTTGTTCGCAACTTTCTCGTCCAAACTCCCTCTTTCTGCCAGTCCAATGCGTGTTTGTAGTGTTACATAAATTGCTGTGGATTCTCCTTTACGAAGGCTTGAGTATTTATCTACTGCTTTTTTATATAGTAACTGTGTACTCTTATTTGCACATACACACACACACATACATGGGTTGGACAAAATAATTGGAACAGTAGAAATTAAACACCAATATTTCAATAAGCCATTATATTACGAATATCCATACAAGTTTCATTGTGAGTGATTTTCTTTTTTGTAGATACAATTTTATTTATCATCTTTAATGATTATTTGTATTTATTTTTCAGATTGTGGTATAGATGCTAAGATGCATGACCTCACTGAGTTCGAAAAACAGCTAAACTCCTTAGTTTTTCAAGAGCTACCATATCAAGTACCATGACAGAATTCAAGAAGCATGGCAAAACCTCCATCAGGAGTAATAATTCCAGCAGGACTTTGAAACTCACTGAAAGAGACCAACGAGTGTTGAAACGAATTGTGATGAAAAATCTCCGGACAACTGCCCCTAAATTGCCTGCGGAGTTGAATCAACATCTCACTAGCCCAGTTTCGACCAAAACTGTTCGTCGTGAGCTCAATAAAGCCGGATATCATGGAAGAGCCGCCATCAAGAAACTTCTGTTTCCTCATCAAAACATTCCGAAAAGGCTGAACTGGTGTAGAGATCACAAGGGCTGGTCGACAAACCAATGAAAGCAAGTAATATTCTCCGACGAGTCCAGTTTTTCTCTTTTCCCAACTGCAGGGGGAGTTTATGTGCGGAGGCAGGCAAAGGAAGCTTTTAATCCTGACTGCCTTCTTCCTACAGTGAAGCATGGAGGAGGGTCAGTGATGGTTTGGGCAGCCATATCTTGGAATTCTCTTGGTCTAATCGTTGCCCTGCATGGTTGGATCAACAGCAACAAATATCTGGAAATTTGGAAGATTAAGTCCATCCCATGGTCTAGACATTATTCCCTGATGGTGAGTGTTTTTTTCCATGATAATAATGCCCCAATACACACCGCTCATGTGGTTGAGTATTGGTATGGAGAGTATAGGAGTGAGATACAACACATGGAGTGGCTCCCACAATCTCCAGATCTTAATATTATTGAGCATTTGTGGAGCATCTTGAAGCGAAAAGTTAGAAGTTACGCTCCACCGTCTTGTCTGAAACAGCAGGAGCAGGTTTTGCAAGAATAATGGATCAAGATTCTTCTCAATGAAGTCAAGAATCTGTTTGAGTCAATTCCAAGACGTATCGACGCTGTTTAGACAACAAAAGGAGGACCAACTCCGAATTAAATAAATATTCCTTGAATTAAACACGTGTTCTAATTATTTTGTCCAATCCCTGTATTTATAATATATATATATATATATATATATATATATATATATATATATATATATATATATATATATATATATATATATATATATATATTTATAACCCGCGAGTACAAATAATGCATGAAAACCCAAGGAAAAAACTGAAAAAAGATTCTAATGGCTTTCGTCTTAATTATCGGAGACCTCTTCTGAGAATGAGAACAAAGTCATTTGGAAGGGTTTCTAAGTGAAAGAGGGATTTTCTTATCTGACTTGAATCTGGTTGGGACTAAGTAACATTTTCTTAATGTTCCTTAGTTCCTTAGTTCCGCCCAGCCCTCGGCTCTTTGATAATAAAAGAGTAAAACTGAGAAAAACTCAAACCATAGGAATATCGAGCAACTGACCACAGAGGCGTTAATTTAAGGTCATTAACATCTTTTAGGATTAGATTTCACCCGTTGAGGCCACATTTAAACTCACCTTCTGAGAGATTGAAATTCGAAATTTCTTTAATTTACGATGATTCGATAAGTTTCCGTTGATTGAAATCGTTACAATTGTAAATTTTTTGTGGACTGGAGATATTTTGAACATAGTTAGCGTTTTTGACTTGATTAAAAAGACTTGATGCATTGCTCGCTCTATTAAGATCTCTCTTATGTTCATAAAAGCACTTATCTAATCATCATCCCGCGACTTTGGTCTTTTGAACTTGTTTCGACATAAATACAGCCTTAGTAGGGGCAAACCGTTGCCCCTATTCCTTGTAACCAGTTCATGGAACACTTTGAAACCACCTTACTTAATACTATTAAATCAAACACTAATTTCGTAAGGTACAAGTATGTGGATGATGTAATTTCAACATGGTCATTCCACCACTTCGATTATTTACATATTTTTTCTTTATCCCACGATGAAATTTGAGGTTGAATCAGAAAAAGATAATGTATACCTTTTCTTGGTATAAAAATCTTAAGAATTAACGATAAAGCCTCTTTTAATGTGTACCGTAAGCCTACTAATTCTAATTCATATACCTACTTTTTGTCATTTCACGTTAAAATAAACAAGGTCAACATAAATAAGTCGCGTGTTCTCAATTATTCTGATTTATAACCTTTTGACCATATGACCTTACGACCTTCAAAACTTTGAATAATTCCCGGACTAACCTTGAGAGGACCTTGCAATTATATCATTTGAAAGATTGTTTAAATAGACCGAATATGTACGATGGTATTGCCCCCCCTCCTCGAAACCTCATTGCTAAGTAAAATGGTTGCCATCCAACTGACCGACCTATGAACCGACAAAGTGATTTATAGACTCGCGCGCAAACAACTAAAAATCTATCGCTATATCTAAGTTTTTAAGAACGTTTCGAATTTGTGACCCATGTTTTTTTGTAGATGAAATTACCTACAAAACTGCTTCTTTATAGAATTAAAATATCCATTATATTTTAATTATGAAAGTTATCTAAAGCTATGCCATTAGTCTACAGGCCCCAGCACAAAGTCTTAGATGCAGAAAAGAATTATTTATCCCATCCATATTCTCCCTTACTTAAAGGATTAAACACGGTTGTGTATCCTAACCTGACAATATTCAAATACCATTCAACCATCAAAAGATCTTTCCCTTCCACCAAACCCCAAACACAGATCAAGGGTGCTGGTGCCTACCTAATCCCGTGTAAAGACATTAACAGTCATTTATTTACATTGAAGAAACGGGGTGGTCATTGGATAGGCAATGCATCAAGTATTTTTAATCATGTCAAAAACGCTAACCATGTTATAGATTTATTTCGTGTCTATTTACATTCGTAACTATTTTAATAGAGGGAAGATAATTGAATCATCGTTAATTAAAGAAATTACGAATCTTAATATCTCAGGAGGGCAGTTTCAATGTAGCCCCAATGTCTTAAATCTAATCCGAAAAGATGTTAATGACCTTAAATTAACGGCTCCAGATTAATATATGTGGTAAGTTGCTCAATATTCGTATGATTTGACAATTTTTCGTCAGTTTACGGCCGAAGTTGATATGATAAACTTCATATCGAAACTAGTCCCGTCTTAATGAACTTTATGCCCTTGTAGAGTAGTTTACTTTTTACATAAATTTATCCGTTATTGAGTAGAATATATATATATATATATATATATATATATATATATATATATATATATATATATATATATATATATATATATATATATATATATATATGGTGTGTGTGTGTGTGTGTGTGTGTGTGTGTGAGAAGATAATAGTAAACCATAATATTCGAATCAAGATTTATTTATAACCATAGGACTAGTTTCGGCAAATTATAATTGCCATTTTTAACTAAGTAATGAAAAAAGCAAAGCAAGGAACTCAGAATATATATGGTGAGCAAAATAATAAACAAAATAATATAATAATAATTATAATAATAATAATAACAATAGTATAGGGGATGTTTATTCTGTCGATTGTTTAGTTTGCCCTAAGCAAACCGGTAAATCATTAGGTGTGCGCTTGACGTAACATAAATACAATATTAGGAGGTGTGAAATTAATAGTGCTTTCTTTGTCCATTTATTGGAAAACAGTCACTCTATCAATTGGAATTCGGCTAATTTATTTTCGAATCTGATGACTTTATTCAAAGAAATATTGTTGAATGATCATTCATTAATTCCTCGCCTAATTTTAATATTTCCCCTGGTCTCTTTAAACTGGCCCCTGTTATTAAAAGGCTTATTTATAACGAAATTGTCCATTTTAAATCTTAGCCCTTTGATTTATTAATTTAGTTATGTTTTTCTCATTTATTTTATGTATTGACAATCGGGTATGTATGTACTTAGTTTAGTTACATAAATGTCTACATTCTTTACCCACAAGGTGGAATTTTCCGGAAGTAGACCTTATCTCTTTGGTTTTATACTTTACATCCGTCTTTGATATTATTTTTCTATTTTGGGTGGTCCTTTTGTTGTACATGGGCGGTGCAGTAAAATGTTTTCGTTATTCCTTGATAATGAGCTAAACAAGTTCGAAAGTACTTGGAATCCGCCTTTCATTTTCCTGTGGGATTCTTTGCCTTTATTGCTCTACTCACGCGCTACTTAGTGAGTTTCTCATTTCCAAATATATATATATATATATATATATATATATATATATATATATATATATATATATATATATATATATATATATATATATATTCAGTAAGAAGGACAAAACGAAGAAGGCGGGTCCCCATCTTTAATTCCAACGTTTCGGGTTATTACAAAACCCATCTTCAGGAGCTAAAAACAAATTCCAAATGAGAAATCTAAGCCTAAAATCATAAATAACGGCACACGTTCAAAGTTAAAAACCACAGATCAGAGAAAATCACAAAAAATGACGTTAAAAATATAAAATGAACGTTACGTTAATGAACAAACAAAATAGTGAGGTAAAGAACAACAGAAAGATATTTGTAAAGAGATACTATCCGTTAAGGATAAACAAAGTAAACGTAATATTACAAAATTAAACAATTGAAATGGAAAAATAGAGAATTGGATACAAACAAAAGGTAAAACTAAAATATAGACACTGAAACATTACCTTACATTGTCGGATCACAATGACGAGTGAAAACAGGAAGGAATTCAAAGAATGAATACAGCTTGGTTAAGTCATAAACAGAGGAAAGATGACGTGTCCTCATTTAAATTTGGGTGGTTGTATTAATACAGAGTGATCCTTTAATGCGGAGAGATGAAATAGATTTAGCAAATTTCAAGACAGAAAAATCATTTAAGGACACGTCTGTTTTACAATCAATAGCATGTTTCCTGATGGAAGAAAACTCTTTGTTACTTAATGTTTTACTGGTTCTATGGCTAATTTCCATGTGAGAACAAAAACGCGACTGAAGAGTACGTACTGTGCTTCTTATATAGGTCCCCAACTTACAGCTAGGGCAAATGAATTTATATACAATGCACGAACTAAACGGCGTGGAAATACTGTCCTTCCCTTTAAAGAAATTACCAATATTTTTGTTATTAATGAATATAAGTTTAAAATTAATTTGCCAATAAAATTTCCTAAAAATGGAAATTAAACGTTTTCGGAGAAGGTCATTACAAGGGGGGATGTCTGGTAACAGGACATACCTGATTTCCTTTGGGACATTAAAAGAAGTGGAGGGGTTATAAAGCCTGAAGAGGAACTTCCTAATACAGCTTTCAACTAAAGATAAGGGGTAATCATTTTTTACAAAGAATTCTTTTAAAAAATTGAATTCAAAATGCATACTAAAATAAGTTGAAGACAAATTAAAGTGAAGGACAGTATTTCCACGCCGTTTAGTTCGTGCATTGTATATAAATTCATTTGCCCTAGCTGTAAGTTGGGGACCTATATAAGAAGCACAGTACGTACTCTTCAGTCACGTTTTTGTTCTCACATGGAAATTAGCCATAGAACCAGTAAAACATTAAGTAACAAAGAGTTTTCTTCCATCAGGAAACATGCTATTGATTGTAAAACAGACGTGTCCTTAAATGATTTTTCTGTCTTGAAATTTGCTAAATCTATTTCATCTCTCCGCATTAAAGGATCACTCTGTATTAATACAACCACCCAAATTTAAATGAGGACACGTCATCTTTCCTCTGTTTATGACTTAACCAAGCTGTATTCATTCTTTGAATTCTTTCCTGTTTTCACTCGTCATTGTGATCCGACCATGTAAAGTAATGTTTCAGTGTCTATAATTTAGTTTTACCTTTTGTTTGTATCCAATTCTCTATTTTTCCATTTCAATTGTTTAATTTTGTAATATTACGTTTACTTTGTTTGTCCTTAACGGATAGTATCTCTTTACAAATATCTTTCTGCTGTTCTTTACCTCACTATTTTGTTTGTTCATTAACGTAACGTTCATTTTATATTTTTAACGTCATTTTTTGTGATTTTCTCTGATCTGTGGTTTTTAACTTTGAACGTGTGCCGTTATTTATGATTTTAGGCTTAGATTTCTCATTTGGAATTTGTTTTTAGCTCCTGAAGATGGGTTTTGTAATAACCCGAAACGTTGGAATTAAAGATGGGGACCCGCCTTCTTCGTTTTGTCCTTCTTACTCAATATAAGACTCAATCTTTGTAGAAGAAATCTAGGTGAATACGCAATATATATATATATATATATATATATATATATATATATATATATATATATATATATATATATATATTATTGATAATTGAACATTAGCGTTTAAGTTAATGTGGTTAGGTCAGGGTAATAGTAATAATTCCTTAATCCGATAGAAAAGTCTCCTGGAGTTCCTCAACCCTCTTCCGGAGTACCACCATACACGACTGGCAACGATCCAGGAACTCCAGGAGACTTTTCTATCGAATTAAGGAATTCTTATTACTACCCTTACCTAATTGTATATATATATATATATATATATATATATATATATATATATATATATATTGTGAAGACATTTCTTGTAAATAACACGTAACTTCGTGTCTTATCGATCAACAATATTCAAATATTCAAGTAGGGTTTTGAAAAGTCTAAAATCGACCTCAAATATACCATCAAACAGAACCATCCTCTCACCCTACCATTGAATTAACCATCTAAGAATTTTGAAGCCATTCCTCAGGACTCATCTTGGATTCTCTTTTACTAAATCCTTCTATCATCTTTTTCGAGATGATAGAACTTCAAACACAATTACACACACACCGCAGCTCACCTACCGCAACACTGCTCCTCCTCTTATTGCAAACTTGCACCCTCCCCCCTTAAAAAAGCGCCCACTCCCTCTCTCTAATGGCCTTTTGAATTTTCGAGGCCTGACGTTGGGAAAAGCGAGCTTCCTTTGTGATCTCATCTCTGCCGAAAATCCCGCCATTTCGGGCTTCGTAGGTAAGATGAGAAACACATTTGCCCCCCTCAATGCGATCTCACGGCGGTATTCCTTTATTCATGTTGTTAGAGGCACGGGGCATGGGGGCAAGGTTCGTTTAATTACCTCCCATTACCTCCCTCCATCTCGTTCATTTAAATCGAACCTAGTATCACTTTCGAATCTCTACTAGCAACCTTGCTTTCTAACCCTACTCTTACGATTGTCATTGTTTATAGTCCCCCAGTCGACGGACAGCTTCTTCGATGTGCTCATATATTTTTTAGTCGCGGGCGACTTTAAATTTCACTATGTAGGTTGGTCGGTCGGTCGGTCCCCATTTTCTTTTGTAATAACATTGTAACTATTCGGCCGATTCTAACGAAATTCGAAACCTTTATGTTATTTTATATTCTCTTTCGAAGAATATAATTGCCGTACCTTAGTGATATTACTAATAACTCTCTTTCTCGTATAGAATAGTATCAACTCACTATTTTGCAGAAAACAAAATAATTCAAGGTTAGTCATTGAATTATTGAAAGTTTTGAAGGTTATAAGGTCATACTTCAGAATAAGTGAGAGCACGCAACCTTTTGGTCAGCAGACCTTGTTTTCTTTGAACCTGGCACTCTCCAACCTTACTTATTTGTGGAGATTTTAACATACCCCTGAATACCCCTCTATATCTCTTACTTCTTGACACATTTAAACTTCATTCTTTCTCACTCTGTATTATCCCCACCCACACACATGGAAATACACTTGACCTCCTTCCTGAGTCATATTCAAATCATAACTGACCTCTCCTCAGCTAATTCTGACCACCTTCTCATTCCTTTATTTCTTCTCCTTGGACATAAAGCTCCACCAACATATTATACCACCAAGCCTTATTACCGTCCTCGGCCATCTTCAATTAATCAAAGACAGATAAAATGGATATCATTTCACCCCCATCCCGTTAGACTCTGCCATCAACTCTCCTCACCTCAAAACATTTCTCCATTTTTTCTCCTAGATACTCTCGCTTAACGTCCATGATACCATTTTTCCCTTCTCCACCCGGCAATGCGCGATTCTCACCCACACGCATGCAAAGTACAGTTTATGGGTAGCCACGCTCGCGATGCTGAGGCAGAAACCTCCTCCACCGTAGCCTCTCCATTGATACTCACGTCTACACTGCTCTCAAGTCCATCGGTAAGGCTCACACGAGCCGTATCCTTGTAGAACAAAAATACGCCACACACCTTATTCAAGCTACCTGCAAATCTCTCTGCTCCTCTGAAATACCAGTCATTTACACGTATCTCCTATGCTAGCTTCTCTAACAAGATAGTCCTTATCCGCGTCGGCATACCCTCTGCTTCTTCTTTTCGTCACCGTGTAACTCCTTCTTTTCCTTCCGCACCTGAACTTTCTCCTCTTTCCACACTCCTCACTGATGAATTGGCTTTCTTCATTCTCTCCTGAAAATAGATCTTTTCTCCCCTCAACTAATCCCCTACAAGTCTTTAGACAAAGGTCTTCCCTGTTGTTTATCCTTACCTTAGTGATATTTCCAATACCTCTTTGGTCTGCCTCAACTAAACTCAACTCAACTCAACTCACTTCAAACACTTTTGATTACAATATCCTAAGGAAACGGAACCTTAAGTCAAGGGATCCTGAAATTTAACGTCCAAGCTCTCAAATTCCCTTCTTCTTTAACCTAACCGAAGAATGATAACTGGATGCAGAAGTAAAAATAATCTTTAATAATTTCGTATTCTAGTAATCTGTAAATAATAGGTAAATATAAATAATAATGGTCTCTCATTTAACATGGTGTTTATACAAAATGCATAAATGGCTAGTTGGTACTGATCTTACCATTTCGACCAATTGGATATTCGGTTTCTAAGACAGGATTGGTTCAAACACAGGAAATGATAGTAAAAGACCTTCAGGCCGCATGTAAACACGGGAATCTGATTGAACTTATATTCAACAGCTTTGTGTGAATCGTTTATGAGGGATATTTGTGATGGGTGGACGTACTGTCAGTTTCACATGAAAATTTTACAATGCATACAAGGTCAGTTCGTCAATTGCTTATAATTTGACAGCATTGCTATATTTCCTATAAGAGTCTTCACAGCTTTGTAATTTATATATATATATATATATATATATATATATATATATATATATATATATATATATATATATATAGTACAAGAGGAAGAAGAATTAGACGCGAATGAGCAAATGAGATAAAAAACCGGAGTTTTTTAAAGGCAAGAGAAAGGGACATTAGAAGAATCCAAAATCAAAGGGAGCAGAGGGCGGCATAGTGAAGGCGATCCTTTGCCGAGAAGACAGAAATAACGCCAAGGGAAAAAAGTTTTGAATTCCTGGCCGGGTCTCGAACCCGGGTCTGCTGATTGCCGGTCAGATGCTTTAACGCTAAGCTACCAGGCACAGTAACTATATTTCGCCCAAAGCGCTACCCCATCAAACCCAGTACCTCCCTAAACTAGGAACCTCCAAGGAATTTTGATACCACATCCTCTTACCCGCTCACAATTTAAAGGCTCACTGTCCATGTCACATACAAAGAAAGCAACTACAGGATCTGCGGGTGATAATACAACCACCACAGGGCTATGCCATTTTTATTTTCTGCCTTTCAAATAAAATTTGAAGACAGAAAGAAAGATGCAGAAACCTGGTGTAGCTGACTATAAATACATATAGTACAAGAGGAAGAAGAATTGGACGCAAAGGAGCAAATGAGACGAGAAACCGGAGTTTTGGGGTTTATATATATATATATATATATATATATATATATATATATATATATATATATATATATATATATATATATATATATATATATATATATATATATATATATATATAGCAGGAATATGAAGACATATACGATGGTTTTGAACATTTAATTTTCCGGACGTTTCGGTCTTTGACGATGACCATCATCAGCGAATTCTAAATACCAAAAATTATTTTTAGAAGAATAACTAAACACAGAAATCAAATTAGTGAAAATCTATTAGAAATTGATGTAATATCTTAAAACAAATAAATAAATAACTGAATTAAATAATATCCCACGAGTTTTTTAAATGTGCATAATAAACATGACTTAAATGACTATCGAAATACAAAAAATTATAAACTATAGCAATAAATTCGAAAGCAAGGCATGAAGAAATCGATTAATAAGACAGAAAATAGGATTAAATAATCCCATGAGCAACAGATATGAATAGTAAACA
This sequence comes from Ceratothoa steindachneri, assembly GCA_963969495.1. Lineage (NCBI taxonomy): Eukaryota > Metazoa > Arthropoda > Malacostraca > Isopoda > Cymothoidae > Ceratothoa > Ceratothoa steindachneri. The sequence goes on along the minus strand of OZ018324.1, from coordinate 199,920,327 downwards.
TGAATCAAGCGGAATACAAAAAAAAATCACTATAAAACACAGCAAGAGAATTATATGGGCAGGGCGAACAATCGAAAATAAGTTAGATCACGGGGTATGTAATCGAAGCGGATATTAATAAATGGAGCGAAGCAAGTAGTTCAATTAAGTTAAATTTTAAGTGATTGAACATCAAATAATATTACTAGACTAAAGCACCAAAGTTTAAATAGTAAATAATCAATAATGAAGGGGGCAAAAGGACGACTAAAACAATACACTAAGGAAAAGTCAATAATAAACCAGATCGTTTAGATATTAATGGGACAAACTATAATAGAAATAGAAATTTCTCTGCACGAGTACTGACCTTATAACGGTTAAGCTGGGAGTAACAACTGATAGTACGGACAAAATTAGGCAGAAAGAAAACTAACAAGGGGGATGTGGTTGGTTGTACATTTGTCTATATAGTGAATAATTTAAGGGATGATGAATAATCATTGAGTTCCGGGTTAATTTGTTTGATGTAAAGAGATTCAAGAATTTTTAAACTTAGAGAAGAGGAGGCAGAAGAACTCAATGATTATTCATCATCCCTTAAATTATTCACTATATAGACAAATGTACAACCAACCACATCCCCCTTGTTAGTTTTCTTTCTGCCTAATTTTGTCCGTACTATCAGTTGTTACTCCCAGCTTAACCGTTATAAGGTCAGTACTCGTGCAGAGAAATTTCTATTTCTATTATAGTTTGTCCCATTAATATCTAAACGATCTGGTTTATTATTGACTTTTCCTTAGTGTATTGTTTTAGTCGTCCTTTTGCCCCCTTCATTATTGATTATTTACTATTTAAACTTTGGTGCCTTAGTCTAGTAATATTATTTGATGTTCAATCACTTAAAATTTAACTTAATTGAACTACTTGCTTCGCTCCATTTATTAATATCCGCTTCGATTACATACCCCGTGATCTAACTTATTTTCGATTGTTCGCCCTGCCCATATAATTCTCTTGCTGTGTTTTATAGTGATTTTTTTTTGTATTCCGCTTGATTCATGTTTACTATTCATATCTGTTGCTCATGGGATTATTTAATCCTATTTTCTGTCTTATTAATCGATTTCTTCATGCCTTGCTTTCGAATTTATTGCTATAGTTTATAATTTTTTGTATTTCGATAGTCATTTAAGTCATGTTTATTATGCACATTTAAAAAACTCGTGGGATATTATTTAATTCAGTTATTTATTTATTTGTTTTAAGATATTACATCAATTTCTAATAGATTTTCACTAATTTGATTTCTGTGTTTAGTTATTCTTCTAAAAATAATTTTTGGTATTTAGAATTCGCTGATGATGGTCATCGTCAATGACTGAAACGTCCGGAAAATTAAATGTTCAAAACCATCGCATATGTCTTCATATTCCTGCTACGAATAAGGTTCCCAAGGAACGACTCCATCACTAATATATATATATATATATATATATATATATATATATATATATATACATATATATATATATATATATATATATATATATAATTCAGTGGCATGGAAGCAGGGGAAGCAATTCTTCCTCTATTTAAAAATAAAATAAAAATAAAGTACACCCCCAAAATTAATATGACAGCAGAATCAATTTTATTCCCACATTTATGCTCCCCTATATCTGTATACGCCATATGGTACCGTTCACTTTCAATCGAATTGACGTTCGACCCTGATGAGCCCGACTGCAATTGAAGAAATGCATCCTTTTCTTTCAGATTTCTACTCTCTTTTTTTTCTCTCTTAATTTTAATAATAGTTCTGCTTTTTGATGTTTTTTTGTTTTGATTTTCTTAGCTATACAGTCAGTAGAGTTTTATGTTTTTTTTATCTAGATGTTTCAACGCCGTGTTAGAATTAGGAAAAAATAACCTATTTGTATACGGAATTTCTTTTAAAAGGGAAGTTCAGTGCGATGACTTATAATGAAAGAGAAACTATTATTAAATCAGGGAGGCCTACTCCAACACTAAATCTGTCATCCAAAACAAGGTGTTGCACTCGAAAATACAATGTAGGCCAATATGATAGAACATCTTAGCTAGCTGGTTGTGCCTACTTACAGAAGCTATTTTGTTGGCCAAGTTTACTATTCAGCATTTATGTAGAAAATTGGAATTCGAATGAATTCGATGATTTAAATAATATGTATAAAGCGATTAAAAGGCGCGAAACCGCTACCAGACATATAGTTGCATCATCGATTTATTTAATAAACAAGATAGAAGATTAGATTAAAATTTTATAGTTTATTTTAATGAACAACATATTTACTTCAATTAACATATTTATTTTTGTCCACTTGAATCGCTTCCTCATCTTCAAAAGTTGCCCAATGACACTGATATATATATATATATATATATATATATATATATATATATATATATATATATATATATACAGCTTATGGGCCAGGTATGAAAAAGTGAAAAATATGATTGAAACTCATCTATTTCTTACTTGACATAATACAAATAAGCATTTTTGCATCTAAGGTCATTCATCCTTTTTGATAAAATGAGGATAATCTTCTTTTAAAAATTTCTAGGTTGTTTTGCCAGTATGAGATGGTGCACCATCTTGCTGGAAAATGAAGTCACCTTTAGGATAGAGCTGATAGCAATCAGGAAGCAGGCTGATAGATAGTAGTTCGATGATATTTTCTGAATTAACTTTCGATTTTTTGTGTATCGATAAAATGGATCCTCGGTTTATCATTCAATGAGAATCACGCAGAAGCAAATTTTTCTGCTAAATCTTGCAGATTCATAATAAAGGCAAGATGGAAGGATGTCCTTCTTCATTGAGCCATAAAATCTTTATTTTGACTATTTGTTGGTACTTCCAAAGTGAATTCTTTTTCGTCGGTAAACACAAAGTTTCTTGTATCTTAATATGAATAGCGACCGTATAGCCACTTACAGCATGCCTTTCTACATCGTCCTACATTAATACCACGACGGGAAATGCGCATTCTTTTGTAAGCTTTTAATTTTTGTCGTTTAAAAGAACGGGAAATACCTAATTCACTGGGGAACTTCCTTTGGGAGAGATGAGTTTCGAGTTTTTCCAAATGAGATAAAACAAGTTCCTCTACTTCAATCATTTTATCCTGTCTTAGCAGTTTTATTATGCCCATCACTACCTTTCTTTTGAGCTATCTAATCAATAGTTTTATCCTTTTAATTAAGTTATAAACACTTCTACGAGTCCAATTTCTATTTGGAAATTCAATTCACGAAAATTTTTATTTCCATTCCAACCTTTTCTTCAAAACATGCTTCTATTATAATTTTATCATTTAAAATTAACACCATTGTGATAGGAGGTATAATAACACAACTTATAAGTTTAAAGTTTAAATGATAACTGGAAGAAAGAGAGAAAAACAAAACAAAACAAGGTTAATTAATTATAGCCTAGACCTGCAGACTTCGTATTTCCTACGCATAAATATCGCACGTTTTCTTGAGTGGTCAAGCACATTTTTGCGTGAATATCTTTTTTCTTAATCGTAGCAATATTAATATACTAATGCTTTTGAAGCTTTAGGAGATAATAAGGAACACATGTAGGTTGTTATGTGCGAATTTCATTTATATCCAATTATATTTGATTGAGTTATTCAAGTTTGAATTTAGTGAATTTTGCTAGGCCAATATATATGTATATATATATATATATATATATATATATATATATATATATATATATATATATATATATATATATATATATATATATATATATATACATATATATATATATATATATATATATATATATATATATATATATATATATATATATATATATATATTATATATATATACATATATATATATATATATATATATATATATATATATATATATATATATATATATATATATATATATATATATATATATATATATATATATATATATATATATACATATATATATATATATAAGTAAAATAACTCAATGGCGAGTTATGGTATATGGTAGTGAAACCACTGTATAGGAGCCAAAAGTTAAATTTACGAGACTAGTTTCAGTATGTAGTTTATCATACCCTCTTCAGTCGTATACTGAGAATGCAATTGTTACAAGTCTATAAATAGCGTACAAATCAGAAAAACAAAAAGAAAAAACACAAAGAAACCTTTTTCCCCCGTTTTGTGTTTCTTTGTGGTTTTTCTTTCTGTTTTTTTCTGATTTGTACGCTATTTATAGACTTGTAACAATTGAATTCTCAGTATACGACTGAAGAGGGTATGATAAACTACATACTGAAACTAGTCTCGTAAATTTAACTTTTGGCTCCTATACAGGGGTTTCACTATCATATATATATATATATATATATATATATATATATATATATATATATATATATATATATATATATATATATATATATATGTATATATATATGTATATATATATATATATATTATATATATATATATATATATATATGTATATATATATGTATATATATATATATGTATATATATATATATATATATATATATATATATATATATATATATATATATATATATATATATATATGTATATACATATATATATATGTATATATATATATATATATATATATATATATATATATATATATATATATATATATATATATATATATATATATGTATATAATATATATATATATATATATATATATATATATATATATATATATATATATATATATATATATATATATATATATATATATATATATATATATATATATATATATATATATATATATATATATATATATATATATATATATATATGTATATACATATATATATATGTATATACATATATATATATATATATATATTATATATATATATATATATATATATATATATATATATATATATATATATATATATATATATATATATATATATATATATATATATAAATATATATGTATATATATATATATATATATATATATATATATATATATATATATATATATATATATATATATATATATATATATATATATATATATTTAATGTTTCCTTTTTTAAGAAACAGGTTGATGTATCAGTCAAGAGTTAATGGCAATGAATAGCATACAGAGTAAAGTTTTAGTTGAGAATAAGTAAGCTGACATGGAGGACATGAAGCCATCTATCTAAATATTGGATAAGAGTTACTTGCATCATGATGATTCGCGTCAAGTATTAAAATGGCGACATCATGGCCGGTGCTTAATGATCTGTTAATGTTATAAATGCCCTAAGACGTGCCATGGGCAGATGCAACGGAGCCTACGAAGCCGTGGCCAGTCGGAAGGAACACAGCAGCTGTTCTGACTGCGTCCGCACGCCAAAATTTATCCAACAACTGGAGGACAAAGTGATGGAAGATACGAGCAAGGGAATCCGGGCTTTGGCGAGAGAGATGAGTGTTAGAGTCAACACCATAAGGCTGTCCCTGAATGAGGATCTTCGCTACCACTCGTACAAGAAGCGCAACAGACAAATTATGGCAACCAATACAAAGGCAAAGAAGATCCTGAACAAGCTGAAGCATCCTGTTTAACTGGGGACGGTCTGATTCTTCTCAGATAGAAAGAACTTCTGCCAGAATCAGTTGCACAACACCATGAACAACGGGGGAGGGGGGGGGGCTTGCTAACCCGTAATCCATACAACGTTCGACGTATTATGAAGACCGAGTTCCCCAAAACGGTAATGATCTATGTATCTGTCTCCAGTGAGGTTGACCCCATGACGCCCCACATCTTTGAGCAAGGTTTTAGGCTCAAATCAGGCGGCTAAGTGGATTTGCTAGAGACTGTGGTCAAACTTTGGCTGAAGGGGGTTGTTGCTGGAAGGCCATATTTCCTGAAAGAGTTAGAGGTGGTTGTCGGAGAATTTCTACGACCACATCAGCCCCACTTTCTGGCCTCCTAGATCCCCCAATTGTAATATAATGGATTATTATATGTGAAACGAGGTTGCAAAAGCCACCACCCGCTCTGCCTGCAACCTCAAGGTAGAGCTGGTAGTCAAGATCAAGGAGGTGTTCTAAGATCTTCGCAGGGACACAGTAAAGAAAGCATGTGTGAGGTTTCGGCGCTGTCTTAAAGCCATGGTGATGCTGAGGGCGGCTACTTTGACTAAACTGTTATCTACCAGCCATAATCTAGTTGATATATCTTTAGTTTTTAAAATACATTCATTTATTGCGGGTTTTTTTTCTTTTATGCAATCCGTCACATTTAGCCCGAATACCCTGTATATATAATGAGATATATATATATATATATATATATATATATATATATATATATATATATATATATATATTGTGGCTTTGTGTGTACATAACTTTGGTGAAAATGAGTCTAGAAACTTCCTTTGCTAGTAATCTTAGGTTATCCTAGTTTGAGCAAAAATTCGTTAAGCCTAATTTAGTTTGCGGGTCAGAAACTGTTTGCTAGCCTCACTCTTAAGTTCTTTCAACCCAGAGATAATATCAACCTAAATTAACACCTACACTAGGCCGTTTTTGCTATGATCGTGGTTCTTGATGTCGCATGGTGAGAAATTCTCGTGGTGCCGATTTACAAGATAAGAGATTCTCGTGGTGCCGATGTACATGATAAGAGATTCTCGTGGTACTGATGTACATGATAAGAGATTCTCGTGGTTCCGATGTACATGGTAAGAGATTATTGTGGTGCCAATGTACATGATAAGAGATTCTCGTGGTGCCGATGTACATGATAATAGATTCTCGTGGTGCCGATGTACATAATAAGAGATTCTCGTGGTGCCGATGTACATGATAATATATTTTCGTGGTGCCGATGAACATGATAAAAAATTCTCGTGGTACCGATGTACATGATAGATATTCTCGTGGTGCCGATGTACATGATGATAGATTTTCGTGTTGTCGATGTACATGATAAGAAATTCTCGTGGTTCCGATGTACATGATAAGAAATTCTCGTGGTGGCTATTACTGTCATCAACAATTTGACAAAAATAGTGGGAGATTAACTCTTACACTAAAAATGGGCAAACCGATTGGAATAATTTCCTCTCACGGGGTCATGTGGATATTGTTCTTATGTATTGATACATTAAAGCTCAATTTGAAGGGTTTGGTATCAAGAATATTTTCAGCCTTTTCAGAGTAAACACAGTTAACATTTGCCTTGCGTTTACACTGCGATAAACGCAGTTCCTCTTAAATTTTAGAGTTAACATGGAATTTAGTTAATTGTGTGGGTGCATTAACAATCCTAACATCACATATAGACGAGTATATACGCACATTCGCTGATGTCGGGGTGGAACAAGGCGAAATGAAAGTTTAAAAAGTTTAAAAACTTGCGTTGAGTGAAGTGGAACTCCGCCCTGAATAATTAAACCGAGTTAAGATGTGTATAGAGTGGGAGAAGTTGGGTAGATATGAAAGGGGATAAAAGGAAAACAACAGAGATGATCTCCTAAAGCACTCTGAAGCCATGCTCACTTCAACTTGAATTGAGTTGGGGAGGGGGGGGGGAGCAAACGCCTTAGAAGACGCCATTTCTGTATTTTTCTGCTTTGTATTTACCAGGCTTCTGCTCTATGAATACAGGGTGTCTCTGTAACTCTCATACATAGGGTGACTAACACTTGCAAGCAAATTTTAACTTTATTTACTAAGCACCTTCTACATTATTACAGTTTATTTGTATACATACATAGCAAAGTGGTGTTTTCCAGTTAGAGCGAACAACTGTTAATACAACTCGTGTTGTGGTAGTAATCGCATTACAAGATTTTTAAAAAATGATTTTTGTTCTGTATATTTTTTACCTATACCACCATGAGCCTCTAAAACGCCCTTCTCATATCGAGGACAGTCTTAAAACCATTAAATATATATATGAAAATTAACCCAGAGGAAAATGAAAAACTCTTAGCCCTAAATGTTTTCGTTCTAATGATAATCTTTTAAAATGTTTTTGTTTTTTCACTCACCATTTTCATTCATATACACGGCGTTGTTGTGTGTATATCGTTTTGAGGACGCATATGTCCGTTATTAGTTGCATAATATTCTTTTTATTGGTATTTCTCTGTCTTGTTATTGTGTTTTTTTCCATTGGTTTGTACTATGTGATGGTTGTTCCCTTCGTATCTTTGTACCCTATAGAAGGTTGTCTCCTCCATTTTCATGCTATTCCGTGAAAATGAACTTGCAAATATAGTTCGAAAGTGCTTGGATTCATCTTTTCATTTTCCTGTGGGTCAATTTTCATATTATTGCTTTCCTCACGTACCACTTTGTGAGTTTTTCACACACACACACACACACACACATATATATATATATATATATATATATATATATATATATATATATATATATATATATATATATATATATATATATATAAACTAACCTTTTCGCGTGATTCGAACCAAGAATTTTCTCAAACTTTTCATAGGAAAAGACTAACATTATATATATATATATATATATATATATATATATATATATATATATATATATATATATATATATATATAAGAAAATTTTGACTTTATTAACCAAAAACCCTCTACACAATTCTACTTTATTCGTAAGCCTCCAGAATGAACTCCATTTTATGGTATTGTTTAATTGTACTTCGAATCCGTTTGAATCGTTTCGGCCTGTATTTTCCCCTACACCATCGAGAATGTGAAAAGCGTCCTTTTCTTGCCGAATACACCCTTAAAAGCCACGAGGAAAAAAGAAGAACTCTTCAGTGAGATTCGAACTCGTGATCTCTCAGATGAGTAAATCTGTGACAAGTTAAGCCCTATTTGAACGAACTCAATCTATGAGTAGTTTTGAAAGAATATTTAGCAACAAGGAATGTTAATTTCCCCTATGTATGGAAGTTTCAAGGATGCCCCGTAGATGTACGGACGTTCGCATTTAAGACTAACGAGGGCATCTCTTCTCGAGATTATTATAGAAAGTGGAGCCGGGAGGGGACATAATACTCCAGATCCCACACGATATCCCTTTACTTGTGTGTCAATGGATAAATAAGGGAAATAAAGATGAGGGAGCCAGCCATGGCAAAACCCACCCTCCAAGACCGGAGCCAAACGGTAGAGGTGACCCACCTTCCTTCCCGGCCCAGGTCAGTGATGAATGGACGAAAGCTGGTTGACGACTAGCCTACGATATTAGCTGCCGGCCAAGAAGAAATAAAGTCTAGGGAGTCTCAATTTCGCTTGAAACTACTCTGAGTATTAGGGTAGGGGGGCGTGGTGCTCTTCCCCTACCAGGTGTTACAGTCTACATCCCCCCTTGGGGGCACAGTAAGCTGGAAAATGTGCAACCCGACTCCAGTTAAATACCCACCTCCCTCCTTTCGTTTGTTATCCTCCCTTCATCCTCTTATAACTTCCTCGGTTGGATTACTTCCGTCTCTTCGAATAACAGAGCCTAGAGATAAGTCTACCCGAGTACACGGTTGACCTTTTAATCGAAGTTAAACTACATCGGGTATGTTTAGTCACCGGATGAGTTATCGATTTTGTCTCAACTGAGATAGCTGTCACACGGTGAGAACTGAAGGTCCTCTTCACCTTAGTGGAGGGCAGCTAATGAGCAAAAGGCAGTACCCCCGCTGGTTGTCGCCATAGTCACGTCTAAAAGGATTAAAAAAATAGCTCCCGGACAGTTCCCCGATCCATCGAATCCCTGGATCTAAATAAAGCGACAGGAGCGATTTTTTTATATATATTTTTATCTAATAAAAAACAAAACAAAGATGGCATCTCGTCAAGGTTGTTCTTTAAAAAAGCGGTGAAGTTAGGGGAGGTCAAAATGTGTGATTACAAGGGCGCGCCATTCTAAAAAACTGAATCCCTGAATCCAGTGGGGGTTGGGGCAAGAAGGGCGAGGTACTCACTCCTGAAGATAGTTGCTCGCGTTAGACCAATTACCACATTGTGGGTCCCCCACCCCACCTATATCGAATGGTACCACAATTCACTGTGACATTGAAAACCTCTTCCCAAATTAACGTGCCCCTATTCACTCATTAATGCGCGCTTCTTTCCTCAATAATGCGCTCTTCTTCCCTTAAAAATATGCGCTTCTTCCCTCAATAATATACGCTTCTTCCCTCAATAATGTGCGCTTCTTCCCTCAATAATGTGCTCTTCTTCCCTTAAAAATATGCGCTTCTTCCCTCAATAATATACGCTTCTTCCCTCAATAATGTGCGCTTCTTCCCTCAATAATGTGCTCTTCTTCCCTTAAAAATATGCGCTTCTTCCCTCAATAATATACGCTTCTTCCCTCAATAATATACGCTTCTTCCCTCAATAATGTGCGCTTCTTCCCTCAATAATGTGCTCTTCTTCCCTTAAAAATATGCGCTTCTTCCCTCAATAATATACGCTTCTTCCCTCAATAATGTGCGCTTCTTCCCTCAATAATGTGCGCTTCTTCCCTCAATAATATGCGCTTCTTCCCTCAAAAATATGCGCTTCTTCCCTCAAAATGTGCGCTTCGTCCCTCACTACTGTGCGCCTATTCAGCCATTCATGTACACTACTCCCCTCATTAATGTGCGCTTGCGAGACAATTAAGGGAGTAGTGGTGGACTTCCCTTTAGTTCGCACGAAGGGAGCAACTCCCCCCCCCCCCTCCCTAAGGAAACCCAACACAAAAACCTTTAAAAAAATGTACTTTGAGTTGATTTTTAAATTCTGCTTTAAATGCTGCGTGAGTGTGCGTGTCTGTGTGCGGATGTGTGCGTGTTTGTTTAAATAATTGTTTTTTCTCCCTTTGCTTCTCCCTGAGTTGGAGGTTTCGAGGTTTTCAATTCTACCTCAGGATGGGGATTTTAGAGGGGTTTTTTTTAGCATTACAAAATGTGGGGGAACTGGCTCAGGAGATGCCATATCTCTTATGCCCTCAGGGAAGGGGGGTCTTTAAGTATCAGTGCTTGCACTACTATTACTGCTCTCAATATTAGTACTGTTTCTACTACTACTAATATTTTTTAGGGTAGGGAGTCAGCCGTTGATTTACGTATATGCGTTCCATTTAGAATAATACTACTAATCAAAACTCATCCGATGAATCAACTCTGTGGGGTGGAAAAAACCCTCTATGGGATTTAAAAACCTCTAAGGGGTAGAAGAAAACCTCTGTGGGGTGGAGAAACCCTCTATGAGATGTAAAAACCTCTACGGGGTAGAAGAAAACCTCTGTGGGGGGGAAAACCTCTATGGGATGTAAAAACCTCTACGGGGTAGAAAAACTCCTCTGTAGGGTGGAAGAAAACCTCTATGGGATGTAAAAATCTCTACGGGGTAGAAAAAACCCTCTTTGGGGTGAAAAAAACCTCTATGGGATGTAAAAACCTCTACGGGGTAGAAAGAACCCTCTGTGGGGTGGAAAAACCCTCTATGGGATGTAAAAACCTCTACGGGGTAGAAAAACCTCTGTGGGGTGGAAAGAAAACCTCTATGGGATGTCAACACCTCTGTGAGGTGGAAGAAAACCTCTACGTGGTAGAAGAAAACCTCTGAAGGGTGGAAGAAAACCTTTTATTAAACATGAAGCATCACCCAAAAGGTCTAAATTCCGTATCTTAATGTATTTAAACCAAACGAGTTTCCTGCATGTCCAAAACTCGTCACCGAACCAAACGAGGTGAATGCATTGCAGTGAAATTACATCCTTTCAATAATTCAACAGTTTCTTCCATACCGTATCACCCTTTTTGGAGTGCTGTTGGGGGGCTGCGGGGTAGGATCAGGGCTGGGTGGGGGGACTGTTCACGTCAAAGATTGTTTACTATGGGTGAGAACCGGGAGAATGAGAAATATGACTACAAAGGACAAGGGGAGGGAAAAAGGAAGAAATAGCAGGGGTTTTACTGTAATAACCTTTTTACAGCCCCACTGAGGGGGGATGTGTATTATACAAGGAGAAGGGTGGGGTCTATGCAAGATGTGTGAACTTATTTCAGCTAAACAATTCAATCTAATCCAACTAAACAATCAACTGAATTACCAGGAAATTGGCCTATTCGTGTGCAAAATTGGCTACGGCAGTCTAGAATAAATAGGGAAATGACAGACACAATAAAACTAAAGATGACTAAAAATCAAAGAGAGATGATTGCAGATAAGTACAGACTATTTGAGGGTGATTGCGGAGGATTGAGAACTATTGTGGATGATCGGGGAGAACTACATCAACTCGATAAAGGAGGTCTGTAGGAAAGAAGGAACCACCTAAATCTCGCTTAAGAATACCTAAGATTATCCCCCCCAAATAATGCCTCAAACAATAACAAAACCCCTCAAACCCCACATTCGCAATAACACCTACCGATCCGACAGCCGGGAGCCTCAAAATAGGAATACCCCCCACCCACCTCCACGCCCCGACACTGCCTTTCGACCCAATTTAATTCCATTCTCATCCATAAACCCGACAAAAAAACCGCCGCTGTAATAATGCGAACGCATTCCCTCTCCATATACATAAAATATACATAGAAATACAATAATACAGCCTCTATTTCACCGTCAAACGCCGCCTCCCCCCATTTCCCTAGCTGGCTCCGGCTCCCTCCGGCAACAGCAGTGAGGCTGCAGAGAGAAGGGGAAGAACGAGATGCAAGATCGCCTTATGACAAATCGGTTCATTTGAGGTTGATGTATGGTCATGAAAGCCCCATCAGAGGCAGGGAAGGTAAACCTACGGTGTCGAGGGTATGAAGGCCCAGATGAAGAGGATTTACATGGAGGTTTGATCGTATATCCGAGTCCCTGGGGTCTTTTGTACATTTGGAAGGGGGGGGGGGTAAACTTCATCTACCGACACCGGTACCAGTTATTGTTGCTGTCTTTTCTCTATCTTTATTCTCGAATTCTTTCGCTTCGTATTTTACTCTCTTCTTCTACCTGTCATTTCCATTTTACTCGGTGACCTGTTTCCTTTCCAATGAGTCCTTGTCGTGGCCTAATCCTAGACCTGGTTCCTCACGACTTGGGATCTAAATGATTACAGCAGATGCCTTGTTGCACACGGGCACCACATTGAGACGACCTCGGAAGCAGATGTCAAAAAGTCCATTGATTTAATGAAACAAATATAGATATCGAACTGAGTTGTCTATTTGGTTGTCTTTCCACCAATCGGGTGTGACTGTCCCTCAGCTTATCTCTTAACCCATTCCCTGGCTTTGTCTCTCAGCTCTTCTCACGGGTCTGTGACGTGACTAATAAGTTAAAATAAAATCTGTATGCTAATTTTAAGATTTACAAAATATTAATTGTATTTATTATAAAATATATTTATTGTATGAAATCATAATAAAATGCTTTTTGACATGAATATGTTCTAAATATTCCTTATAGCTAAGAATCATTAACCAAAGACAAAGAACGAGTTTATGTTCTAATATTGGACGAGAAACCCTAATCTAAGTTGAATGTATATATATATATTAGCATGTAAAATATTATATAGAATAAGTAAGTTATGAGAGAAGAGCAAATTGACAAAAAAGAGTTAACTCTTGCATAATGTAGAACAAGTAGCATAATAAAAAGTTTGGATGTAGCAAATAAATACAAAAAAATAAGTACCTCCATTGAAATGGAACGAATGTTCTTTTGAGGTACTTACTATCTTTGTAACTCCTTGTAACTCTCTCGGCTCTTCCTCTGGGTCTGTCTCTCTGAGTCTGTCTCTCGGCTCTTCCCATGGGGCTTTCTCTCTGAGTTTCTATATCCGCTCTTCCCCTGGGTTTGTTTCTCTGAGTATGTCTCTCCGCTATTCCCGTGGGTCTGTCTGTCTCTCTGAATCTGTCTCTCCGCTTTTCCCGTGGGTCTGTCTCTCTGAATCTGTCTCTCCGTTATTCCCGTGGGTCTGTCTGTCTCTCTGCTCTTCCCGTGAGTCTGTCTGTCTCTCTGAATCTGTCTCTCCGCTCTTCCCGTGGGTCTGTCTCTCTAAATCTGGGCCTGTCTCTCCTTCCTTGCTGTCGATCTATCTCTCTTGTTGTTTCGTCACTTTTCTCCTTGGTCCGCCTCTTTGCCTATCTCTCCACCCTTTCCATTGGTACCCTTTTCTGTATCTTCTCGCTTCTTTCGGGTCTGTCTCTCCCTTTCTCTCCCTCCCTTTCGAGTGGGTCTATCTCTCCTCCCATCTTCCCGCTATTACCACCGCCAGCTAGATCGAAGCCCGTATCTCTGTCGTCCTAGGTCGCCCTTAGGGGTTCTTGGTGTCAAAAAGTCCTCGTCAATCTTGGTGGACTTTAGTTCTTAAAGTACCCGGGTGAATGCTGGAATCCGTGGATGATTTTGGACGATTCCATTTGTTTTTAAGTGAGAGAGAGTGGGATTGCGGATGCCTGCGGGCAATTGAGGATGAGTGCGGTTGATTGTGGATGACTTCGGGTGATTTCAGGTTATTTAGGATGGATAAGGATGATTAAGGAGGATTGCAGAGGATCAATGAAGATAGTGCAAGTGATTGAAGCAGAAACGGTCAGAACTACCCCCAAAGGGGTCCTAACTCCCCCCAACTTAAGAACCTAAAGGAGGAGATTCACTAGCAAGAGACACACATACAAAACACTGCTAAAAACGGGTTTATCTCCAACACTGAATTCGCAGAAGAGGAAAAAAGAACGTAATTACGAGAAAGAAAGAACCCCGAAATACGAATCGAGAACGCTATTGGAGGGGTGGTGAGATGAGCCCCGCCGATAAGTGCCACATCTCCACCCTTCGATGACATCGTGAGGGAAGGGCTGTGTGTCTGTGGGGGGAGGGGGTGGGGAGGAGTGCTGAATAAATGGTCGAGCGATTCCATTAGGGATTCATGAACCACGGTTCGGTTCCCTTCTTCCGGAACGTGCCGATTAGATTGATACATCATCTGATTAGCGAAATTATTAAGCAGATTAAAAGATGCATTTGATTAATATCTCCCTCCTTTCTCGAGGGAATATATATATATATATATATATATATATATATATATATATATATATATATATATATATATATATATATATATAAACATATATATATATATATATATATATATATATATATATATATATATATATATATATATATATATATATTCTCTATCTCTCTCCCGCACTAATCCCTTTGCTTTTCACTTCACAGTTCATTATTTTCGTAGCTGTGAGTACTTTTTGCTTTTCGTCCAGACTTGTTTTTTGTTAGATGTTAGATGTTCGTATCGTTGGATGTTTTATGTTCGTACCTCTGGGAGTAACATTATCGTACGCTTTTTTTTATTCGTACCCATGTGCGTAACATTTTCTCACATTGATTTCTTATTCGTATCTCGGGGTGTAACACTTTCGTGTATGTGACTTTTTATTCGTATCTGTGAGTATAACGTTCTTATCTCTGGGCATAACATTTTTGTACATGTGACTTTTTAAATTCCTATCTCTGGATGTAACATATTCGTACATACGAATGCCTTTATATTCACACGTTCGGGTTTATGTTCGTACTTGTTCTGTAGCCTTGCTCATCATACGAATTCATATATGGTTATAAATCTGTGTGTGTATTTCGCTCTGTTAGAGAGCTTTCTTAATTGATTGTTTGTTATCGCTAATTTTTTTTTATTATTCCTTTGTTATTATGTCTTTTTTTCCTAATCTGTTTGCCCCTTCCTTCATTTTTCCTTCACGACCATAAAATTCCCTCGTTCGTTACATCCGTTTTTGTTCGTCTGCCTGCCTGCCTGCCTGCCTGTCTCTCTATCTGTCTGTCTGTCTGTATGTCTAACTGTGTGTCTGTTTGCCTGTCTGTCTGTAGGTATGTCTACCTATTTGTCTATCTGGTTGTTTGTCTATCCGCCTGTCTGTTTTTCAGTATATATGTTTGTATATCTATCTGTCTGTCTGTCTATATGTACTTGTGTCTGGCTGTTTGTCTGTAGGTGTTTATATCTATCTGCATGCCTGCCTGTGGACCTGTCTTCCTGTGTCTGTTTGTATGTCTATCTGTCCATTTGTTTGCCCGTCTATCTTTCTATAGGTATGGCTAACTGTTTGTCTATCTGTCTGTCTGTCTATATGTACTTGTGTCTGGCTGTTTGCCTGTAGGTGTTTATATCTATCTGCCTGCCTGCCTGTGGACCTGTCTTCCTGTGTCTGTTTGTATGTCTATCTGTCAATTTGTTTGCCCGTCTATCTTTCTATAGGTATGGCTAACTGTTTGTCTATCTGTCTGTCTGTCTTTCTTTCTGTCTTTCAGTATATATGTTTATCGTTGCTGCCTGACGGTCAGTATGTATGTATCTATGTACGTATGCCTTTCTTCCTCCTGGTTATGTGCGACACGGAAACACAAGCCATTCACTAGTGCGGACGGACATCCATCCAGAGGCGCCGTCGATAGAAAGTTTTTGGTCCTTAATATAGGTTCCTTGCGTTCTTGGGGTTCTCTGGCACCCATGTTGCGTTCAGAGTAACAAGGGTCCGGAAATTCAGATGTAAGAACAAGGGGCATCTTATTTCCCCCTTTTGGTATTTTCCAATGATAATTTATGGCTGGGAGAGTGAGCCCCCCCTTCCCCCCCCCATGGATTCATTTTGCTCCAGCATTCCGATTTGCTAAAGTTAGCTCGGACTGTCTATATTTTCTAGCCTCATTTTTTTACCCACTGAGTCTAAATTTGACATCTCTCTTTTACCGGGGCCATTCCAAGACAAGAACTGTCAGGAACTTTTGTCCCGAATCGCTACCACTCAAAGCTGACAAGTAAAAAAAAAACAATGCACCTCTCGATATTTAGCTCAGTTTCCCCTCCCCTTCTCCCTTTGCCCTGCATTATCTGCGAGATGAGAATTTAGAGAACGGAAGTGTAATAAAGGGGGAAAAGAGATGCTAAAATACGACCCATATCCAATGAAGCATCCTCGAAACCCCCTACTTGTAATCCCCTAACCCCACAGGCACCCCTAAACCAGCAGAGATCCCTCCTGAAACGATAAACGTTCGGTTGAATACAAAGAAACGTCACTTTTTAAAGAAAACGTAAATTTATGGGGTAACTTCTGTATGATTGAATTTAACGTTTAAATAAAGCGATTTCCCCAAATTCGACGTAGCGTGAAGAGAACCACAGAAGATAACCAATTTCTTAATGGACTCTTCCCCCCCCGCCAAGTTTGCCTCCCGGAACTTCTTAGCCACCAAAGTCCCTCCGCACACAAGACTAGAGCTCTCTTTCGTAGACATGACTCCTCTTATACAACCTTTACATTAATTCCGATTCTAGATTTGTTTGCCTGTGTCCGGGTGTGTGCACTTGCTTGTGTGGTTGGGTGGTTTGATGGAATACCACTATGTGAGGTAGGGGAAGGGGGGAGGTAATGAGGTCTCATCAAGAAGGTCATTCATCAAATAATTCAATTTTCATATCAATGGAATCGCAAGGCCCCATTCTATTAGTACTCGTAAACCATAAGATTTTAGTAATGTATTATTCGATTGATATGTGATTGTAAATGATACTTACTAAATATTTATATCCTAAAATAATTACCTTCTAAATCTAATTACCGAGAAGTTAATTAAGAGATTTGATTTCCTCCATTCTCCGACCGTTGACTGAACTCAGCCTTTGGTCTCATAATTTGATCCAGGCGGCAAACATCCCACGACCTCTGACTCAAAACAAGCCTTTGAGACTCATAATTTGACTTAGTCGCCAAACAATGTCCATCCAGTGACTCATACTCCTTAGCACCCAATAGAGAGCCAAAAGCAGGTGCTAACAACCTCATTACCACAAATCTGCAGGCTGGAATGAACTCACCAACCATTAACACCCTCACCCCTCCTAACCCCGTCCCATCTCTCTACCGACCTGTTCCCCCACCAAGCAACCCTTCCTGATTCCAATCCAGACGTTAACCAAGGGCCGATGGTGGTAACGCCGAGGTGAATCTTGGTGGAGAACCTCTTTTTCCGCTTTTATTGAAACCCCTCTTTCTGACTCGCTTGAGGAGGGTTCATCAGCCAAATGGTCCTTGTTGTTTCCTTTTGTTCCCTTCCCCCCCCCTTCGCTACGCTTAAGTAACGCCCCCACCCCCCATGGCGCATCCGGGATCTTCGCAAGCCATCGACAACTTCATTTAATTAGGATTCATGCGAGCAAATGGCGCCCGACTCTAGGCCTGAGTCACACTTTTCAAATAGCAACGTCCCGTTTCTTTTGCCTTCGTCTCTTGCGGAACGTCCTCAGGCATCTATATGACACTCCTTATTTTAGTAAGGCCTTGTTTATCTCCAAAATATGATCCAAGAGTGATTCAGTGACAATAAAAATAAAGCAAATACAAACATAAAACAAGATTTTTCCCAAGTTTGTCATCAAAGATGAACACAATTTGTACAATTCCCCCCAGAAAGGTTCGATCAGGCGGCCACGCAAACCTGATAAGAGAGCAAAGTTAGCTCCATTTGGAGGGAAGGAGGTCGGGTTCGAGGGGGTGAGGGGGATAACCCCTCTCTGAAACGAGGCGTGACGTCATGTCATCGAGACTTAGACTCTAGTCACGGTAACTAAACAAAGGGTGGGCGCGACCTTTGCGACCACTGACAAGGGCAGGACAAATGGCACAATTTATCAAGCGTGATAAAACCACTTGCGCTGGCTGGAGTCAGGCTATGGGTCTTCCACGTCTCTTCACACCCTCTAACTTCACCACTTAGGAAATTTGCGGCGATTCCCGCGTTAGATTTGCTTTTAAAAATATAACGTTAAAATACGTGCTTATTCATTCACTGGGAGGTGCCAGGCGCCCCTCGAACTCCTCAAGTCTAAGGCGCTGTTCCGGGGTGTTATCTTTCCCCTCCCCCCCAGAGCGCCTTTCTAACACTGAAAGAAGACTAGGCACAAGAGGTAGGTCTTTTAAGCTCCCTTGAAGCCACCAGGAGACCGAGAAAGCTGTACAGTGTGACCGGCAGTCCACCCCACGTCTTAGAAGCACAGATTGAGAAAGATCACACGCGCGATACAAATGTCTACGAGGGACATAACACAAAGAGCCAGGTTGGGAATGTAAGGGTCTTATGGATCGGGAGTTCACTGGAGAAGCTATGTAGGAGAGAGAAGCGGTGTTTAAAACTTTGTTGGTAAGATGAATCATAAAGAAGAGGCGGACGTGGATGGGGAGCCATGGAAGTTTTCGGAGCGATGGTTTTTGCATGAGACAAACCGTCCTTGAGGAGAAGACAAGATGCATAGTTGCGAACAAGTTGAAAGGATCGGGCAGTAGAAGAAGATGGTCCAAATAGAACGGAATTGCAGTACTCAAGGTCAGTGGAAACTGGAAACGAAAACATGAATGGTTTTATCGAAACATGTGTGATGAAAGTGTGAGTAGATAAGGTGAATAATACGAAAAAAAAGAGAAAAGAAGACACGACTAACCAGGAATTTGAACGAAAACATGGCCAGAAAAGGGAACAGCGATCCAAGGCATAAGAATGCCAATATGAAGAAGACGGATATAAAAAAAGAGGAGAGGTCCAAAGAGCGAGCCTTGTGGAATGCCAAAGGGCATCTGGGCATACCCAGTGTATTCAGTTTCAATGTAATAGATTAAGAACGGAGTAAGAAGCTAGAACCATTCAAAGGTGGTCCCTAAGAACCTATACCACTCTTGTGATATCTTATGCATGGATATTTTGGTACGAACCCACCCTGGTAGGCATTAGCTAGAGCATTATTGGAAAACTTTGTGAATTCATAATCACGGACGAAATGATCAAAGATTTGAGTGAACAATTAGGATGAACAAACATGGACATTCCCAAATACAAATCACGTTTCACAAATCTCTTCGAAATGATTCAAGATTACAACGGTAGAGAAATTTATGTTAATTTATATATATTTAAAAAAATGCGTTTTTTATTCTGTCATGGAGAAGGAGGGG
This sequence comes from Ceratothoa steindachneri, assembly GCA_963969495.1. Lineage (NCBI taxonomy): Eukaryota > Metazoa > Arthropoda > Malacostraca > Isopoda > Cymothoidae > Ceratothoa > Ceratothoa steindachneri. Next base: position 199,900,268 of record OZ018324.1, on the reverse strand, counting down.
GGGGGGAGGAATTTAAATTATTTGTGTTTTTTAAAAAGCCATATTATTCCGTTCGATTATTCCATTTTATTCCTCGAGGTAGGCGAGCCTTCAAGGTTTGCCATATGGGCTACTGAAAACATTTTTGGGGGGGAAATGTGAATGGCAGAAAGTGGAGTTAAGTATTGGCTTAAAGGACAAGGAGTGTATGACATCACGGGTTCGAATTCTTGCCATTTTCAACTCGTATACAAAAAGTGTTACGATTATTTTCCGATACCCCATAAATTGTATGTAAACTGAATTACTGGAAACTTGGCAAGCTGCATATAAACTTACCTGTTATGTTAAATAAATTATAGGAAATCATGTACCTTACTCATAAACTGAATTGCTGGAAGATTTTTAAACTGAATGTAAACTTAATTACTGGAAACCACATAAATGTATATAAACTGAATTACTGAAAACTTGGCAAGTTGCATATAAACTTACATAGAAAATATGTGTTAATTAAATTATTGAAAACCATGTACGATACATAGAAACTGAATTTCCGGAAGATTTTTAAATTGAATGTGAGTTTAATTACTGAAAACCCCATAAACTGTATCTAAACTGAATTAATGGAAAATTGGGAAGTGCGTATGGACTTACTTGTAAAATATATGTTAACTAAATTATTGGAAAACATGGACAATAATTCGAAACTGAATTGCTGGAAGATTTTCAAACTGAATGTAAACTTACTGAAAACTACATAAAATGCATGCAAACTGAATCACTAGAAACAGAAAAAATAATTAAAATTAAATTACTATGAAATACGTTGAATATATGTAGATTAAATTACCGGAAACATTATAAACTTTATACAAACAAAATACTGGATACTGTATGGTAACAGGAAAGATTGCAAATTACCTGAAAACTGAAATACTGAAAACCATGTAAATTTTAGGTAATTGAATTAATGAATACAAGGTAAGAAGTATGTAAACAGAATTAATTCAGAGGATATAAACTGTATGTAAACTAAATTACCAGAAATCATGAAAATATTATGTAATTAAAATGTATGTTAACTGAATTAGTTGAATATCGCGTAAAATGTAGGCAACAAAGTAAAATGTAGGTAAATGCAATTACTAGAATAATATGTAAAATGCATGCAAAATGACGTACAGAAAACAATGGAAATTTCATGTAAACTGAATGATCGAAATGTATGTAAATGTGAAATGATGCAAAAAGTATGTAAAGTGATTTAGTCGAAAATGTATGTACACTGATTTAATGGAAAATATATGTAAACTGATTTAATGGAAAATGTATGTAAACTGATTTAATGGAAAACGTATATACATTAATTTAATGGAAAATGTATGTGAACTGATGTAATGGAAAATGTATGTAAACTGATGTAATGTAAATGTATGTAAACTGATTTGATGAAAAATGTATGTAAACTGATTTAATAGAAAATTTATGTAAACTGATTTAATGGAAAATGCATGCAAACTGATTTAATAGAAATGTATGTAAACTGATTTAATGGAAAATGTATGTAAACTGATTTAAGGGAAAATGTATGTAAACTGATTTAATGGAAATGTATGTAAACTGATTTAATGGAAATGTATGTTTACTGATTTAATAGAAAATGTATGTAAACTGATTTGATGAAAAATGTATGTAAACTGATTTGATGAAAAATGTATATAATCTGATTTAATGGAAAATGTATGTAAACTGATTTAATGGAAAAGTTATGTAAACTGATTTAATGGAAATGTATGTAAACTGATTTAATGGAAATGTATGTAAACTGATTTAATGGGAAATCTATGTAAACTAAATAACTGAAAGCCTCGTGAAATACTTTCAAGTATATATATCCCTGTTCACGGCCAGGAGTAGAGGGAGGGCTACCCCTCCTTCGTCTCACCTCCCGCCCTCCCCTTCACCCCTTCTACTGCTTTTTCTTTTCTTTTGCTCGTCTACCTTCTTATACACAAAATCGCTCAGGGGCGGGGGGGGGGAAGGGGCTCAAGTGTAAACGACCAACCATGGCGAAGATGACAATTGGAAAATTGCTTGCCCTCCAAACCCTAACGCACGAAGTCTGCCTAGAGGAGGATATGGGGCCATATACTGTGTTTTGCAAAACTTCTGTTGCACTTGGTTCTTTAATGATTTGAGAGGTTTATTGTGTGATAGAATAAAGTTCCGTCAAATGAACTTAAAGTTCTCCTTTTCCAGGACGTGTCATTAAAAGGTCTTATTTCCTTTGTGTCGAGATGGAAGTAAAAAGAATCGAGACCTCTGCTCTCCTTGACGCGGGCCGCAACAAGTCCGACATCGTCAAGCGGCTCAACGTCAACCGGATGACCGCCCACAGAATCGCGGAAGAGCTCAAGAACGGGGAAGACCTCAAAGATTGACCTCGTTCAGTCAGAGCTCAAGTTGCCAACCGTTTTCCTGTGAGAAAAGCCTTCGAAAGTGCTCCTAAGTTCAAAATGACCGGGAAGGGAAAGAACATTCCGGTGGCTACAGTGTTCAGGGCCGTCAATGAGGATGGGCGGTAGGAGCTTAAGGTGCTTGGAAAGACCTCTCTTCACCGGCCGTATGCAAGAATAACCCCCGGAGTAGTGTTGTGGCCTTCTCAACACCTTGAAGAGTGATGGCAATCGAGTTATCATTTTTTTCTAATGTAAAAAAGCAAAACGAACGCAAGGTAGGGTTCGGGCAGGTCGTCTCTCCGAGGTCCGCTATGTGTCCTCGACCAAGCACCCGGCCTCCGTGAAGATGATCGGCGTCGTGGCTTCGAATGGCAAGAAGATGCCGCCGGTGTGGTTCTCGTCGGGTTACAGGCTCACCGTGTTCAATACAAAGACACCTTGACCAGTAATGTTCTGCCCTTGGTGACCAAGATTACGAAGAAGGCGGGCTAAGTGTTTCAGCTGGAGAACCTTAATGACTTAGTTCAAGCACCACTTTCATGAGTTAGTTCAAAGAACACATTGATGACTTAGTTCAAGGACTTCATTAATGATTTAGTTCAAGGGCCACATTAATGACTTAGTTCAAGGACCTCATTAATGATTTAGTTCAAGGGCCACATTGATGACTTAGTTCAAGGACCTCATTAATGATTTAGTCCAAGGGCCACATTGATGACTTAGTTCAAGGACCACATTCCTGAATTTTCTAACGATTTTACTTTAACTAATTGGATCTTGTTTGTAGAAAGCCTCTTGATCTTTGATCGACCCTACTTGCCCCAGGCACGCTTATCTCTGATGGTACAAAGTAAAGAGAAACCAACGAGATCATATTCACCCTCCGGCCAAATGAAAAGATTGGAAAATACAAAGTCCAACTTTATTATTTAAGTAGGGAGCTAGGCACAAACGACGGGCAACTCTACTGAACATTCTCGCAAGTAAGGAGAGTCCGATAAGGGAAAAAGGCTTGAACCACGTCAATTGATGATTTCCTCCTCCAAATAATGGGACTTAAATACAGAAATTTATCCTATTCTGAGGTCAACCTTGAAAGGCAGACCTTAAGTAATAGCCAAACTTCGATTTCCACTTCTCAGAGATAACAAATTTTCGTCTTTAGTTCTTTAATTTTTATTTATTCCCCAAATAAAGCGAAAACCAACGAAGAAATCTCTGGGAGAATGTTTATGAGGGGAAGATTAGAAAAAGTGGTTGAATTATAAGATGTGAAAATGAGTGTAAAATACATGATAGAAAAGTCTATTCAGCCTGCATCTCTCCTCAATTCTTATAAGAAGTTTTGAGGGGACATTTTCATCTTCCTCAGATTGTCACTTCATGCCATCACTTCATCCTGGTTCTCAAAACCTACAGTGCTAAATTACCTGTAGTCTAATCTCTGTAAAATGGTCCCTCCTTTGATAATTATTAATTTTCTCTTATCATTTTTATTTAATTACATTAATTTTACATAATTACCACCTGCGATGAAAACTGCCTTTTCTTATACTTCATTCTTACCCTTTCGTCTCTAAAGGTGTTTTAAGCGGAACTGTATGGTGGATTTAGTCTAAAATTTCAGTTCAGAAACGGCTACACTGCGATAATGGCATGTGTGAATGTTTATAATCATCTTTTTCTCCTTTTTCGATTGGGAGAAATCACCCTGCCTCTTCTCCTGCACGTATACATATATGTAAAAAGTGACAGCACCATTTTTCACTGCCCGTATAGTAATGCTCTCTTGATTTGGCTCTCTTAGCAATCAATTTATCGTAATTTCCCTCCAAAATTCCGCCTTAATTTTAAAACACGATATTTATGTCGCAAAAATGTCCCGCGCACCCTTTTACTTCTCCTAACATGACGTCATAATAAATCATTCCATTATTTCTACATTTGCACTTGGAGCAATTGGCATCCCTGAGCGCAGAAGAGCGCGCGAAGATCGATACTTTTCTCGCCTTTTTGTAACGATATATCGAAAAAGGGCGCAATGATGGCGTCGGGTGAGGATTAGGCCAGTAACCCAATTTGGAGTCTCGCTCCTTTTGTCGGACGACTCGGCACTCCAGCTCTTTCCTGTTGGTTCGATGAGCAAGAAAAAGGGGAAAAGGCGACTCCGACACTAATCCATTTTCTGCAGAATTAATGACAATTGCCTGCCATATCAACAACCAGCTCGTTAACTCATTCCCGAACGTGAAAAGGCCCCAAGAAAGTAATTGAAGGAAGGCCAGAACGGCCGGCCGGCCGATGGATGATGGTCGGGGAGAGAGTGACAGTTACGAGAATCTCTCCACTGTAGACGGACGTCGTTTGATGACGCCCTGAGGGGACTTGATGATGAAACGAGGGGAATAAGAGACGCTCAATCACACACTCTTTAAAGCATCGTTCCCCACCCGCCAAGAATGCGCTGATTTGTTCTCATTTACGCTTTTTTTACAAGCGGAACAATGGCTAAAAAGAGATGGATTGTCCGAGTCATTGTGGTTAGGCTTAATTCTTTTTATCCATTCAATTCCTGGCATTAATTCCACGGCACTGTGCCACCCACTCAAGGAGCCAAATGCCTTTTTGGTTGGTACCTTTCCCTTTCCAGAGGGATTTCTATTAGTGAGCCTAAAATAGAGAAAAGAAATAGGAGAGAAAAGTCCATTATTTTCGCCTTCTAGGGTTGCTAAACCCTTCTTAAAAGGGGTCACTAGTGTTCAAGGTCATACTACACTGCTACTCTATCTTCCGAGTTACCTTATTCGGGATTATGAAGAGAATATAGTAACAACTGAAGACATTTAACAATTAATGATCAATAAAGCTGACTCAAATAGCAAAGGCGCCCAACAAAATAACTCCGAACGAAAAAATCATGTTATTATTTATTAATGAAGTATTTGCATGTTCGTATCATTGAATCCTATCTAATGTGTCCTTGTCCGTGCAATTTTAGTTTGTTCTTGTCCGTTCAGTTTTTGTGTGTCCTTGTCGCTTCTGTTTTAGTGTGTCCTTGTCCGTTCTATTTTAGTGTGTCTTTGTCCGCTCTATTTCAGTGTGTCCTTGTCCGTTCAGTTTTAGTGTGTCATTGTCCATTCTGTTTTAGTTTGTCCTTGTCTGCTCCATTTTAGTGTCCTTGTCTGTTCAGTTTTAGTGTGTCATTGTCCATTCTGTTTTAGTTTCTTCTTGTCTAATCAGTTTTAGGGTGTCCTTGCCCGCTCAACTTTAGGGTGTCCTTGTCCGTTCAATTTTTTGTGTCCTTTTCTGTTCATTTTTACAATTTCTTGGCTTCAAATATATTGTACCATTATAAGTTCAGAATATTTATACTGTTGCTTCTTCCGTCTAGTATGTCCTAGTTTGTATCATAGAATCTTTAAGTTGCTCCATCCTTCTACCTCATTCGATAGATTGATTAATTCTTTGAAGTGGTGACTGTTTTGATCACAAACTCATTATAAATAAAAACGCTTTTATTTATTCTTTTTAATTTATTTTCCACCTTCTTAATTGTTACTTCCTCCCTTGTATCCCTAATTTCTCCCTAAATAAGTCGAGTCTCTGACTTGTGTTGTCGTCAAAGTAAGACGCCCTTAAACTGTCTCAATGGCGGAAACTTCGACTAGTGGTGTTGGTCTCAGCTTCCTATAATTACACTTTCATAATTACTATACCGTCTCCTCGCATGAGTGGAAACCTTTTTATGTGCGGATGTTACCACTGATTCTCAATGGATGATGTCTATAATTGAGGAACTGCAGTTTAACGTGAGATCCGAGCCACGGGTCACTATACGGCAGCTGTGGATATGCTAACCAAAATCGCGACTCTATCTGGCGACTTACCTTAGCCAATGTGACACAGTGGTAAATGCCAGTTTAACTCATCCCATTGTATTGGAATGGTATACTTTATAACTAACGGAAGCGTTAATAAACTACATGAAGAAAGAGAACTATGTTAATAAATGATTAAATAAGAGAAAATGAAAGAGAGAATAATTAACTTCTTGGTTGCTCAAGTCAAGTTGCTGTAGCTCGCGTGAATGGAGAGCTTGGAAGTTGATATGTCAGACTGGCAATTGGCGTGGAACGAGGGTGCAACGAGTAGCGAGACGATGAAACACGATCTATCTGAATCACATCTCTTCTCATTGACACTAAATTTGGCTCGCCTGACGTAAGGTTGCCGGGTGTCGCCATCATGAAGTTGCAAGCGATTGGTGGGCGTGCCCGTACTAAGGTTTTTTGAGTTCTAAGTATCCATCATTTTGTTTCAATATTATTATTATATCCTTGCATCTATTATATTTCTTTTAATCGCCTACGCTTATTGCGTATTGGCAAGTTGGATTACGACTATTTTTTAGTTGCCTTTTTCTTAATAGAAGTTAATATTCGCAAGGAGGAGGTCATTACCAGTCATTGGAAACATTTGTAAAACAAATATTGTCAGAAATACGAACATGAATTCGTATCTAAGAACTTGGAATATTTCAGGCGATGAACAAAAATAAGAGAACTGGATAAAAATACAATTGACATTCGATCGAGAATGAGAACTACATGAAATAGATTTTATAACTAGCAACTCACTTACACGTTGAATAATTACACCCGAAAATTTTGATTGGGGGAATTTTGATTGTGTTTGTGAAGATCCAATTGTTATGATATTTTTTTTTATGATTTAAGGGTTGTTCTAAAAGATCTTGCTAAGCAAGTATTGACCATGCTTGTTTTAGAGAGTTCGTAACAGAGAAGTATCCCAACCAAATGTACAATTTTGTTCCTACCATAATCGTTTCTTTTGAAACGGGCCAGAAAACATACAAGAACAGGTAACTACAAGGAAATACCCTCAATGCCCCAAATCCACTGTCCTAAAGGAACCTCAACAAAACCTCATAATTCTTGTTATTCTTGCCTAAGCTTATCTACCTACTACCCCAACCAACACATTTTCCAAATTGAGAGAATATTTTCAATTTTGCATTATAATGAATTAAAGTGTACTTTTATAAATTCATAATAAAATAATCACTGCTCCGTGCAGATGGTCAAACACATAGGTGGGCGGGATAACGAAAAAATGTATCACGATAACGATAACCTTATCGATGATAGCCGATAATAGATAACTGGCGATAAATTTATCACCCGATAAGGTGATAACCGATAAATCGATAAAGCTAAAATTATAATACAATATTGATTATTTACTATATATAGCGTTATTTTATAATACAATAGTAAGAATACTTGAATACTGTTTCTTAGTTTCTTACCTGGTGAGGCTTTCCTTTATCTCCTCATAGGTATTGAGGATCCTCCTCACAGCTCGGACCTACCTATTTCTGCCTCCAAGGCACGCGCGGCTCGCCCCTGTGCTAAGCTGGAACCAAACATTGAACTTAAATTATTGATTATCGCTAGTTTGGAACTAAAAGTATCGGCGATATCGATGAATCGATAACGCGGGGGGAAAATCGGATAACCGATAACCCGATATCGTTATCGCGATAACGTCTACCTATGGTCAAGCATACTTTAAGATGTTTGACTGTTTGATGTTTCCTGTCAAAATCAAACAATTGGCCAACGTAATCTTCAGATTTATCGTCTAGTACCGTTATCCCCAATGATTAGCTAAGAAAGAGGACTAACAGGAAGAAGGACAGAGGAGAGGAAAAGTAGGGGAGAAAGATCAGAAAACGGTATAAATATAGATAGTGAATCGAGGACAAATTTCAGCTCTCCCATAAGGGAGATGCGTTAAAAGGAAAATACCGAAGAACTTCTTGGTCGTCTACAAATCAATCTCTCAAAAAAATAGCCACACTGGACGGTGAGAAGGAAACTGTGAAATGTAAATGGAGAAACCCATTACCATTACTCCAACACATGAGAGAATCCATTAAAACCTCTTTATCGTAGACTATTCAGTCTTATTCTAAGTATTAGTCTGAAACAAAAGGGCTTCTATTAGCTGAGGGTCCGTAATCAATACTCTGAAAGATGAAGATTATTTACAATTGAGCCTGAGCACAATTATCTCCTTGTCCCCCTTCTGAATTATTGAAATGAGGGTTGTTATCTATATCTCTTTGAATGGCAGGAATGGATCAGTTTGATCAGGTTTAAACTAATAAATGATTTTTTATCTTTAAATTGGTCTAAAACTGAAAATATTGTTATTTAAAAGTATATTTAGGTATTCATACTAATTTTTAACTTGGACATTTACAAGGTAACATTGACCAAATTACACATTTTTTTCGAAAATCGGGAACATCCTCCAAATTCTAAGTAAAGACTTAAAAAAAATGCACTCATCTGGCAACTGCCAGCAAGGGTATAAGTTATCGTAATTAAAACTTCAGCCTAGTACTAAGGATACTTTAAAAAGCTAAACATCAAACCAAAATAAGCAAAACTAAACCAAACGAGCAACGCAAAAATTAAGAAGCAAAACAGAAGAAAGAATAGGAAATTGGAACCCTCCGTTGTCAGCCGGGAGGCGGGCCTTTCCTACTTTGCAGGGGCATGCGTCTAACATCAAAGAGAGTAAAATTAAATGGAAAAAGTCAAATAGTCTGCAAATCTGTGTGAACGAACTCGTTCCGAGTACAAGGGACAAGCGGTAGGAACGCTGCTCGTCCCGGTACCGGGACGGGTAACGTGCGCAAAAATCACCCAGACAGGGTTACCAAATTGCGGTGCGTCCCGCAAGTGTACGCAATTTGAAGAAGACATAAAACAGCCTGAAGCCATGGCAGCATTAAGGTCCAGGTTCATGAGAACAGTCGCAGTGCGATGACAAAAATTTTAAATTACCCCTACATATTGACTATGAATTCATAGGGGACTACAACAACCTAACCGAATGGAAATACATTTCGCAGTGTTAGAAATGTTAAGCCACAACAGGTATGATAAATTGTCAGAGATATCATGGTTTTGGGTCTACTTCACGGTAGATGACATATGCTATACATAAACTATTACTCTATACACGTCTCCTACTAGCGATGTTGTCATTAATGTTAAAATCTATAAACCAAGAAAAAACCATTTTATATCTAATAGCATCTTATATTTCACCATGACTCTGAATCTTTTAAGTTCCTTCATGTCTGTATAGTAGAAGATGGGAAATATTTACAACCAAGACACTTTGTGTAAGTTTGACCTTTAACTGAATTTAAGGAAATGGTATGAGGCCATTTAAACATAGAGACGCTCATAATATTGGTTTTGAGATAAACTAAAGGAAATGTTTTCTTAAAATGAAAATCTTAGATGGCAAGACAGGGAGATTTTCTTCTATAGTGAATAATTTTTAAGGCGACAAGAGAATTTTTGCCATAGATTTTCAGTTTATTTCTTTTACTCTTTTTCCAGGAGAGGCCAGATCAGCAGTAATATGGAATTCAAACCATGTGTCCTATCGCAACAGTGGCAGATTCAAACCTCCATCCAGTAGTTGACTTCCTTAAGAGTTCATACTAAATGCTAGGAGGCTGAACTTGACTAGGAACAGAGGACTAGAAAACACGGGGTTGGATTTTGATTTAGTCCAAATCGCATAAGAAATTTTGCCACAAAGGTTTGAGGAAATATACCTCATTCCTTGTAAAATTTAATAAAAATTATATGACAATAATGTTTTTGTTTTACTGATTCTTATTGGTTTTGCCATATTATCCTAAAATTAATTACAGGAAATTCTATCAACTTTTTAAAATTATTTTTTAGGAATAGCAGAGATAAATTATATAATTTTTCCAAAAGGATTTCAAAGGTTTGTTTCCTAACTACCGTAAAGAATACTTTATAAATGCCCTGATGTAGTTAATCTAAAATATTGTTGCTGTTTTTGATTACTCAAAACTAGGAAGGAAAAATGAACGATACCATTTCTAATACAAAGTGTGCGGAGTGGTTTTAAACAAAGAGTGAGAATGGGAAGGTAAAACTGTATGAGAGGCGCTTAAATCGAGTTGTATAAAAAGAAACTACTTTCAGTGGCCTTTAAATGGAAGGAATACAATTCTTACAGCACCTGACTAACGTTCCAAAATAGAGTGGATCCTACATTTAGTGATGGGGATAGGAGGGTACGAAATCGTCTTCCAGTTGCAGCATTATTGTTCAAGGTATTCCTAAAACCCCGTTAAAAATGGAAAAACCTTATGTATTTTTAAAGATCATGAAATAAACCCCCCCTGTCAATATTGACTAACCTCACGAAGTTTTACCTAATAGTGTCGACTTAGTTCTACAGAACTACAAACGATCTCTAATGATAAATACACTCCCTTGTGGTTGGTCTAAAATAGCATCAGAGTAAATATAACTTGACAATATTTGTATTTTCCTATTTCCCACTTTTAACCAAGTTTCCTCTTTACAGTTCTGGTGGGCGGCAATTTATTTTGAAGGCGAGACGTCAACAGGGATTTAAGGGTATTGAAACACGGTTTCTTCGAACCGTAGACTTTATCAACACAGCGCTGCAGCAGCTGCGGCCAAACGTTTTGGCACACAAGAATTTTAAGAAACTAGATAAATACAGAGTCGTAAAGATTTTATTTGCTTCAATATAGATATAAAAGTGGAGTGTATATATATATATATATATATATATATAGATATATATATATTTATATATATATATATATATATATATATATATATATATATATATATATATATATATATATAGATATATATATATATTTATATATATATATATATATATATATATATATATATATATATATATATATTATACATATATATACCCCAAACAATCAACATGAATTAAAGAAATACAAAATTTTGCTCAACATGGATGGAACATCAGCAAGATAAGCAGATGAAACACTTAAAATTAGGGTAGTCATCAATGGCATTACCACCCGATTTAGAATAATTGGAAATATATAGACGATGGTTAGATGTATAAAAAGATTAAAAAAATAAATAAATTGGCTAAAAATGACTAACTACCATCACTCGTTCACCTCCAATGGCCCAGTATCTGAAAACCTCGAGGTACAAAGGTGATACTTAAGAGTAAAACGACTCGGAATTTAATACGTTCGTCTTCCTTGGATCTAATTATTTGTTGGAAAAAGATCTACGGTCACAGCGAAAACGATTCCTGGAATAAAAATGGATAAGTGAACACAAAAACAATAAATTGCGAGACGAGAGTGGGTTTAGGAAACCCAAGTAGGCTAGTTAAAGAGGATAAACTAATACTATAAAAAGTTCTTCTTTCCTACAAAGAAAACCCTAAGCTCCGTTAAAACACGAAACAAACTCGAGAAATCATATAATATCTTTTAGGCCTTGAATGACCACATATTGATCGGTCACAGTGTAAATATTGATCTTTTTGGCCTTGAATGAACACATATTGATCGGTCACAGTGTAAATACTGATCTTTTGGGCCTTGAATGAACACATATTGATCGGTCACAGTGTAAATACTGATCTTTTGGGCCTTGAATGAACACATATTGATCGGTCACAGTGTAAATACTGATCTTTTTGGCCTTAAATGACCACATATTGATCAGGCACAGTGTAAATACTGATCTTTTGGGCCTTGAATGAACACATATTGATCGGTCACAGTGTAAATACTGATCTTTTTGGCCTTGAATGACCACATATTGATCGGTCACAGTGTAAATACTGATCTTTTGGGCCTTGAATGAACACATATTGATCGGTCACAGTGTAAATACTGATCTTTTTGGCCTTGAATGAACACATAATTATAGGTCACAGTGTAAATACTGATCTTTTTGGCCTTGAATGACCACATATTGATCGGTCACAGTGTAAATACTGATGGCATCGAACCTGAGCCAGAGAAACATTATCCCGAGATTCGCAGACCATAAGGAAGGTTAAAAGGAAAGAAGATTTAATTAATTAATTAATTAAACCCGTGCATTATATATATAATTCCCGTCCCATTGTTTTTTGTTGATTTATTTTTATTTTTGTTTGTTTTTATATTATTATTTTTCTCCGAATGTAAATCTATGTTCCAATAATTGTGCATTTATTGTAGAATTTCAAAATAAATTTACCTAAAAATGCTGTAGTTTTTGACAGCACTGGTACAGAAGTATTTATAAAAATATATATAAAGGAAGCTGAAGACTATCAAAAGAACACAAAGATACTATGATTAATGATTATGGAAGAAATATAATTAAAAGGCAAGTAAAATAAACAAAAATGTAATTTTAAATAGTAACAAAGAAATATTACTAAATTCCTAGGGTAAAATATTGGAAAAAAATACATGTATTAACAAACATGAAAACTCTATTTGAAAAACAATTAAAAAATGCCAGAAATTATTTGAAGTAGAAACAAATAGGTAACGTAAAATTAGCAGCTAAATAGTGCTAAAAGACTTCATGAATTGATAATTACTACATATAATTAGACGGCTGATAAAACTGAATTAAAAAAATATTGTTTATAATGATGATACTAATAAGTCTGCACGAAAAATCGGAATGGAAACTAACCTTTATCTGTGAGTCATCACAAACAACTAAATGGGGATAAGTTTGAAATAACATTCTAAAATAGGGTATGACTTTTGTTCCTATTTCATATCCGTTCCTTCATTGTTTTTCCTTTCCTCATTTCCATTATATTCAGTTGGTTTCAAATTTAAGATTCATCTTTCACGAGTTTTTTGCATGTATTAGAAAAACCTTTTATGTACATATATTAATATGAATTTTTTATTGATTCTTTAGCACTGATGATGGAATATGTGATAATCTTGAAACCGTAAAGAAGGCAAGAACATTTCAAAACGCTCCGAAGATGATCGAATAAGATCAAAAGCTTAGCAATTAAGTTTGGTTTTTACCAAACACATTCATTTAAAAAAGAGATGTATACTGGATAAGTAACCTACCATCTACAAGATGGTACAAAAAAGATAGTTAGAAGAAGAGAAAGTTGCCAAAGGAAATTAATTAAGGCAAAATACACAATGGTCTTCAAAAAAATTTGCATTCAAGAAAGCCTGCTTGCTACCCAACTACACTAATATATATATATATATATATATATATATATATATATATATATATATATATATATATATATATATATATATATATATATATATATATATACCAGGTTAGAACAAAAGTGATGTATGTCTGATCGTATTTATTGAAGTAGTTTCATTGTAATCGTTTAGGAATGCTACAATGAATAATTTATTCCTTTTTCTTTCAGATTATGAAAATATTGTTCATAAGCTTCTTTAGTATTCACCCCTATACTCTCCTATCTAAAGATCACATTAGACATGTTTCACTCGATGAGTTTCATAAAGGTGTCAATGCAAGTAAAACAGAAAAATCCATTCAGGGCCCTTATGGGGATCATGCAATAAACGAAAGCAATTAAAAGAGGTGGGTTTCTCACTTCCAAAGTCTGGATTTTAGTCTAAAAGACGGAGCAAAAGAAGGTCGTCTAAAAAAGCTTGATTCTGAAAGGTTGGAACCTGTTGTCACAGCAAATCCTGCTACAACCTTTAGGGACCTCGCGGAATAATTTAACCTAACCCATACGACTGTCCTACGCTAAATGAAAAGAATTGGAAAGGTTCTAGTGATTGGAAAATTAATCCACCCCTAACTGTAAACGGGAATTCTGTAACAGTGTCTTGCTTGCTGTAAGTTATTGCTTTCACGAAATCTTCAGGAACCATTTTGGGGCAGGTTTGTTAATAATGATGAGAATTGGATCTTTGATCCTAACTTTAAACGGGCTATTAGTGGATCAGTCGAAGAAGCAAAATTCATCAACAGCCGAGAGGAGGACTTCATTCCCAAAAGGTCATGTTTAGTGTATGTGGATATTGAAGCAATTGTCTATTATGAACATTAGATAACAATTAAACAATTCGTGCTAATCTGTACTGCAATTAAATTCATCATTTAAAAGCCGCTTTGGGTTAAAGATGACCCTTCTTACTCAACAGAACAGGTGTCGTCCCCCATCAGGATGATGAGCGTTTTCACACAACTCGAATGACCAAAAAACTCTCTTGGAGGAGCTCGTTTAGGAAATATTGCCTCTTTCTTCATATTCTCAGGACCTTTCTCCTTTGGATTATCACTTATTTAGGGGGTTACAGAACTATTTATAAGGTCTTAGGTTGACATCGAGAGAAGTGGTTGAACACAAGTTGGATTCATATTTTGCCTCAAAACCTAAAGAATTTTACAATCGTGGCATTTATAAACTTGTTGACAGCTTAAATGAGGTTCTAGAAAGCAATGGAGGTTATGTTTATGATTAAATATTTCCATATTCATAAGATTTTCATTTTTAATATATACCCTACAATTGGATATTATTTTTGTTCACACCTAAACTATGGATTGTGTAACCGCAAATAAAAAGTAGATAAACAAAATAGTTTTTCGTCGGAAAACTTTTATTTCCTAACCTAAAAAAAATCAGTGCAGGGGGTAGGATTGAACCTGCTTTAACTGAGATCAAAGGGGTGCTCGCTGCCTCAGTAAACTTGGTTCGATCCTACCTCCTACAGGGATATTTTCGAATTTTAGCAAATAACAATTTTTAAAAGAAAAATTATTCCGTTTATTTTCTATTTCTTTACGGTTAATCAATCCATTTGTTCATTCTCGCGTTCATGAGATAAATGCTATATATATATATATATATATATATATATATATATAGTCATTGCTTAAGGTTTTGATACTAATAAATATATATATATATTTTTTTTTTCATTCGATTTTAAATATTGCGTGATAGAAATAATTATTGTGATATATAAATTAGTGCAGGTTTATTAAAAGGTAACGATTTCAAATCTAATAAGAAAAAAACAGTGCAATCCTTCGCTGAATCCACAATACCACTCTGATCTTGTTCCTGTAGGATATGAGTTTTAGTCCCTGGAGCTATCCTATTTGATCGAAATGGTAAAATTATTAGATTAATGGTTAAATGAATCATATTGTGTAATTATAATTTATTTTGTAATATTTTTGTAAAACTAAATGTGTTGCTCTGTACCAAAGTGTTCTGAATGCAAGAAGATAGTGGCTAAGAGGATTGCATCAAGGAGCACCATATTTAGGATCATTAACTTAATACTTTAAAAAGACTGGTTGCACTTCTGGTAAGAAGTTTTCTTGACACTCTATAGCTTATGATGAACGCCAAGATCGTCTACTGGTAATGATAAAGTCCCAGCTCGAGGATCGGGTAGAAATATATATATATATATATATATATATATATATATATATATATATATATATATATATATATATATTTGGGTTAATCGGAAGATTTTTGTCTTCAGCTTAGCCGAGGGATATATATATATATATATATGAAAATTAACCCAGGGGAAAATGAAAAAATGAATCCAAGCAAATACACTTCGAAAGTTTTTGGATTCATCTTTCATTTTCCTATGGGTGAATTTTCATATTATTGCAAGAGTAAAAGAAAAGAAATGAAGGAAAGTCTAGATTAGCCATTTGATATTTCTCATGTAAATGCTAATGAAATATTGACCAATGAAGAAGATAAAGAGTTCCTTTGTCTACAGAGACAGGGAAGGAAAAGGATAATGATTGGAATAGATAAGAAGGTACAACAGCGTAAACTTGAACTACAAGTGCAGCAAGAGAAATGCAACTAAAAAGGGACAAGAAGCAGTTTCATTCAATGAAACAGCTGTTAATGCAAGTAGCACTAGTTCCAGCAATGATCCAAGTGAAACAGAAGAATAAAATTTATACCATAAGCCCAAACCCTCTAACACTAATGGTTCTCCATAGAAAAAGCCTAAAATATTATTTCCTGCTTGGATGTTGCCAAGACAAGTAACCGCTCAGCTCCTCTTGTTATTATTCCTACTAGTTCCAATGTAGGGTAGAAGGAAGAACCACGAAGACTATAATATCAATTACTCTACTATTCGTCCAGCTAAAAAAAAATCAAGAAAAAGATTAAGTGAGAACTTGAAAAAAAAACATTTTCAATCTGAGAATCCCTTGGTTTTCTTGGGTGGATCTGAATCTGCTGAATTCTTCAAGGCATCTTTCATTTTTTCCTTTGTCTCGAATGAACACCATCATCAAAAAGGGCCAGGGCAAATAACTCCTCCGAAAGGTAGCAGAGATGGTTTTTAGATTTATTCAAGGCGGCTTTGGCAATCTTTTCATTTGTTCTTTTTTAACAATGAAGTTCTTCAAGAAGCAACAAATTATTCTGTGGGGCCATGGCTGCCTTTGGTGCAGAAAACCAGTGCTTTACTTATATTGAAATGGCAAACTTGCATCTTTCTTCCAAATATTTTGTTTCTTTGGGTGAAATTTTGAATTGACCTTTGAATATGAAAATTTTCATGGAGTATATAAGTTCTGCCATCCATCTAGCTCTGTGGTATGCTCCAGGTTTTCAGAACACCTATAAGAGGAGTTTTTCCGATCATTAATATAGTTAACTCCAAGAGTTCCTTTTAATAGTCACAAAGTTGTCGTTCTTTGATCAGTTCTGTAGAAAATTCCATCATTACATCTTTGATATGTTCTGAAAAACATATCAACAGAAGAAGTCGTGGATCACTTGCTAATTTTAATATCATTCAGTGGTTTAGAGCAGCTACTTTGAGTACCAAGGTATATAATTTGACACAACCTCTTCAAATACAGGTCGTAAAGAAGGACTTGCACAATAATTGATCAAAGATTATTTAAGAGACTTATTGTGGCTTCCCTGCCGATATCAAACATTTGAAATTGTTTTGGAGGCAGTGGTAGTGCCTGCTCTTCAAGCTTCATTTGCCTTGATATTTTATTATTGAAAAGATTAAAAATTTCATAAAATAACATAAACCTAAGAATATTTCTCTCAAGAAAAGAAAGATGTAATGATGGAATTTTTTTACAGAACTGATCAAAGAACGACAAATTCATGACGATTAAAAGGAAATCTTGGAGATAACGATATTAATGATCGGAAAACTCCTCTTAGAGGTGTTCTAAAATCCTAGAAAATACCACAGAGCTAGATGGATGGCCAAACTTATATACTCCATGAAAGTTTTCATGTTCAAAGGTCAATTCAAAATTTCACCCAAAGAAACAAAATATTTGGAAGAAAGATGCAAGTTTGCCATTTCAATATAAGTAAAGCACTGGTTTTCTGAACCAAAGGCAGCCATGGCCCCACAGAACAATTTGTTGCTTCTTGAAGAACTTCATTGTAAAAAAGAACAAATGAAAAGATTGCCAATGCTGCCTTGATTAAATCTAAAAACCATCTCTGCTACCTTTCGGAAGAGTTATTTGCGCCGGCTTTTTTTGATTATGTGTTTCATGTGAGACAAAGGAAAAAATGAAAAATGCCTTAAAGAATCCAGCAGGTTCAGATCCAACCAAGAAAACCAAAGTAGATGATGAAAATTAAGGCAAGAAGCATTTGTTAATGACATTGCTGAAAGAGAAGTTAAGCTTATGGAGGAATACATCAATTGCTAACTAATGACAAAGAGAAAAACGGTATTTGTTACAAGTTGTGTTGAACTACAAATCAAAGAAGACTCTTATTGCAGCCGCTTCAAAGGAGTAACCACTTCCAATGGAAGTGAAAAAGAAAGTGCTATGGTAGCCATACTGGGAAACTTCCACTATAAAAAAGAGTCATGTGGTGTTTTCTGTACCTCCTGGTTGCCATGGAAATCAGCAATATTCAAGTGCTGCGCGCCACCTCTAAATATTATTTTTTTCATCTAAAATATTTCAAAATAGTTTTGTACTAAAATGAATCAAATAAGATGGTATCTCATAAATATTTAAATAAAAATATTTTTACCCCCTGTTTTGCATCACCCTAATATATATATATATATATATATATATATATATATATATATATATATATATATATATATATATATATCTTAAGAGGAAAATGAAGACATAGGTGTTTATTTTTTAAAATAATATTTCCAGTCCCAAATAAGCGGATCCTACTTGTTTAAAGCAGAGAGTCGATATCAAATTACCTTTCTTGGAACACTTGACTTTTAAGCTTAACAAAGTTATTAGATCTTTCTGGACATTTTCCCAAATGCAATTTTATCATTATTAATGACAAACCTAACTTTTCCTAGTTTTTCAAATATAAAGACCCATCTCAATACTTACGAGGTTTTTGTTGTTTATTTATTTACGTGTGCAACCTTCAATACTCGCCACATTGATCTAACTTCTTCACAAATAGAACTGAGAATTTCAAAGCATTTAGGGATTTCATATAGAACTGGCCGTGCTATTATTTTCAAACTAAAACACTCTTCTATAGGTTTGTATGGCGCTAGTAGGGGTCACATGATCTATACCAGTACCTTTTCTGTAATTCATACAGCGTCAATCTCTCTAGATTAAAAGAATACTTGAATCTCTTTGTATAAAAAAATATCCCTTTAATTGAAATAACAACCCTTTATCCATCTAATTAAATGACTCATTAAAGTATCTTCCAGCCAGCCACTTCTCAGATTCACACCCAACACAATATACATATATTATCAGTTACTCTCACATGCCAATAGATGGAAAGTTGTAATGTTTTTCTTTTCAATTTTACATCTTCACTTTCAATTGTATTCTATTTAGTGTAAATTATCGAGTTCAGTCTTCTGGTCTACTCATTTTAGTGTACCACATTTATTATTATTTGTCTACTATGCCACATTTTAATTCCTTCGTTGTTCTACTTATAGTTAATTTCTATAATTTTGTCTAGCTTTTAATACTCACTAATAGTAATGTTACAATATTTTTCTGCTGTATTTGAAGATTCAAGATTATTAATTCATTTTTAGTCCTCTCATTCAGAATTTAGCTCTTCCTTTATAATTTTTCACTTTTTTTTCGGGCAATTGATTAATAAATAGTGTCTAATACATGTGAATATATTTTAATATATCTCTTTAAACCTATGGCCACTGAAGATGGATCAAGAATTGGTCCGAAACGTATGAGTTCAATAAAGAATGAGCTCCATTATTCGGCTACGCCTTCGTCTTCCTTTTAAGAACTAGATTACAGAGAAGTATCTCTTTGATTAGTATATATATATATATATATATATATATATATATATATATATATATATATATATATATATAAAGGCTATGTATAATCAAGAGAAGAGTAGTTTCAGTATGTAGTTTATCATACTATCTTCATTCGTATACTAAGAAAAGCCATACTTGCCAATATATATATATATATGTATATATATATATATATATATATATATATATATATTATCATAATAAATTAAATTATTATAACTAATTATGGATGGGAAGGAATTTGAGCTCATTAAGTATGTCTTTTAAGTCTAATTCTTTTGTCTGAGGGGCTACATTTAAATTACCTTCCAAAAACGTTGAAATTTGGAATTTTCATTAATTAATGTGGATTCTGTCATTTTTCTTTCGCGCGAATCATTTCACGGATAAATTATTTGCGTCCAGGAAAATTTATCGCATGGTTAAAATGATCCGTTACGATTCAAACTACTTTTATTTAACAGTGGCTCCCCTGATATGACCTCTGTGATAATTTTATGATATTCCGAGTTTCTAGACATCTTCTTCTAGTCTCTCCTAGATAGGACAATAGACAACTAAAGGTGTTACATGAGATTAAGTAGACACCTGCCTAATTGGGTTTGATTTTTTGGGGTGGGGTTTAGTTAAAGGGGAAGATTTTTTTGTGATTTAAAGGTATTCTAAAGAGGTTAAGATTACAGGAAATGACATTTTTTTTTGACTTTAGGAGAGGAGTAGGTCAGTCTGAAGATGATGTGAAGGCAATAAATAATTCAATTCCACGAACAGATCGTGGCATGGAATTTCATCCGACAAAAAGTATTGATCGCCAATTCTAAATACTCTTAAGGACATAAACGTTGCAACGGCCTCTTTAATCTTGACTTTATGACGTGAGGGAACAGGGACAACAGAAGTAAGTCGCCTGCTCTCAATTATTATGACTTATGACCCTATGACCTTACGACCCTATGACCTTACAACCTTCAAAACTTTCAACAACTGGGGAAATCCGACCTATAGTTTTATTTAAATAATTTCCGGACTAACCTTGGGAGGACCTTGGCAATTATATCATTCGAAAGAGAATGTAAAACAACCTAATAGTTTCAAACCTCGTTAGAATCGACCGAATATTACGATGTTATTGCCAAATAATTCACGGACTAACCTTGGGAGGACCTTGGCAATTATATCATTCTTTATTGGGTAAACGTATGTGATTTATATATTTACTTAAACATTACACTCCTCTACATTAGTTGTATTAACCTTAAATCTACTCTTCGTTGAGTAAACGTATGCGATTCATATATATGTACATTGTGCTATGGATAATTTCTCGCCTAACTTCAACATAAAGAGAAATAACGGAGAGTTCATTTATAGAGATAATATTTCTATAATTGAACTCTCCGTGTCATTTTAAATATATTATTTTATTTATTTTATATATTATTTTATTTTAAATATATTATATTTACTAAAATTACATATTAAAGATCTGAAGGATTCCTGTACTATTCATTTTATTCAATGAAATCGCCGTTGGCCTCAACCACTGCATCCAAGCGGCGTTGGAACCTGCTGCAGGCCTTATCAACGGTCTCCCTGTTTAAGTAGGTGAAAAATGTGGTGGTACTTTATCTAAGCTCCACCTTGGTGGTCCATGGGGCTTGTCAGTTTCTCTCTCAATCACACCATCACACCTACTACCCAGAGAGATGCACTTTGAGGAGTTGGGATTCCAAATGTTCGGAGTGATGTGGTTAAAGTAATCTTCCCCGGTGGAGCCAGATACAATATGGAGGGATGTATCGAGTTCATGAATTGGTGTTGTCCTAGATCCAGAGGTGGATGTATGACAATAGGAGGACCCACCCAAGAAAGGGTCCACCTCTGTGTGGAATCGTGCAGAGTCCTGCTACCACATGCATGACCTTCCAGCGGTCACTTCCTGGGTCTAGGGCAACACCCTCCTACGGGAACCTGACGTAGCCCTTAGTATTAAATATGAATATGACGGATGCATAATGTGACCCTCGTGGTTTTAGACTTATCATAACCTTTGTAATAGCAACCAGACTCACCCAACTCTTCCAAGATCCTCTGCACCGTCCTGAGATTGACAACCAACCACTGGAAGATCTTCACTTTAGGGCTACCGGCATAAATATCAAGCACAGCAGTTTGCTTTTTTCATATAATTGGGTGATTAAAGTCACCCATGGTATTGTTTCTTTAACAGACGATGCACAAATAATTCTACTATGATATAAAAAAGAGAGAACCGACGCCAGACAACATTCATGCGCGGAATTCAGATTTATAAACAGCGATAAATTACCCATCGTATCCTGGATATTTGTATATACAGGGTGTGTGGGCTAAATTTGACAGTTTGCATAACATACCCCATCCCCCGCAATATCTAGGCCAAATGTAAATGTATTTAAAAAGATATATCAACGAGATTATGGCTGGGAAATATTTACTCATTAGCCGCCATCAGCTTCCACCTCGGGCTCAATCCTGGTCCGGAACGTGGCGTGTGCTTTCTTCACTGTGCGCCTGAGAAGATCTTCGAACACCACCTTGATCTTGGCCGCTAGCTAGGTCTTGGTGTTGGAGCAAGAGTGGTTGGTCTCTTTCTCAACCCCGCCTCAAACAAAATAATCCATTGGATTACAATCGGGGTAATCTTAGACCACTCGGCTACGCGTAGCCGAGTGGTCTAAGGGACGGTTTAATTGAGATCAAAGCGGTTGTTCGCTGCCTCAGTGTGCACGGTTTAAATCCCAGCCCTGTACGGAATATTTGAGAATTAGGAAATAACTTTTCCGGAGAAAAATTATCCTGTTTTTCTGTATCTTGCGGTTTGCTGGACTCATATGGAAAGTAGCACGTGAATAAATCTAAGGGCAAAATACACCATATTTAATTAACAGAGTCAATCCATCCAATCGGACGCGAAAAATTCGATTTGGGGTAACAAAAAATTCTCTCAGACATATATATATACATGAAGAAGAAATAAATTATATATATATTAACAATATGAAATAATTGAAGATGCCCGGGCCTGATTACGTGTACTCAACTCAACCAAGGAGTTAAAGAACGCATTATTTAAACTGCTGTGTATTAAATTCAACCGGTTTATTAGTAGAGTTGAAACGAGCTAATGTCGTCTTGTCATTTTTTTTAAAAAACAGGAGACAAAGACGATCCTATTACTTATCGTCTTATTACTTTAACGTCAGTATTTGGTATAATCTAGTAATGAGTAGGAAAAAAGAAACATGTGTAAGAAAGCGTTTTCCGCACATATGTCGCTCTTTATCAATGTACAAGTTTCGCCGCAGACAGACATGTGGCTACGGGAAGATCTTTTGTGTGTTACGAATGCCTTATACCGGTTATCCCTAAAGTCTGGACACATAGTCAAAATGCAAAAATTCAATATAATATTTAAAACTATATTTAATCTAATTGAAATATTAATAAAAAAACATCTTCAATGTGATTTCGACCATTTGTAAAGCAAAGTTCGATGCGCTTTGGGAGATTCATCGGATGAATCCGATGCAGTAACTCCAAGCTTCCGTCAATTTGAGCCCTTCCTTTATGAGGCACTGTTCCCTCAGGGGTCTCGGATCTTTATTTCATTGAGAAGTTCTTCTTTAGCAAACCCCAGAAATAAACTCATGGGGGTAAGGTTTTGTGAACGAGGAGATCATTGAGTACATCTTGTCCTTAAGCATACCTCAGAAAGGGAAGTCAAGTGGGGGAGGGTCTGGTAAACGAAGAGACCATATATTTCATATGTGTCCAGACTTTAGGGACACCCTGTAGAGGGGATGCATTTCAGTTTTCATCCATATTCCAACACTTGACCTAATATTGAATCCAAGAGTATGTTATTTTAGCCTCTTTAAATTGGGTTCACAATAATTAGGTCAGGTTTTTGATATAGTTTTCTTGGTAGAGTTTTTCTCGACTCTTTATTGGGTTAGATTAGAGGGATCCTAGGGGGAACCTAGGGGCTTGGCTCTTCTTCACTCGGTAGGTTTATAATATTATTAATATTAATGCTATTATTACTACTTTGGAAAGTTGCGTCCCTATTCTGATTCTTAACATTTAGATTTCGCCTTTTTTGGTTTCTTGGTTTATGTTTTGGATATTTATATTTACTTTAATTTTACCATTTTTTAAACTTTATTTAAAAAAAACGTTAGTCAAGATTCCTCGTTGGTTGTTGGTTTTGAAAAAAAATATTAGTTCACACTTCATTTAATACAAACACACATGTGGATAGTAGATGAAAAGTGTGGCAGTGATGAGAAACAATGCGTTGTTTTAAGAGGAGAGTTCACCCTTTCAAAATGGAGTGAAGTAGCGCATAATCGGTTAATAGCACCGTTTTAGCTGCGAGGCTTTAATAATCAGCGCCGTTGTTGACTCAACGCAAATTTGGACTCTGTTCGAGGCAATAAAAGTCTTCCATGTCACATGGCCCGGCCGCTTTATTTGGCCGTTTGCCGCCCCACAATTTTACTTTACTCATTCTAATTTACTGATGCCTTTTATACATCTGAACTTCATGTACATACGTGAAAGTGTTCCTACGAATGAGTCTATGTGTGTGTATGCGTGTTTGTGTATTATATCTTGCATACTTGTGTGATTATCCTTACATGCGGTACATACCCTGTATGAGCCTGTTGCACTTGCACTTGTTATACGAGTATGAATGTTTAGAGAATGCTTCTTTTTTTCATTTTCTTGAGTGTATTCCAGGACTAAAGTCAAGGACTACAATTTCTCTGATTTGAGGAATCTGTTCAAACATTCTGCCAACACTAATTAATGGGTGATGGCGGGATCCGATTGAATGGCTCTCTTTGTCACTTTTTCCGCTTACCACCTTTTCTCTTTTCTCTTTCAGAAATTGATATCTTTTCGGGATAATTTCTCCAACGGCTTATTCGGCCTCGTGTCCAAAGGCTTAAAGAATTGGATTATTTAAGGGCGAAAAAGAGAGTGACAGATTTATTACACCTTCTCATTTTAGCATAAAAGAAACTATCAAATTTTTCCCCTGATAATTTTTTTATTTCAAAGAATTTCCCATTTGAAAGAGGAATTTTTAGAAATTTATTAGTTATGGCTTAATAACTATTGATTAATTGATGTGATTGCAAGGATAGGGGAGGGATTGGTGATGTTGATTGAATGATATGACTAAATTTTTTGATTGGCACAACTAATATCGTTCTACGTCGATATAACAACGATGGGTCTTTTAGTCAATCATTTTGCACATGTCTTTGGCTATTATCTATCGCTTTTGCTAACATTAGAGGACCAAGAAATGAATTTAAAGGTACATTATTAGCTCTTATCTTCTCCCTTACTCAAAGACTAAAGAACCTGGAATCAAACACAAAGGTATAATCTTCCTCACCCTATCCACTGGTCACTCAATATATTCTCCAACCTACCCTTTAGATTTCGTCAAGTGGATTAAATTTGAATACACTTTGTTTAGTGGTCAAGCTAAGTGACTGTCAGCTCCCACTTGTGGGTACGACTTGGGCTCTAACTTTATCCATAGTCGCCGGCCAAACCGAGCAATGTACAGACAACCCGAGGGACGTTGCTACATGAGTTTTTGTTGTCTCTAATCTTGTTTTCTTTTCCTAAACATACGACGTAAACACATAGGTATGCTCATACAAGATGTCTTCTAAAGGCTTGTGACATACAATTTTCTTTAAAAAGACCTGAAAATAAAATAAACTAGAAGCTTGATCGAATAAACGACATTTTACAACATAATGTGGAGAAATATATTTTGGAATAGATTTGATACAGACTGTGTTGTCATCCGCAAATTCCTGAAATTGATTAAGAAATCAATTAATTTTAACAACCATTTTTTCTTCTAAAGCGGTTGTTAATGATGATGTTTATTACATGGTTAATACCTTCAGCACTTTATTGAAAAAGATTCTTTATATTAAGTTACGTGAAAATTGCTAAACAATGCGCTGTGTCCATTAAATCCCTAGCAACCATGACTCAGAAGTGAAGGGCCAAAGACTGATTTCTCAGTGAATCGCCATGCATCAAATTTAGGAATGGGGTTAATAGAAATGAAAAAAAGTTACATAGGTTAAAATAAAATTATTATAACTTTATATAAAAAATCTCGACTTAGGTGATATACAATGATTTGATTTTATTGGTAAATTTATGCGATATATCTCTATAAGAATCATGTGTTTATTAATTTTTCAAAAAAATGGTTTAGCATTTCACAAGTCTTCCGACTAAACAAGTATTTCACATTTCCAAGATCTCAAAGATCTCACTCTATTCGCCAAATCTAGCCACCAGAACAAACTGAAAAGTCTACACCTCACTCTAAAACTTTCCTAATGATTATAAAAATTACCCGATAAGCTTAGACCCACACAAACCTAATCACACTCACTACAACAAAAATTAAACCTCTTCACTATCTATATGAAACGAAAGATCCAAGACTACTCAGTCACGCACTTTGGTGACATAAATTCTACACACATTTTACACCAATCACTCATCTACAAACAACACACAACCGGAGTGGAAAGTAACAC
The DNA here is from genome assembly GCA_963969495.1 of Ceratothoa steindachneri. Lineage (NCBI taxonomy): Eukaryota > Metazoa > Arthropoda > Malacostraca > Isopoda > Cymothoidae > Ceratothoa > Ceratothoa steindachneri. Next base: position 199,873,956 of record OZ018324.1, on the reverse strand, counting down.
TACTCCAAACTTCTCTCCAGAAATCTCACAGCTACCCAAAAAATCAGAGACTACCACAAAAACAAACACTAACCAAAGAAAACACAGGAATATTAAAAAAACACGTAAAGATATTTTAAAATATGATCCCAAAACAACAGAAATGGCTTTAGCAAGGATTCCTGCATATTCTAAACAAAAAACAAAGACTATGAAATTATGGAAAACTATAAAGAAACTTGCCATTCCAAAACAGATAAGAGAAAACACACGAGCCCTCTCTCGAAACAAAAACAGAGATAAACTGTCATAAAACACCACGCAAAAACTAGAAATAGAAAAGTGATATCTCACACAGCGCTCCAAAACGCAAAATTATTGCGATATACCATGACATACTTGTAAAATCCACTACAGATATGGAATTACAGATTATATGGAAGAAAAAAATGCTACCTAAACTAAGAGGCATTGGCGCCATTACAAAAATATTTCGGTCAATCTATCTCATATAATTCTATTCCAAATGTCTTGAAATCTAAAATTATAACACACTCACCCCGCATCATACTACATCATATCCTTACTCAATACCACAGCCAAAATCATGGGACGTATAAATACTAAACATAATAAACCCACACACTTTATGAGATGCCTTTCAACACGGATTCCGCTCACTGAATTCAACAAGCATTCTAGACACCAGCATCACTTAGCTAATGCAAGAAGGCTTCAAACAACACAACACCGAGGAAGGCAGGAATAGCAATCACTTTTCATGTTGGGGTAAGACTCCAGTAGATCTTATTTATTTTGCTTTGTTGGTTTGTGATTCTTTAACTTCCTCACGGACTGACAAGCAAAACACTCCACGGAAAGCAATCACGAACAAATCGCGTACAGAATGGTTTCCAAAAGAGATCTATACTTTCTCTAATCCGATTTAACACTTTCATGATATTCCTACTGAATCCCATCATCATACACTAATGCTCTTCAACATTCTCTCCCAATGCTCAAAACAGACGTACTCAACCTTGGTTCTCTAAATTTTCTTCAGTTTCTGCTTGCTTTTTGTGTTACAGGTCAAAGTTTCAGTTTCATAAGTTCTAACTCGTAATCTTCATTGATTAAATAATTTTCGTTTTAAGGTATAGAATCAGGTACTTCTTAAGATGTAGCTAAGCTTTCATACCACTCGGAGTTTAATTGTGTTTTGATGTTGATTTCCTTTTCGCTGATCTCATCAAGAGTCGTAAGTTGTCTCAAGTTGGCGCAAATTTGAAGCTGATAAAATATTTAATCAACTCTAATCGCTCTATCTTCTGCCAAACTCTTGATTATTATTTTCATTTTTAAACAAATATTTTCGGTTCGTTCAGATATGAAAGGAGGAGATGTATATTTGGACATTCTGCATCCAATGACAACAAAGGTTTTCATAAGGTATTTTTCTACACCTCATTTACAACCCGGTCTTTTGAGCCCGATGGAATGTTCAGAGAGACAGCAGAAAGTGATCTCGCCGAATACCTCCAGGTCGTCAACATGTATGCCAAAGTTTTGCCCTTTTGCGAGCCCTTTTATTCAAGCTGTGCTCTTTTAAGAGTTTTGTAATTCAATTTGTGATCTTTTACGAGCTTTTTTTTAAAAATTATACTCTTTTACGAACTCATTTATTCATCTTATGCTCTTCTGCAGCTCTTTTATTCAAATTATGCTCTTATACTAGCTCTTTTATTTAAATTGTGCTCTTTTACTAGTTTATAAAATCCAAATTGTGCTCTTATACTAGTTCTTTTATTCATGTCGTGCTCTTTTACAAGCTCTCTTATTCATGTTGTGCTCTTTTAAGATTTATTTTATTCAAGTACCTGCGAAGAACCTTTTAACTTGGCATCGGTTATCTTCGAAAACTTTCGACCACATACTCGTATCTTATTTTCCCGTGGGTGGTGTTTTATGGAATTACCTCATGGAATCAACCTTTATGTAGAACAAAGGAATAATAACATGTTGTTGATCGACCAGAAGATTACTATAGAGACTCCAAATTCCTAGCTCTTGCGTTCTATTGAACACCAAATGCATAATAAACAGCAGTATAAGAGTACCAATAATAGCCAAAACATAACATTTCACATTTCATCTCATTACATGTTGATCAATAAAGGTAGGTAGGTTTTAGGTAGCACCATTTACCCTTGTATCGCGAGTGAGATCTCACCACCGGATAATGAAATACACATAAAGATCAGAATGACAAGAGCTGGTGAGTCCGAAGTCCGAAAGCACCAAGAGCCGGCCCTCGTTGGAAGGGGTCTCATAGGGGGTTTATGACATCAACCCCAGTTAGTGGAACCCTTTGGGAACACAGGGGTGGGTGGGGAAACCCGTTCCGCATAAGAGTTGTGTAAATGTGATCGCCCCCACATGGGGTTGCTTATATTCCACCCTCAAAATTCCGGGACAGAGGATAGAGTGGGTATGTTATCCTGTAAAGACGGGAAATGGAATCATAGCGGTGTTGCGCTAGGCTTTGTACGTGATGATGCGTCCGGAACAACTCAGCTCCCGAGAGGGCAAATATCCTCGTATCCGCCCGATGGGTGGCCAAGTCGTCACGCTCGCCGGAGGAGCTCCCGGTGTTGAAGATTATCGATCGTTCGATTCCTCCCGGGGTATGAGTAATCCAACGGTGGTCGTATGTGTGTCTCCGTTCTATACTTCTTTTTCTTCTACCCTGCCCCTTCATTTTCCTCTTCCGTTCAATCTTCCTTTTCTTCTTCCAATTCCTATTCTTTTTCATCTTCCACTTCCCTTTCATTTTCTTCTTCCATTTCCCATTCTTTTTTATCTTCCACTTCCCTTTCATTTTCTTCTTCCATTTCCCATTCTTTTTATCTTCCACTTCCCTTTCATTTTCTTCTTCCAATTCCCATTCTTTTTTATCTTCCACTTCCCTTTCATTTTCTTCTTCCATTTCCCATTTTTTTCATCTTCTACTTCCCTTTCATTTTCTTCTTCCATTTATTCGTCCTTTCTTTTTATTTCCTCTTCTTTTTTATTTCCTCTTCTCCTCTTCTCCTCTTCCCTTTCTTATTCATTTTCCCCTTCCTCTTCCTTTTCCACTTCTCTTTTCTCTTCATTTTCCTCTTTCTTTTTCCTTCATTTTACTCTTCTCTTTCTTCTTCATTTTCACCTTCTTTTCCTCTTAATATTCCTCTTTGTTTTCCTCTTCATTTTCCTCTTTGATTTCCTTTACATCTTCCTTTTCCATTCTTTTCCTAGTTCTTTACCTCTTCATTTTCTTCTTCCTTTTATTCTTCCTTTCCTTTCCCTCTCCCCTTTCCTCTTCACTTTGTTCTTTCTTTACATATTCCTATCCCTCTTCATATTTTCTTTCTTTTCTTTTGCTTTTACCCTTCATTTCCTCTTCGTACTTCCCTTAATTCTCCTGCTCCTTTTCATCCTGCTTTTATTCTTACTGTTCACTTTCATTTTCATCTTCCCTTTCTTTCTCTTCCTTTTCTTCTACTTCCTTCTTCCCCGAGGTTGTTGGTACTTCTTTTTTCTTTCCTTTTATTTCTTCTTCTAATTCGTATATTTTAGTCTCTTATGAAAGGGTCAAAATGTTGCGCGTACAGTAGTGAACCGTTGTTACAAAAGAACCGCAAACCCTCGGAATTCTTAGTACCCTCTCCTCCTTAGTTTAGCTGCCCACTTGCCTGGGCATGGGCTCGTTCATCGGCAGGAGATAAAAGCCTGTTTAGTGTGGTAATGGTGGTAATGGGAGGGCGAACTTACCACGGTGGCCTATTTGGATCGGGGAGCGATTCGATCCACGGTCAAAAGAAGACAAAAGAATCGGAAATGTTTGGGGATCTCCGATACTGTACCCCCTTTCCGCCCCTTGTGGTCGCGTCTGGTATAGGTAGTCCCGCGTAGAGGATAGAAGAAGGAACTATACAATTGATAAACCCGTAAATAACGCACATACACAAAAAAAACTACCATTCACGATGATTAAAAGAAGGGGCTCAAGGCAAAAAGATTGAAGAACACAATACGATAATGGATTGGAAGGAAAATTGAGGGTGGTGGGTAGAAAATGAAAGTGGAAATTGCTTAGTCAAATGTGAGAAGGATCAAATTTTGACTTCTTCCAAGAGAGGCAAAGCAAAGGAATAGGACCAAATGGAACCTACAAAGAGATCGATTATTTACTATTAAATGTAAAAAAATCATTAAAATCATATCAATCATAAATCACGTTAAGGAAACTATTTAGAATAAAATGCGAAAATATGGACGGAATGGATTAATTAGGAAAAGTTTCGACTCTATACAACTCAACAGAACATATAATTGAAATCTAATGAGAAAACTATTGAAAAAAAACAACAGTAAAATGATGAAAAAACACATACAAAATTGTAGACTGTAATAAAAATACTAAAGGATAAACAGGAGGAAGAATCCCCAAACAGAAAAAAATATTGAAAGAGTTGAAGAATTCTCATTCTCTCCTCGTCCTTCCATTTAGCTGCTTCTCCTGTCTCCCCTAATCATCCTCTTTAGGCTATTTCCCTTTTTTGTCAATCTTTTATTCCCTGGCGCTCTGTTCATTAACCTTTATCCCACGTTGTTTAACCTCGCTACCTTTCCCTGATATATCTTGATGTGCTTCTTTCCTTCTCCCTTACTTCTTCATTGGTGATATCTTAGAGTCGGTTCTTTAATTTTTTTCTCTTATATATAACTTTATTATATTATTTTATATTGTAGTTATCCTTGAGAATAAACTGAATAAAGTTTCGACAGTACATTGTGAATATAATTTAAAAAATAAGTTTATACAAACCAGGACTCAAATTAAAATTTGGAAATTTACTAATAAAGGTTGATTCAATGATATTTTGGGAAATTATACTGACAATGTACTGTCGAAAATTTTAATTTGAGACCCAATATTTATATTAATCTTAATAAACAATTTAATTTTATTTTGTGTGCATATATGTAGACTTATGTTTTTGTCTGTATTTATTTCCATTTGAGTCAAGTCTCTAGAACATTTGTACTTATTCTACCTTGGTTTTTAGATCATGACCTCTGGGGTTAATCTCTCGTTAAGATTATCTCCCTCCTTAATTGCCTAGTTGATATTTTAATCCTCTTCTCAACCTTTAGTCTTTTGAATTTACCTGTTTTAATGATCTTATTTTGTATTTATCTTCGCTCCTCCTAAAGTTTCCATTTCATATTATTTCATTTAGTTAATTGTTTTTTTGCTTTTTTTGTGGGTGTTCCCTCTCATCTGTATCATCCCTATAAATATTACAATTTTCAATACTTCTGTTATTCCTTGATAAAGAACTCGAAATAAAGTTCGAAAGTACTTGGAATCCTCGTATTATTTTTCTCTGTGGGCTATTCGATGCGAAAAGGCGAATTTGGAATAAGGAAGGGGGGGGGGGCACGCAGCTGTGTCGGTGTATTTATGTATATATATATATATATATATATATATATATATATATATATATATATATATATATATATATTGTAGAAGTCTAAGTACATCTATGCATTAGTGCATACATAAATACACCGACACAACTGCGTGTCCCCCCTCCCCTTATTCCAAATTCGCCTTTTCGAAACAAATCTCCTTCACCCCTTTTCGCGTGGTCATAAACCCGCGGTTGGAAACGAGGAAAGCTCGGATGGCGTCGAGGCGTAAAAATTTCGCATGTCCTAGCAGCAGACAAAAGGTCTTTCGCGCGACGATAAGGATTTTATGAGAATCCGGTGCTCTCTCTCGATTTTAGCTCCTGAGGGAAATAAAAGGGAAAATTCTCCCTGGAGTCAGGCAGAAGATATTGGAACTACGTTGTGTGTGGAGCTAGTCTCACAAAGGAAACAATTCTCCCGTTGCAAGCAAGAAACTTCGGAGAATTGGTTGTTGCCGTCACGGTACATGTAGGTGCCAAGCTTCTCGCAGACCCCCCCCCCCTTCAGAGTCAAAGGTTACATGTTACACAGGATTTCCCTCTGCGGATTCCTTTAGACGCAGCTAGGTAATCATTTTGGCTACCCACTCCAGGTGCCAATAATCAGAACGGACACTTCGAGGAGAAGAATTCCGATTTTAGTCACAGTTTGACTCGCCTTCGCAATCCGGCCTAGGATCATTACATCAGAACACTGGTCTAAGATTACCCCCACACTCGGTAACCTCGAACGACCGGGCTAAGTGCAAACATCGTCAGAAGAAGAAGATTTCACCGTCATCCTCCCAAAACTTAAGAACTCCAAGGTTTCGTTAAAGTGAATTATCCCCTCCCCTAACTTCACCAGTTTAACCGTTAACTAGAATTTCCATCCCGAGCTCATAACCTCAATTATTACAAGTTATTAGTTCAGTGCTTAATTCCATAATATTATTCACTTCATTCTATCGGGTGCAATTAAGACGCAAGCATCCTAGTAAGTAGATATCAAGTGTAATCGCCACGACATTATATAAAATTACCTATTCAGTGCAAAGGCTAATTCTATTTATACCTATATATGCTATTTCATATTTATAATTCATATTTATTAAAGATTATTTTGGTATCTGTGTGTTTAACTATTTTGGACGATCCTTTGGCAATTGAAAAGCAATCCACTCGGCTGATTCTTATTATTACATAAGTCCACCCATGACTGGCTTTTACTGAGTGAGAACACACTCAGGGTATCATTATCTTAACTTTGGTCAAAAGGAAAACACCACGGTTATTCTTATTCACTGGAAGTGGCTACGGAAGGTGTATTGGCTGCACTTCACCCCCACTTTACCTTGGTGCAGGATTATAATATATGTCATGCCAAGGAAGTGGGACTGGGAATACCCACACACTAACCCTCGACATACATATATATATATATATATATATATATATATATATATATATATATATATATATATATATATATATATATATATATATATAAAATGAAAGTAACAATCCTGATATGTGGTTGAAACGACCATCGCCTAGTCTTTATGCGAACGAAGGTGAAGTGCAGAGAGTTCCTCGCTTTTGATGGTAAAAGTGATCTGCATTTGGAATTGGGGTGCGGAAGAGGCCATTGAAACCTGGCATCGCGCCGGATCCTCCCCTACGCCCGAAAAGATCCATCAAACTGAGCAAACGAAACGCAAATGGTCCATTCCACGCTTTGTTTAGTTAGTGTTTTTTTTTTGTATGCAGACTAATATATATATATATATATATATATATATATATATATATATATATATATATATATATATATATAAAATTATGAATATTTACCACCGAAGAAAACTGAATAAAAGGTGGATTGGAGTTAGTACTTTCGTCTATTCGACATTTTAAAACTCAATGAGTTTGAAAATGTCGAATAGACGGAAGTACTAACTCCAATCCGCCTTTTATTCAGTTTCCTCCCGTGGAACATATTCATATTGATAGTTATTACGCGTTAACTTTCGTGATATTCCCCACATATAATATATATATATATATATATATATCATTACTAACTCTATAATTTAAGAAGGGGATTTTTTTGAGTATTTGAATAATAATTTCATCTGAGTTTGGTTATGACGTTTTTTTTTTATCAAAGTTATTTCTAATAATTTTTTTATAATATCAAAAAACAAAATGGTGAAGTTGAGAAATAAATATAAGTATCGAAATTTTGTAAATTTTTTAAAACCCAAAGAATTACAAATGGTGAAGTTCAGAAAATTTATTTTTATAAATCTTTTTCTATAACTATATTTTAGCAACGTGATATTTTAAAAGGGGGGAAATTTAGTTTAGAGTTCCTTTTTAAAATTATTATAATTAGTGAAGTTAAAAAATTTATAAAAATTTAACTATGGCTGCTTTTTTTTAGATTTTAAATTTTAATCTTAGTAGCGAAGCCATTGCCTGGTATATATATAATATATATAATATATATATATATATATATATATATATATATATATATATATATATATATATATATATATATATAAATATATGGAAAATTTGCAACCAACATTGCTTCAAGCCCACTAGTGGCCTGCATCGTCTTCGCCTGGAAAAGTATGTTCAATGTATTTTACTAACACTTTCCCTAAAAGGAGTGTAGCAATTAATCCTTATATAGTATATCCTTTGCTATCAGATTAAATGGAAAACTTTCTAATTATTTCCACCGATTACTTCACTAAATACTTTATTAACAGACGGGAAAATTTTGCTAAACTTAAGACAAGTACTTTGAGCCACTGTCGAGATTTAGTAAGTGGGTAATCCCAGTCCCACTTCCTGGACATATATTTTATTATTGCACCAAGGTGAAGCAGAAGTGAAGTGTATCCAATACACCTACCGTAGGCACTTTCGGTGAATAAGAATAACCCCGGTGCTTCCTTTTTTATCAAAATTAAGATAATGATACCCTAAGTGTGTCCTCACTCAGTAAAAGCCAGTCATGGGTGGACCAGTGTAATATTGAGATTTAAGGTGAGTGGATTGCTTATTAATTGCCAAAGGATCGTCCAAAATAGCTAAACACACTGATACAAAAGTAATCTTTAATGTACATAAATTAGAAATATGAAACAGCGTATATTGGTATAAATAGAATTAATCTTTCCACTGAATAAGTAAGTCTACATAATGTCGTGGTAATTATATTTGGAAATTACTCACTAGGATGTTTGCATCTTAATGGCACCCGACAGAATGAATAGAATAATATTATTGAATTAAGCACTGAATTAATCAATACTAATACTCGAGGTTATGGGCTCAGGATGGGAATTCTAGTTAACGAGTAAACTGGTGAAGTTAGGGGAGGGGATAATTCACTTTAACGATACCTTTGAGTTCGTAAGTATTTTTGAGAATGACGATGAAGATCTTCTTCTTGTGACGATGATCGCACTTAGTTCGGCCGTCCGAGGCTAACGAATGAGAAGGTAATCTTTGACCGGTGATATACTGATCCTATGCCGGATCACGAAGGCGAGCCAAACTGTGGCTAAAATTGGACTTTTTTTTCCTCGAAGCGACTGTCCGATTATTTGGCTCCTGGAGCGGGCAGCTAAAACCGATTACCTAGCTACGTCTAGGGTAATCTGCAGAGGGAGATCCTGTGTAACCTCTGACTCTGAAGAGGGGGGGAGGGGTGTTCTGCGAGAAATTTGGCACCTACAAGTACCGTGACGGCAACACACAAATTCCCCGAAGTTTCTTTCTTACAACGGGCGAACTGTTTCTTTTGTGGGACGAGCTCTCCTCACAACGTAGGTCCAAGATCTTCTGTCTGACTCCAGGGATAAGTTTCCCTTTCATTTCTATCACGAGCAGAATTCGAGAGAGAGCACCGAATTATCATAAAATCCGTATCGCTGCGTGAAAGACCTTTTCATCTGCTGCCAGACAGAGTAAATCTTTCACACCTTCGAGCTATCCTTGCTCCATGTCGCGGTTTACGAAGGCGTGAAAACTCAAACCTTCGTCGGCTAGCAGGTGTCCTTCGAGGCAGACATTTTCCTGTGTGGCCGGCGGCGAATTTGGCTGTCTCAAAGACGTGAAAAGGGGCGGAGGGAATTCGAGGCGAAAGGTGAATTTGGAATACGGAAGGAACGCGTAGCTTGTGTCGGGGTATTCCTGCGTACACTAATGTACGTGGTATTTAGACTTCTACAGCCACCTTATGGCCACGCATCTTCCTCGCCAGCTGTTTTCTTAGAGTTCTCCAGCTGACTCCTGTTCGAATAATTTACTTTTCCGTGTTGCCATCAAGAGTCCATAAACTGTGTTAAGTAGGTTTATTCTTTTAACCACTCTAAATGATTTATTTGGTTGTCAATACATCTTTTGCAAAACTAATGATCTTTATTTTTGTCTTTGAAATCTTTATTTCCAACTAAATGCTAGAATATATATATATATATATATATATATATATATATATATATATATATATATATATATATATATATATATATATATATACGTATGTGTGTTCGTGCGTCTAGCTTCTGAAGGCTTGATTTAAACATAAAATTATTTCTTGAATTGGGTTGAACAATTATCGCCATGTTTGAATGGAATGATAATGGAAGATAGGAAATGAAATCGATGGTGTTTATAACTATATTTAATTTAGAAAGTGTCATAAAGAATAATCTTCACTTATATCTATTTTTCACTGTTATTGTTTATAACATAAATATTGGTATTGGTATCAATAACCTTAATAACACACTGCTAAACACCGAAATTAGGAGCCGGTAGTGTATATGTGAAAGAATGCATGTTTCTTTCAAGTTTACAGTTAATTTCTCTTTTATTTTTTTCCAAATTGGATTAATAGTCATCAAGAGAGTATTTGAGCCCTAGTCGGTGGCTATCTCATGGCACTGATTAAAATCCATTAATAGAAGCTTCTCTAGTTTGCTCGACGGTCTACTTCCCTTAAATTTGAACAACCTAAAGCATAAGAAGTTGGGCGAGCTCAAAAGATCATTGATTATACTATCAAAAATCCGCCTACAGGCGGTTTTTTTTCTAGGCCTGAAGTGTTTGTTCGCTTCACTCATAAATTAAAAAGTGTGACAGAGGGTTTTTTTTATTTCACAACACATTCAAAATTAGTGTGTAAGAAAAAAGATCATTTCACAACAGTGTCAGACATTATTAACATAATATCCGACTTTTTTAACAGCAATTTTCATGTTTGTTTTGCACTTATTATTAAGATTTGAAATGGTCATCTTTATCTTTTAAATTCGAGTCCCGTTCTCAAAAATCTTTTAAAAATTTCAAAGACGGACACAACGACAGAAAAAAACACACACACACACATGCGGCACTAGGATCATTATAATTAGATGCCGGCCTAAATTTTGTCCCCTTTTTGAATTAGTGTTCTTTTTATATGCGCTCTGCTTGTGTACGGTTTTTTTTATTTTCTTTTATTCCAGTCACGAGGCAAAAGATCGCAAACGCACAAATACAGTGTGGTAGAACACGGGTTAATCGGCAATTTATGGAGAATAAAACAAAATGAGACGCTCTCAAGCCAGTAATAGTGGGTGGAGTATTATAAACTTGTAGTTCTTTGGCTATAAAAGAAATTAAACAAGAATTCGACACTATAATAAAGGAGAAAAATGAAGGGAACAGTGAACTAGAGGAGAAAACACGATTAGAATCGTGATCTCGAATTTCTTCAATAAGAGTTGATGGTTGACGTGTTCTATGCCTGCTGGATATGTGATGTGGGATTCAAAATGACCTCCCTTAGATACGATTTCTCCCTTAACTACTTAACGAATTTGCTCGTAAACCCCTGGAATCTAATTTCAATTCTAGAGGTTACCCGATTTTATAGAGGTAGATCAAAATGTTGCTGGATTTTGAAAAAATTTTCCCGAGATATTACGTTTTTTGACTCCACATCATCACTACTGTTATTAAAGAATTTAAGAAAAATCAGTTATCTTTTAGCAACTTTGTTCCTGTTAAAATTTATTGGTGGTAAAAACCGAAAATTGATCGAAAACCCCTTTACTGTCTGTGTTCTCCCCTCTGAACTTATTTTTGGAGCTTTTATATTACCTCCTCTGACTCCGAAATTTAGGATTTGAGGATATTTTTTATTATTTCCATCTTTAACCTTCTTTACTTTTCTTGTTTTGCTATTTATCCATCTTTTGACCTTTCTCCCGTTTACCCATTATTAGCTTGCGTAGTCAAATCATCCTTAGGATGAGAATCTCCTTCAATTAAGGAAGAGGTCATCCTCCAAAAGCCCGGAATTCCCAGCGTCGGAGGAACTGTCGACGGGTACAGAAAGAAGCGATTTCAGGGTCGCTTTTTCTCTTTTCCGCCTTGAAGCATCTTTGCTCTCTGGGAATTGCCTGCCCTGCCCATCCCAATGCCCTAGAGAAGGGTTTGCAGCAGAAGAAGGTTTGACCTCTTACGCAAGACTACCGCTCGATCAGAGGGAGCCCGCAAGTGGGTATAAGCTGCAACTGACATCTGGAAATTGTCTGCCCTGCCCTTACAGATTCTCGTAGAAGGGTTTGCGGCCGTCTTCGACACATTTCCATTACCTTAATCTTCATTACTTTCTTTGCAGATCCCTTCTTACACACTTCATGCAGATGACCTCGATGGTTTCACTTTAAATAAACAATCCATAGGGAGAAAAGAGACTAATGAGGCTCGGTCCTCAAACCAGGATAGTAATTGACTACTCATTGACAAGCTAGGCGATGTAGTCTTTACTAAAAAAGAGGAAAGCGTTCGGCAGTTTCCTTTACTCTCGTAGTCAGCTTATTCCTAGTTAAGTTAACCCGCACCGGCTGTGGTTACCCACCGAATGGTGTCCAGAGGTGGTTGCCATGCTCAGTGAAGACTCGTGTTCTGGTACGTTAAACTCTCTACAACACTGATATAAGTTCCAAACAGTGCAAAAGAGTGGTAAAATCCATACTGCTCTTCCATAATGACAAGTGAGATAATGGAATTCTGCAAAAGGACAAACCACAAAGAATCAACCAAGTAACAAACTCCCTTCGGTTGCCCCGGCAACGGGTTGCGTTGGAAGCGATCGCTTTCCAGGGTCAAAAACTCAACTCAAAGAAAAGATGAAAGGAAAATATATATATAAATAAAAAGCGTTTTATTTCATTTTCCCCCATGTGAAATGGTGAGAAAGATGGGAGTATTTTTTGATTGGAAGGGAAGAGAAAGGCAATATTAAATAAACAAAGAGCTAAAAGATAACAAAGGGAGAAAGTATAAAAAAGAGATGGACGAAAACACTCTTAAAGACGTCAATTTAAAACAAAATAATTACTGATCCCTTCACCCTCCCCCACTCACCCTCCTTCTACTGAAACTCCCCACTGGCAACGTGTGTGTACATATGCATCTATATATAATTATGTGCACGCATGTAGGGGCTCCCAATCGAACCCGATCCTAAGACGGGGAAGTCGACATTCTTATCCACTATGCCTTTGGCCTCTGCAGCATCACCCTGTGGGAACTAGTTGGTTCAGAGAAATAATAATAATACCACAACTAGCACTGCTACTACCACCACTACTACTCCCCCTCCCCCTCCTACTACTACTACCACGTCACTTCCCCGTTTGTGGTAGAAATACCCCCCCCCCCCATTCCTCCTCCGGACGCAACAAGTTTGAGTTTAATCTCCCTTCCGGCAGATGGCGGTGCCCGAATTAGAAGAAGAGTCTCCCACTCATTAACAACTTCACTGTGGCCCAAAGTAAGGAGTGCGAAGGGATAAATTACCCCCTTCCCCCACTCACCTTATCTCTCACACACGAAAGCACAATTTCACTCCCTGATCATCCTCCCCCTTTTTATAACTTTCCGATGTAAATGATCTCGATGGTTTTTTTTTTTTGCTTCATAGTTCTAAGTAAACAGCAAACCGCCACAGGACCCTTAAAAAGTACATTAAAATAAATGCCTTCAACAGGGCAAGGATTCTACCTTAGTGGGCGTCAAATAAGAATGAAACAGTCGAAACGTTTCGATCAAGACTCCAGGTTGTGTGGAGTCATTTGGAAATGATCACAACTCCAGGGAATCCATAATCTGTCGGGAGATCTCTGCCTCCCTCCCCAAACTGTCTGTTCAAGCTAATTGGCAGAATGACGTCACTATAGCAACGGTGAGGAATAATGACGTCGCTATGGCAATGATGGGACAAATTTACGTCGTTATGCCAACGATGAGGAACAATGACGTCGCCATGGCATCGATGGGACAGAATTACGTCGTTATGGCAACGATGGGACAAAATGAAGTCCACATGGCATCGAATGGGCATAATGACGTATTTATGGCAACAAACGACCGGGATATCGTCGCTTTGGCAACGAACGGGCATAATGACTTAGCTTTGGCAACGAACAGGCATAATGACGTCGCTGTGGCAACGAACGGCCGGGGTAACGTGGATATGGGAACGAACGTCGCTATAGCAACGATGGGACAGCATAACGTCGCTATAGCAACGAAGGGACAGATTGCTGTCGTTATGGGAATGATGGGGGCATAATGACGTCGCTTTGGCAACGATGGGGCATAATGACGTCGCTATGGCAACGATGGGACAGAATGGTGTCGTTATGGGACGATGAGACAGAATGATGTCGCTAAGGCAACGATGGGAGCCTAATGACGTCACTATAGCAAGGATAGGGCACAAAGACGTTGTTATGTCAACGACGGGACATAATGACGTCACTATCACAGCTATGGAAAAAACCGTCGCTATAGCAACGATGGGACAGAATGGCGTCGCTATGGGACGATAGGATAGAATGACGTCGCTAACACAACGATGGGGCGGAATGACGTCGCTATGGCAACTATGGAGCAGAAAGACATCGCTTTGGCAACAGATTCTGCCCTTGTGTGACATCAACAGGTTAGTCTCTTCTTTACTCTGCGTCAACACGGCCAAAACAGGGGAAACGTTTCGATCGAGGCCCCAGGCAGTGTCAAGTGACTAGAATTATTACAAATGGTAAACGTTTGAAGTGTGTATTATGGATTTAAGAACGTACATTCGTGTGTACAACCCTGGGCGTGTACATGAATAGCAAGGGTGAGTAGAGGGTCCCCATTAGGGTGCAGTTTTGTCCCGCCTCTCTCATTAAATCGCCTTTTTTATCTCCCTATCCCCTACCCATCCCTCTCCCCTACCCCTTGCCTCTCACCTACCCCTCCCTCTACCCTGACCCCTCCCTCTGCCCTACCCCTCCATCCCCCAATTTACTTCATCTTCCCTTCAAATGCCCTCGTCGGTCACATCAGTTTCCTTTTACATTTCCCCCCATATAGTTGATGGACTCATGCCCTCCATAGTGGGTATTGTCTCCTGAGGACAAAGGGGCCCGATTGGGTCTCCAAGTACGACCTCACTTTCGTGATTTTGGGTGGCGTTGATGCGTACCCACCACACCTCTGGTGAAAAAGGCCAAAGCTGAAAATAATAATAATAATGGGATGGAAAAGGGAGGCTAAGGGAGTAGCGATGATCCACACCTTGTGGTAAAACGGTGAAAGTTGAAGGGAGTAATAATACTACTACTAATCTTAATCATCATCATCATCATCATCATCATCATCATCATCATCATCATAATAATAATCGTCATAATAATAATAATCGAAATCATTATCCTCACACCTAACCTAACCTTAACTCCCACACTAAACCTGTTACACATTTTCCCTTCCTCTAATTCTTCCTTCTTCTTTTTTTCACTCCCCTCACGTTTTGGAGGCGATGCCTTCGTTAGTGTTCGCTCTCAGTTTTAATAACGACCCGGACCGAGCGCGCGAGACCAGCGAATAAAGACCGCGATTTAAATGGCATAAAATGGAGTCCTGGCGACGAGGCGCAAATTAAAAGTCTTTAATGGCTTTCGAGTGGCAAAGAAATTAAAAGTTTGCCACTAAAACCCCGGCTGTGAGTTCGGGGATCGAACGTCATTCCAGCTGATTAAAAGAACTCGACGTCTCGCGCCTGTGTACGCGCTTCCCTCTTATGCACCCGCTGCACGTACACGAGTGCGACATTTCAGCGCACACCTCAACAGGACCGATTCTAAATTGATGTCATCCCGTGTAGGAATCAACGCTTAGATACAAATTGACCCATTTAACGCTTATAGTGCGGTTTAGCGCTCTAAATGGAGTCCATTGGAGGCGAAGAGCGCTAGGCGATCGGTAACATATCGATATTTGGAGCTATCTTTGATTTAGCCTTAAAACGGACCAATTGGTCCACGGGGCGCTTTAGGCGTTAAGCCTCTTTTTTTAGCGCCTTTGGGCCACCTTTGATTAAGCCGTGTTTTTTTTTAGCGCGACGGCGCAAAATATCGCGAACTAGAGCTTTCTTCCCCTTTATTAAAGGCAAATGACAAATGGGCGGATGGCGCATGCGTCTCTTTTTTTTTTAATGGCGGAAAGCATAATGTGTTTTTGCAAGCTTCGTCTCCAAGTAATGGGCGAAAGCTTTCATTAAAAACTTGCTCTCATTATACAAATCTGTCGCATAATTAGACGAGTGTAAATCGCCCCAAGACGTAAGGGGAGAGACCGGTTTCAAGAGGGTTTTCATCCTTATGCTAACCTTACACAAGGGCTAAAATGGGACGTGTGATGGTCGTCTCTTCGCCCCTTTGTCTGTTAAGCATGGCGTGTCATTCGTTTTGCTTATGTTTGCAAAAATAAAGGCGCAAACGGGCGCAAAATGCGAGTCATTTTGAACCTTAGAGCTGGGCCGAATAAGACCGTATGGGAGGCTGGACCCCAACAGCACCATAGAATTGTTGAGTCATTTTCCCGGGCGATATTAGGACACTTATCTCGAACCGATTACAAGAAGTTGGCAGTCTAGAAAATCTGCGACATTTTTTCTTAAGTTTCCTTCAAATGATCGACCGCCACTGTTTTAAGTCGCCTTCAACGAGACGAACCATTTTGGCGCGCGCGGAAATAATTCGGGAAAGGAGGCAAGGAGAACGGAAAGCGAGGGTAAAGGCGGCTGTGAGCGAGCGGACTGATGATTCCCGCTTCGGAGGTGAAGCCTGTGTGCGAGAAGATGGAGCTCCCTACCTCCCTTTCTCTCTTGTATCCCTAAAACCGACTGGAAATTTTAATTTTTGCCCATCTAACAGCACCAACTTGAGATAACAGATTGAAAAACAAAAAGGTTTTGAATTAAAAATGAACACGAGACGATGACTGTAAAAATGAAGCCTGATGAATGAACCCCGGCACAAATTGGGATCATTCAATGCTTTACATATAATAATCCGTTCATTTTGCCTTTAATTCTTCATATATATATATATATATATATATATATATATATATATATATATATATATATATATATATATATATATATATATATATATATATATATACGTGGTTTTCTTCTGAGTTTCTTTATGTAGAAAGGTGTCCAGGTTAAGATTTCCTTCACCCATCTTCTGCCATGTTTTCTACTAGCGTCCTACCAAATTCCACTTCATTCTTACTTGCTCCATCACTCGAGTTTAGGTTCTTATCAAAGTGTTTCTCTTATTTGGGAGATAGGGGAAAATCCCCTCTAATAGGATAGTTAAAAATTGTCTCAATTCTCTAGATAGATAGGCAAATGGATAAATATTAACCTAGCTTCACTCGAATACCATCCCCCCTCCCCCTCTCCCATCGACCCCCGTCGCCTCCATCCACGAGCGGCCGTTGAGCGGCACTTAAGGAGCGCGATCCAATTTGCTCCAGATTTGCTCCCCTCCTTCCAGACGGGGTCCCACGTCAACCCCTCCACCCCTTTTAAGGGGAACTCCATACAAACGAGAAAAGGGGCTAGGGAGAAGGGAGGGGAGGGAGGGCTAATGTTCGTACGTTTGCTTTCCGGGGACTTATTAATAAGGCAAGGAATGCAATCATTCCCTATGCATTACGAATTAAGTTTGTTTTTTTTATTTTTCTCTCACATTTCTTTCTTTCCTTCTCTCAAACCTTAATTAATTTCTTTACTTCGTCTTCTTCTTACGACCGAATTGAGTGATTATATTTTTTATTAATGATGAATAGAGTCATTTATGGCGATCCAACAGCGAAATTTGAACACGCGGTTTACTGGGCTGGGAAAAGGCAAGCGCTGAAATGGTGGTGGTAAAAGGCAAACGAATGAGTGTGCTAGTAAAGGTAAACGGTTGACTGGGATGGGAAAAGGCAAGCGGAGAAATAGCGGTAGTAAAGGGGCAAAACAGATGAGTGTGCTGGTAAAAGCAAACGGTTGACTAGGCTGGGTAAAGGCAAGCGGTGAAATGGTGGTGGTAAAAGGCAAACGGATGACTGTGCTAGTAAATGTTGACTAGGATGGGAAAGGCAAGTGGTGAAATTGTGGTGGTAAAATACAAACGGATGAGTGTGTTGGTAAAGGTAAACGGTTGATTGGACTGAGAAAGGTAAGCGGTGAAACGGTGGTGGTAAATGGCAAGCGGTGAAATGGTGGTGGTAAATGGCAAGCGGTGAAATGGTGGTAAAAGGCAAAAGGATGAGTGTGCTGGTAAATGTAGACGGTGACTGGGCTGGAAAAAGGCAAACGGTGAAATGGTGGTGGTAAATGGCAAACGGGTGAGTGTGCTGGTAAAAGCAAACGGTTGACTTGGCTGGGAAAAGGCAAGCAGTGAAATGGTGATGGTAAAGGGCAACCGGATTTGTGTGGTGATAAAGGCAAATAATTGACCGCACTGGTAAAAGGCAGAAGGTGGAATGGTGCTGGTAAAAGGCAAGAGATGGAGTGGTGTTGGTAAAGCCAAACGGTTGACAGGGCTGGGAAAAGGAAAATAGTTGACCTGGCTGGTAAATGCAAACGGTAGACTAGGGGTATTAAAATGCAAATGGTTGAGTGTGTTGGTAAAGAAAAAAAGGTTAACAGTGCTAGGAAAAGGCAAACGGATGAGCGTGTCGGTAAAGGCAAACAGTTAACTCGACTAGAAAAATGCAAACGGGGATGGTGGTGGTAAAAGTTAAATGGTTTACTGTGCTAGTAAGGACAAACGATGGACTGTTGGTGGTAAATTACAGGCGGCCACCGTTCGCCCGGGGTAATAAAAGGTAAACGGTTTACAAAGCTAGTAAATGGCAATGGTTGAGTTTGGTGGTAAATACAAAAGGTTGGCTAGGCTGGTAAAAGGCAATCGGTGGACTGGTGATGGTAAACTGCAAACGGTTGAGTGTGCTGGTAAAGGTAAAATGTTTACCGGCATGGGAAAAGGCGAGCTGTGGACTGGTGCAGGTAAAATGCAGACAATGGATTAATACTGGTATAATGAAAACGTGGTGGTAAAAGAAAATGGCTGACTGGGCTGATAAAGGCCAAGTGGTGGACTTTTTCTGCTAAAATACAAACAGTTGAGTGTACTGGTACACGCAAAGGTTGAGAGGACTGCTAAAAGGCAATTGCTAGACGGGTGGTGATAAAATGCAAAAAGTGCAGTAGTGCAGGTAAAATGCATCAGTTCAATGTGTTGATAAAGGCAAACGGTTGATCGAACTAGGAAAAGAGAAGCGGTTGAGTGTTGCTGGTAAAATGCAAATGGTTTTGTGTGCTGGTGAAGTCAAACGGTAGACCGGGCTGGTAAAACGCAAAAGGCGGACTGCTGCTAGTAAAATGCCCCGATTTAGTGTGCTGGTAAGGGCAAAAGGCTTATCGCAATGGAAAAAGGCATGGGTTGGAGCGGTGCTGGTAAAATACACACTGTTGATCTTGCTGGTAAAGGTGAACGGTTGACTGGTGCTGGTAAAATGCACACTGTTGATCTTGCTGGTAAAGGTGAGCGGTTGACTGGTGCTGGTAAACTGCAAACGGGGGGACTGTTGCTCGTAAAAGGCAAAGAGTTGCGTGTGCTGGTAAAAGGCAAGCGGTCGAGAGGTGCTGATAAAATGAAAACTGCTGAGTGTTTGGGTAATGGTAAACGGTTGACCGGCCTGGTAAATGTCAAGCAGTGGAACGGTGCTGGTAAAATGCATAAGGTCGACAATTGCAGGTAACCTGCAAGCTGTTGAGTGTGTTGAAAACGTAAAGGGTTGTCCGGGATGGGAAGATGGCAGGCGGGGATTTTTGCTGGTAAAGTACACATGATTCGGTCTACTGGTAAAGACAAAGGTTTGAGTATGTTGATAAAGGCAAACGGATAACCAGGATGTTAAAAGGCAAGCGGTGGACTACCACTTGTAAAATGCAAACGGCCAAGTGTTCTCGTGGAGGCAAACGTTTAGCGGGCTGGTAAAAGGCAAACGGTGGATCAAAGCTAATTAAATTTCATCTTGCTAGCTATACCCCGACATGGCATTCCAAGCTATTTAAATCCCTTTTAATAGCCATACCCAACGTGGAGATAGCGAGCGAAGTAAAAGATGCTTCCGAGAGATCAAGTCCTAGAAGGGAAGGGTGGCCAATATCACCCTTGCGACAAAGGCGGTCAGTCACATACTTGTAGGAGAGTTTAGTCAATGTTGTGACCTTTCTTAAGGCCATGCTGGAAGATTCTATTAAGAATGGAAGAGGACGTGTAATCTAGGATCCTTAACTTCGCCCCAAATTTACACCTATTCAAAACATGGCCAGGCCAATATTTAATTATAAATAGGATGAAAACATCTCATAAAGAGACCAAGGTTGTTAAATCTTTCAAGCACTACAAGGAATTTTAAAATTGGTTTTCTTCTGAAAGAGATGGGGAGCACATTGGACGAAAGGGCAATGATCTCAATGCAAATTGGATTGTAACAGATTGGACTGAATTTTAAGTAAAAACACAGGGTTCAGACTTTATTCCCCTCACTTTTGATTTACAGACATTGATATACATATACATACCTAAAAGGTCAGTTTGTTTGTTCGTTAGAGAAAAGCAGTTAACTTATTTTAAAATATTTTCATAATAATCAGTTATTTGATGAAGAAATTTACAATTAATTGCAAATCACACGCGAAGATATGGCTTGAAACTCCATAAAGATTATATCCTGCTACTATAGGTCAGATAAAGGTTTTAATTTCGTCACCAAACATTTATGTATATAGAAAAAAAATATATTTCTCTAGATATTATCATTCTATGTTAACGAATATTATTCCGGGAGTTATTGAAAGTTCTAAAAGTCGTAAGGTTATATGGTCATAAGTCAAAAGTAATTGAGAGCACGCGACTTAGGTTTGTTGACCTTGTTAGAAAAATACCCCGCAATTCGTTATATAATTTAGCTCAGGCTTAGTGAAAATACCCATTTTGATGCCATAATCTCTCATAGCTATTCATTCATAGAGCCAACAAGCGTGATGGCAGAGTTGCTTTCACTACAACCTTCTCCCCATCTATCAATTTGATCAACTCCCCAGACACTTTTGAAACTTGACTCTATCCTTACCTCGCAATTCCACACAATAGCAATTATTTATCGTCGTCATGTTTACTCTCCGGACAACTTCTTTTTTATAACGGGGGAATTTCGTAACCTAGTTTCCTCTAAACCCTCTTCAACCCTCCTTATCTTGGAGGAATTCTCCATCCCCATCTTCCATCACACTCCCTCAAATTTACGATTTCTCGGGATTTTTAAACTTTATTTTCTCTGCTTTTAGTTGCTCATTGGAGGCTGGTTAATGAGGTCTTACGGCCTCTTTCAGGTCTGGCCAAAGGTTTTCCAGTGGATTTAGATCCAGAAACTGAAATGGCCAGTCCATAACTGGGATGATATTGTCCCAGAACTACAAAGGTAGGCGTAGACTTGTCAAATAAGGCATTTTCAGGCTACCGTTTTTATTTCGGGAATTTCTGGAGAGGTCTCGGATTGAGGGCAGCATGTGATCTCTATTAATTCACGGTGCCATCACAACTCGGATTGAGGGCCATGGTGCCATCACAAACGATGAGACGACCCATCACTGAACTTGACATGCAGCCCCATACCAATAAAAGGCAGTCACCATGCTTTACTGTTAGCATGACGTACTTTTGAATCCACTCCTCACCTGGCGCCTTACGTACTCTAACGTTACCTTGGATCGAGAATAACCTGAACGTAGACTTGTTGGACCATGAGTCACCTCCACATTGAGGTATAGACCAGTTGCGGTGAGCACGTGCCCAAGCCAGTCGATGTAGTTTCTTCTGAAGGTCGGTCAACGGTTTCTGACAGGCTTTACGTCACTTCAGGCCTTGTTAAAGTAGTCTGCAACAGACTGATCTGACAGATGCATTAAGCTGGGTGCCCTCTGTCCATTCATATTGCAGCTGAACTGCGGTTTTCTTACGTTCCCGAAGTCTCATGTGACGCATAGACCTGTCGTCACGTTGCATATTGACCATGGGTCATCCAGAACGAGGTCGATCTTAGATGTTCCCACTTTCTCGGATCCTCTTTAACACTCCTGCAACACCGGAATGTGATCCGTCAATCTCCCGGGCAATTTATCGACAGCTCTGAGACCTTCCTCTTGCAGCGTGATTGTCAGACTTCTTTCTCCACGATATAGTTACGTGTTTTCGCCATTATCATAACATTATCAGATCCTTTCGACATGGAATATCATATTTATCAACAAATATGATGTGTTATATGAAGAAATTTTGTCTGTAACATACAGCATACTGATACGAGGATTTTATACATTTCAATAGCATCGCCATTTTAAATATTTTTAAAAAAGAGTTATAATGAATCGTGTATTTTTATTTTGCTTTCCAGATGTATTGGACACATGCTACAAACCGACACCAACATATTTATAGACATACCCATGGAATTAGAAAAATTTCAGTTGTCCGGAAACTTTTGGCAGCTGGTGTACAACCGTCTTGTCCGACTTTCTTCCCCTCTGACAACTGAGTCTTATCCACTTTTATTATTATTATTACACAAGATGAGACAGGTAGAACGGGAAGAGTGCAAGCACTATAGATTGCAATTAGCAATCCCCGCACACCTGCAACGTCGAAGAGGGAACGATGGTAAGAAGAAAAGGAAGTAGGATAGAAGAACAAAATGGGAAAAGATAGGTAAAGAAAAACCTCAAGGCTTTCAGTCATCTATGGATTCAGTTAAATTAAATTGAGTAATAAAATTAAATAAAAAATTTTCAAAACAGTATATAGCAAGATTTAAACAAAACAAGATATACTGTATATAGAATATTCAAACAAGAAAAAAACAAAAAATAACAGGATAATGGCTCATGATGAACACAAGATCTTATTAGCTTTCTTTTTGAAGGCATCTACACTATTCGATGCACAAGCCTCTTTGTCCAAGGAATTCCAAAGATGGACAACACTTGACAGTAAGCAACGCTGAAAGTGGCTAGTACGGCATCTGATAGACTGGAAACAAAGAGGATGCCGGGTAAAAGCCTGACGAGTGTTTATCCTTGCTACAAAGAGATTTGGCAAGGAAATATACAGTGAGTGATGGGGATTAGATTGAATCTTATAGAGCAAGCACACATTGCTGATCTTCCGGCGATGTGCAAGGTTCCATTGGACATTACCGCCACAAAGAAAGCTGGCAGTATAAGAGACTCTATCAATAAGAAGCAAGTGTGAGGTAGCAGCTGACGATCAGACAGGGGCACAATATTCCAAAGCTGGACGAATAAAGCTTCGGAAGCAAGTGGCGGACACGGAAGCATCATTGAAGGTGGCATGGGCTTTTCTCATGATTCCCAATTTCTGCGAAGCAATAGTCACGAGAGATCTGATGTGACACGCAGTAATTTGGAATCAAATTTAACGCCCAAAATGTCCAGTTCTTCCACATCGTTCAATGTTAAACCATCAACATGGAGAGGTTCATGTTGAGAAAAAGGGCTACGAGATCGTGAGATACACATACATTTAGATTTAGCGAAGTCAAGTTTCATGTTCCATGTATGGCACCATATAGAAATGCATCGAAGATCTTTATTGAGGGAATTAGATGCAATGCTGCGAAAGTGAGGGGAGTCAATAGTCGTGAGCACAGTTACATCGTCTGCATAACCATACATAATATTTTTTTGTGATGCTAGAGATCAGCAGTGTAAATATTGAAGAGCAGAGGTCCGAGAACACTGCCCTTCGGAACCCCCGAGTGGACAGGATGCCAGTGACTGAAGTTGGCATCAACACAAACCCTGTGGGTGCGACCCAGCAGGAATTGCTCTAAAATAGATAAAATCTGTTCACCAACACCAATATCTCTTAGCTTCTTCAGCAAGCCATTATGATTTACTCTATCAAAGGCATCTGAGAGATCCAGTTGAACTATGCGGGCCTCATGCCCTTGGTCTAGTACTAACTGGATCTTGTGAGAGATCGTAAGAAGTGCATCCGTTGTACCAAGTTTTTTTCGATAAGCAAATTGATTACAAGGGAGAACACCTGATCTCTCAAGAAAGCGGGAAAGGCGAGCTGCAACGAGGTGCTCAAAAACTTTAGAAAGTATTGGTGTAATAGAGATTGGACGATAATTGGAAGGATCAGGAGAAGGAGTTCCCTTAGGAATAGGCGTAATGTGAGCCACCCTCCAGCACTCGGGAAACGATCCAGATCGCATGAGGCAACCAAATACTGTACTCAGTTTTTTGCGATTACAGCAGAAGTTTCCTTGTAAAACAAAGAAAACATCTTAAGGGGATCTGTGCCCCCATATGGATCAAGAGCATTGAGTAGCTTCTCCACTTCTTTCGACCGAAATGCAATTTTATTAAGAGTAGACATAATGGCCATTTCTCGATTGAAAATTAATTGCCCTCTTCTAAGTTTAGAGTCAAAGTGCTTCATCAAAAGATTAACTTTTTCTTTTGGACTCTTGATAAGTTGACCGTTCTCAGAGAGCAGTGGGGGAAGTGATGAGCTGCAGCCAAAGACCACTGATTTAAGGGTGAACCACCATTTATGTGGATCAATGGCGCTTAACAATTTATCCTTGGCAGAAATCAGATATTTCCTTTCCGCATCATGATAAATCCTCTCTGATTGAGATCTTGCTAGAACATACTCGTTCCAAGATTCAATTTTTTTGCTTTTCTCTTTGACAAGATAGTTCATATCTGTTCCTTGATTTCCTCAGCCTCTGTTCCTCGCCGCCAGACCATTCCCCTTACCATACCCTCACTCGAACTAATTTCTATCTTCCCAATATCACCTTGGAAAAGAACCTCCCTACCTGTTCTCATCTCGACTCGTTTTCTACAAATCTTCACGTTCAGTTCTTCCTTTTTCTTCTCCCTTAACTCAATGGTATTTTAATATACCATTCTCTCGTCTGTAATAGTACCGTCTGACTTCAAAATACGCTGGTGTCCGCTCGATACTAAAGAAGCTGAACTTGAAACCTAAGGCGCAGGCAAATTACCCCCATTTCTCAACGTACTACCTTTCTAGATTCCTTGAAATGCTGTTTTCAGCATGGATCCTAGATTACACGTCCTTCTCCACGATTAATAAAATATTCCAGTATGGCCTTAAGAAAGTTCACAGCATTGACTCATATACTAAAGAAACTGAACTTAAAACCTAAGGCGCAGGCAAGCTACTCCCATTTCTCAACATCCTACCTTTCGTGATTCCTTGAAAGGCTGCTTTCAGTCCGGATCCTAGATTACACGTCCTTCTCCACCATTAATGAGATCTTCCAGTATGGCCTTAAGAAAGGTCACATCATTGACTCAGCTCTCCTACACGTATGTGACTGGCCACCTTTGTCGCACGAGTGATACTGGTCATCCTTCCTTTCTTGGACTTCTTGATCGCTCGGAAGCATCTTCAATTAGCTTGGATAGCCATGTTGTGGTATTGCTAGCTAAAGAGATTTAATCAGCTTGTATCGCATGACCATATTTTAAATACGTGGAAATTTTCAGTGAAGTTAAAGAGACTAGATTACACGTCCTCCTCCAACATTAATGAGATCTTCTAATATGGCTTTAAGACTCAGCTCTCCTACACGCATGTAACAGACCGCCTTTGTCGCACGGGTGATACTGGTCAACTTTCCTTTCTGCAACTTCTTGATCTCTCGGAAGCGTCTGATACTGTCGAGCACATTCATTCTTCTTCTTCACTGCCTCCCTGAATTATTCATGTCTCTGGAACTTTACTTAACCGGTTCCCATCGTATCTATCTTCTTATCTTTTCATATCAGGATCGATATATCTAGGCAGGCGAGGAATGCTATGGTGCTCCGAAAGGTTTAGTTTTATTCTTGATTCCCTTATGTTTAGTATGTATACTCTTCACTTTCCTATGGCTTGCTTTTGGGATATAGTTTTTATGCTAATGGCATACAAATTTCTCTCATTTTTCCAAACTCGTTTGCTGATTCTCGCAAATCTAACCGCATACTCGTATATCATTACTGAATGGCTTCCAGACAATTACTTAATGACTCTCAGTCAATTTTCTGAAACTGAATAATCATAAAACTGAGGTATTAATCGTAGGTACTCCATAGGTTATTGCTCCCTATAAAACCTTTGCTCCTTTTAACCATAGTGGTTGCCCGGTTCCATTTTATGACAATGTAAGAATCTGGGTGCCATCTTTGCTAATGTTCTTGTTACTGTCTCAAAATCTTTTTTGTTGCTTTTTCCGTAAACTTAGCCGCATCCGCGCCCACTTTTATGATAATACCCCCCACCCCTTGATTATTGTAATTCCCTACTCACTGATTTATTTGCTTACACTCTTCGACCCAGTGAACTTTTGTCAGAACTTTGCATCATATGCTCTACGTTGTGGACGTTTCTGTCGTGCAATTCTCCCTCCCTGAGAGCTGGATTCGCCCCTTACTCGATCTAGAATCATCTTAAGGTATTCCTTCTTACATATAAGATATTAAACACCGCAGCCCTCTCCTGTCTTCCTCAGTTAGTCTATCCTGATCTCCTGAGAACCCTACGCTCCGAATCTACTCCTTACTGTTCCACATTATCGTCTGCTCCGCATTGGTGATCATGTCCCAAATTTTGCTCCTAGAATGTGGGATGCTCTCCCTTATCTTATACGCTCCTCGCCCTACTTTGGTGCCTTTAAATAGAGCAGAAAATGCACCTTTTTCTCTCAAGCCATTGTTTAGTATATGGACAGGCGCTCTTTGAAGCCCTGTTCTTAGAACTCCGAACAAAATTGCATTTTCTTTTTATATTTATTATTAAGAGTATAAATATTATTAATGTATTTATTATTTTCTTGGGTTACTATACCTTAACGTTATTCCTCTTCCTATAAAGACAATTTGCCCAGATACAGGACTTAGGTAATGGCCACTTTGACAAAAGCCATAAACTTAGTTTAGTTAAAATGCCAAAATGGGAATAAAACCCCTTTTTCTTCCCTATTATTGCATTATATCAACTAAATATACTCAATTTGCATTTAGTAAAAGATAGAATTCTTAATCGAATTTTATAATAGATATTAAATAGTTGTTAGCTAGGGCATAACTTTTTTAGTCGCGTGCGCGCGATTTTCTATGTTATTATGTCGGTTCGTAGGTCGCCGGTCGGGTGGTCACCATTTTACTTTTCAATGAGTTTTTTGCCAATAACATCATACCTATTCGCCGATTCTAAAGAAATTTGAAACGTTTATGTTGCTTTACCGTCTCTTTCGAATGTTATAATTGCCAAGGTCCTCCCAAGGTTAGTCAGGGAATTATTTGGCAATAACACCGTAACTATTCGGCCGATTCTAACGAAATTTGAAAGCCTTATGTTGTTTTACATTATCTTCCGAATGATATAATTGCTAAGGTGTCCTCAAGGTTAGCCCAGGAATTAAAACTAACTATGGGTCGGATTGCCCCACTTGTTGGAAGTTTTGAAAGTCATAGGGTCATAAATCAGAATAATTGAGAGCACGCGACTTTGGTCTTTTGACCTTGCTAAAAACTAGGATTTACATGATTGTCTCGGTGCAATCGTGGATTTTTTATGGTCTCGGTGCGTGTATAAATTTAGTCTAAACTGATCCTGGATTTTAAAAAAAAAACAAGGATTAGTTCCCCCTCTCGACCCCCTTTCTTCGAAACTGATCTTTGATTTAAAAACAAAACAAAACAAGGATTAGTTCCCCCTCTCGAGATCTTTCTTCGGAACTGATCTTGGATTTAAAAAACAACAACAAGGAATAGTTCCCCCTTTCGACCCCTTTTCTTCGAAACTGATCTTGGATTAAAAAAACAACAACAAGGATTAGTTCGCCCTCTCGACCCTCTTTCTTCGAAATTGATCTTGGACTAAAAAAAAACCAATAAGGATTAATTCCCCCTTCGACTCCTTTTCTTCGAAATTGATCTTGGATTAAAAAAAACAAGGATTAGTTCCCCCTATTAACCCCATTTCTTCGAAACTGATCCAGATTAAAAAACAAGCAAACAGGAATTAGTTTCCCCTCTCGACCCCCTTTCTTCGAAACTGATTCTGGATTTAATAAAACAATGATTAGTTCCCCCTCTCGAGCCCCTTTCTTCGAAACTGATCCTAGATTAAAAAAAAAACAAAGATTAGTTCCTCCTATCGACCCCCTTTCTTTGCAATTGATCTTGGATTTTTTTAAAAATAAGGATTATTTCCCCCTCTCGACCCCCTTTCTCCGACTTAATGCAAATTTAATTTCATTCCTCTTCATCCGACATGTTTTCCAAGCCAGGTATCAAATGGACGGCCCTTTAATTAACATTATCATCTCTTCCCTAGAATGAGAGAGGCGTAGTGTTATAATTAAGAAGGGGTCGGTGCAGGGGTTATTATCTCTAGTTTAGTGTACATGTGTTATTTTTTAGATCGTACACGTGTGTATAAAAGATTCTTAGATAGGACCTTCTCCTTGGAAAAGGTGAGTTTATGTATTAATCAAGAGCCTTGATATTTAATGGTGTTTCCACTCGTTTGTGGCCTGTTTGTGGTGTTTGCACAAATCTGTATGTACTAGAGCCTTTAGAGCCTTGTGATTCAGCAGTGTTTTTACGCGTTTGAGCTCTGTTTGTAGAGTTTGTACAAACTTTTATGTACTGAAGCCTTTGGATCCTTGTGATTCAGAAGTGTTTTTTACGTGTATGAGCTCTGTTGGTTTTTTGTACAAACCTTTATGTACTAGAGCCTTTGGATCATTGTGATTTATTAATGTTTGTAGGCGTTTGAGCTCTGTTTTTTTTTTTTGTATAAGCCTCTATGTACTAGAGCCTTCAGATCCTTGTATTCATATATTGCCTAAAATTGAAACTTTTTATTCTATTTTTAAAAATCTTTTTTCCTGTTGCTATTTTTATTTATCCATTTTCCCATCCTCCGCTCATCACTTATTTCATTATTTCTGTAATCACTCAAAATGCCCTTGTTATTACATTATTTTCTTTTGTTTTCCAAAGTAATGGACAAATTTTGGACAATCAAGCATTTGTTCACCATTAAAAAACAAGAGTGTCTGAGTTTTGATGTGCTCCAACTCCACTTGTATTAAAACGGATGTCATTGAAGAATGATCTTTTAGCTTCAATGATTCTAAAATCCTTTTAAATTTTTCTGTTATTTTACCACACTGTAGAATGGGCCTTTTAGCTAAGACAGTTTTAATATAGGCTTATAACTTTTTTTGTTTTTTAATAGAATTAAATAAACTTTAGATATTGCATAGTGATACACATAAAATGTCTTGGGTATAGATTTTGCTAATTTTATAAAGCTATATTTTGAGTTACAATTATTTTACGTAATTTCCACATTTTTTTATCAGAAAGTAGAGTTCAAGGTTAAAGACGTAGGTTTAAAGAACCGCCGTAGCCTAGGCACATGACTTGGCAACTCAGCATTCCTGAGATTTTGTGAAATTTTTTCACATTTTAGCCAATCCTTTAAAATGTAGAGCAAACTACAACACAAACATTTAAAAAGTAGGGGAACCGCAGGGCATCACGAGTAGAGGGGCCTTCCCCTTTCAGGTATTGTGTTTGGTTAAAACGAGTCACGAGAATTTATTAACCTTCTCATCTTGAATCCCAAGTAGTTTCCTCTCTAGACGAATCAGGCTTTTTTTTCTTTCCGTACAAGCACATTTTTATTTGATATAACTTGGACAAATCTAACAACATTTGGCCAGGACTACCCTATTTTTCCCCCTTGGGAGGGGGAGGCTTAAGTAAATAATAATAAAAGTTATGACCTACGTGCTAAGAAAAATTACCATAGCTTACGAGGCTTCCTTCCGGAGTTCACTATACCGTACTGCGAAGGAGATCTGGGCGCAGTGTGTTGTCGCGTTATGTTGCTAAGATATGAAATACAGGGTGCGGCAGAACCGATTGAGCAGTTTTGAGGAGTCAATGCTCGAGGGGAGGAGGGGGGGGGGAGGTGTCCCCTTGCCAGTTTCCGAGGAATGGCTCGCTCACCTGGGCAAAGCGCTCCAGGGCTCCCCTCGGGAATATACCCCCCAAATATGGCGTACAGTCTCTATATACCCTCTTACTTTTTATATAACTCCTTAAAACTGCTCAATTGGTTCTACCGCACCCTGTAGTTGTAGTTAAGGAAAGTGAGAAGTGTGGATGATCCCTCTTTAGGGATAATCTCGTATGTTAGCAACGTGAGGTCTCTTCAAGCTGGATAAATACGCCATGTGTCTCTTGGATGCTGTTGAAAAAATGGCTTCGCGTCGAAATTATCTTTTACGACTCTTGATGTTGGCTTTTCCTCCTTTACCAGTCTCTTTGAACAAGGATGGAAGATGACGTAATTTACCAGTCTCTTTGAACAAGGATGGAAGATGACGTAATTTACCAGTCTCTTTGAACAAGGATGGAAGATGACGTAAAAGGAGTATGTAAGATATATTGCTACAGAATCATTGCCTATTATATGTTTAGAGTTGTATTTAAAAAAAAAATATGGCCTGTCGAAAATAGCTATGCCAAATGACATTAAGAGTCACATTATATCATCACGTTTGAACATTACTTTTTTTACATATTATTTCCCGCCTAATTGTTTCTCCTTTATAGCTGCCTTTTCAGGGACTATTTCTAAGTATTGCCAAAATGAAGTTTTGCCTAATATGATGGATGTTGACGAAGTTCTAAACATCATATTATAAATTTTAGGACAAGTGTTCCCAGTTTCTTCGGTGTAGATTAACTGGGTATACTGAGATGCCTTCTTACCTGACCTAACTTAACTTGACCTCACTTTACCTGAGCTCACTTGACCTGACCTAACTTCACCTCACCTCACCTAACCTTACCTTACCTATCCTAATCTGGCATAACCTAACCTAGCCCAATCTAATTATGATTTTTGTATGGCACTCTTCAAGGCCGTAGACCTTTACAGAGCGCACTTCGATCGACTAAGAAAAAGCTTGAGAAAACAGGCAGTTCTTCAAAGCACACTTGGATGCACAAAGGTGAGAGGATAAGCGCATTGCAGCAGGCAGATCATCTCACAGTTAAGGGGCAAATTTAGAGAAACTACGAATCACCCAGTTCGCTCAGACAGAGAAATAATCAATAGTGGAGGGCCCGAGCGGAGAGTTGTGGGAGATGGGGGTTAGATAGGGTCAGTGAGGATGTCAGGTAGGAGGGAGCTACGACAGATAAGGCCTTGTATGTATAGAGGAGGATCTTAAATATGCAAAGCGGGAGAGTTGCGCGAAAGAAACAACCTCCGTAAAGAAGAGCAAGGGTTGCAAATTTGATCGAGTTTTGATCAAGCTTCCGAAGAGTGGAAGCTTGTTACCCAGTGAGAGGTGAGCTGCAGTAGTCAAAACTGCATGGAACAATGGCGTGAATGCCAATCTCAAAGTGGGAACGTGAAAGCGGTTGGGATTACGGAAAAAGCAGAGGTAAAATTTAGAGACCTTAGTAACATGAGTTTTGAGAGAAAGTTGTCCAAGAGCCATTATGTGATGATGTCATAAGCGGATAATAGATTTCTAAGCGTTTTTAGGCAAGAGAAAAGGGGGGATAGATTTGTAGAAATTAAATTATAGAACAAGACAATGCATAGGAATACCAAGAAGGAGAGAATAGAAGCGAAACAAGAAGACTAAGATCCAACCCTTTCGGGACACCAAGACTGATCTCCGCCATCCATGACCTCACTTGACCTGACCTGTGGATATATTGAGTGCGAGATGAAAGGTAGGAAAGCAGTCACTTGAGAGTAGTTCCAGAGACCAATGAAATCACGGAAACGAATTAAAATAGTGTGGCAATAGTCGTGAATGCCGCAGAGATGTCTTTTACTAGAATGGAAGACTGACCAGCGTCGTCGATGATGGTCCGTTACATGTAGGAGACCTGATTCACTGCTGTGTTCTGCTTTGAAACCAGACTGAAGAATCTCATTGGCGTTTGAGGAGGACAAGTGACCTAGATTCCTAGCTGACACCATCCTTTCAAGGACTTTAGAAAGAAAAGGGATTTCAGGATTGGGTGGTAGCTTGTAGGATCTCTGGAGTTCAGGTTCGGTTTCTTAGAGATAAAGCAAACAACAGCCTGTTTGAAGTCAGTTGATACTATTTCAGACGAGAGATATTGAAAATATGTAACCTAACTTTACCTAAGTCACTTTATTTAGAAGAAATAAATTTAGATATATAGCAAATGCGGCCAGATGGTTACGGGACGGCAAGATGAACGTAGCCAATTTTGTACGCCAAGTTGTCCCACGCGCCAAAACTTCTACCGTTTGGTCATATTGAGGATAAATTCTTCTGAAGAACATGAAAGGAATATGTTGAACAGAAAGATAACCAAAGATATCTGATGATTTATCAGTTTAAGATGAGTTGATAGAGGATTGGCGCCCATAACCCAATTCACAGCCAAGAAGAGAAAGGAACAGCAGGGAAGTCAAAGAAATATGGACGCTGCCAGGTAAAGGTGTTCAAATACAGGGAAACACCTCCCGATCTATCGAGAGACTTACACTCTATTCCCAGCTTCAAATAAGACCCCTCCCCCCATAGAGCAAGGAGGCATTAATAAACCAAAATAAAAGAAAAGAGTTTTTTATTTCAAACTCAAATTTCTTTCTTAACTTATATTTATCAATAATAGAGGTTACGGAAATCCACAGACGTTTATAAAAATGCGCATATTTATGTGTGTATACGCTCACATCTAGTATATGTAGATAGATGTGGACCAGACGCTACAAATCTGTATGAAAATTATCATAGAGTAATTTAATAAAATATTTAAATTCCCGTAAATAAAATAAGATGAAGCTTTCCTTCAGCCGACCTGCTCCCCCTCGCTCTATAAGCCAGCTGGGGTGGGGTGGATGGGGGTAGGGGTAGCAAACGCGCTGCAATGTATACAACAAATGGAATTTGTAATGGAATGATACCCCCTTGGATCAAATAATAAGAAAGCAACCGGTAACTCTCAAAGCGGGGCGAGATAGCGCGCCAAAACTCCGTTCTCAAAGTTCCCGCCAAAACTGAGCAGTCCGTCGCGCCTAATTGAAACGCGCCAACGGCTACGGAGCGGCAGTGGCGCAAACCAGCGTCGATTACACATCTCCACACACTCCGTCACGTGTCCACGTTGCAGAGCAGTATAAATGCGCTCCTCGATATCGTTCTACGCTCACATTGGCAGCAAAAGTCAAACCAATAATATACATATCGACGACCCTGGATTCCTTTATTGCAAAAGTGGTCTAACTTGGCGCCGCCCAATTAGCATACAAACGGCACAAAAATAAACTTGACTCTCAGATTCGCTTTTCGATTCTATCTCTTCGAAGAAACGCCCCCTTCGTTTATTATACATATATATATATATATATATATATATATATATATATATATATATATATATATATATATATATATATATATATATATTATATATATATATATATATATATATATATATATACATATATATATATATATATATATATATATATATATATATACATATATATATATATATATATATATATATATATATATATATATATTTATTTATTTCATTAGTTCAAATCTGCCCCTTCCCACAAATTACGTGACCACTGATTTCTTTGTCCTACACATAGGATGTATGGCGCCTCTTCACCTGCCGCTGACTTGCTACACACCCAACACACACACACACGCTTTGGATGCGGTGTGTGTAGGAGGGGATGGGGAGAAATCCCAGGAAATTTCCATGTTATTGTTTCTCGAATAAGAATTCAAAGTCGTGATTTGAGGATTGAGAAAGACGGGTTTTACTCCCGATCGAACCTCAGCGCCTTTATCGGGGAGGGAATTTCTCCCTCTGCCGGGTGAATGCAGGGGTGGAACCTAAATGCGTCAAGGAGGTGCCCATTAGACGGAGGGGTAGATGCCTCGCGCAATGAAAAGGGAGATGGGCGTGTCACAGGGAGGTAAGTTCACCCTCTGCCAGGTGAATATAGAGGATAAAACCTAAATGCGTCAGGTAAGTGTTCATTAAAGCAAGGGGGGGGGGGAGAATTTCCCGCAAGCTAAGAAGGGAAATAGGCGTGGCCCTGGACTTGTCTGGTTGCCAATTTGCCCATCACACGTAGGGTATAAGGCCCTTCTTCCCTTTACACAATGATACCCTTCATTGTTCAATTGGGTTCAATGGTTGTAACCATTTTGATTCCCAGTTTGTACCTGACGTCCGGTGCGCATCTCAGTGAGGACCAACAGTTGGACTCCTCAGAAATCCATGCCCATCCTTCAGCTAATCATACAGAATGAGACTTAACTTTGATCATTTAAAAAAAAAGTGGCGTTCGATAAACAAAGATTAATTAAAACCAAAAATACCTTTAAAAAATAGTAGTGAATTTTGGTTGTGGGAATGTGTGGAGGGTGTATACCCCCCCTTCCTTAAA
Organism: Ceratothoa steindachneri; assembly: GCA_963969495.1. Classification (NCBI taxonomy): domain Eukaryota; kingdom Metazoa; phylum Arthropoda; class Malacostraca; order Isopoda; family Cymothoidae; genus Ceratothoa; species Ceratothoa steindachneri. The sequence continues at coordinate 199,839,458 of OZ018324.1, read as the reverse complement.
TGAGCTTGGATATGGCACGCTCAACGGACATTATGTAACCATTACTTCCCTTTCTCTTTCAATATTTCTTGCATCCACCTTTTTCTCTGCTTTTTATCTGCCCCTCTCTCTCCCCTTTTCATAAAAAGGTCCCTGGGACGGACTCTTTGTCTACACTACATCAAAACAACAAACTCGCACTGCTAAACACCTACTCCCACACACAACTGACCAGACATTCGAGGAAACTTTGGAGAGACCCCATATACACGCATACTCACAGACATAGTGCTGCCTGGGCACCCAGGTACCCCGCAGCTAGATACTCTTATGAACCCATACCCACACAAATGTGACAGCGTTGCGAATGTATGCGTTTCATTGAGTACTAGTCTTCCCCTTCCCAACCTACCTGCCCTCCGGCCACTCGAGTCATAAGCCACACACATACAAAATACACCTGGTAACACCTCGCATAGGTGTATAACCACTGACCTATCAAACTCCCCCTATCCTCTCTTAAGTCATTTCCGAACTCTCCTCTCTAACTAAAATGATCTCCTGTGCACCCATAGGAATCCCTCTCTTTTCTTTCTAAACACAGATTCATTCATTCATTCATTCATTCTTTTTTCATATTAAAAGGTCCCTTCGACGGACTTTGTCTGAGACGCGGAAATCTTTTTAAAGAGACTGGTAAAGGAGGCAAAGGCAATTGGAAGAAGCGTAAAACGTGATTTCCGCGGCAAGTCATTTTTGCAACCCAAGACAGATGTCTACTTAACTGATTCGAGAGACCTACTGTTGATAACGTACGCCTCGTCATGTGTGGATTATGAATCTCAAATGGATGAGTGTTGGATAAAAACAACCATAACATTTTTGTTTACTCAAATTTAAAGGGCAATAGCAACGAGGCAATCACGCATAAAATTGTAAGGAGGGATTTGTAAAGAGAGTAATGAAAGTAGATGATGTGAATATAGTTGAAGATATTTAGGCGTAGATCTTCATCAGGCATTGAGGCCGGGAGGGTTCACAACTACGAAAAATGGCGCCGGGAGAGTGTACCGATGCCCCATGTTTTACTTATAGGGGGAGAATTACCCCTGTGTCCACCATCCACACTATTGGGGTGCCCAAAAGAAAAGATACAAAAGTATGGGACATATAGGGTGTTTCTTTAGAAAATATCTATTATGGTGGCAAAAGTAAAATTTGAACTGAATATAGGAAATATTAATCCTTTATGTAGTTGGAAAAAAATGTTTCCCCACAACAAAATATATTTAGGAATAAAATGTTTCTCCACACCATAATGTATTGACAAATTCAATAGAAAGTATAAGCCATCGAGATCTAGAGCTCACCAGAGACTATAATACTCCGCTCCGCTCAGAAGTACCTAAATGGTAAAGGATGACGAGGTCAAATGTAAGAGGAGTTTGAACCGTGACAGGATTTTTTATTTTTTCATCGCCTGATTTGGAATGGCCGTTTGCTCTGCCAAATCACCCCTCCCACGGGGTTTTCACCAAACGCTGCTGTACGTTCGGAAAATTAGGTATGGGCCTCCCAACCGACATACACCCAGCTCTCGCTACCTACCAAGGACCCAATCTCCCCAAGGAGACCCGGACGAGGCAACAGTTTTGCCACCGTCAAGAGTATCCCCACCCGTCAACAGTTCCTCATGGTTTAAAAAGCTCGCTAAGAGAGACCAGCAAGTCTCTGGCGTCACTTCTACCACCATCCTCTGCTACTGAGCGGAGGGCTGATTGGAGATAACTCCCGTTTCTGTCCCTCGTAACAGAGGCAAAAACAAGCATCGGCAGACTGTTTGAGGCTTCCTTCTGTTTCCGCCTAGTTAGGGGGAATAGTCGCAGCCTGAACCCGATGTCTCAATTAGCCTTACCCCAAGGGACCTGATCTAAGGTCGTCGGAATGATTAGAGATAATTCCTGCTTCTGACGACCTTGACAGGGACTAAACAGGCTGAGATGTACTGATTGGAGATAACTCCTGTTTCTACCTCACCTACATGGGAGGTAAAGGGTAACATGGAAGGTGGAGCTGGGACACTGTCCCGCTCAATGAGATTTCCCAGCCATGAACGGCGCAGGGGAGTTAATGGGCCTTCGAGTCCCTCTGAAGCAAAGCTAAAGTCTTTGAGACGATCTTCGGCAAATTGAAGATGGGGTTCAAAAGGCTGATAGAGGTTACTAGGAGAGACACCACGGTCTGCCACACACAGGCGGATCTCGTCAAGCTGACCTGATCAACGGCCATCCAGGAGCTGAGCAAAATAGGGCTTGAGCCCAAGCAGTCACCAGTTCTTAATGCAAGGAAGACCATTATCTGTAGACAGGTCGACCCTTGGATAGGCGATAGGACCGAAGAAGACTTCAAAGATGGCATAATTTTATCAACTTTACACTCTCACACACTTCTTCAAAGTCGTATTTCAGGAGATGGCGATGTCAGTCAAGACCAAAGAAGCAGGGTTCAACTCTTCTTCGTGAAAGTCTCTCCTGACCAGATTAAAAAGGAAATATTCTTCCAGTTTTTGACTTGCTCCTCCAGATACGAAGTTGAAGACCACCAGACAGAAACATGCTCTAATGTGGCTACAGGAGTACGTAGAGGCCATTTTAAATGGTACTTTGACTCCCTCGTAAATGAGGAGTCGGTCAAGACAGCGTTGATGGAAAATAAGATCAAGCTCTAAGACGCCTGCCTCAAATTCTACGAACCATCCCTCAACAAAATGTCTAGTTCGGGCAGGCTATACAGCCCTCCGCATTATCAAAATCACACAAGCCGAAAGAAGAGAAAAGTTGGTTGCTAGGAATAGCCTTAGTATTCTAGCGCATAATGTGCAGGGATCACAGTTGCACAAACCCATGCTGGGCAATAAATACAGAGAGTTCGACCCTGATATTCTTATGCTGTCAGAAAATGCCATCAGAGATGAAGATAGACAGAAGATTCTCGAGTACAATGTTCTGCAAACGAACGTTACGAAAGAGATATTTGAACGGGCTATAATAGCAGTTAAGAAAGATCTGCAATTCAGACCAGGGAATCGAATGGACAACTCGTTCCTGTCAAGGAAGGAGCACCAAGTACTATTCGCCGGGACCTGAACACCAAGAACAGGACAACAGGTTATACAAGGGCGGACGTAAGAGGCAAAAATCTAGACCTCTTGTTAAGAAGGGATGTCGTAGAACGCATCGGGACGGAGTTCCATAAATTTTTGTATCCAGGGTTCTAATGAGTCCCAACTTCCCTTCTCATCGCCTAATCTGACTAGGGCCACTGACGCCAAGCGACCACATGTAAACGTAGTAAAGGATATCAAATCATATATTTCATGAAAACCGAATGAATTTTTTAAGAGAGGTATCTTCTATCCACTCCTTTGTTACACGATAGTAGAGCATTGTCAATAACAAGAGCAACTATGTTGGTGCATAAATGTGTTTAGTGTATAGTTATAAATGATTTAATTTCTCTTATACAAAATTATATTAATTTATTATCACCTTAATACCTTTGTTTAAGGGAAGAAAAAGGTCTTCATATATAATTTGCGCTTTCCTTTTCCTTTTCTTTTTTAATAAGAGTTTGGAGATTTGCAAACACTTATCTTATAAAAAACAATGCTAGTGATTGGCGCTATTCACCAAAATCAGTGGTTTTAAACCTACTTAATTTAAGTGCGCAAGACTTAAGTTCAACTCTGACATCATAAAATCCTCTCTGACCTTCCATTTTGACCGCTGTATTTACCTATAGATATTATCAACATGAATGGTCAGGATTTTATAAATAAATACATTTTAAATATAGTTTTACAGTCTAAATTCAATTTGATAAATGAACAATTTTAGGCAGTAAGACTCAAGGGTAACTGATGTAACACATTCCAAAATAAAGCATTTTAGATGTCGCAAATGAAACAGACTTTTTTATTTAGGGCGCTCAATTCATAGTTAATTCCAATATTCTTCTCTTTGAGGTAACTACCGTCTTATCAAACGGAAGTTACCTCAAAAGCAAGTCGATCGCGGGTTCTTTCCGTCCTACCCGTCTCTTTCTCTCTATCTCTGATCTTCATTTCTCTCATCTTTGACATCTCCTTCCCCCTTAAGATAGAACTTCCGGAAAGAAGTGACATCCAACAACAAAACAGAAAAAAATAAGAATACATAGCACTTAATTAAAAAAAACAACACACACAAAAATAAAATCCACATAGTGTGACTGGGGAGTACATATTCATAAGAATTATCATTACTAAAATAATAAATGACAATAACCACAATTATCAAAAAATACCTTTAAGAAGGAGGCTCACCTGCCTCGGGTCCATAGCAATATAAAATTAGCACAATCAGTCTACTATACAAAAAAAAGGGTACATCTTCCCTTAAACTTAATGGAAATATTGCCTGATCATATGTAGCCCCCAAAAATCAATCTTAAAAATTAGAAAAGATTTACTCTCAATGGATTCCTGCTTAAGCTATCGGCCATATAGTTATCGGAGCCTTTAATATACAGGATCCTAAATTGAAATTCTTGTAAAAAGAAACCCCAGCGCATTAGACACCATTATTGTTTTTTATACATTTCGGAGGAAGGACAAGGGCTTATGGTCAGTTTCTATTACAAACTCTTTCCCTACCCAAAACATTTTAAACTTTTGAATTCTTCAAATTATCGCGAGGGCCTCTCGCTCAATCACAGCGTAGTTCTTTTCGCAGGGTAGCAATTTCAGACTTGCATATACGATGGGAAAGCTCTCATAATTTTTCTCGTACTGGACTAGAACATAGCCTATTCCTTCGTTGTTGGCATCTGTTCGAATGTCAAACGGTTTATCGGGATTGGGAAAACGTAATACAGGCGCCGACGCGTTTTTCCTTAAGTTGATTTAAATGATTAACCGATAGCGGGTTCCATAAAAAGCGCTCGGGGCCTTTTTTTAAAAAAAGTTCACACGAGGGAGCGGAGAGTAAGGCGAAATTCTGAATAACAGATGAAGATTCTGGTCAATAAGTGGGATCAGTTCTGCATCGAATACGGCAACTGAATTTAATTTCCTAAAATCGATTTACATCCGGTATGATCCATCTGGTTTCCTAATCATAACAACCGGAGAGCAATAATCTGATTTTGACGGTCCTATTATTTTCAAATTCAACAGCTTGTCAACCTCAGCGTCAAATGCTTATCTCAGATGCATGGGCAGCGGATACGGCTTGGATCGGACGGATTCTTGGGTGGTCAATTGGATGTTGTGTTCAAATTGGACTGCACAGCCAGGAATTTCCGAGATGAGGTCACCGAATTGCTTCAGGAGCGCTTGTAGATGGGTTTTCTGAAGAGGCAACAGCTGGTCGCTAACTTTTAGTTCGGCCGACGAGGATTCAGTTGCGTCTGGCAAGACGTGTAGGAGGTATTCGCTGTCTTGCTCTATGCAGACAACTTGTAATACACTTAGGGCGTCCATGGGAAAATTAGCCTCCATAGGCAATTCCTCATCTATAACCATAATTTGGTTACCTCATGCACGTCTGTGATACTTCTTGAGAAGATTTACGTGGAAAGGTTTCCTTCCTGTTGACGTTTCAATCAAATAATCGCGGGGCCGCGTTTCTCGATCACTTGATAGGGGCCCTTCCATTGGCTCAGTAATTTGTAATTTGTTATTTTCAGTTGGGAGCAACAACAAAACCTCCTCACCTGGCTTAACTTTTCTATCTTCAGATTTGTCGTCGAAGTAAGTTTTATATTTATCCAGGTTAACATCTGCATTTTGATACACTATTTCGGCGTATTTCTCCAGCCTCTTTCGTAATTCGAGCAGATACGAGTACAAAGATTGTATTTCCTGATCCAGTTTTAGATTTGTAAATAGCGCCTTCAAAATGCTCAAGGGGCCGCGTACACTCCTTCCGTATAGTAATTCAAACGGAGCGAAACCCAAGGTGCGATGGGAAATTTCTCTATATGCAAAGAGAGCTAACGGAAGATATATGTGCCATTCCCTTGGATGCTGGGCACATAATATCATCAGAATGTCGTTGAGACTGCCATTTACCCTTTCGCACATTCCATTTTCGTCTGGGTGGAACGTAGTCGTAAACAAAGGTTTTATCATGAGCAACTTTACAGCATATTCTATCAATTGGGACGTAAATTGGCGGCCACGAGCCGACAATATCTTTTTAGGCAGCCCAACACGGGAGAAAATCGTGATGAGTGCTTCGGCACAAGAAATGCAGTCAATCTTCTTAAGTGGCACAGCTTCGGGGAATCTGGTGGCAAAATCGAATAGAGTTAAAACATAATTATGGCCGTCACTTGAAGGTGGGTGAATCGGTCCGATCAAGCCAATCGACACTTGGGAGAAGGGTTTGGAGATTATTGGGCCCTTCTGTAAGGGTTCAGGCTTAACCTGCCCTCTAATCACGGTCTTCTGGCAGATGTCGCACGAACGACAGTAACGCAAGATTTCGTCCGATGCACCTGTCCAATAGAAATATTTAAAGACCCGTTGTGCCGTCTTAGAGTGGCCAAAATAACACGAGAAGAGACTATCGTAGGCGGTTCGAAGGATGAGTTTGACATGGAAGAGGGGGGCACATAATACTTGGAAATCTGTGTTATTGTCTGCCGAGCACACGCGGTAAAGGAGGTCATCCTTAACAATGAAATATATTATTTTGTTGCCCCTAATGGACTCTCGCGTCTTGTTTTGTGCCTCTATCCATAGGTGTCACATATCACTATGCACGTGCACCCTGTGTCGCGCACGAGAGTTGAGATCTCGTGCCAAGTGTAGGCCATGAATGGTCTTTTGCAGTCTCCTTCTTTTCTTATGTTCTTATGTTAATCGTTCACCACTCCAGTTTCGAATTGGAGACCTCCAGGAGTTCACCTGGTGGCCAGCGGGACTCGGTTCGCTTGAAGGGAGAGGTGCTTCTGGTTGTGACGGCGGTTGAGCAGGCGTGGCACTTATGTTGTGCACCTGGTTGGGATGGCCGCCTCTAAATTGAGAATTATGAGGGCAATTAGTTCTTATATGACCTTCTACTCCACAAGAGTAACAGGCGATAGTTCTCCTGGGGAACGACGAAGCAGGGGGATTAGAGGAGAAGGATTTGATTTCACGTTTGTCTGGCGAGAGAAGGGTTTAGGCTTAGACTGACCAGTCCTCTTGATGAAGTTATTCATGTTGTGGAGAACGGATTTGGTTTATAAACCTTTGCTTTGGGAGAGTGTGGCTCCGCTTTCTTCCCTTTTTATGGAGAGCAATTATGACTAGTCGCATATACATCCGCTTCCTCGATGCACTCTTTAAATGTTAGGCACTTCCGGTCTTTAACGAAGGATCTGATCTCCGACGGAAGTGACGCCAAGAGTTGGTCTTTGAGGACGAAGTCAACTAAAGCATCGTGTTCCTGGGGAACTTTGGACGCGCCTAGCCAAAAATTAAAATTACGCTGCAGGGAATTTCCAAATTGACGGAATGTTTGTTTAGGCTGGATCCGACAGTGCCGGCTTTGCATGGTAAAAGTCCGGAGTAATATTATAGGCAGCAAGCAACTTGGGTTTTTAATGTGGAATAATCAATGGTTGCCTCTGATAAGGGCGAGACGAAAATGTCCCTGAGCTAGGTACTAAGTAAAGGCAACAACTTGGCTACGCCGTCTGTTTCAATATCCCAATGAAACACCTCAAAGATTTTCTCGAAGTGAGAGAGGTATGACCCGAAATCTTTTCCTTCCTTGAAAACAGGCAATTTTATGGACACAGTTTGTTGCACTTCGGTCCTCAAATTAATTGAAATCGCTTCGTTTCTGGCCCTGGTCATTTACAGTTCATGCAAACGAATTTTCTCTCTTTTTTCTCTTTTTTTCTCTTCTCCTTTTCTTCTCGTTCTTTCTCTTCTCTTTCCCTTCTTTCCGCTCTTATTGCTCTCTCTTCCTCTTTGATGTACGTCATTAGATCCTTCCCATTTAGTCCAAGAGACTCACCTTGAGCTTTGAAAACTTCGAAAGACGACATCCTGTGGTGTTCACCTAACTTTTACGCAAAACTTTTAAAAAATAACAACAAAAGAACTTAACGGGGTTGTGGAACACGATTTAATCGTAATTCACTTCATTAACTTACTCAGAGGCACTAACGGAAGTGCAAATGGGTTTTGTTTAACCTAAAAATAAAATCACAACGGAGGAGGGGGAAGGGGGCACTATAATAAAAAAACACAACTAATTTTTCTCACGATTCGAATTTTATCCCGTTCGTTCACTTGGAATAATTTCTGGAGTCAAGATTTTGGCAAAATCCACATAAGCCAAATAAAAGAAAAAAATAAATGCAATTCCTACTGAATCTTTCAAATATTCTCAAATATGGACGAGAAAAGAAACAGAAATTCCGCTTGGGAGAATTATTGAAGCACAGTCACAAAAATATAAAATTATTTACAACTTATAATAAATAAATTCTAAAATCAATGGGATAATGTAAACAAAATTTTAATTGTAAGTAGCTTATGCAAGAAAATTGTTTCTCCACAGTTTTCTGATAGCCAGAACCAAACTCCATAAAACCTTGAGACCAGTTTAATATATATATATATATATATATATATATATATATATATATATATATATATATATATATATATATATATATATATATATATATAAAAAATTCTATGTCGTAGGTCAGGTTAAATTTCCTGACCTCCGCTTGCTTCCTTTGACTCGGAAGGGAACGTGGCAAGCCCGCAAGACACTCTGCGATTAGCCTTGCCATAAATAATGCACTTTAAACGTAGGTTGCACTAAATCGAGTAAGAGTGACTATTTTCATTGGCCGAATTAAATCAACTATCTAAGAGGTTCTGTACAAACAAAAATAAAATAATGGATATAACATAGAAATACAAAAGAACTAAATGGGGAAAAGGCTTACACACGTAAGCTCCAGGCAGGAGCCGTGAGCACGTACACACAATCGTACACGACCGACAAACGGGAAACTACCATTCTGCGTGGATCTGCCACCCGAGGATTTTGTACCCGAGAAAAGGGCTTAGGGGTGGGAGGGGGGGGGGTGAGCGTCGAGCTCGATTGCTTTCCACAGCACGATTAGGTTCACAATTGGCCGATTAATACTCGGCCTGCCTAAAGTTATGAAGGAGAATACAACCTGTCTTCTAACAACTACTACTAGCCTCGAAAGAAGGGGTCGAGGGAGTATTTCGACGCGTATAAGCTGATTTGAATGCAGCAGTGTGAGAGTCTACTCGTTCCTAGTTCTTATTTTCTTATTTAATTTTCTTGTCTTCGGGTTCTTGGAGTAAGGGAAGCCGAGGGAAAGAATTCTTCTGTGTCGCGTCCTATTTGGCAAAATACTCATCTTACCCAGGCCAACGCTTAACTATCTATACGGACCCGCCGGAAGTGGATTTTAATTTATCTATACAGCGGTGCCAGGAGTGAATTTAGACCTATACGTCATCTCGTGGAACATCTCGTTGTTACAATTAGGCTCACTGTAGGGCGTCTTATCAAACGGAAGTTACCTCAAAAAAGAAGCGGATCGCGGGTTCTATCCGCCCTACCCGTCTTTCTCTCTCTATCTCTGATCTCTAATTCTCTCAACTTTGACATACAATATTGAATAATTTCGGTAATACTTGAGTTTATGAGCGCACGCTAGGAGCGCTATATCTGGGCTACAATGAATTCGATCGGCTCTGTACATTTATCAAAATAATAAAGACGATAGAACCAACTACTTTAGGCTATTTCCGCCCTAAATTAACATGTTTAGTTACTTTCGAAATGAGGGGACTTTGACGCCCCATAGTTCCACTTAATTATGGGGCCCCCCGCAACTTTTAAAAAACTCGCAATATTCCTAATTCGAAAGGCTAACATCAGATTTGCATGCAAAAAGCGATTGCTAAATGTCGGCGGCGATATAATCGTCTTAAATTACCTAATAAATAATCACTTCACGACAAAAGCTAAACCATTTAGATCTATCACTATTATAATCGAACCACGCTTCTTTTCCACACCTGTTGCAAATCTTCTCTTTTAAAATGAGACCATGATCTATACAAAAGTCTATTAAATTGACCGAGGAATTAACAAAAGTCGTATTAGATTCCAACAAACCGAATGTACAATAATCGCGCTCTTTTAACTGCTTGGCTCCAGGTTTGCCAATGTTTGAAATAAGTTTGAATTAAGGGTTGCCAGTGTGGGAAAATAATGGTATATTTTAGGTAAACAAAACATAAAAAATGTAATACATTACTAAACATAAAAAAATCAATGCATTACTATATAGAATAATAGAAATTTGAAAGAAAACAGCCAGGGTGGAAGGATCTCTGACTGGCTTGAGAAAAACAAGCACGGATTCTGGAAAGATACCTTCGGACCATATTTAGTTTAACAGAGATAACATAAATGCAAAGTCTCGCGCACCTAAGTGCCGAGTAAATCGGGTACGGCATATCTCTGGACCTGAAGTGGTATCCGCGCAAGAATTTACTGCGAAATGCAACTCGCATTGTCTTTCAGAGCTTCTTTGCCTCTAAAGGTAAAGTTCATTTGACGGAATTCAGCGTCCGTGCAATATGCTTGGAACGAAATGTGGTACTGGGATAATATACCTCTAATCTGGTTGACTCTCTTCAACACCTGTGCACGAGGGGTCTTCCAATTGTATGAAAACACAGATTCCAACCATGAAAAGCGGCGAGAGTGCTTAGAAGCAAATGCGAATCATGCCTTCACCAGGCAAAGTTTAGATAGTGTAAATTATTATGGACGGTGCACTCAACGCTTAAATTTATATCCCTTTTCTCTTAAGGACATATTCAAGGATTAGAAGCCAGTCCAGCGACGATAAGTTTGCCAAAGAAGAACTCAACGCCCTCATTCACTGACCTAAATTCCCCGACCTATATAGAAATGCAAGTTATTTCTTTGAATGAGAATTACCTTGATAGATCCAAGCTCTACCAAGGTGGCTTGTCGATCACCGGCGGCTTGATAAAAGAGATTTAATTTGGAAAATCAGCGCTTCCATTGATCGTATCGACCAAGGACCATCCAAAGTTCTGTTTGTACCTCTAGAAACAACAGGGCCATATCAAGACTAAAATAATTAATTAGTTTTAATGTATAGATGCATGAATTCTTCCACATTTATGGCACTAATCTTAAACTCTTCAACAAGTTCCGGGTTCGATGGCTATAGGCCGAGGAACGTATCGTTGCTGGTGTTACCTTCTACATGAGAGAGTTTCCACCCTCCTGTTTCAAGTCCCTGGGTTGACGGGGCGCATTTTGGGTCACGGCTCGGTCGTCGTTTTAGAGGAAAAGGACCCCTTATTGCGTCCAGTCCAACTTTTGGCAGTTGCGAGAGAGCCTAAGCTACCTTATTTCTACCATTTTTATTGGGTGTATGCTTCGAAGTTTCAGGGAGTATTCCTACTGCAACCTTCCTCGACCTTGTCTCCTCTGAATCAAGCGATCCGTTGGAGGAACGTGATGATTCCGCTTGAAAAACGTTCACATGGAGAGAGGTAAGATGGGGCCCCTTAATTTAGCCATGGCATAGCCTGAGCAGTTCTTGCTGCCAGCCTAACCGTGATGGTGCCAGGAAGAGGATATCCTGCCGAAGGGGTCTCCATTGGCGCAGGAGCTACCACGCTCTTAATAAAGATAGGGTCAAGAGCGGAATGTGCTCTACTCAGTTTAGAGTTGTTTGGTTCTACAAACCTCGACAGGAACATTAAATTAGCCTATCTTTATAAATTATAGTTCAAGGTATGGTCGGTTAAGACCTGGTTTTCAAACATATACGGAGCACAATGCTTAAAGGAAGCAGTGTGTAATCCGCCATAATTTACGCACTTGGCGGTGGACAAAACAAATTTTGGACCAAGTTAAGTCATTTTTTTGGCTCGCCTTTCCTTGCACGTTGGCAGGATTTACTCGTTTAGCTGAAGCGGTAGCAATGAAAGCAGCGCCGCTGGAACGGCATGAATGCTTTCACACAGTAGCCATACCAGCCAAGACGCACCGACTCATGGAGCCTGTCTAGATTGAGAGGGATGAAGAGTTTAGTGTTGGATTTTAAGATCCTCCCCTCCTTCCTCACCATACGATTAACTCTGAATGCCTCAGGTCAGCCATTCCTTCAGTAATATCGTCTAGCAATTTCCTGACATAAACTACTCTTTTTACAAAGTTCATGCTAAAGTGTAAGGTCACCTGCACAGGTGTGCTACTGGATGTCGGAGGATCAGTCAGTTTCGTCTCCTGTCGGAATAATGAGAGAACCTTGATCCTCTACCAAGAAACGAAGAAACACTCTGAGGATGATTAAAGAATGTCCGTCAGACATTCTTGTCTCCATTAGTTGAGGGGATCCATCTAAATGAATGACCGAGACGCCCTCGAGGCTCCAATTTTGTTTAGGTGAGCAAGGCGACATCCTCTCCCATTTTTCCTCCCCTTTTGAGGGTGCCCCAAGGCAGGACGGAACCTACCTTGGCCTTGTCTTCAGCCGAAACGATGAGATATGGCGTCATCTCCGGATAACTTTTTGAAGAGAGTTGAGCCCTTTTGATGTTTGTGGGGACTTCAAAACGTTTGCCTTCTTGCCTGGCCCCCAAAATGGAGAAACCTAATATTCGTGTTTCCTTTGCTTATGAGATAACAGAGCAGATGATCATCATTACCGGAAAGTTCAGTGGCCCTTGCGACATGAATCATAGCCAGGGGAGGTAAATGTTGCCACACAGCCTCCTGTGCAGCCTATCAAGGTTTTAATACCCCACTTCATATATAATTGGGATTGATAAAACAGTTTGTGAATTCCTTAGATTTTGGAGAAGAACCTTCGAAGAAGTCCGTCTAATATTTTAAAAAGCTTTCTGAGGCTAAGATCAAAGGTGACATATTTGTTGCACCACAAGTAAACGCACTGTTGAAGTCTGAGAAACTTGTTAGAGCCTTGACCATAGTCGAAAGAGAAGTATCGTGCGAATTTCGTGAAGTAGTTCATAGATTCTTAGGAAATCACAAATATCCAAACTACAAGCAGATGGTAGCAAAGCTTATTGAGAGTTTCAATTACTTGTGTTGCCGTGTGTCCTTGAAGGTGCATATTTTGCAATTACATCTAGTTTTCTTTCGTGATAATCTGGGTGATGTCAGTGAGGAGCATGGTAAGAGATTCCATCAGGACATTGAAACAATGGAGAGAAAATACCAACGAAGATGTGATACTGACATGGTAGGAAGCTATATATGGTCTCTAGTCAGAAAAGATAAAAACGTTCACACTAGAAAAACACATCAAAGCACATCTAAAGTAAATATTTTCCGTAATTTTCTGCTCTTATTTTCTTTATAATTTCTTAATATTTTGTAATACGTGAAAATACATATGTTATTGTCTCAATATTCTTACAAAATCGAAATAATTTGAACTAGACATATTGTATTGCACTAGAGGAAGATTGCTTATGTAAAGACCAAATGTAAAAAAAAATCTTTAAAAGAATACTAATAATATGCTAAAATAGGTAATATTTGAACTCATCGGCAAAAATTCATATTAAAACACGAGAAAAATCCATATAAACAAAACCATTGTTACATAATGTAATTATTGGCAATAATCTCCCATCGTCAAACTAAGCGGTGGATTCCCTCTCATAAATAACAGAGAGGAACAATTTTAATCACATTTTCTGGTGACTTAGATTTATCTGCCAATTAAATTCGCCTTTTCATGCTGATTTTAAATATATAATCCATTTTACCTACATGCTATAATTATTCTGTAATTTCTATTTTCTCGTTTCCCCGAAAACTGCCCTCCGGACGGACAGAGAGGGTGCTTGTAGAAAGCAAATACTTCGCAGTACATAGTAGTAAGATAGTAATAAGTGTTATTGTGCAAAATATTGATATTATTGTTTCTTTTTTCATGTCTCATGTTAGAGTGATGGCTTCATCAAGAGGAAATTGCGTTAATGATCCAGACAACTTCTGCTACATATGTGGTTGTTACATGCAAGTTCGTCAAAGGCGCGATATATCAAACTTTGTGATCCGCACTTATACGGCAAATTTTGATGTTTCTCTTGGTGTTTGCCATAGTTGTGTGGGACATTTTCTTGAGTGGACGAAAGGAAAGAGAAATGGTCTTCCTTTTGGAATCCCCATGGTGTGGCGAGAGCCAAAAGATCATGTATCGGACTGTTATTTCTGTCTGGTGAATACTAAAGGGATTGGCAAGAAAAATCAGCGATCCGGCTAGTACCTCATTCTGGGTCTTTACCAGTTCCGATTTTCAGTGGATATGCTTCCTCCGAGGATCAAAATGATGTACTTGATATGGACGTCCACGGAATGGATTCAGAGTCTGCAGATTCATCCTCGGATGCTAAACAATCATTAGCTCCTCACTGTTTAAATCAAGAGGATTTGAATGACTTGATACGTGATTTAGCGCTCTCCAAGAAAGCTGCAGAACTTTTAGCCTCCAGGTTGAGTGAAAGACATATGCTTGACAGGTCGGTACGGGTATCATATTACCGAACAAGAGAGAGTACATTTGTTAAGTATTTCTCTGAGGACAAACCATTTGTATACTGCCACGATGTTCCTGGTCTATTTACCGAGTTGGGATTTGGCACCTATAGCCCTCCTGAGTGGAGACTGATTTTGGATAGCTCCAAGCGTAGCCTCAGGGGTGTCCTTTTGCATAATGGCAATGACTTTGGTGCGCAGTTATTCCCGGTTACTCTGTCCATCTGCGAGAAACAATTGAATCATGTGTGTAGACCTTAAGATGGTCAACTTCCTCCTTGGTCAGCAGAAGGGATATACAAAGTTTCCATGTTATATATGTATGTAGGACATTCGAGCCCGTGACAAACACTGTCCCCAAAAGATCGGCCAGTTCGGGAAACTTTGGAAGCAGGCATACCAAACATTGTTAATGAGCCAATCGTAAGTCGAGAGAAGATCGTTTTCCCTCCACTTCATCTCAAACTAGGGTTGACGAAGCAATATGTCAAGGCGTTGAGCACTGACAATGATTGTTTTCAGTACATAGTATTGACGTTTCCTGCTTTGTCATACAAGAAAATAAACCAGGAGTATTTGATGGTCCCCAAATCCGAAGACTTCAGAGTGATTCTAGATTCGTTAACACCATGAATGAAAAAGAGAAGGCAGCCTGGCTCTCATTTTCTGCCGTGGTTCGTAACTTCTTGGGAAACAAAAAAGCGCATAACTACGAGGACCTGGTTACTAATATGCTTTTAGCATATCGTGATCTGGGATGCAACATGAGTGTGAAGTTGCATTTCTTAAATAGTCACCTTGACTGATTCCCAGAGAATCTGGGAGCCGTGAGCGACGAACAAGGGGAACACTTCCATCAGGATTTGATGACGATGGAAGAGCGCTACCAAGGTGACTGGGATAGACCCATGATGGCGGACTACTGCTGGACCATTAGAAGAAATCAACCAGAGAAGACTTACAAAAGAAAGAGTTACAAACGCAAATTTTTGCCCGATTGAAATCAAGAAGAGGTCCTCCAGCCTGATGTACGGTCATTAATAAATTAGCGTCTATTTGATTACAGTATTTTTAATCCTAATGTGTAATTCAAGTTTCTTCTCATATGCATAAAATGTTTGTGCAAAGAACTTGCTTTACTATAAATAACGCAAAAGGATGATTCAAAATTACTTCAGGGTATGATGATAGGCGTGATAAAAGGAAAATTATTGTATAATATTAGTTATTGATAGTACGAAAAATCTTTAGCATTTAGAGAGAATCTGATTTCAGATTTGAATTCAGTATGCTCGAATTAGGTCGTAAAATGTACTTTTGTCAATTCACCAAATACAGGGTGTTCCCCAGTGTAATCCATTCGGTTTTGGTGAAATATATAATTTAATATCCCTTTCACCTACTTCATATTAGAATAAACTTTAGCACTTAGGTGATGTTTTAATAACTTAAATAAATGGTACTTACATAGTGCAAAGTCCGGTGAATAAGGAAGATGAGGAAGGACTTCCCAAAATAACGCAAAATGTTTTCCTTGGGTCAAACGTGACACGTGTGGGTATTGTCACGAGGGAAGAGGATAGATACCCTTTCGGCTGACCAATGAAGGAAGTTTTTGTTCAATGGATTCCTTTAAACGTTGCAATTGTTGAATCGTTAGGTTAGGTTAGAGATGAAACAATATTCTAACGTTGAAAACGTCCTGCAGACAGTTCCTATGAAGCACAAACACTATTTTTGTAGCTAGAAAAAAGGCCTAGACATTAATGTAGGTTAAAAAAGCCCAGTCATTACTACAGTTATCTCTAAATAATTTGCAAAGAATGATTTAACCGAGAGAAAATTCAGTGAGAGAAAACGAAGAGCAATAAAATCTACACTGGACCAAATCCATGAAAGTGTAAGTGTTGGAGACGGAGCAATACTAATTCAGCGGCAAAATTATGAACAAGCTTATCTTTAGGCTAATTAAAAAAAAGAAAGAAAAACGACAATAAACACAACAACCAAATACAAAACAGAAAATAAATAAGGCATGCTTAGGCTTGCCTTATTTTGGAACAGAGAGAGACAGCTGCTATCAAAAATGTGAAGAATCGACAATCTTGCATGAACTCAGTTAAAAAAGTTGCGAAGTGTTCCATTGGTTCCATAGTAACAAGGATCTCCATCATACCATATCGCCACGCGGTAGCATAGGCCCTCCCCAGATGATAAAGATACCGTGAGGCCTACAAAGGAAAGCTGCGCAGATAGCGGTTTTTAGGCGGAGCACGGCATCCGGCGTGAAGTGGATCTTGCGAAAAACGCACAGTACCGGAGACACGTGACTCACAGTCTAAAAATAAGATAAGCTAACGTTACCTACATTTAACCTACCTACACAGAAATAAAGAGAAATTGGGTGAAAACCGGTCGGGTTAGAGTGATTTCTCCCTGGCTTGGGGAAAGCAAGCAGAGTAGCCATTCGCCAAGAATCTGAGAAGATATCTCCCTTCAAGATTTTGTTGAACAAAACTCATAAAATGGTATTTCTAGCTCATTTAGATGTCAAGAATGGTGTGCACGTGATATTGTCCATACCAGGGGCTGTTTTAGCACAAGAAACGAGTGCGGAACGCAGCTTGCCAAGTGTAAACATTCCATTAAATGGTTCTCCGCTTCTGGAGGTGAAGTCCAGTTGGAAACTCTCAGCGAATGTGTGACCTGCATTAAATGCGAGTAAAGCAACGGAGGCGAAAGGTTCTGCCATGGACGCATGTTCCTAATGGGAGTCACTTTTCCCTGGGTGACGGTTGGGGGTCGTATAAAACGAACTTGACCTTGTTTTGTTAATATGCTTACACACCTCACTTTAAGTGAATACACATTGCCTGCCAAGATGAGAGGCGAGCATCATGCTTCTAAACGATATGGATTCTGGTCCTCGGCCTACAAAATTCACGCATGGATGAACTTGTTCAGACCACGCTTGTAGTGCTTATAGTCATATGCTTTGTCTCTTAGGGTCGGCTTGCACTTGGCCCACCACTAGGAGAACAGACAGTTAAGGAATAGTAGTCAACTCCGCGGCAAGAAGTGTACCGGCGAAGAACTCAATGGCCTCATTAACCGACTTAGATTCCTCGACTGTGATAGGGAAAACAGTCATTTCTTCGATTGCGGACCACCTTACAGATTTCAAGCACCACCGAGGTGGCTACTCAAGTGGCAGTGGCGCGACCCCGAAGTTTTTGAATGGAAAGTGGTCGCTATTATGAAGGTCATCGACCACATACTACGCAAAATCTGAATATAGAGCAGTGTGTAAATTCATCCGAATTTAGGAAACCAATATACAGCTCTTCGATCAAGTCTGCGATTATCCGTCACCTGGGATTGGACATGAATTCTCCATAGAGAACGAGTGCCCACCACTCAATTTCCCTAGAAGGAGAAAGAGCTATGGAAATTGTGCCACCTCATGACTGAAATCTACCGAATCGAGGTCACTAACGGTGGAATGTATTTAGAAACAACAGGCTACCTCCACTCCCCCGGTGTAGTTGCACTACCACATATTGTAAAGAAGTATTTTAAACCAAAGAAAGAACGTAGACATCACATAATGTATAAATTACGCATTTATCTGTCCGCCCCCATCCAAATAGTTATGGTCGCAAAATCCTTATGCTCAGCGAGGGTGAGTAGGAGAAACGTCCTAAACATGGTCTCCTGAAGGCAGATAGCTATTGCGAACAGGAGGAGGCTGGCCTCCACAGCTCATCACAATTAAACTAGAGTCTAATGACAATTCCAGTGAATGGAAATGTTATATAGGTCTACTTAAAAGTAACTTAGTGGTATTTTTCGAGCAAAAGACACTCACGAGAATGGCCTTCAACACTTTGGAGGTAAAAGTCCGACGGCTCCTGGCCGTGGAATACACTGAAGGCACTTCTACCTTCGAGAGCTTACTAGAGGAAAGATAACTGTGCGTAGGATACATTGACTCTTCCAGTCTTGAGATCTTTGCCTGTCGGGACAATTCCTTTGGAAAGACTTGACTTTCCTGTGCTCAGGCGAGATTCTGAGAGTAACCAGGAAGCCGAAGATACATTGTTGCTACCCTGCTATCGAGTGTTGACTTTAGAAGCCTCGAGAATGGTTTCAGCACCATCTTTCTGAGAATTTAATGATTGGTGACAGCGTGCAGCCGCTTTGATTTCTGTGAAGCGGTCGTATAGGACTTGTCTCTAATTTTAACCAGGGAAAGGTGCTCGACCCGCATTACCAGGGGGGTCAGATCATAAGTAGAACCCGCAGAATTGATCAAACTCAGGGAAGAGCTATCGCACTCGTAGGCCTGGATAAGACAGCAGTGGATGGTGCTTTTTGAGGCTAAGAGGCCTAGGAAATGCTTGAAAGCGTAGACTGCAACAGGTTCAAATATTTCGGCTCTCTTCAATCAGGGGGGATTCAAGGTCAGAACCTCCTTTTCGAATAAATAAGCATCGCAATGCTACAAGGAAGCAGGCTGCATCTCGTTACAATTCAAACACTTGATATCACACCATACAGCATTATCGTGTGTGGCCTTGGATCAAATAGAATAGATTTCGAGTTGATCCGACCTGGCACGTCTACACATTTTGTTTGTATGACAACTGCGGTAGCACTGGTAACATTTTTACCGTAACTGCACGAATATCTTCACACAGTATCGATACCAGCCCCGTATTTCTTCATCAAACGTTCAAGCTGGACCGCACTTTGTTGTCCAGCTATTTTGGGATGCTCGGGTGTCTCTACCTAGAACCTCGGCTAAGACCTGACTTTGATGCAGCCTGTGGCCGTTGGAAAGCTCAGTTCCATTAGTAAAGCGGATTACCTAGAAACGTTTGAAGCCAGCTGGCTCGACGACGCCGAACAGCCTCTCGATGAGGAGCTACGAGGTCTTCACTACTCTGCTTACCCTCGTTCTGCCTAATACGGTTATAGGGTACCCTCCCCCATATCCATCAAGGAGGATCCCGAGGTCGGTCATACCAAGCCTTGGCCTGGTCACGCGCCGATTCGACGGGAAACCTGTCCTATCCCCGTGCGGCACTCCTGAATGAGGAGATCCCCTAGTCTTCTTACGTTTTTCTTCTTTTTCTTAGGAAGAAGGGTGGGGGATGGACCCTCATCTTTTAGATTTAACTTGGTATTGGACTTATTTTGTGCCTTGGTCTTGTTTTATGCCTTGACCTTGGACTTGGCCTCTGTCTCATTATAGGTGATGACTGTAGCACGAGAGTTGTGTCTCGCGATGGATCGAGGGCGTGCTTTTAGCCAGCTTGTCCTATATGGAAGAGCTACAGAATGTCCACTCAGACCAAGTTAAAGACGGTTGTTGAAGTTTTCCAGTACATTCAAGGTCATCCTTTATTCTTCCAGTTCTTTGTACATATTACCTTTCCTTTTATGCCCCTCGGCTCTATCATTCCTCTTTAGAGAGGGAAATGTCCCAGTTTGTTAGCACTAGTTTCATTTGAAACATCTAGAAAAACTACTTTCGTTTGCATGTTTGTTTATTGGTTCGCCAACCTCTCTCTCTCTCTCTCTCTCTCTCTAACGAGGTCCCTCAAGGACCAGAGCTAGAACTTCTTCCATATTTAGTATAGATTTATTATTGACATAGACGAAGGAGTGTTCTACCCAATGGTTAAACTAGCAGGTGTCGTAAATTTAATTTGTCGGGTGCTTAACCTGGAAAATAGAGTAAAATTACAAGAGTACATAGAGGAGTACAATGGTCTATTACTTGACATATTGAATAGTTAGCGTTTCTCAACTTTCTTTAGCCCAAGGCCCACCAGAGCTCTTACCTTCCTGTTAATGCCTAGCTTGAGTTTCCATATTGGTGGATCTCAACACAGATTTTTAAAGACATGCGGCAGTTTGTCAATATCGAGAAAAGGATGAACATTTAGTTCAAAAGGAAAATGTTAATTGTGTGTCACAATTGAATTTAAACGGTTTGTCGAAATATTAATTTCATAAAAGTGTACTTACAGAAAATATTTACTATTAATTTAAACTTTGAGCTTTATTAATTTTAACAAGTGTTGAATGGTTAGCTCAAGGTTTTAGAAATAACGTCTCAGGTCATTACGACTAACGATATCTATTCGGTTTATTTTCTTTGTAAGTATGTAGCACATAGCACTTGAATCCCCACTTATACAAGATAAGAATAAGGACAGTAATGAAAAGCAATTTTGCATGTTGCAAAGAACATGAAATTTCAGACTCTGATGCAATCGCATTTCATGATATCCTGCGCAATAAAAAAAAAACTTTGGTTTGTTCATTGCTCTGCACTTCATTGATCCCCTCCAAATCGATTTTCTGCTTTTTAAACTTGAAAATAAATGGATTCAGAACTTTGACCTGGATATTCATATCATTTTATCTTCAAACTGTTTCTTAAAATTATCTTTCAATGACTGCAGATGAATTTACTATTCTCCCAAATCCTGGTTGTAATAATAAGCATTTACCGAACTCATGGTAAAGAACTACAAACCAAAAAACAAATCTCTTTTACCAAAATTCTGTTTAAACAGATCAGGCTTTTGGGGAAAATTGATAAGTCAGTTTTAGTCTGCATTAAAATTAAATTGTCTCCTCGAAGGGACAATTTTAATATATTCATTTTATCATAAATGTTGGCTAGATACGCCACATCATCACGCAACTGAAGGACTTTCGAGCATAATTCATTACATATTAGCAGATTGCAAACTTTTTATCACAAAATAGAATAAAATACAGGGTGTCCCAGAAGTCGCGCACCATCCTGGTTTTTAACAAAAACACCTTTATTGATATCAAAAAGACCTTTATTGATTTCAAAAATATCTTTATTAATAATAATTGACGTAATTTATTTTCTATCTTTCAGATTGAATTATGGCTGAGAAACTAAGAGTATAAGAAATAATTCAACTTGTTTTCATATTTGGAAGACATGGGGCAACACACCGCTCACTAGCTAAAGAATTCAACCGCAATCAGACTGATCAAGGACCATTGAGCCATACCACTGCCTGTTGTTTAATCAAACGCTTCCAAGAAATTGGCTCAGTTGCTGACCGTAAGAGATGTGGACGACCAAAGAATGCAACTGATGAAGAAACATCCACTCTGGTTTTGGCGAATGTTGTTAAAAGACCCGTGAAATATGTCAGAAGAAGAAGCCAGGAGCTAAACATTAGCAAGTCATCAGTGCATCGTATTCTCATGACTCACAAATTTCGCCAATACAAAGTGCATCTCTTCATGGTGATGACACAGATAGACGATTGGAATTCTGTGAATGGATGCGCGCACATATGGATTCTTCAATATTCTTCAGTGATGAAGACATTTTCCATTTGAATGCCTGAGTAAAGCGGCACAATATGTGCTAGTGGTCAGATAACAATCCACGTTGAAATGAGGAGGGACACCATCAGAACGACCCGGGGATGATGGTCTGGGCTGAAGTCTGAGGGGAGGAAATCATTGGCCCTTACCTTTTAAATGATAATGTCACTCGTGAAAGCTATTTAGAGCTCCTGAAGACTTTTTGGTTTGGCTACCTTGAGGATGTTCCCATAAGTCGACGACAAAACTTCTTTTTTTTTCAGTGCGTGCGTGACTACTTGAACCAGACCTTTCATAACAGATGGATTGGACGGAGAGATCCCGTGGAGTGGCCACCCGAATCACCAGATCTTACTCCCCAGAATCGTCCACGCACTCTTGATGATTTGAAGAATGCAATAAAAACTAAGTGCCAAAAGATCACCCCTGAAACCTTCAGGAGTATGAAAGACAGTTTGATGAAAAGAATTGATGCGTGTTTTATTGCAGAGGGTACTCAATTTGAGCATTCGTTATGATTATTATCAATAACGGTGTTTTTTAAATCAATAAAGGTATTTTTTTTAAACCAGGATGGTGCGCGACTTCTGGGACACCCTGTATATAAAATAATTTTATGAATGAGCATTTGCTGAGAAATGACACAATGGAATGTATAAAATTTTGGAATGTTCTTTTCCATGGAAGCTACTAATCTCGGGTAGCGACCTGTTATTGATAATGCCCCATCTGTTTCACAAGAAATAATATTCGTTATTGATATATGATTGGTTGTAAGATAGGTCTTGCACTTTTCATTAAGTGATTCTACATTTGTCTTCAAATTTTTTCTCCTCTTTGATAAATCGTACATAAGCCATTAATAATGTATCGTTGTTTAGTACAATTGATTTATCCTCTAATACTTCAAATTCATTTTTTGCGTACTTCTAAACAGTTTACTTTCAAAGTTTTGTCCCATTTCATCAATACTTCACGACAGAGGGATGTTGCTGAGGGTGGCGAATTTTAGAACATTAGCTAAATTCATCTTGACTGCAGTAGTCAGAATTTCAGATACACATAGCATAACTAACGGTTCACCGACTGTATGAAATTTTCCGCACTTAACAACTATATGGGAACTAATATAAGGAACAAGACGTGATACCTCAAAAGTAGTTGACATTTGGATGTTTTTTTTTACAGTTTTGTAAATGCTGCAATGTCAGTATCAGCTTTACATCGACATTTCTTAAGGATATGAGCTTGAAGTCTCGACCGTTTCATCTATTCATTGGAAAATAATCTTGGTAAATAGAGCACAGAAGCCTTTGCAGATTGAAAATATATGATCTCTCGTTTCTGGGGATAATTAACTGCACTAAACCTTTAAAATAAAAAATAAGGCAACCTCTCAAAGAAATTTAGGCGTTTTTCATTCCGCTTACAACAAACTAAAAAGTTCCCACTCTGCAGGAGCGAAATAAGCGACCAAGAAATTAAATACACTCTCCTAATCATACTCAAAGCCTTCTTGACACATGTAAGATGAAATATCTGTTTACATACACACGTTCAAGTCGTTTTCCATACGCCACCCCATCATTTAAAATGGCCCGGAGCGCCTCGCTTTGCCGGCGTGGCGGGAACTCTGCAAATTTCGCGCCATTCTTGAACCAGTTTAAAAAAATACGCGATTGAGATGGCGTATATTTGCTCTTTGGTGCCACCTGGTATCTGAAGAAGGAAATCATAAGTACAACGGGGGAAAATTTACGGTATAGGATGCCAATAAAACAACCCCCCCCCCACCTCTCCCTATATTCCAACTAGTTAAGAAGTGGATACGATGTAATCCAATGAAACAAGAAAATCTGGTGTAATTCTTAGAGATGAAGAAGATCCGGTGTAATAAACGGAAGAAGAAGGCCATCGAGTGTAGTCCAACTACAGGAAAAATGGACCCTGTGTAATCCCAAGAGGAAACAAGAGACTTAGCTGGTGTGAAACACAAGTAAAAAAGCGGATCCTATATAATCCAACGAGAGAAGTAAAACTGGTGTGATCTAGAAGGGAAAGAGCGAAGTCGGTAAAATCCATTAAAGAAATAAAAAGATTAGGTCTAATCAAAAGAGGGAAGGCCCGGATCTGGTTGGATCACACCAGGGGGACGAATCGGATCCTATCTAATTTGCCGAGCGAGAAATAGGAACTTGTCTAATTCACCGAGGTACGAATCGGATCCTGTCTAATCCACCGAGGTACGAATCGGATCCTGTATAATCCACAGAGGTACGAATCGGATCCTGTCTAATCCGCCGAGGGACAAAAAGTATCTTGTCTAATCCTCTGATAAAATAATTAGATGCTGTCTAATTCACTGAGGAACTAATCGGTATTTGTCTAATCCACCGAGGAACGAATCGGATCTTGTCTAATCCACCGAAAGACGAATCGGATCCTGTATAATCTACCGAGGAACCAATTGGATCATGGCTAATCCACAGAGGGACGAGTCGGTTCTGTCTATTAAACCGATGAACGAATCATATCCTGTCTAATCCACCGATGAACGAATCGGATCCTGTTTAATCCACCGATGAACGAATTGGATCCTGTCTAATCCATCGAGGAACGAATCAGATCTACGCTAATCCACAGAAAGACTAATCGGATCACGTCTAATCCATTGATGCACGAGTCGGATCATGTCTAACCACCGATGAGAGAATCAGATCATGTCTAATCCACCGAGGAACGAATCGGAGCCTGTCAAACCCACCAATAGAGGAATAGGCTCCTGTCTAATCCACCTAGGAACAAATTGGATCATGTCTAATCCACAGAGAGACAAATCAGATCTCCTGTCTACTATACTGAGAGAAGAATCGAATTCTGTCTAATCCAACGAGGAAAGAATTGGATAATGGTTAATCTACCAAGAAACGAATTGGGTCCTGTCTAATCCCCGAGAGACGAATCGGATCCTGCCTAATCCCGAGAGACGAATCGGATCCTGTCCAATCCACCGAGGGACGAATCGGATCCTGTCTAATTTAGCAAGAGACGAATATGATCCTGTGTAATCCACCGAGAGACGAATTGGATCCTGACTAATCCCCCGATAGATGAAACGGATCCAGTCTAATCCACTGACTGACAAAGCGGAGCCTGTCTAATTCACCAAGGGACAAAGAATTGGATCGTGTCTAATTCAGCAAGAGACAAATAAGATCCTGCCTAATACACCGAGGAATCAATTGGATCATGGCTAATCCACAGAGAGACGATTCAGTTCTGTCTCCTAAGCCGATAAACGAATCGGATCCTGTCTAATCCAACAATGAACGAATTGGTTCCTGTCTAATCCACCGATGAACGAATCATATCTACTCTAATTCATCGAAAGACTAATCGGATTATGTTTAATCCACCGGAGGACGATTCGGATCATCTCCAATCCAACGAGGAACGAATCGAAGCCTGTCAAATGCACCAATAGAGGAATAGGCTCCTGTATAATCCACCGATGAACAAATTGGATCATGTCTACTCCACAGAAGGACAAATCAGATCTCCTATCTACTCTACCGAGAGACGAATTGGATTTTGCATAATCCACCGAGGAACGAATTGGATCATGGCTAATCCACCAAGAAACGAATTGGGTCCTGTCTAATCCACCGATGAACGAATTGGGTCCTGTCTAATCCACCGAGAGACGAATCAGATCCTGTCTAATCCACCGAGGGACGAATCGGATCATGTTTAATCTACCAAGAGAGGAATAAGATCCTGTCTAATCCACCGAGGGACGAAACGGACTCTGTCGAATCTACCCAGGAACGAATCGGATTCTGTTTAATCCATCAAACACGAATCAGATCCTGTCTAATCCACCTATGGATGACACGGATCCTGTTTAATCCACTGACTTATAAATAGGAGCCTGTCTAATCCACCAAGGGACAAATAATCGGATCCTGTATAATCAACCAAGAGACAAAGAATCGGATCCTGTCAAATTCAGTAAAATACGAATATAATCATGTGTAATCCAACGAGAGAGGAATCGGATTCTGTTTAATCCCCCAAGGAAAGAATCGGTTACTGTCTAATCCATCGAGGAACGAATCGGATCCTGTTTATTCCATCAAGGGACAAATCAGATCCTGTATAATCCACCGATGGATAAAACGGATCTTGTCTAAACCAACGAGTGACGAATCGGATCCTATTTACTCAACCGAGAGACGATTCGGATTCTGTAAAATCCAATGCAGAAAGAAGTGGATCCTCCTTAATCCACCTCAGGGATCAATCGAATCAGATGTAATTCAACGGGGAATCTATACTCAGAGCCCCGTACGATCAATCCCCCTTGCCCTTTAAAAGAGGGAGAAGTTATGACTAACTGTACCTGGTACTGTATACTGGCACTGTGTGATGACAGGAAATTGTGGCACTATGTGATGACAGGGAATTGTGGCACTGTGTGTTGACAGGAAATTGTGTCCCTATGAGATGACAGGGAATTGTGGTACTGTGTGATGACACGGAATTGTGGCACTATGTGATGACAGGGAATTGTGGCACTGTGTGATGACATGGAATTGTGGAATAGTTAGTGTGATGACAGGTACTTGTGGAATAGTTAGTGTGATGACAGGTACTTGTGGAATAGCTAATGTGATGACAGGGAATTGTGGCACTGTTTGATGAGAGGGAATTGTGGCACTGTGTGATGACAGGGAATTGTGTCACTGTGTGATGATAGGGAATTGTGGTACTGTGTGATTACAGGGAATTGTGTTACTGTGTGATGACAGGGAATTGTGGTACTGTGTGATGACAGGGAATTGTGGCACTGTGTGATGACACAAAATTGTGGCACTGTGTGTTGACAGGGAAATGTGTCACTATGTGATGACAGGGAATTGTGGTACTGTGTGATGACAGGGAATTGTGTCACTATGTGATGACAGGGAATTGTGGTACTGTGTGATGACACGGAATTGTGACGCTATGTGATGACAGGGAATTGTGGCACTGTGTGATGATAGGGAATTGTGGCACTATGTGATGACAGGGAATTGTGGCACTGTATGATGAAAGGGAATGGTGGTACTATGTGATGACATGGAATTATGGCACTATGTGATTACAAGGAATTATGGCACTGTGTGATGACATGGAATTGTGGCACTGTGTGATGACATGGAATTGTGGAATAGTTAGTGTGATGACAGGTACTTGTGGAATAGCTAGTGTGATGACAGGGAATTGTGGCAGTGTTTGATGAGAGGGAATTGTGGCACTGTGGGATGACAGGGAATTGTGGTACTGTGTGATGACACGGAATTGTGGCACTATGTGATGACAGGGAATTGTGGCACTGTGTGATGACATGGAATTGTGGAATAGTTAGTGTGATGACAGGTACTTGTGGAATAGCTAATGTGATGACAGGGAATTGTGGCACTGTTTGATGAGAGGGAATTGTGGCACTGTGTGATGACAGGGAATTGTGTCACTGTGTGATGATAGGGAATTGTGGTACTGTGTGATTACAGGGAATTGTGTTACTGTGTGATGACAGGGAATTGTGGTACTGTGTGATGACAGGGAATTGTGGCACTGTGTGATGACACAAAATTGTGGCACTGTGTGTTGACAGGGAAATGTGTCACTATGTGATGACAGGGAATTGTGGTACTGTGTGATGACAGGGAATTGTGTCACTATGTGATGACAGGGAATTGTGGTACTGTGTGATGACACGGAATTGTGACGCTATGTGATGACAGGGAATTGTGGCACTGTGTGATGATAGGGAATTGTGGCACTATGTGATGACAGAGAATTGTGGCACTGTATGATGAAAGGGAATGGTGGTACTATGTGATGACATGGAATTATGGCACTATGTGATTACAAGGAATTATGGCACTGTGTGATGACATGGAATTGTGGAATAGTTAGTGTGATGACAGGTACTTGTGGAATAGCTAGTGTGATGACAGGGAATTGTGGCAGTGTTTGATGAGAGGGAATTGTGGCACTGTGGGATGACAGGGAATTGTGGCACTGTGTGATGACATAAAATTGTGGCACTGTGTGTTGACAGGGAATCAAGTCCCTATGTGATGACATGGAATTGTGGCACTGTATGATGACAGGAAATGGTGGTACTATGTGATGACATGGAATTATGGCACTAAATGATGACAGGGAATTGTGGCACTATGTGATAACAAGGAATTATGGCACTGTGTGATGACATGGAATTGTGGAATAGTTAGTGTGATGAGAGGTACTTGTGGAATAGCTAGTGTGATGACAGTGAATTGTGGCACTGTTTGATGAGAGGGAATTGTGGCACTGTGTGATGACATCAAATTGTGGCACTGTGTGATGATAGGGAATTGCGGTACTGTGTGATTACAGGGAATTGTGTTACTGTGTGATGACAGGGAATTGTGGTACAGTGTGATGACAGGGAATTGTTGCACTGCGTGATGACATAAAATTGTAGGCACTGTGTGTTGAAGGGAATTGTAGCACTGCGTGATGACAGGGAATTGTGGTACTGTGTGATGATAGGGAGTTGTGGTACTGTGTGATTACAGGGAATTGTGTTACTGTGTGATGACAGGGAATTGTGGTACTGTTTGATGACATAAAAAAATGTGGCACTGTGTGATGACAGGGAATTGTAGCACTGCGTGATGACAGGGAATTGTGGTACTGTGTGATGATAGGGAATTGTGGTACTGTGTGATTACAGGGAATTGTGGTACTGTGTGATTACAGGGAATTGTGTTACTGTGTGATGACAGGGAATTGTGGTACTGTGTGATGACAAGGAATTGTGGCACTGTGTGATGACAGGGAATTGTGCCACTGTGTGATGACAGGGAATTGTAGCACTGCGTGATGACAGGGAATTGTCGCACTGTGTAATGACAGGGAATTGTGGCACTGTGTGATGACAGATAATTGTGGTACTGTATGATGATAGGGAATTGTGGCACTGTGTGATGATAGGGAATTGTGACATTGTGTTATGACAGGGAATTGTGGTACTGTGTGATGATAGGGAATTGTGGTACTGTGTGATTACAGGGAATTGTGGTACTTTGTGATTGCAGGGAATTGTGTTACTGTGTGATGACAGGGAATTGTGGTACTGTGTGATGACAGGGAATTGTCGCACTGTGTAATGACAGGGAATTGTGGCACTGTATGATGACAGATAATTGTGGTACTGTGTGATGATAGGGAATTGTGGCACTGTGTGATGATAGGGAATTGTGGCACTGTGTGATGACATGAAATTGTGGTACTATGTCATAACAGGGAATTATGGCACTGTGTGATGACTTGGAATTTTGGTACTGTGTGATGATAGGGAATTGTGGTACTGTGTAATGAAATGGAATTGTGGCACTGTGTGGTGACAGCGAAGTATGGCACTGTGCGATGGCAGGGAATGGTGGTACTGTGTGATGACAGGGATTGTGGCACTTTGTAATGACAGATAATTGTGGCACTGCGTTATGACAGGGAATTGTAGCACTAAGTTATGACACTATATGATGCTACTGGGTGGTCATACTATGCCATATCACTGTATGTGGCGCTGTGTGGTGGCATTTTACGATGGCACTGTATGGTCGCACTTTGCGAATGCACAACGAAGTTCGTCATCCTCGAGTGGCGACGCTTTTCAAGTGATGGAAGAAGTTCACACTCGAGGGCCCAGGGACACTTGAGTACGATCACACCTTCCCATTTACAGGATCTTTGGTCCTGACATCACGGGGCGTACCGAGAAGTGGTCCCATTATTATTATTATTATTACGTAAATGTAGGAAGCGAGAACCAATGCAACCATTTCCACCATGTGAGGGTAGATTCGTGCATAAATGATGAAGTTAATGAAAGTGAAAATATGTGGAATGTATACAACCCGAGTAGTCTAGAGCGGAGACTAGTGGGAGAGCTTCAAAATAGAGAGAATATACAACGCCTCTAAGCTAAGGCGGCTCTTTTGTAGTATTTTCTTTGGGTTCTGTCTTTAAGGTTGTAGCTGCCATTCACTTAGGTTTCATGGGGCTTTGCCCTTAAGTTTCTAGGAATTCTGTCCTTAAGTTTGTAACTGCCATGTTGTTAAGTTTTTTGGATTTCTGTCCTTAAGTTTGTAGCTGCCATTAGCTTAAGTTTTTTTAATTCTGTCTTTAAGTTTGTAGCTGCTATGGCCTTAAGTTTTTTGGAGTTCTGCCTCTAAGTTTACTGGGATTCTGTCCTTAAGTTTGTAGTTAACATTGCCTCAAGTTTTTGGGAGTTCTGTCCTTAATTTCTTGAGATTCTGTCCTTAAGTTTGTAGCTGTCATGGCCTTAAGTTTTTTGGGTGGGTTTGCCCTTTAGTTTCTTGTGATTATGTCCTTAAGTTTGTAGCTGCCATTTTGTTAAGTTTTTTGGATTTCTGCCCTTAAGTTTCTTTGGATTCTTTCCTTAAGTTTGTAGCTGCCATGAACTTAAGTTTTTTTAATTCTGTCCTTAATTGTGTAGCTGCCATGGCCTTAAGTTTTTTGGAGTTATGCCTTTAAGTTTATTGGGATTCTGTTCTTAAGTTTGTAGCTGCCATGACCTTAAGTTTTTTAAAGTTCTGTCCTTAGGTTTCTTGAGATTCTGTCCTTAAGTTTGTAGCTGCCATGACCTTAATTTTTTTGAAGTTCTGTCCCTAAGTTTCTTGAGATTCTGTCCTTAAGTTTGTAGCTGCCATAG